>OY720680.1:105626973-106826973 GCA_963170755.1 Amphimallon solstitiale
TTCTCTTTTATTTGCGTTGGGAAATTAGTGGGTTCATAATCAAACATGAGATAGTAAAAAAATACTCTGACTTTAAGATTTTAAAAATAGGGATTTAGAATGTAGCTTGTTTATGTTTTTATAAGCCTCATCTCACTAGGGAATCTATGTGATCGGAAAAAAAAAAGATATTCAAATATATACCATATAGGATAATATATGCATTGATCTAAGATGGAATTGTGTTTTTTCTTTCAGTTAGTTCGATAAAGCTGGTGTGGAGGTGTATCAGAATAGTGAGCTTACCAAACGTGATTTTTCAATATAAAAACTATTTGTAAATACAATGTCATCCAAATAAAATAGAATTCCATGTTTTTAAAATGTAATTTATAATAATGTTTCGTGTGAAGCGTACTTTGTTTAATGTTTTTATCATCTTTTTTTTAATACTATGTGTACATTGTGTTTCAAAATTAGTTTTATTAGGCGTAAACTATGTTTTTGTGTAAAAGCCCCTAAATTTAAAGATAGACTCATTTTATGAAATTATGTTAATTCAAATTGATATTAAACATGGGGTATCTGTAGATGGAAAATTAATAATAATTTTTGTCTTAAATATTGATATATATTGGGCTTACCAAACATGATTTTTCAAATGTTTTAAGTGTATTGCATTGAATTTTATGTAATTTCAATATTAAATAATTGAAAGCGAGTATTTATTATACTACTGTTGTTCAGTGGTTAATATTTAATGAAAAGTATATTTCTTGTAATGATATAAAAACTATTTGTAAATACAATGTCATCCAAATAAAATAGAATTTATAATAATGTTTCGTGATAGGTTTTGCTATTTTTCTCAAATTATAAAGTGCTTTAAAATGTAATACATTCGCTGTTGTACAAAAACGCATGATGTGTGAAAAGATGGACTCATTTTATGAATTTATGTTAATTCAAATTGATATTAAACATGGGGTATCTGTAAATGTAAAAATGATGATAATTTTTAACTCTTAAATATTGATAAATAGCTTGGCAAACATCAATTTTTCAATTGTTTTTAAGCGATGAACAAGTATATATTTATTATTTTGCAAATCTTTTGGTTAGAACGTTAATACTGTCTTTATATTAGTTTTTTTGTGTATACTGCTGTTGTTCAGTGGTTAATATTTAATGAAAAGCATATTTCTTGTAATGATATAAAAACTATTTGTAAATACAATGTCATCCAAATAAAATAGAATTCCATGTTTTTAAAATGTAATTTATAATAATGTTTCGTGTGAAGCGTACCTTGTTTAATGTTTTTATTCTCTTTTTTAATACTATGTGCACATTGTGTTTCAAAATTAGTTTTATTAGGCATAAACTATGTTTTTGTGTAAAAAACCCCTAAATTTCATATTAAAAGCTGTACCTCAGGCATATTTCTTCTAATGACAGTACTAAACATGAAGTGTAAAAAGATAGTACATATTTTATCTGTTGTGGGACTTAGTATGTTTTCTTTTTCAACCTTTTTTAAATATTATAAGAAAGTTAACTAAATCAATTTAAGAATTTATGTTATTTAAAATTGGGATTAAACTTGGGTATCTCTAAAATGGAAATATTTAATGCTATGTCTATTTTTCATATGTATAGTGTTTTGTCAAAAAGTTTTGATTGCTGAAAAAGTGGGTAATAAAAATTTTGGTAGACCATGTATCTCAGCTCTATCGTTTTACTGCATTGTTATATTGCACTATATGGATCATCTCGAGAACATTCCTTGCCTTTGCATTTGATTGTTTTGTTTAAATTTTGATATTTGTGAAATTGAAAGTATGGTTGAGGTTTGTTTGATGTGTGTAGTTGTTTTATTTTTAATAAATTGTTTTCTTAAAAATATGTTGTTCCTTTTTATTTTATAATATAGATATATTAAATAAGGTGACTATCACAGCGGTGTCGACTTATTTCTTGTAGTGATATATATAAAAGTATGTATGTATACTTATGGATGAAAATAATTATTATAAGTCTATCAATTTATTCATATGAGGATTAGAGTGTCTATGTATTTATGTATGTGGTATTAAATATCTAGGTCTTCTATGGAGAGAATGATGTTTATTACCTATATAACTTTACCTATGGATTTATATGTCATAATTGTTTATCGTTGTAATTCGTTTAATGTTTTTTCCCTATGATTGATATGCTATATATTAGCTATAATTCGCCTACAAAATGTGGTTATTATTTTTTAATAAATTGTTTTTCTTAAAATATGTTGTTCCTTTTTATTTTATGGTATAGATATATTAAATAATGTGACTATCATAGAGGTGTTGACTTATTTCTTGTAGTGATATATATAAAAGTATACTACTTCAAACCATATACTATAAAAGTATGTATGTATACTTATGGATGAAAATAATTATTATAAGTCTATCAATTTATTCATATGAGGATTAGAGTGTCTATGTATTTATGTATGTGGTATTAAATATCTAGGTCTTCTATGGAGAGAATGATGTTTATTACCTATATAACTTTACCTATGGATTTATATGTCATAATTGTTTATCGTTGTAATTCGTTTAATGTTTTTCCCTATGATTGATATGCTATATATTAGCTATAATTCGCCTACAAAATGTGGTTATTATTTTTTAATAAATTGTTTTTCTTAAAATATGTTGTTCCTTTTTATTTTATGGTATAGATATATTAAATAATGTGACTATCATAGAGGTGTTGACTTATTTCTTGTAGTGATATATATAAAAGTATGTATGTATACTTATGGATGAAAATAATTATTATAAGTCTATCAATTTATTCATATGAGGATTAGAGTGTCTATGTATTTATGTATGTGGTATTAAATATCTAGGTCTTCTATGGAGAGAATGATGTTTATTACCTATATAACTTTACCTATGGATTTATATGTCATAATTGTTTATCGTTGTAATTCGTTTAATGTTTTTCCCTATGATTGATATGCTATATATTAGCTATAATTCGCCTACAAAATGTGGTTATTATTTTTTAATAAATTGTTTTTCTTAAAATATGTTGTTCCTTTTTATTTTATGGTATAGATATATTAAATAATGTGACTATCATAGAGGTGTTGATAGTGATCAAACGTTGTGGTTTCCATTAGAAACGTGTTTAGATCTGTTAGAAATATACTGGTAAGCTCGATAACGAGCTTTTTGAACTGTTAGGCTGCATAAATACATTTCATTTATGCATCTATCACTGAATGTATGATTTGAATGTATTGTTTTGGAATGACGGCTTTTAAAGAGAATGATTTGATAGTGGTTTTAATAGATTGATGCCTGATGCCACCGAAGTTTATTAGATTTTTGGCGGCCATCTTGGATTCATCATCTTGCTTTTCTAAAAATCCCTACTTTGAAACGTCCTGTATATTCATACTTGGTTGCTATGTTATCCAGTATCATACTGTATATTTATTTTATGATTTTGAGATGGTATGCTGATGTCAGATATATATCCTCGGTGGTGGTGTTTGAAAGTATGTTGGGTTTGAGCTAGATGTATCTTCCTAAGTTGATCTGGTGTTGTGGCGTTTTGAAACTATGTTGGGTTGTTGTTGTGATGCGTGATACGGAGTTGGGTATTTTCTAGAAGTTGAGTTTATATTTTGATCGATCATATTGATAGTCAGCCATTTCGCCTGACGTCACCATAGTTTATTAGATTTTTTGGTGGCCATCTTGGATTCGCCATCTTGCTTTTCTAAAATCCCTACCTTTGAAACGTCCTGTATATTCATACTTGGTTGCTATGTTATCCAGTATCATACTGTATATTTATTTTATGATTTTGAGATGGTATGCTGATGTCAGATATAAATCCTCGGTGGTGGTGTTTGAAAGTATGTTAGGTTTGAGCTAGATGTATCTTCCTAAGTTGATCTGGTGTTGGGTTGTTGTTGTGATGTGTGATACGGAGTTGGGTATTTTATAGAAGTTGAGTTTATATTTTGATCGATCATATTGATAGTCGGCCATTTCGCCTGACGTCACCTTAGTTTATTAGATTTTTGGTAGCTATCTTGGATTCGCCATCTTGCTTTTCTAAAAATCCCTACCTTGAAACGTCCTGTATATTCATACTTGGTTGCTATCTCGTCCAGTAGCATACTGTATATTTATTTTATAATTTTGAAATGGTATGCCGATCTTAGATGTACAGTTTATATTTTTATCGATCATATTGGTAGTCGGCTATTTCGCCTGACGTCACCTTAGTTTATTAGATTTTTGGCAGCCATCTTGGATTCGCCATCTTGCTTTTCTAAAAATCCCTACCTTTGAAACGTCCTGTATATTCATACTTGGTTGCTATCTCGTCCAGTAGCATACTGTATATTTATTTTATAATTTTGAAATGGTATGCCGATCTTAGATGTACAGTTTATATTTTTATCGATCATATTGGTAGTCGGCTATTTCGCCTGACGTCACCTTAGTTTATTAGATTTTTGACAGCCATCTTGGATTCGCCATCTTGCTTTTCTAAAAATCCCTACCTTTGAAACGTCCTGTATATTCATACTTGGTTGCTATCTCGTCCAGTAGCATACTGTATATTTATTTTATAATTTGAAATGGTATGCCGATCTTAGATGCACAGTTTATATTTTTATCGATCATATTGGTAGTCGGCTATTTCGCCTGACGTCACCTTAGTTTATTAGATTTTTGGCAGCCATCTTGGATTCGCCATCTTGCTTTTCTAAAAATCCCTACCTTTGAAACGTCCTGTATATTCATACTTGGTTGCTATCTCGTCCAGTAGCATACTGTATATTTATTTTATAATTTGAAATGGTATGCCGATCTTAGATGTAAAGTTTATATTTTTATCGACCATCTTGATGGTATGAAGCTTGGAGATATTGTTAATTTAAAATAATATTGTTAATTTATAAATAATAATAAATAAATTGTTTTTTTCTTAAAAAATATATTGTTTGTTTTATTTTATTTTATAAGTAAGATATACATTTCAAGCATGCGGCTATCACAGAAGCGGACAGCCGTTGCGGTTTCCGCTAGAAACATGTTTAAATCTGTTTGAAGTACATTGAGAAGCGCGATAGCAAGCCGGGTAATTTATTCAGGAATTTCACATGTATTTATTAGCATTATGATAGCATAATCATGCTATATAATTAGTATAATTAAATATAATTACAGTATTAGTATTTAATAAAAGTTAATCATTGTTTCTATGCTAGCTGTATTATTAATCGAATAATTTGAATGTACATATGTATAAAGTCGTGCGGTGTTCGCATCTCATCTTTGTATACCCAGATATATTAAACAACTCCTTCCCTATCTTTCTCTACACCTCCGAAGCTCTTACATACACACACACACACACACCGCCGCACACACCTACGCTCGCTCGCGTATATACATATATACATACATATATATATATATAAAGACCTGTAAGGATTGAATGACTTGCCTCGTGCACGAAAGTGATTACACCTGTATAAATTGTAAATTTTGTAAAATGAACCTCCATAAGAAATAACATGGGAAATTGTGCCAGAATCCGCATTATATACCTACTGACAATTGAAATTTGTTCCTGAGATAGTAAAAGTATTGTCCTATTCGAATATCACCAGGTTTTGCAATAATATTACACAGGGTGTTCTCTAATTAATTTACAATTATACACATTTCAAATGCAAGAAACTCAATTTTTTCAAATGAAACACCCTGTATATTTTCGCCTTTTCTGAAGCAGAAAAAAATTGTCTTTCGATCCACTATTACATTCCCTATACCTATCTCTAGAGGTTTTTGAGTTATTGGGGAGATCAGCCTGAAGGCCCGATATTTTGCCATTTATCACACACAATTTCAAGAATGCCTTGGAAGTAACAAAATGTTTAGTTGTCAAAATTTCGTTCGCTGTCAGTGTTATTAATTTGATGCTTGGCTATTTTTTGTACTTTACTGAATGATTTGATTAGTGCATAATGGAAGGCTATAATAACAATTATCCAAATGAAAGTATCCTTAATTTATTTTACATACACGGAGAATGTAATCGCATAATAAGTAGAACTTGCCGTGTGTTCAATCAGAGATACCCTAATTTGCCTCCGATGAATCGATTCAAATTTGTAAAAATTGAAACACATTTTTTGCGACATTGGAATATGAACACAAAAAGAAATTGTACTAAGCCAGTAACAGGTGAAGAAAACAACGAAATTAATATTCTGGGATATTTCACAGCTCATCTCCATGCTTCGATACTTAAAGCAAAGGTGGATTTAGATATTAGTATGACGTCAATTCAACGCGTGCTAGCAAAGAACAAATGGCACCCATATGCACAAAGGACAGTCCACGAACTGAGAAATGGAGACGCTCAGAGAAGAATTGATTTTTGTGAGTGGCTAACTATTCGTAAACAGGAAGATCCGGACATGTTACGAAAGATTTTATGGTCGGATGAATCCAAGTTTACCAGGCAAGGCGTTGTAAATAATAAACATTGTCATTTTTGGGCAGATGAAAATCCCCACTTTTCACGAGTAAGCCATTTTCAATATCAATTTAGTTTTAATGTATTCGCCATAATAGGGTGGGGAAGGGTATTTTATCATATTTATGATGAAAGGCTAACGTCCGAAAGATATTTGCGAATCATTAGGGAAGTGGTGGCAAACATAGTCAATGACATGCCACACCAAAACTATTATTGGTTTCAACTGGATGGAGCTCCAGCTCACTCTACTCATGCTGTATATCAAGAGTTGACCCAGCTATTTGAGGATAGGTGGATTGGTCCAAATGGACCATGTCTTTGGCCTGCTAGATCTCCGGATTTAACTCCAGTTGACTTTGTTTTATGGAGTTACATAAAAAAAGAGGTCTATGCAACACCAGTTAACTCCAGGCAAGAACTAGAGGATAGGGTGCGAAGAGCATTTGACCAAATTGAAGTTCAAATGATTGAACGTGCAACGACTGACCAGCTCCAAACAAGGTTAAATAAATGCATTGAAGTAGGCGGTGGACATATTGAGCACTTGCTGTGATTTGGTTTTAGATTTGTTTTTGTTTTCTTTGTTTGACTTATACCGTGAGATCAAAAATGTTTTCGCAATTAATAAATTTTTGGTTTTGAACTAGAAGACTTTTTTTCCATGCCCATAACATGCTTACAAATGACTATTAATCCACTCCTCCTATACTTAATCTATTATTTTTTCAGTTTTATTTGGCAAAATATCGGGCCTTCAGGCTGATCTCCCCAATAACTCAAAAACCTCTAGAGATAGGTATAGAGAATGTAATAGTGGATCGAAAGACAATTTTTTTCTGCTTCAGAAAAGGCGAAAATATACAGGGTGTTTAATTTGAAAAAATTGAGTTTCTTGCATTTGAAATGTGTATAATTGTAAATTAATTAGAGAACACCCTGTGTAATATTATTGCAAAACCTGGTGATATTCGAATAGGACAATACTTTGACTATCTCAGGAACAAATTTCAATTGTTTATCTTTTTTCATGTCTCAGATAAAGAACTTTTAAAATTTACGTTCAAGTGCCCTAAAAATGGAAAACAGTTGAATAACTCCGAAACGGTTGACTTTGACATAATCCAACCCGGTGTCTCTGTTCTTCTATTTAAATAAGCAATTCATATCTCGAATAAAATACAAGGTGTCACATTTAAAATAACAAAGATGGCGCCTACTTCCGGTGCAACCGGAAGTTGCACGAGGTTAAAAATATTTTAACTTGAAAGATTGCGGTCAATTATGTGAGAAGGCAAAACTTCTGGAAAAAATTCGCGTTGTAAGCACAAAAACTTCTAATGTGCTAGTTACATAAAACACGGTGTATATACAATTTAAGAATTTGGACCGGAAGTATCACATTTACTCTTAGCGAGTAGCACTTTTTTTCGAATATCTTGCAAAGTATGCTTTCTATAGCGATTTATTAAGAGAATGGAATCGAAGTTGTATCTTGGTGTCAATTGGTTGGGGGTGTTGAAAGAATGAATTATAGTTATTACATAATTGTGGGATTTATTCAGAAAAGAGAAACTCCGAATAACGCTTGAATAATAAAATAACTTTTAGCATAAAAAAGTAAATACTATGCCGAATATATATTAGGGATATTCAAATGAATATATTTCTTATTTAACCTTTTTCCATTCTTATCTCTTTAATTTTTATTCTTGCATTTAAAAACCATACAGAAATGTTATGTTCTTGATCATTCAATTTTACTGAGGAAGCTCTGAAACTTGGAGTTTGGAGAGTCTCGCATGCATTATTCTCTTCATATCTCAGT
The DNA here is from genome assembly GCA_963170755.1 of Amphimallon solstitiale. Taxonomy (NCBI): domain Eukaryota; kingdom Metazoa; phylum Arthropoda; class Insecta; order Coleoptera; family Scarabaeidae; genus Amphimallon; species Amphimallon solstitiale. Next base: position 105,635,345 of record OY720680.1, read on the forward strand.
AACAGAGCATACGTTCTGGTCAAAAGTTGTATAAATGACGTGCATATGACTCATCGCTCGAAAGGTAATGTGGTATCCCCATGGTTCGATATTGGGTCCTACGTTGTTTCTTGTGATGAATTGTTTTGCAATATGGGTGTGGGTTTATTGTCTCAATATACTGATGATACCAGTTGTATTGTTAGTGGTTATATGGTTGCGGGTTGTGTCGATTGGGACGAGTAGAGTAGTTTCATTGATGGATGTGTGGTGTGACAGAAACGGTTTGCTTCTGAGCACTGGAACAACAGGTTTGGTTCGTTTTAGGATAAATGAGCGATAAAATGATAATAGTAGTAGTATATATGTCCATTTTAAAAATAAAGTTATTCCTGAAAATGTCTCGTACGAATTTTTGAGTCTAGCTACGTAGAATCTCGGTTGCGGTATGGGATATTGTTTTAGGGATCGATGCGATGTCTTAATAGGCTGTTTGTGTGACAGAAAAATATTAAGATGCATGTTGGTAGCCGTGTACTGAATCGTGTAGACCGTTTTTAATAAGTACAATATTCTGCCGCTTTGGTTATTGTATCTGTACGAATTACTGTTATTCTGTAAACGGAACGAAGCAAACTATCTTAAGAATACATATATAGCAACATGACATTCGTCTAATAACCTGCACCTGCTCATAGAACAGCTCTGTCTAAATGTAATCCGAAGCATTGATCAATTGCATATTATAATAAAATGCTAGAAACAACAGATAACGCACGGCTTTAAAACAATATTAAAAGAATTCCTATGTCTTCATAACTTTATTGCCTCGTGTCCGAAATGTGTGCATATCTGTCTAATTGTCTAAATTTTGTATTAATTTGTACTACATATACCTTCTTTTGTGATTGAATCAACTAAATTTCTATAGAGCATTGCTCGTATTATATTTCAAATAATTTTACGTTCAAATTGTATTACATATATTTCTGCTTTTAATTTCTGCTGTCTTTAGTAATTACAATCATACTATGGGTAACGGCACACGAGGATTGTGAAACCGGATTTTACAATTCTTGAACGACATGCTCATTTAGAATTTTCGCAATCCTCACCGAATAACTTTGTACGTTACATAGTTACATATTTATCTCTTCGGTTTAGAAAGTCCCCGAAATGAATACGCGTTAATTTTGTATTGCATAAAATTGTAATGAACGGATGTAAAGAACTGACTCAATGGGGAAATTTATTTTTCTTCTTCAATTCGTAATGACATTCTTTCAACAATGTCATTTCATTTAAGCACATGCAATTTAGTATAGACATAGTAAACATGTATACAGATGTTACAGTGATAATTTATTTCGCGTGAATGTATTGGTAAATGCATTTAAAGCATTTCACGTATGGATATACTATGTCTAAAGTTAATTAATATATTTTATGCTTATAATTACAAAGATCTGCGATGAAAATATCGATGATGATTACTGGAAAAAGAATCATTTACGTTTAATTTGTAATGCAAAAGCCTAGGTAATATTATTTATCTGAAATCGGCGATAAAGTAAATCATTGTTGTACGATTCTGGTGTATGTTGGTTTGCATAAGTTGTCACTAGTTGACAGCTGATAGAGGACGTGGTAATAATTGTACCATCATAATTAACATTAACAGAAGTAAAATATAGATTTGTTTCGCTTTGCTACGAACGATTTGAGATAAAATTTAATGTGCAACTAGAGAGTAAAATTATTTTTCATCACTCATGGTGGTTATTTGCCTGGGCTTTTGCCTCGGCAACTAATATCCACATTCGTACGTAATGCAAAATATAATTTTACTGCTTTGTTACACCAATAACTAATGTATGTAAATGTATGTACTCACTAAACACATTTATAGATTTTGAACAATAATGTGGTGCATGTGCATGATATCCAAGAAAGAATAAACTATTACAGCAGACGCTCGATAACGTAAACACCTGATGAAGGCAAAATTCATGGTAAAAAAGCAACCAGAATGCCCGATAACATAAATAAGCTGTAGAGCTGAAAAACGTAAACAGTTCTTGGCGACGGTTAGTCGCTGATTTATGTCTGCGACACAACTGGGTCGGTCCAAAGATTTAGAGAATGAGAGAATGCTCTTACAAATACCCAGAATATTGAATGATACTGTCCGCTATTTTGACACACAGCTAAGGAGCACTCATAAGTCGCACCAGTAATACTTCAATCATCTTCTTCCCTTTTCACAAGGGTAGGGTGGTTTTTTTTCAGAATTTTTTTCCCTAAATTAGTATTTCATTTGTGAGCTTTTATCTACTAAAACTAACAGAAGGAACTTCCTCAGTAGTGGACGACTTCACACACAGAGAAATCTATACTTAACCAAGAAAAACCTTCTTGTATATGACCAAACACTTAATCGAGTTAAGTATTCTTACTTGCTTTTAAATAAATATTTCTGCTCTTAACAAATTACTTACTTGAGCAAAGTAAAAATTATTTGAACCAATTAAGAATTAACTGATTTAAGTACGGTGACGTATTGCTCATACCTATACAAGAAAGTTTTTCGTGGTTTAAGAATCTACTAATCTATGTGCAGTTTCAGATTCAAAGGCGGTACAACATTGCTCCCTTTGCATATAATCTTCATCTCTGAAGTGTTCTGAGCAAACATTGTTTGCTTTTTAACACTACACATTTTATATGAGTATTTTTGCAATTAGTACCGTAATCATACCATTTATTTCACTAGTGCTGTAATAGGGTCTATTACAGCACTAGTTGCGTAATAGAAATGGAACATTTAAACAGATTTATTTTAAGTTGGTCACATTGCAACAGAAATGGAGATGTCAATATGACATTTTGTAAGCAAGTTTGAGGTTTTTATATTGAAATTCATTGTAAGATTTGATATTTTTAATTAATCTTTGAAATAGTACAACTATTATAAACATTTATATTAACGTTTGAATTATCTTTCGAAGTGATAGTGATACCGTGTGCAGTAGAAACATTCTGTTGAAAATTATCAAAAATGTGTCAATTTTAAATTAACTTGTCAATTTAAATCTTGTGCCAAACCAAGGTGACAACCGCCACAAAATTTCCCTTGATTATCAAATTTTTCTCGTTTTGCTTTTACAAAAAGAGAAATTTTGTTTCATTTGACATTAAAGCACTCATTCAGTTAAGAAACTCGTGGCTACGCCACTCGTTTCTTAAACTCTGAATTCGTACTTTGAAACGTCAAAATGAAACTTGTCCTTTAATATACTATTATGTATTTAAGGTTCAATCTAAAACTTTTATATGATAAACCAGCGCGCTTGAACACATAGAACTAGTCCATCTTACCTCTTATGTTTTGTCTACACGATTCACAAGGAAGCTCAAAAATAAAAAAAGGCAATAATTTATTGCATAAATATAAGATTGGTACATACATGCAAAAACCACGAAAAAAAACTAAACCTGGACAAACAGTAGCAAACCACTCTCGATGTCAAAACACGGGGTCAAAATGGCGGCAATTGTTGCACCACCCCCCACTATATTTCTGGGTCTCTCGGATGGCTGTATTTTTGAAGCAAGTTTTGAATTGGGTAATAAAGTGAAATATACAGGGTCGGGCAAAAAGAGCGGAACACCGAATTTATGGCTTAACTAGCACTTTTTCGAAAATTTAACCTAAATTAAAGTTTTTGTATACTTTATGTATTATTTATTGGTGTTTGCAGATTTTCCGTTTTTGTCACATTTTTGGAGATATGATGTCACCGGATAGTATTTTAAATGAATCACCCTGTATTTATATTTTTTTTTGAGTAGATATTTTTTTCCTGAATTCACTAATACCAGGTTTAGTGGGTCTCTGACTTATGGTTTCATAAGAAAAAAATAAAATGTAATGGCACTTAAATATTTATTTAATAAAAAACGAACGACAATAACTAAAGATTCTAAAAAAAGTTAATGCTGCATTAAAAGTTCATGTCACCTTTAAGCGAGAAATGAATTTCATAATCATTTGTTAAAGTTAATGGACGTTAATGAATAGAATCTTTAGTTATTGTCGTTCGTTTTTTATTAAATAAATATTTAGGTGCCATTACATTTTATTTTTTTCTTATGAAACCATAAGACAGAGACCCACTAAACCTGGTATTAGTGAATTCAGGAAAAAAATATCTACTCAAAAAAAATATAAATACAGGGTGATTCATTTAAAATACTATCCGGTGACATCATATCTTCAAAAATGTGACAAAAACGGAAAATCTGCAAACACCAATAAATAATACATAAAGTATACAAAAACTTTAATTTAGGTTAAATTTTCGAAAAAGTGCTAGTTAAGCCATAAATTCGGTGTTCCGCTCTTTTTGCCCGACCCTGTATAGACGATGTTGCATAAGGTGCAGGAGTGACACAATTAGCAAAGAAATATGATGTATCGAAGTAAGACTCTGTGTTGGAAATGCGATGGCGTCTAGAAAGAAAAAGATATGGAATTCGATTGCAGTCTATATCTGGCGAAAAATTATCGGAATAATTACAATTAATACAACCGCTAAAGACAAATTAATGAAATGTGACTAAAAAAGATTACTAGAACTCGGAGAGCATGTTAAAAGGAGAAATTTTCTGTCAAATTAGCCCTTATAAAACAATATTTAAAAAAATATACATGAAATTTAATTCACTTATTTAATGCTTTTATACTCTTTCTTTGCAGCGGTGTTACAGCATTTGGAAGTAATTATAGATATCAAGAGGAAAATATAGGTAAAGTCCAACAGAATTAAATGCAATCAGTTTTCCTGAACAAGACGGAAAAGTATCTACAATGATCAAAATTAAAATGTATAAGACTCTTCTATATGGGAATTAATCTTGAGTTCTGACGGAACAAAAAGGATCAGGATAACGACGGATGAGGGATAACGACTAGAATGGCTTGTTCACCTGATCCGGTTAAAGAAATAAAGAAAGCTAAATGGTAAGAAATTCTTAAAATCCGACCCTGAAACGGGAGCGACGATCGAAGTAAAGCCAAGATCGGAAAAATTGGAAAGGGTTTCCAAAAGCATAACGATTATAGAAGGATGAGGAAGTCATTATAATCTTTAGAAGTTTCCAACCAGTTTATACTACACTGATAATGTTTGATAATACATAGACGAGGTTGCAAATTTTCTGAATCTCATTGTGTACCAAAGTAAAAAAGAAATGTGTTTAGTGAACATGGAATATAGAGGATGTGGCAATTAAGGAAGAAGCGTTTTATGTAAAAAGGTATATTGAACAGGAAAATAAAATTCGTGTTACAGGCCTTGACAACAGCTCCACGTAACTTGGCTCAACAGCGGTCCTAATTTAAAGAGCAACATTTAGAAAGGAGTTTCACGTGTTGCCGAAGGAGTCCGACGTTATCTTCTGAAGAACGAGCGTCGCGCTCGTTTGAATGTCCGCAACTACTTGGAAATGGGTTTCTTATATTTTATTTGAGAAAACTGTCGCAAAAGACAATTTTTGGGCTATACGAGAAGATAGAAGAGGGGTGAGGACAGACGTTGTTATTCATCGTGTCAACCGAAGGTTTTCAACACCACACCACAGAATAGGAAACAATCAGAATATTCTCTTGCGTCTGCGGCAAAGTACGCGCATTCGATCCGCGCAATATAGTCCGCCATATTCTAAAGGGAAAACTGTATACTTCATTGCAGCTGGCGACTCGCATATGTACGTTGTTCGCAAGTGTTTTTTGAATAAATTGTTTTGTAAAGTATTTGTATATAATACTAATCTTAATGTTTGTATATAGTTATTATTCTTAGTTTATTTTGCGATTAATTAATTTTGTAAATATTATTTGACTTTTGCGTTGATTTATATACATATAATGGACAAAGTTAAAGTAGGAACTAGAGGTTGCAGAAATAAACAATATCTATTGCATCAAATTTTTTTTTCGGTTTTCCAAAGGATCTTATAAGGTAATAATTTGGAGCTAAATAAAAATTTATAATAAATAAATAAATACATTTTAAACATTGTTGTTTTTTAAACCTTCCTCCCATTAATACAAATAAAATCATTTATTTTTTTATTATAAAACAAATATAGTACAATTTATAATAATGTATTGATAACATATATGCGTTTACAAAAACTTGATCTATTGTATATTTAAACATTAATTCGTATTTCATTATGCAGTTCGTTAATATTAGGTTTCCATGAAGGGAAAAAGGTCAATCTTTAAGAGATGTGTCGATAATTTTTAATGTACATATTTTCCTTTTTGTTCTTTTGACGTTTAAAGTTACATTTAAATAGTTTTTTTCTGGTTTAATCTTAACTCGGTATTTAAAAAGCACATGAAAACTGGATACGATAATGATATCAATTAGATACTAATTTGACTTATTTCGACACTGTCTTTTCCCTTTACAATATGGCGTCAAGGTCACGAAATATGGCTTAAAAAGATAAAAGGTGCCGACAGTGAGTGCAACTTCTGATTGTTTCTTATTCTGTGACCACACTATGGAACATACATCGAAAAGAACAAATGCAATTAACATGCAATTTGAAATAGACACTGGACAGGATCTACCAAACGCAGTGATAGGTACAGTTAACAGTGAATTAGTGTTGTCATCTCTGGCCTGTGACAAATAAAGTCATTTTTAATATGTTTGTAGCCGGAATCGTATGTTAGAGTAAATAATTCTAAAGAATTAAATCAAAATACAAGGTAAAATTTAGCATATGCTGGAATCGGAAAATGTAATAGTAGAAAATTAAATTGAAGATCACTTTTATCTGTACGCGTATTGAGGAACTGCACTCTACGTAGACAGCCTGCATATGATTAGCGAAAATGAAATAAAAAATTACTATTATTTAATTAAGCAACAAAAAATATTCTAATTAAGTCACCGTTACTTAACATATCTACACTGATATTTTAATTATATATGTAGGCAGGTGTAAAATTCGTGCGACTAATATCCTGTATGTAAATTGTACCAATGTCTATTAAATTAATTCGATTAATTTATATCACTAGGCTAATTATTTCATAATTTTCCCAATACGTAATATCAATGCTGTTACCCAGCTGCATACATACATCTACATATTATATTCTTATGTACAATAATCATGACCTAGTCACTGAACTCAGACCGGATCTTGGAATTCATGTCAATTGAGTAAACCACCGGAGAAGTGGAGGACAAAACGTTTATTAGTTTTTATATGACTACGCTAATGGCAGCACGTTCTATTTCAATTAGAACGATTTTTTTACGCACGAAGTCGCTGCGTTACGTGAAATATTTATGTTTGTATAATACACTAGTCCCTCGTAAATTTACAACCACCTACTTAAATATGTAAAATCCAATTTGAATAAAACTATGCATACTGAATACTAGATGGCAATGACTTTCTTCTGACATTTTTTTAAATATACTATAGGTAGTTTTTTTGCTGACTCGAAATATTATCAAAATTATCAAATAACAACAGAATTTTGTGCAATTTTCGCTAATAACCATACACATATTTATGAAAATCATAGATGTGGATTATACAGAAATGCAAGAGAGTGCATAAGTGCATGCATGATCTTAATAGTCGTATTACATTTACGGGCAATCAAATATTCGGCAGATAGACAATAGAAGAAGCGTAGTAAAACTTCTTCGCGAAAAAAATAAAAAGAAAGACAAATTCTGATATCCCAAACAGAGGTATAACTGAATTATTGTTTCAAGCCCCGATGAAGCGCTTTTACCATCTCAAAAACGCATACTATCTAATAACTTAGTCCTCAGAAGCAATTTCTATATTTATCAGTAGGATCACAAAGATGATTACTGATGAATGTAGATCTGCTTCTATTGAAAAACATTACTATGAGAAGTGGTATATCGAAATGTTTGTCTTTTACTGCCCGACACTCATGGAAACAACTCCAAATATATATAAATGTGTTAAGAGAAAAAAGATCTAATATTAATACATTAGTTTAAATGCAGTTGATTTCAAACTATGGTGTGCTAGAAGGAATTGTTACGCTTTTTTGTATCTTATATCTTTGTATATTATGGCTCGTGTTATTATTTTGGAATTTTTAGTTCATCAATTTCGAGCGACGCTGTATATTTTTCGGAATTTGTTGTATTTAGTTATTTCCATAGTATTGTTGTTTTTCTTTTATGGTGTTGACATTTTTATTGATGTGTATTTTCGCTAGTGTTGAATTACGTTTCATTTATTGCATTACAAGCCGTGTAATTATGGTAATGTTAATTTCTACGTGTACGGACATCTACCGGTGATTAGTATCGGGTCCGCTTAGTAGATACCTATGCGTCGTTTGTCTGAAATTTAATTTCAATTTAGTATTATATTGCTTAATTTTGGGTTAATTATCTTCTATTATTTCTATTAATTATCTTCTACTATGTTCTCCCCTCGATTTCCTCATTAGGAACCGTTGACAATTTATACTGTTATCTCTGTTGTGGTCTAGATGTCGTTATCACCTTGGCGCTTGTGTGAGCTGTAGCCAAGACACGAGTTTGGTCATTGTCATTTCCGTCTTCGGCACTTCACCAATAAGTCATTTTAGGAAGCGATCCTAGCCTTCTTCAATCTTTGCACATTGTTAAATTTTGGATTGACCATTTTTATCTCGTACCGGTTATACACTAAGTGGATTATTAAAACAGTGGCATATTCTTCTTTTGGACGTTTGGGGGTCCTTATTGTTGCGACGTTGCTTCGGATTTTTATTTGATTGGTGACTGTTTATTGTACCGCCTTGTACATAAAATTTTGCTGTACCTACACGTGTTGTGGCGGAAGTATCCCGTCGCCATTTTGACCACATATCGTTTCAAGTTCTAGAAGTATTGAAATATTTTCTTACCGCCTTTTGAGCCACAACTTCTTTTGAATTGTACACGGAAATATCCTATTTCACTCTGGAAAATGCAATTTGGAGTTCTATGACCTACCGTGGATGCTGATGCGCATTTTGAGATAAGTCATATCGTTGTTTATTTTTTTAAAATTTATTTAATTGTTTGGATTAATTAATTTCAATTGCATAAAATGCAATCTATCCTGTAATTCAATTTTGTAGAATTTTATGTGCTTCACACTGTTTCGATGAGTTTTGTTGTCCGATACCACCTGGATCGGCTTAATTGAAGTATCCTAATTAATTATCAGTTACATATCCTCAGTATAGTAACCTGATTTTCAGATTCATTTTTAAATTGTGTTTTAAAACCTTTAAAGCCTACTGACAGTGCTTGCCTGTCGTGGCTAGTGATTTAATAGTGAATTACGAGGAGGGGTCCTCGGATAAGTGTAAATCATATGTAGTTTTGGTAATTGTAGAGACCCTCAGTCGCATGAATTTAACTTGTTTCACTCTTCATACATTTGATTTCTGGTCACATACTGAGTGATCTCTCAGTTTTATATTTTCTTTTGTAATATTTGGGCAGACTGCCGCGTCAGTCAATTTATTGTTTTTTTTATTGTCATTGTTTTTTATTATCTCTGTGTTAAGTACGTAATTTTAGTCGTTTATTTAGTTATTTTGATGTTGATATTTATCATATACATGGTGATCCAAGTAGGACCCCTGCCTCATATCTTTTGTATAACTTACTTAATCACTTTCATCTCTCCTTATAACCATTAATTAAGCCTCTCAGTTTTATATTTTCTTTTGTAATATTTGAGCAGACTGCCGAGTCAGTCAATTTATTGTTTTTTTTATTGTAATTGTTTTTATTGGCGTTAATGTGTGATTAGACAACGATTTAACTTGTAACTTAATTAAAATTGTTATTGTTGACTTTTTCGTTTGACTGATCTTTACTACCTGGGTATTCATTTTGATTTTGCTTCTGAATCAAGGGACATTTTGGGGTGGGGGGTTACTATTAAAGGGAAGCTGACGCCTCTATTTCATCCATCAGTATTCTAATAGACCTACGCCCACACGACCGACTAGCGGCAGATCTCCCCTCCATATTAGACAACATACCTAAGGAAGTAAAGGTAAGGCATACTGAAGGCGTCGCACCAAAACTCTCCGAAACTTTCATAAGTTTTATTGTGCGGAGCTGCAGGTGTTTTGACTCAGACAAACGGGCTCATTCTTATATTACCGAACGGATGATTATAATTAGTTTCCGACAGTGTCAATTGTTGCGCCTTCTGCCAGGTTAATTACACGGCAAGAGGGCGGTAACACAATTTATTTTCAAAAAACATTCTTTAGGCATATCTGAATGTATACCAAAAATGAGGATTTTCTTAGAGATATGCGTGGTCCAAAGTTTTTACAGAAGACTTTTTTTATACAAATATTCTTCCAAATTAAGTATTAAATACTTTTATACCCTTTATAAATCTATGCGGAATGCATCACTTGCAAAGTGTTACTACCGGTTCGAATTTTGAAAATGTTTGTATAAAAAACTTGTAAATATTTATTTTCAGTTATCCTTTACTTATCTATCCACAGCAAGATCGCAGAATTGTAGACTTTTCTGCAAACATCTGTCTCTGTGTCCTTCTGTCTCCCCCTCCACCCCCCCCCCTTTCTCGGACCACGATAGCGGGCAAACAAATAAAGCTATGAATACCCATTATATTTACTAGTATAACATTTCTCTTGAAATCTGATTAGATTTTCAGTGAAGCCGGTAAACCGGAAGCAGTACAAAAATCAAATGTTACTAATATGTCGGCAACTACTACTGAGTTTAGGTAAATTTCTAAAAAATACAAAAGTACTCTAAAGTGAATTTGAGAATAGTGTTATTTAAAGTTTTTAGAAATTCCTACTGGAAGTAGGTATTTTAGTCTTATAGAAAAACCGTCTATATTGAGAGTATAAAAGTATTTTTGGCTTGATCTGAATAATTTTCTTGTAAAGAATTCAGAATTCGTACAGAAAATAGCACTTTTCACTTATTTATCTAATAGCAGTTTTTGGAAAATATCTCGTAAATTATACAGATTTATTTAGAATGAACAGTTGCACTAGGAATAGTTTTTGTATAAAAAAATTCAAAATTGAGACTAGAAGTAATATTTTTACTTACAGGTTTATTTTATTAAGAAGCTAAAAGTGTTTAAAACTAAATTTGGAAAACTTTTGCCTAAGAAGCTTTGCACGATTACAACTTTGCTCTTATTATGAAGGAATAGAATTGACAAATATACACACAACACTTTGTGTTCAATTGATGCCTCTAGTACCATGTATGTATATGTACACTCATGGGATCATAAATGATACCCCCACCCTAGCGATGAGTAATAGTTGGAATGCCTGTATTAAAACATTGGGAAATAAAAAGCAAAATAACCGTAATTCTTTTACAGAATATTGCAAAATATGAAATACAGTTAATATAAAAACAGCTGAAGGAAAGAAAGTATTGTATGAAGCGGCCTGAGTTATTCAGTTTTTCAAGAAAATTGCGTATAGCGAACGGTCAATTTAAAAGAAACGGAAATTATTGAGTTCAGTTCATTTTTAAAACGCCTATAGCCATTTCTCAATTATTTCCAATAAGTTGTTTTAGCTTATAAAAGAAATATATGCAAATCATGGGCTTATGGTAAAATTTAGATATCTTTACAGGTATTATGTTATTAAGTAAAATTGCTTTTATATCTATAAAGGTGTGTTTGTGTTGGTTACCGATTCATCCAAATTTCTTGTACGTTGTAGGTATTTAAAATCTTATTTTCGTCACTTATAAGTAACTACAGTCGACGAGTTTCGCGGGATGCACTATAGAAAAGGAAACGCATTGTTTGAGGTATCATTTATTATCCCAAGAGTGTACATGTGTTTAACTTTTCTTTAATAACGTTTCTAGTATTTAAAACCAAGAAAACGGAAATATTACTCAGTTATGCAAAGCATGGAAAATGATTCCCTGTATGCTATGTTACATACGTTAACGCGCAATTACACTACATAATTAATGCAACTCAACCTCGTAATTTAGTGCGTTTTAGATAGTGCAAGTAGGAAATTGAGACTACCGAAACGTACCAGGTGTGCGGAAATTTTCTATGCGATCATTAGCATTTTATTTTAAGTATAATAATAACTCGGTTTATATGCAGTACAGGAAGCGTTTTTAAGTTGTATCATTAACATGTTCATTTAAATCGTTCTTTGAATCCAAGTAGCATCAGTAAATAAGGTAAGATACTAATTATAAACATGAAGAAGGATTTTATTAACGTAGAAACGTATATAATAATATAATTATCAAAAGTCTTAAAAATAATTTAAAAAACTTTCTAAAATAAGGTGTTTGTTCTGTTTGATTAACCTTTACAAGGAAACGCATTTATTTCTAAATGTAAATATAACGGGAATTACCAATAACAAGTTGGTTCGTGAGTTGTTAAAATAAAAAGGTTTTAATTTACATATAGTAAATTAGATATATTCAGCAGTACAAATACTATAAATACAATCATGTAGAAACTTTATTATAAAAATATTTTATACATATAGATCTATTAAAAAAAAAGTAAAGCTACAGAAGACTTGCATAATTTGAACGTTGCAAAACAAAGTTACCAGTAGTTTTTAAACAAAGCGTGCACAACTCTGAGTTAGTATTGGAGTATGCGGGCGAACCACTTTAAAGTGGCTGCCAAATCATCACCACATCAAAGGCAATGGAAGAGGAAATTCCTAACAAAATATGAAGCAGCATAAAATTTGGTGATTTTTATCTAACCTCTGTGGGATTGATTATAAGACTAGCACTTAAGACATATAAGGGTAATCAAAGAAAAGCACTTGCTATATTTAAAGTTGATCCAGGGTTTATACAATTCCATCAACTTATTGAGGAGCCATCCGCAAAGACATGGACGAATTACTGGAGTTTTAAGCAGATTCCAACTGAGAAATTTAGTTAGAACATTAACTGGCTATTGTGACTTAGGAAGAAGAACATGAACAACGTAAAACATGACGATAAGGAACGCATCAGCGAAGATACTCACATGCACCAGAAAAAAAAACAATGCGTGCAACCATCGCTCTGCTATGCTTATTTTCTATATTTCTTAAAGCGTAGCCCACCAAGTAAGAACTGTCAATACTAAAGGAGCCATTTAGGATAATAAGTGTAACTATTGTGTTTTTAGAATGTTTCTTGCCTATCTTACTTCAACTCGATGCCACTAGAGAAGAAGAACTGCTGACTAAGTCAAAATCTATCGGCTCGGCGAACTTTACTAGGGAAAGGGCGAGTGTTCATTATCAGTCATTTTATCACACAGCCTGCTCTTTAAACCTGACTGTAATAGTGTGAGTAAGTAGCTAATGCATTCTATTAACACAACCTGGGAGTTTTTAAAGTCAGTATGCATTGATCCAGAAACTGTGGTTTATTATGTTTTTACTTGTACTTTATTTATTTTTCATTATCCATCTTTCTTGCAACGTATCAATCTATGTGGTTATGTAATTTTTCATCAATTGAAAATTACATTAGACGTTTCAAAATAAAGTGGCGACATAAATAAGATGATTACAAATGTTATTATACAGGGTCACTGCTAAATAGGTACCAGGCTATGCGAATCTGAAGAACACGTATAAATGTCTAACAGAAAATCAAAAAGGAAATTTATTTGTAACTCATCAAAAATTTCTACATTTTTAGGGCCAAAATGTAGTTAAAGTCGGTCCATACCTTTGTTTATCCTATACGCATTTACGCACTAGTGATTCCAGTTTAACGTTCTTCCAAAAAAAAAAAGATAAAATGCAAATAATTACAACCTTTGAGAATAAATGGCAATTGAAAAGATTTTCCATGGCGATGTTTTTTTTTGTGTGTGAATAGACAGGCCTTTATGTGGAAAAGGTCGACAACCTCGGTGCATTACCATGTTTTTTTCGTTAAGTAGAAATATATTATTTTGAAACTTAAATTCCTCTATATGAAAATTATTATGTTTGTATATTAACTGCGACTGGCTCGGACTCGAGGAAAGAAAAATCAATTTCTCGTCACTGCGTGCACATTGGACCGCGATTTTTTTTGTACGGGCATTACTATTATTTTTCTTTCACCCCCTTTTTTTTAATGACGCCATATAAAACTAACCCTGTATAGAAAGTTTATATTGTTGAAAATTATTTTCGAAATGGGAGATTCGGAAATTAATAATGATTATGTGTTTGTAATGATGTAAAGCATATTTTCCTCATCAATTCCCCACTCTGGGAACTACGACTGAATAACAGAGCTGACACATTTTATGTAAGTGGCGCAGTAATTGAAAAAAAATGCAGAGTATCTAAAAACTGACTTGTAGATTGCATTATTGCATTGATGATATTAAGTAGAAAACTCACCTATTGAAATTGTCAGAACAAGTTCAGTTATCAGTTAGCAGCTGGTACGCCATTTTTAAGAAAACACCTACAATTATAAATATATAAGATTCTAGCTAATTACAAACCTGGCTCCGCCGATTGTGATTGAAGAAATGCGTATTGCTCGTGGATAATTTGAAAAGTTATTGATAAGTGTTTCATTTCTGAGGTGGCTTTGTTTAATCTTTTGGGCTACTAAACATATAAAATCTGAACCCGAAAATTTTCATGAATTTGTGGAGACTTCAATAAATATGGTGTTTATGCCAAAGTGGGTAATCATTGTATACTTATGTTTTTACGGAACAATAAATACTGCAAAATCCCAAAATGATTTATTAGGAGCCTTTATTAATCAGCTGCATGTTGGTAAACTTACATAACAGTGTTTTCAATAAAACATTTCTCTAGCATATATGGCTCAACAAACAAGCTTTATTTAAAACAATTTTTAGATCATGTACTGGTAAATTTTCCTGTAAGGTTTTCAGATCGCACTTTGATCTCCAACTGTGGACTTTTGTTTATTTTTATTATATAAAGAACACAATTTTTAGAACCACACAATGGAAGAACTGGTCATAGTGTTGGGGAAGTTTATCACAACAGAACCCCGCAATATTTGGCAAACGTTTTTGAAAACATGAGCGCGTCCAGGCTAGGTTGAAGCATTTTGAGCCTGAGCATGTATTAATTGTGCAGTTAACCTTAAAGCTGTCGTTGATTTTATACCAAGTAAACTCCAAACAAGAATTGAACACATTGTTGGAACGTATATCGTATTTTATTCTAGTATGTATTTATAAAATATGGGATGAAGTTTAATTAAATTTTCTACAAAGAAATAAGTAATACAGCTGGGTTTTCGATATATTTAATATGAGAAAACGAGATTATTTCGACAGCAGACCTTAACGCATACACAGGATGTATAAAGTTTATGTCTTCGTTTCCATTACGCCCACAGATGTGCTATGAACGACTGGTTCTGCCTTAAACAAAAAAAATCCTATTTCAAGTTTGGTATATGCGAAAAAACGAAGACTTCTATATGTAGATGTTTGTACTTATATAAATCGTGTGGGATATCTTCATGCCGATTTTGGAAGAGTCGCTTCTCGGAAGGTGTTCGAAGTATTTCTCACCAACTGCGATAATAATAATAATAATAAAACGGTCGATGTTGGGCGCTGTGCAAGATCGAAATCTGTTGTGACTGGAGCAAATAATATTTCGTCCCAGCTGTTTGTTGGTATTGCAAAATGTTTATTTTAAATTCAGTCACGACGGCCATTTATCTTTCGCCCCGACAGAACAAAGACATCGAATTAGGTCAATTATCTTGTAGGAATAAAAGTTGAGTTACATTCCTGACGGTTTCTGTAGACTATATGCATTTGAATATCTGCATATGTATGTACTATGTGCGAGGATGTCTATATTAGTTGCGTTTGAATAATAAAAAGTCGGGATTATTAACATAATGTTTTATTGTATTAAAATTAATAAAAATAATTTGAATTTTTCACTCCATTAATTTTCACAAAAAATAAGCCGTAAGTAAATAGAAACATACAGGACGATTCATTTTTGCTTCTTAGAACTTCAGTATCGTAGATTAGCTATGAAAAAAATGATAATGTTCAAAGAAACATGCGTGCTTGTTTATCAGTTCATATGTAGTAGAAATCAGAAGTAAATTGATAAAAATCCATTCAAATTCCATTGATTACTTTAGTTAGAAAGAACTTTTCTTATACCTCCAAATTGCGGCTTATTTGAACAATGTATCAGTTTAAGTTATTATTGTTGTATACTAGCTGACTCGGCAAACGTTGTTCTGCCTTTTCCGGTAGGTGGCGCTATGAGTCGACCACAGCGCCATCCTTCGGGTCCAGATTTTGTAATTTTCTTTTTTAGCACTAAACTAACTTATATTGTGAATATGAGGCATTTTAATCCAGAAAAATAGAATTTGTTAATAACTTGATGTTGGTTTAGTGAAATAGAATTAAAAATTTAGTTATTTTATTTCTATTCCAATTTATTTTGCTACGTGCGCAAATGTCGTTTGACAGCTGATTGTTAAATTGTGAATCACACCAATTGGTTACGCAGAGACGAAAAATTGATAGATAAATAGAAATAAAAATAACTACATTAGATATAAAAAATTGTATATATGTTACGTTTATTTCCAAAACAGCTTAAAGGAGCTTTATTCATTTCAATTGTTTTAACAATGGTTACTAAAGATATCATAAAGTAGCACGCTTGGAGCATTATTTATTAATGAAACATAACAGTTTTTCTTAAGGGCTACCAACTGCCAACAAAAGACTAAGAAGTGCAGATACGATTAACTCGAAACGGACTGGATACATTAAAATATGTATAATGTTGATTTATAATGTAAATAAAATAAATTAGAAAAACATACTGGGTGTTCTGTTGAAATATCTAAATTTGTAGATTAGAAATAATAATATCGTATAGCTTCTGGCTAAGGTCGCGTTAGATGTTTTCAGGACGAGCTAGCTTCTCAGTTGGTGTGGTCGTTTATCGGATCTGGACTTTGGGACCTAAAGGTTATTGCATGAAAACTTAACAGCGAGAGTAAATTTCTGAAAGACTGAGCACCTGCTCTTCAGTAGGTTGAAATGTGCTCTCGTTCAATACATGTTTCAGGAGAAATCTCTAGAAAATTTTCTTCAGTCACCCACTGTTTGAATAGAAGTTATAGACTAAGTATCATGTAACCTGTAACTTTATGCACTAATTTACTATTAAAATTATGAAAATAGAAGGATAATAATTTTATCAATAGCACTCTTGAAACTCCTTATTTCGTTGGTAACACACGGTATTAAGTTTCTAAACAAGTTTATTACAGTAAGTATTCCACGTTAATTGGTCGTCAATAGTTAAAGCCAAAAATACTAATTTTGATACCGTCTGCATTTTGATGTTATAATATAGATGGATTTTATGAATATTGAATCACTATGTATATATAAGATTCATTCTCAAGTACTAATTAAATTATGTATAAAGAATTAAAAAACGAAAGGATTTCAAGATAATTAATGTAATGATTTATTGAAGCGCCGGCTGTTATTTATTGGACACAGTAATTTATGTTGATTCGAACAGATGGCGGAAAGAACAATTAACCTATCTGTAGTCTGGAGCCAATGCTTTATTGTTATTAATTGTGAGCGACGTTTCATCTTACAACCGTAAAGCTCTCGTCTTTAAATTACACAGTGTTCTTACGTTAGACTTTTACTTACGCGCATCATCATGAACTTCATTTATTCCAATAACAAAATGAAAATTGTTTATATAATAGTGAAAATTCCTTATTCCATACACTCTATGTGCAACGAAAATATGAAACACTCTTAATGAATGGTATATGATGGTATCGAGTATACACGTATTTTCTTTTATATAGAAACGAGAACATTCTAGTAATCATGAACTATTCCTATGAATCGAGGTTGGTGGTAAATGTGAAAATTAGTAAGTAGACATTAAAAAAATCGGGTGCCTTTTCGAACGACGAATTTAAATGCAGTAATCCAGAAATTTACGAAATACATAATTATCATAAAATTATTGATTATATAAAAGTTCTCGTTTCCATTACGATCCTTGCTCGATTCGACCTTCAATATCATGGAGGTATCATAATTGTAGTAAACACAATCAGAGAAAGACCTGTACGTCATCAAAATCTGTGCTAACAAGAGACGGTCAAAAGTGTCAAAAAATTATTTTTGTTAACATATTGAAATGAAAGAAACATGCTAATGAAATATAGCAAATGTTCTGTTTTACAAAAACCTTTGGAAGCTGTACGAGTAAGGGCACACTAGAGCGAAACAACATGCGATACGACATACTAGGCGACATGAATGCGACGTGGGCCTGGTGAGAACTTGGGAAATGAGTTGACACGATAAAAACAGTGCAGACTTATACGACAGCGACACTGTGGCGACAGCTACCTACCCTTTTCTTGTCGGTCAGAGTAACACGGTTTGCTGGTCGCGCGACACTTTGGGCAACCACGATGGCAGTAGCACAGGAGGAAGCATCTTCCTCGATACTATTTGTTCATTTAATTAAAAATAATCCATGCTTGTGGAATTATACATTAAAGAATTATTTTAGGTCAGATACTACCAGTTTGGCGTGGAAAAAATTGCTCATTCGGTACATATTTTTAAATTTTGGCGGGTGTTGAGAGAGTTCATGAGAAACAACTGCAGGATTGTGTTTTATGTTCTTCACGTTATACGGGTGCATCAATCTCCTATTATTAGTTCCCTTTTTTACTTTCTTATACGTAGTATAAGGAAGTATTGTGATGACGAACATTTTCGACCTTGAGATTTTTGCAAATATCCACGTTTTGAAGTCCCCTCATACCGAAAAAGTGGTTTTTAAAAAATGTCTGTATGGCTGAGTGTGTGTGTTTGTGTGTGTGACCACGACAGCCGTCAAACCGCTGTAGATATCAATTCCAAATTTTGTATTTACGTGTGTAATCTCCCTCTTGAGATCTGATTAGATTTTCAGTAAATTCGGCAGATCGGAAGTAGAAGTTTACTTCAGTGAAAAAATCGAATTCCGCCAATATTTCGTCAACTACTAAGTTTAAACAAATTTATAAAGAATTTATATGTACTCAGAATTAAATGTGAGAAAAATTTTATTATGAAAGTTTTTTGAAATTCCTACCGGAAGTAGGTCTTTTACTCTTATCGAAAATCAGTTTTTTGCAAATCATCCTTTTGAGACGGGTACATTACGAGTATAAAAGTATTTAGAAGTTAATTTTCAATATCTTTTGTATAAAAAAAATTTCAAAATTCGGATCGAAAGTAACACTTTTACTCTTATCGAGTAGCAATTTCTTTCGAATATTTCGCCAAGTATGCATTCTATAGAGATTTATTACGAGACTAGAAGTAGTACATTAGAATTTTGTTTATTTCTTCAGAAGATAAAAGTATTTAAATCTTAATTTAGAACAACTTTTGTATAATTTGAAACGCACACACGTATAAGAAAGTCGTGTGGTGGCCACACCTCATTTTTTGCGTTGCTGTAACCACCAGTATACTACAACAACGTCCTCGTCGGATGAACTCATGGTTTCACATCTCATGAAAAATGGACCACAACGCATGTCGTATCGCCCTATATAGTGTGCACCGCGCCCAAAGCTGAGTCTGTTAAATGTTATCTTGATTATAGTAAAATGCAGTTCACGTCTTAATGTAAGTCATAATATACTAACTAGCTTTATCAATGACTTAAAAAGAAAAATTCTCACTTAAAAATTATGTAAAAAAAAAACGTGTGTTATACCGTATTCGACATATTTTAATTTCTGATACGAAAGTAGAAAGAGGAAAAGAGCGCGACGAAATAAACTAAAGATAAACATAAGCGAGGCTGCCAAGACAGTACACTCGACAAACATTTCCTATGAAATGTAAGGCGTGAGGGTCCCCCGACACTCCGTTGCTCTCCGACCACTGTTAGCAAGCAGTCATCGCTGCATATTATAAGGTCATCTTCTGCGTGGGATGGAAGTGTAAACCGAAATTAAAATTTGACGACTACGGTATATGCCCAGTATTTACTTTTCTCAACCTTGAACAATTCATGTTATTTGACTCAATCTACTCACTAAACGTGCTTCCGCTTGCAGTCTGTTATTTAGTATAAATTCACAAAATATGCTAAAAGAAGTAGGTAATACATATCATATACTTCTTTTAGCATATTTTGTGAATTTATAATTGTTTTACTAAAATGCCTGTTTGAGCTAAGTACTAATTACGTTTAGCTTTACAGGGTTTTTATTAATTTTAGTCAAGATATCATGCTTTGTTTATCTGTTACTTTTTAGCACAGTTGAAAATCTATTTAAAATCGTAACAGGTAAAGTCGAAGTGTTCAGTAACAGAGATTATAAAAGCCGTGAAATTTTACCTAAATTGGTGAATGTTGAATAATATAAGTGCTCTCATGCAAAACAATCTCCATTACATTACTAATGTAACCATTAACCTACTAAAGAACAAAGCATCAGGCTGTGATGTATAAGCACGTGACAATTGGTAGTAGTCATAACACAGTTTAGTGTCGCTAAAGTCTGTTCGTAAAACGTTTATGTGTAATTGTATTTAGTGCTTTTTGTTAAAAACTCATTAATGTGGATGATTTGAACTGTTTTTACAGCCTTGTAAGATGTTAGATTACACATGGTATATTGCATTCATTTTACGATTAAATTATTGTTTAATATCGAGTTAAACAATCATTACGCGTTAATTCAATAGTTAGTTCAGAAATAAATTCAAGAAAGTAATTTTGAACACGTACATAATGAAATGCTGGTGATTACTGATTTTGCACCCTATTATTGCTATGATATCTTAAGGAAGTGTGAATCTTATAAATCCGAATTAGTGTATCATAAGTTACTGTTTGGTTGTGAAAATTTATATTTAATTAAAAAAAAATAATGGTGACGTTTTATCGTTTACTGTAGATGTTGTTGTTCGTATTGTTTTAATGAGTAATATATTGCTCAATAAACTAGTAGAAACTTATGACGATGCATTTTTTAGTATACTGAACGAATTAGAACATTACTGCCTGGATATTACTTATGAAAATCATACGACTATTTTAAAATTAATTATGAACAGAATAGCAAACACAAAATTATTGCGAAATATCTATGATAGATTAGGTCAAAATGAAAAAAAAGCAGCAAGCTGGAGACCGTTTGTAATAAATAGTTAGATCATTTTCGAATCACAAAATCGTTTTAAACTTCTTATTATTATTTATAATATATTTTGAAATTTCGCTTTCCGTACATTTTAAATAATGAGTTCACGACTGGCAACTCCGTTTAAATACAAAATGATCTTTTATTAAATTTACGATATACAGGTGTCCCAAAAATAAAAATTCGGAGTAGCAGGTATGTAAAGTCCGAACAGAAACAGGGCCCAAATATACCGCAATAACGAAGAAATTAAAAATTTAATTTTCTATGTTGTTTTTTAGCTAAAATAATTACATTACGGACCTGGCACAGAATGTATGTTTATAAATACACGTAAGAATGCTCATTTGTAAATAGAAACGAACACGCATTCATAGAAAAATACGCTTTTATTTGTATAAAACGGGAAAAAAACGTTAAATCGTACTCATTTATAAAACATATTTTTTGTCCGATGCGTCTAACGCAGCTATGTAGTCGGTTGTTGACCCAGATGGGCGACACACTTTATTGCAGACAATAAAAGATTGTTTTTATTTTTAAAATAGGAAGGTTGTTGCTCTTTAATGTGTTTGTAGTCGGAAACAGCTGATTATTATTATTTTAGAATATTCAATAAATCCTAGTTTTTCTAGCCTTTATACAGTAAATATCAAGAATGTAATTCTTATTTTCTAGCAGGTGTAAAATGGAAGTAATTAATGGTTTGATATTTATTATGAAGTATTTATTCCTCCTCCTTTTTTTTAACACAAGTAATGTGGTGGTCCTGAAAAGGACCGATTGTGAAAGTCAAGCAGGTGGATATTTAGTCCAGGGTCGGCGTAAGGCGAATTGAATTCTTTATTATTTTTTTCTGCCGTCTGCGCACGAATAAAAACTTGATATTTTGGGGGTACGTTTTTACACAATCTAGCTTCCGATTTCTGCTACTCCGTCTTTTTATTTCTGGGACAGCCTGTATGTATATGGCGATGGGGCATGCAAAAGCCCTAGTCGTCCGTATCGCAAGTATAACTGATGTGTTTGAAAATGAGAAAGACAGGGTTAATAACAGGCTCCCGATGCCTTATGTACCATCAGGTTTTGATACGGGAAGCGCATACTGTCAAATAAATTGCTGACAATATTAATGCACTTGTTCAAGATGATCGCAGAATTTCAGTGATGGAGCTTTTTCTACACTGAGTTTGAGCAGGACAAAAAGATAGATCAACCAGACGCACTTGTCGATCAAGATTCCTTTCTGTAGTATACTGCGATTACTGATGAAACCCTGGGCCCTTACCACGCCGCATCGACAAGAGAGTCGCCTCGATACGTCCCCCACACCGCACCGTACCCTTGTTCTATAGGTAGCAATGATCGACAGAAATTGGTACCACGCCACATCGACATCGCTTCCCCTTCCCAAATTTTGTTGTCGATCTCGACAGAAGTTTGTCGAGCTATTTTCACTAATCTTTTCGCTGTCGAGAATGGAAACAGAATAAGTTTAATTGATAATTATTTGTTACTTCAAGCTTGTTTAAATGTAATTATCAACTTTTCCATTCATAAAGTATTATTTTAATAATATTAGTAAAATATATACCCTACAAAGCGGGTAAATACCTCTAAAAGAAATTGAAATTATTAAAGTAATATTATTATTTAATTGTAAACCACCGACAGGATATTATTATTTCACATTATCATAATATTTTATGAATTCTTGAGGATAATAACGGACATTTATTTTTGTATACAGGGTGTCATTTTGAAAACGTACCACCCTCTATATTTCGGCCCCTATAGAAATTCCAAAAATATGCAAAAACACGTCAAACTTATTTTTAAGGGGGACATTTTGTAGGCTGGTTTTCAATTAAATTACATCAACCCTCTAGCGGGGGTGGACATAACCTCTAAAAATTTAAATGGAAATGGGGGTTGAGTGATACCTCATTTTAAAGGTCGTTTAACCCGCTTTTCAAAAATGCTAATTTCTTGTCCTTTACTTTTAATACTTTTGAAGAAATCAAGTCAAACCATGAACATACAAGTATCAAGTGTTTTGCAATAAAACATTAAAAAACTAATAAAAAGTAACTTATTTTATAAAATTTTCTCGCGAACTGCTAAAAAGAAAAGGCAAGAATTTAGCATTTAAAATTTTATAAAATAAGTTACTTTTTATTAGTTTTTTAATGTTTTATTGCAAAACACTTGATACTTGTATGTTCATGGTTTGACTTGATTTCTTCAAAAGTATTAAAAATAAAGGACAAGAAATTAGCATTTTTGAAAATCGGGTTAAACGACCTTTAAAATGAGGTATCACTCAACCCCCATTTCCATTTAAATTTTTAGAGGTTATGTCCACCCCCGCTAGAGGGTTGATGTAATTTAATTGAAAACCAGCCTACAAAATGTCCCCCTTAAAAATAAGTTTGACATGTTTTTGCATATTTTTGGAATTTCTATAGGGACCGAAATATAGAGGGTGGTACGTTTTCAAAATGACACCCTGTATATCTGTTACTTCTAGTATACTCAAGAATAATTTTAATTTTTTTTTTGATTTGTTTTTTATTCTTCTTCTTTGTTATCACTTTTTTAGTACTTTCCTAAACAAATGACATACAATATTCTATTACAATGTTTTATATATACTTTATTAAATTTAATTAAATCTATTTAATCAGTAAAATATTGTCTAATTACATTATTTCTAATTTGCCTTCCCTCATGCAAGATAATCTAAAAGTTTTTTGAAATTCATTTTCTTGTAACGCACAAATGTCTGTAACATTTCTCATTAGCATTCGTTCTATTTAAAAATTCCGTAAAATTTCTCGTCGCTCCCGTTCTTCTTCATTTATTACCAAAGCTACGTTCACCGGCAGCATATTTTATATTCGTTTATTATTAAAAAATAGAAAAATTATATCAGTATTATTATGCTCTTTTAATTTCTATTAACTATTTATTAAAATTTGCTATTAATTATTTCTTAAATCACTATCTAAAAACGACTAATTAATATAGCGCACGCGACACTTCATACATTTAAATTTCAAATACATGGAAGGAAACATTTAAATTGACTGCCAGACGCCCGATGTTTTTAGATCGGTCCGCTGTGAGAAGTCGATCTGCCGATCTTGAACGAAGAGTTGTCGATATTTTCTTATCGATAGTGCGTGGTACTGATACAGCACTCTCCTCGATAAATGTCCGATTGACAGAGTAATCAAGGCGATGTCGATGTCGATGCGGCGTGGTAAGGCCCCTGGACGCATTATTTTCCTCATAAAACCAAAAGAGTGTTTGTGGATAGAGTGGCGACTCATTCATCTTCAAAACCAAAAATAGCACAGTCGAGAAGACTGTGGAATAAAAGTATTGCTTTACACATACATTATCTGGCAAAACAACGTACGAGTACTAATTAGATTTGCTGAAAGACCTTGTAGAAACTGACAAGTGGAATAAGTGTGATAAAGCTAGGATCGGCCAGTGTTGTTCCCATCACATTCCTCGTACGAGTGGACAATCCTTCCATAATCTTCTATAGTCTGGATCTTGCTCTCCCATAATATGAGGAAAATGCTGCAGTATGAAATTTAGCTTCTTCTTCGGTTTGTCGGGATCTCCGACGTTGAACTGGAATAATGGTAATCAGTCCAGAAAGATACGCGTTTTGTTCGTCGTTTGTGCTCAAGTTATTAAATTTCTGTAATACACTTTTTCTTTCCTCATTAATAATAGCTTCGTGACATTTTAATCTAGTGCAGTTGCACGGTGGTCCCTGCTCATGGGATTGTAGTCTCATTTTCTTCATGACATCACTCATTCTCCCCATTTTCTTCCGCTTCTTGGTGGTATTATCTTTCTGCTCAGATAAATCACTATCACAGCCCGATGGAGCCATTTTAACACTGATAGGAAACTTCTCAAATCAACAAACTAGCAGCTGATCTTGAGACAACTTTAACTGCGATTACAGGGAGCATTAATTTAGAAAGACGGTAATACATATAATGGACATTGCCAGTTCTTTTCCCTTACGTCGTGGACATTCCTTGGTTTTAACCCACACCTTATAACTTAGTACGCAGTTTTCTATGGACGATTCAGGTTTTATCCGCATGACACTTAATCCAGCGAATAGTAACCGTATTTTCTGCTAGATGGCGCAAGAATGTCACTTTCTTAAAAATTGGGACATTCCCTGTTTTTTCCCCGTACCCTTCATATGCAATCTTAAAATAATGTAAGGGCAAACAAATTTTCATCCTATGAAGAAGTCTTCGACACTGAGGATACCTTCATATCAAGCTACCAGTTTATTTTTCTCCAAAAAAATACGGTAGCTTCCTAATCGATCCGGACAGTGTATTAATTCACAAGGAGCGAAACTATATATTGGATTATGATGTCAATTTTCGTATACATACTTCTTTACAGAAATTGAATAGACATATTTCAATTTGCTGTACATGAACTGGCCTACATTCGAAGCTAACAAATAATTAAAATTTGAAAGACTGAAATTCTAAAGCAAATTATTTATAATTTTATTATGTTGACATACCATACACGATTTGTTATCTGCGTATTGCTTTCCACGAATGCTACCATATTAAAAAGAAAGTCCGATAAAATTTCCAACCAAAAATATATCAATAATTGCTGCTTACGCAATGGCTACAATTTAGGTATCAATTTTAAATTTAAACAGAAAATAACACATCCATTAATATTACGTTTTTTTACTACGAAGAACGGTAGGTATGATTTTATTCATGCTACGAATCGTGTTATATATGTGTGTGTATTTACGTAAATAATCACTGAACTAAAAATGAACTAGGTTCTACGTGCATTGCAAAGCAATTACATATTTTTCCAACAACACCGATATGATTACGTTAACGTTTAGTTCGTTATTGGATGATGTCCAAACATTTGTTCCTTTTATCAGCGAGTCGTGCAGTTATTACGAAAAGTTATATATTTAAAGGAAATAACTTCTAGTGGAAATGTCTGATAAGATGAATTAGGCAGAGTAATAAAACACACGTGCATTCCTTTTATTTTTTAATTATCGGATGCATTGACTTTTAACGCTTCATGACCTTTAAGCGTCATTTTTATAAAACAGCAAGATTGGGTACTCTTATTAATCTCAACTAGCACAATTCACATTCGGTCAATCATATATACTCGTATAAGGTTATTCCCAGTTTGAAATGGCCATAAGGTTGTGATATTTTTAATATTTACCAAAATAAAAGCACTAATTTGTTCATAAAAAAACGGGATATTATTATAAGAAGAAGGCATAGGAAAAAGTTAAATATGACCACCACAGTAGAATTATTATAGTCGTTCCTCTATGGTATAATATAGGTTATATTTTACCATATTTCATTTCATTTCTATGGTTTCTGTTACACACAATGGTTTTGCTTTTACGAGTTCGTATTGGCCTCATTGAATGTTATTATGAATGCAATAGACAATATTCCAATGCATTGAGAGGATTGCGTACGTTACATGTTTTGAGAAATTGGCCCTATTCTGGAAAGTAATTTCGTAAGCTTGTGAGGAAATTTGAGCCAACTCTTTCATTTAACGATAAAAAACGGTCGGGTAGATGGAAATTAGTTAATAACGCCGTGAATGCAGCTGTAATTTTACAAGAAGTGACGGTAGTTAGTAAAAATTCAATATATAATGTCTGTAGTGCTAATAAAGTTTCAAGGCGTTTGGAAATGAGTTACTTTACATTATGGCAAATTATGAGAAGACATCTTCTTATAAAATAAAAATGTTACTTGAACTCAGAGAACGAGATAAGTTGATTCGCGTAACTTTCGCTCTGCAAATATTAGCAAAAATTCAAGTAACAATGAAATGGTTGGACAACATTTTGTGGCCAGATGAGCCACATTTTGAGTTAACTGGAGATGTTAACACACACAGTTGCAGGTTATGGTCTAATAATATTCCAAATACGAGTGTTCAAGAGGGATTACATGATGTCAAGGCTTACTGCCTGGTGTGGTTTTACGTCAATTTTATAATAGGACCATATATAGAAATGGAAAATGGAAACAGTAAACGGGCAGCGATATTTTTTGCAAGACTTTATAATACCAGCATTATAGAATCATGATATTGAGCACATTAGTTATATGCAAGACGGAGCTCCATCCCAATACACAATACCGTAAAATAGTATATGTATTATGCAATGAGCATTTAATGATAGCTATTAAGACACGAATAAGAAAATTACAATGCGAGCCGGGGTGTCTTAATAGCCATTAAATGCGATTTGCATACACTATTTTTTCTACGACCCCATAATAAAACATTATTTTTTTAACATTCCATTTCATGAATTGAGCGTAAAATTTTCCGTACATCTTTGCGAATTTAGCTGATAATAAATTGTTCGTGGCTACTAAGGCTTGTTCCATAATTTCTGGTGGAGTCAAATTTTACATTTCACTGTCATTATCCCTCATTTTTACCGTTTAGATTTTCAAAAAAGCACAAATTTTAACTACTTACTAGTAAATTGCAGAGAACTATCACATTTGATTAATTTTTATATCTGTCAGATATGCAGTCGCCATATTGAATATTGATTGAATATTGGAATGTCGCATTTATTGGATATAAACTTGTATCTTAATGAAAAATCTCTATTCCTATTGGACGTAAATTGGTATCTTAATGAAAATATGTATCTTAATGGACATCATTAAAGTACAGGTTCGGCATATCTAATAATAAAATTAAAGTATGGGCCTGCTATGTCACCATAAGTAAATCCGGCTCACAACTGATTATGGGGTTACTCGTGAGGATCTTAAACAATCGATATCAGATGTCACTGAAAACGCACCTAGGAATGCACTTTCTAATGCCATTTATACCATAGAAGAACGACTAATACTCATTGAACAACACAGTGGTGGTCATATTAAACTTTTTCCCATGTCTACTTGTTATAATAAAGTTCCGTTTCTTTCTGAACAAATTAGTGCTTTTATTATTGCACATATTAAAAATTTGCCAACCTTATGGCCATTTCAAAGTGGGAACTTACTTCAGATTAACCCTATATGTGAAAGAATAGAAGTATAGTCGCCCTTATCCTGAAACATAGACCTATCTATATGTAGTCAATTAATCGAATGTACAAGAAAGAAATGGATATTTAAAATATTATGTAGAATATATTGGAGCATTACTACATCTTTTATTTTTAAAAAACTATTCGACCATATTTCTGTTTCTTAATTTCTAGTAATTATGGCAGCAACATAACTTCGATACGAAGGTCTAAAATTATTTTCTAAAATAAAAGGGGAGATGAGTCATGGAATAATAAGGAGCCTTAAACTTTAAAGTTAAAATATGGCAGTTGTATTTCACGATATAGCTGAAGATTAATTATGTGGACGCAAACTGCAATATACAGTTGTGTTTGTATTAAAGTATGTGCAAGGATCAAGAACCATCAATGAAGAATGAAGACGAAAAAAACAACAATTTACACGGCAATTTTAAAAGCATACAAATTAATAGTACTGTTCAATTTTCGGGTTGTTAAAATTACAATTAGGTAAATTTGGATCGAAAAGCCCTTTTATTTGGTATCTGTTTTGTTAAAGGGTTGCTGGCATCTGATAAAAATACCAAAACATATCCAAGTTAATATTTAAAAAATACGTACTTAAAGTAGTAATACTCATTTTTATTATGTTGTTCTCATGCATATTTTTTTGTGAATTTCATTATAATAAGGAAAACAAGTTTTCTCATCAAACTGTGTACACAATGGTATGAATATATTTCGTTTAAATATGTCAGGCAAAGATATTTCGCCGTGCTAAACCTATTTTGTGGCCAAAATAAATACAGGATATCAACAACACGAATATTTACATACACACGTGTGATGGCAACGTGGATATGTGACAATAATAATGAAACACTGGAAATCAGTATGTCAAGCAATATAAGTACATCCAAGTATAAATTCTAACAATATAGAAGACCTGGCTATGAATAAATTGAAAACATTATCACCAATAGGAATTTTAGAAAATGACAAATTTTCTATATACCTAATTCTAGAACTTTGCTTCATCAACTAATTTGTTTATTTACGAACATGTCTGTTTTGTTTGTCCTAAGTGGGGAGTAATTGCTGACGTTAACATTTCGTAAATTTAAAAATCTGTTATTGATGGATATGCGCCGAATATATAATATTTCATTATAGTTTTGCATGTTTTGGTTAATATACAGTGTCACAAGATCATCAAAATGTCTAGGATTAAGAAAAATTTAAAATAACGACGATGAGTTTATGTGTTTGGTAGTGTAAATAAAAAAAACAGGAAGCAATAAAAACAAGTGTTAAGATCTAAATTTTAATCATTTTCTGGGTTAGAATTTTACCCTATCGAACTCTGTGAACGGTCAATTAAGTACAACCCTGTATAAGTATTACATAAATCGAATGTTTCCTTAGTAGATTTTTTAGAGATCTGTTTATCAAATTGGCAATTCTGTTTCCAGTGACAGCCAATTTTGCGTTGAGTTGAAGCACATTTCGTGAATAATGCTTTACGAACACTTGGGTGTTTGAGTGGCAGAAGTCACGATGATGATGTCGAAAATTCAGGCCAATCTCGTCGTGCCCGGACGAGAGTCACCACAAAATTCTGTCAAGATTTTCTTTACGAACAGAATACTATAACAAGAAAGTGGGTGTGCTTAAAACCACACAGCAGAAGTGTAAACTTTATCAAGGCGAGGTTAATAATACGAAATACAACTTTTTTTTTCGTTCTATATTACATTTAAATAATCGTCCGCGAAGTTACCAATTCGCGAACGCAACATAGTTCGCGAAATACAATTTCGCGGCCGTTGCTATGGCAGCGGCCGTTAAAGTAAATACACATTTTGACACATGTTTAATCACACATTCTACGACTTATTTTGACAACTATCAAGTATTTGTAGTTTATTATATTCGTCTCATTTCCATGGTAACGCATGTAAAGCAAGTAAACCACTTTAATTTAGCACTTTTAGAACTAAATTAAATTAAATTGTGTCTCAATTTAAATTAAATCGATTGAAAAATTTAACGGTTGCCCAAAAAATTGTGTGTATATCTTGTCCGCGAAAAACTTTAACGTACTCGAGATTGTCTTGCCTCGGCCGCAAGCATTATTAAGGAGATTTTCGGACGCATGTATATATATAAATAGACGATATGAATACTGGCTTTCGATTCCCGCCCTTGGTCTAATGGTTAAGTGCTGGCTTCTCACCCAGGCGGCTCCGGTTCACATCTGCTCTGGGACATGAATTTATTTAAATTTCAATTTAATTGAAATTAAATACCTCTATATGATATATTTATTTATCTTGTTCCCTTAGCCGACTTTACCCGAAGAGCGTTACATATCCGAGCTATACATAATCCGAGCGTTGCAGGTCAGTCTTGTTCACTGCCTACAATCAGCGCAACGCCCCTAAAGAAGTTTACACTTCAATAAACGTGGCATATTCTCTCCACTTATCGTCAAGGCAAAACGTGCTTATCGCAACAAAAGGTGCCAATTTGCGACGTGCTATTACTCCACGACAACTGGAGATCATATTCAGCTTCTGTAACTTGTGCAAAATCTATTGGACAACGCTTACACGTTTGGAGGAGTAAACTTCAGCAACGAGGTCGAGCCGTTCGTGCGTATTTTTCGAAAATTAGATTAGAAAGCTACCTACCGATTCATTAGTAAAAATGCTTTTTTCACTGAAATATCAATGTGCGGCAAAAAGCGTGAAGTTTTTGACATTTTGTTTTCTGTAATAAATGAATGGAATAACAATTCCAATTTAAATTTGAACGCGCCTCTTATGTTAGAGTTAATGTAGTTAGGTAGAGTAAGTAATAAAAGCAATTAGCGATATCAACAACTAAGTGATATTAAATACTTTTTTCATTAAGCGGCAGTAAGAAGAAATCTCAGTGACCGATTCTTTTTATGGTTTTTATTTGGACTAATGATTATACAGTGTGTCCGTAAAGTATGGAATAAATTCGATATTTCTTAAAGCAAAAGCCATTTTAAAAAACCTGAACACGTCGATTTTTAATTTTAATGTTCTACATTAAAATTAAAAATCATTGTACAAGCTGATCCACATTAATGTGATGACGTCATCGGCATATTTTTTAAATACAACTCTCTGGTGACACTTTTAGATTACTATTAATGAGCTGATTCCAAATAGGTAGATACTTGGGGTCTTGCGGACAGAATTTGAAAGATACGTGCTAACAACTATTTCTTATCAATTGCAAAAAAAGTAGGCGACTAATCTTAATTATCAATTTTATTGATAGCTAATGATAACAAATACATGACTTTATGTTAAATGTTCGACCTGTTACCCCTTGGTATATTTGATAGTAACGTAAATGATGAATAAATTCTTGTTGAACCTTGTTTATGGTTTCCTGAGAAATATTGTTTGTCTGATTTCAATAGCGCTATTATAAAGCTAAACGACATGTATGATACCTTTTTGGATTCAGGGTGTTCCGTATATTCTAAAACTCGAACAATGTACAGGGTATTCTAAATAAAAGAATTGGCGATGACGTCATTTCTCACATATGGTTCACGCTATATATTTAATTATAACGCTAAATTAAAGCAAATTAAAAGCAAAAATGGACCTGTTTCGGGAAATTTTGAAAAACCGTTTGTTTCGCAAAAAATGAATTTATTCCATACTTTACGGACATACTGTATACTTTTTAACCCTCTAAAGGGTATTGATTATATCGCAATCATCACAAACGTAATTTACCACATGATTATTAAAAATGTAATCTTAGTTAAGCACATAATAATATTCTAATTAGTGTGAAATATTTAGATATTTTTACTGTTTTTCTTATTAACCAACATCCAAAGTTAAATATTTTATTTACCTGGCCTATTTTCAAAGGATGATCGGGCAGAATATCTTTCATGTCGACTTACCTAGAACAAAAGAAGTGATATTAAAATACTGCAAGGAAATAGCTTAACTATATTATGGAGTATGTATATTATTATTTTCTGTAATTATTGCGTTTATAGTCATAGTTTCTAGATTTGTTTATATTCTGACAACAATTCCGCCTTTACTTTTTCTTAATATAGCACTCTTTGTGTACACACTTAATATATACGTATGTATTTGCTTCCTAGAAGTCATCACCTGAAAATGGTATCCAATTACAATTACGTATTTTTTCTAATAATCACAGTCTCGGTTGACTGTTGGTCGCTGATCGCGTCCAAGTCAGCGTTTTGTTGGAGTTTTTGCGCCGTTGTTCAACCTGTCTTATCGCACGTCTATCACGTCAAGCACAAGCCA
This sequence comes from Amphimallon solstitiale, assembly GCA_963170755.1. Taxonomy (NCBI): domain Eukaryota; kingdom Metazoa; phylum Arthropoda; class Insecta; order Coleoptera; family Scarabaeidae; genus Amphimallon; species Amphimallon solstitiale. Next base: position 105,668,098 of record OY720680.1, read on the forward strand.
ATAATCTCGAGCACAAGCCATATCAATTTACAAAAGGTACACAGATTGAAAAAAGCTGATAATGCTTAAGTTTTCCTGAGCGACTATGTAACTGATGCAGTTTTATTTATAAACTATATCTACAGTGGCTCAATACAGAATTTGAACGCATTTCAACCTAATCTATATATGTACTCTATTACAAACGAAGCGCAAAATTATTTTTTTGCACTGACGGAAGCTGAAAAACATCCGCGTAACCAAATAAAACTGATTGCAGCGCGTTCGGAAAACGTTGCACGATGGAGGTATTACTCCGGTATTATTACTTTCTTCCTCAATCCAATCATGTCTGTGCGTTTCTATGTCAGGTCACTGTGTGTGTGACAACGAGAACAACCGAACGGTTAAAGCCATCAATACGAAAATTTATGTTTAAAAGTATCTTGTCCATGGGAATAGATTTTCAGTTAAATCAGTAAACCACGAAATGAACTTTCTATCCCGTAACTACTTAAGTTTAGACGAATTTCTAAAGAATACAAAATTACTTAAAAGTTAATTTCCACAAATTCTGCATTTATACACATGTATTAAGAGTATACCATCATTTAGAGCTGGATTAAGAATAATCTTTGTATAAAAAAAAATGAAACTTGAGTGGGGACTAACGCTTTTACTCTTATTCGAACAACAGTTTTCTTTTGCAAATGTCATGTAAATTATGTATTATGTACAGATATATTAAGAATATAAAAGTATATAGACCCTAAATTGGAACAAGTACAAAAATTGAGGAAATTTGGACCGGAACTAAATTTCAGTCTACTCGAAAAGCAGATGATTTCAAATATTTCGTAAATGATGTATACTGCAGAGGTTTATTAAAGGGGTAAAAGTAACTTAATTTCCAACAACTTTTGTACAAAAAATTGGACCACACATTGCATTCGACTATATTCCAAGAAAAAAACATGCGACAAGAAACTTCTGGCAAATAGCTTAGTTAATTAAGAAAAATCGAATTAAATGAAATTTCTTTTACTATTTGAACACCTAATTTAACCATATTGAACCTCGGCTACTAATGTTGTATACTATTTATACAAAGTATATCAATTATTTCGTTATAGTGTAGTATAATCAGATTTAGGCAATCTACTAAATCTAAATTTATTTTATTAGGTTAGAGCTAAGAGAATTCATGTTTGGTATACAAATCAGGATATTATTTAATAGGTTTTATATCTTTATACAATGTGTTATTTTAGAAATCAAGAAGCTTACATATTTCAGGAATGATTAAAAGTCTAGTCATCCTTTATGAAAAGAAATCTAGTTTAATTTAATACAGTAAGATGTTGTTTTACTTTATTCAAATTGAGAGATATAAGAGATAAAGGTACATAATAAGTGTCAATATTTTAAAGAGGTCAGAAAAAATTGTTTTAAATTAAAAAAGTATTCTTAATATGTGATAAGTACAACGTATTTCATTAGTTTAAATTTTATTTAAAAAGAAAACACAGCAGAAAAAAGGAATTACAAGACCAGCATTCGATAAAAGGGAGTATAAAACGACTCCCAAAGAATTAAAAAGGAGTTACTGCTACGCACGCCAATCATTACTCACTCTGGCACGCAAAAAAAACTAAAAAAGAACACTATTACCAGTACTACCAGTTAAAGATGAAGCTGGAAAATCGACGCAGAAAAGGCTCAAGAACTTGCACCACACCTGGTCACCGTATTTAATCCTCTCAATACTGAATTGGATGAGGAAGTGCCGCAGAAATTACACAACTTCTTCAAACACCTAATAAAATGGATATACCTGCAAAAAATTGAGAAATCGAAAATTCCATAATGAATAAAATCTACCCCAAAAAAAGTAACAGGTTTCAACTAGATAACTGGAACAATCCTACGAAATATGACGCACAAAGTTATGTTAGCTATTTTAGATATCTTCAAAGCCGTGCTGAGCATGAGCTACTTTCCCTCCCAGTGAAATCGGTCGAAATTATGATACCTTAGCCCGGCAAAAACTCCAACGAGCTCGCCGCATACGTTCCTATTAGTCTTCTCTTTACCACTATATTATTTGAGAAACTACTGTTTATGCGAGCAGAGCCAATACTTACGGATACACAAATTATACCACATCATCAATTAGGATTTTGTAGAAAACATTCGACCATCGAGCAAGTGAATGGAGTAACTGATCATATAAGTAACAGCTATGAAGCGAAACAATATTGTTTAGCCGCTTCTATAGGTATTAGTCAGGCTTTTGACAAAGTATCGCACACCAGCCTATTATACATATTAAAGAAAAATCTAGTCCATGGTTTCTACGAAATACTGAAATCATATCCCACAGACAGGACAATTTTTCTAAGACATAAATCAGAATATAAAAATATATATTTTATTGAGTCTGGAGTATCGCAAGGAAGAGTGCTGCCTCCAATATTATACCTAGTGTTCATTCGCAGATGATATACTCGTAGCCATATTCTCGTTACACGATGACCCACAAACACAGACTTCCAAAACTTGCAGAAACATCTCAACGATATGCAGTCATGGCTCACAAAGTGAAAAATAGAAGCAGTAAAATAAAAGATCAAACATGCTTAGTGTACACCTAAATGTGCTCGCAAATGGTGTGTTACAAGACAGTGAAGTACGTCATCTCGCATGCGTTCCGAAAGTTTTTCTAAGAAAAATTGTAAAATATAAATTGAGGTAAAAGTAAGTCGTGTGACTGATTTACTTTTGTGAGATCAAATAATCTGAACGCTGACTAGTTGACGTTGAAACTTGCAAAATTTGACACACTAGACGAATAAGAGAAATACGGCCTCCGCCCTCAACTACAATTTATTTCGACATATGTAATCTTATAGTAGAAGTGTTATATTACGACTATTTAAGAAAATAATAAAGGAACTTGGATGTCATATAGTATGTCAAAAATTAATGAAGTCATAGATGGGTTTGCCGACAGGCTTAAATGTCATTCAGAAACCAGTAAACACTAGATAGTCAAACTGAAATCGTGGAGCTTTCATATGAAAAAAAAAATAACCAATGAAGATCAAAATATTGACTGTGATGTAATGGTGGTAGTGGTTTTTGATGTTAAATTTCTGTCACTGTAAGGAGAAGTAGAACAAATTTGTCAAGCAAAAATAACGAATCTCATTTAGGCAAGCGACTATAGATTCAGGGAATTTGAAACAAAATATTGAAGCAATTTTCTTCTGGAAAGTATAGATAAATTAGAACATCCATATATAAGCGACGATTTTGTAAATGTGGCCACTCTAAATAAATGCAATTGTCTGGAAACAAACAAAAATATTGATTCCTGTCGTGTAGCATTTTTAAACAGTTTTATCTTAGTTACTGTCGCAATCGTGTATAGATTATTGGAAGTCTCAAGCTGTATAACCCAATAAAGAAAGACTAAGATCCTACCACATGATAGATTCCAGAGAAAAGTGGAAGATCTGGCAAAGGGAAAAAGAATACCCCAGCATCGCACATCACTTTTCAAAATATGTTACTTAAAGTTGTTATTTGTAGTAAATATACTTTTACAGAAGTTTTGTAAACAGAAACGCCCGTTAATTGTTTTTTCTACTTTAAAAGGTTAATGACTTAATGTAAAATATACAATATATGTAGGTTTTTAGTACATACGACAACAATTTATATTCTTCAAGCAAATAATTGTATTATAAAACTAAATGCAGACACATATGTACAAAGAAGTTGTTTAGGTAGGTCGTCGTTATCCAGATGATGTATTTAAAGATACGAACTTTCCTCTTTTGATATAAGTGCTATCTATCAATGTCATCGTCACATGCTGTGTGAATATTTCTTATTGTCATTGTATAAGTACATACCACATACGTACCAAGAAAACATTTTTGTTGACTCAGTAACAGTCATTGTGTGTGTCAGGTGACAATCGAATTTGCCGAAAATACAATTCTATTCACACGTCCTGCTCCTCCTAAATATACGGGCATTAATTGTTTTGTCGCCTTTACGTGACCTCGATCTTGTCTGAGAATTCTTATGTGAACCTATATACAAACTGGTTATGGAACAAGATATTGTAATAAAAATCATCCAAAAGAATATTTCTCACCTCAACAAATATATTAATTAATATGATGGTATAGGTTTAGTAAATCAGACGTCGTGGGCTAGATTTTCATAGAATCCATCATTTTGACAAGTTGATTAAAATACAATCTCCTATAGTGACTTATTCTAAGTCAGATCAGCACATTCGCAGACATTTATTTAATTATATTTTTTAATAAAAATTGAATACTGTATGTATAGATTCTCCCATTTGTTCTAAATTGTTTTCAAAGCTTTTTTCGAAGATTGAAATTCTGACGGTTGTTACAGGGTATTTTAGTTGTTCCAAAGAATCTCGAAAAAATCGACTGAGATATTCGAAAAAAAATATTTTTTGCTAACCCTTTTTTTTTGATAATTGAAATTTTGTGCATATTCCAGGTTCCTCTACATGTGTTCTAAATTGTTCCAAAGCATTCCAGCAAAAATTATAATTGACCCTAGAATTCATGAGTTTGAAAAAAGGGGGCTAAGTTTACACTTTTGGACTTTCATCTTTTGATCTATAAAAGATACGACTTTCATGTTTTACAACAATGTTTAGAACATACTTAAATCAACCGTCTGAATTTTAATTTTCGAAAAAAAGGAAGTTGAGTGAAAAAACTTTCTTTCGAATTATCGCGGCCATTATGTCTTCCAAACATCTATGTACAGGTTGCAGCAAAATGCTTGGCCGGATTTGAGATGTAACTAAAAACCTAATCAAACAAAATAAAGAAATAAGCTATTCATTTTTGAAAAGTAATTATTATGACATTTTGAAATGCTTTGTTCTAAAAGTCAACAACATGACGGCCGTTGATATTAATGAAGTCTTTTAAAATTTCACCATTGTACTGCGCACATTTACTGTGGATTGGCGTTGATAACTTGCCTTATTCCTGTCTTTACGTCTTCTAAATTTTGTGGCCGATTATGGTGAACTCGTGCCTTTCGATGTTTCTTAAAAATTGCTAGGGATCAAATCAGGGGAATATGAGGACCACAATGTCACCCTGTAAAGATCCGCAAATATTTTTTGGAGAATCTACATGGTCCCAGCACGGTGACATATTGCTCTGGCATCTTTTTGGTGGTACCACACGTGTTCTGAATCGTGATCGTTAAGTAACTCGTTAACTTTTGAACGCAGAAAATTTTAAAGAATATCACAATAATGGTTTTGAGTGACCGTTAGGGTTATTCCAAATCATCTTCAGAAAACGATAGATATAATAATGACCATAGATATATCCCACTTCCAAGAAGGTAATGCAAAGCCACACGTTTCCGAAACAGCTAACCGTAAATCATAAACTGGTGTAAAGTGAGCAATTTTCCGCCATTCTATATAAACTTCACGCGTTCATACTATTAAGAATGACATTGATTTACTGGAAAAACTGACTATGTATTTAGTATTCATGTTAATAGAACCATTTATCCGCATATTTTTCAATGTACTTCTTTACTTAATGAAAATCATCAGTGATCACGTGTTTGCCTCGTACGTGTATGAGTATATGCCTTAAAACATGTAATTTTCTTTTTTCATATCTTTTCATTGTGGGTTGGCATTTGATTTACAAAGTGTTATTATAAGATTAAATTATTATGTGGCCTAATATTTGTGTAATTCAGTATTTACGTTGCGACATGTTCATGTCGGCAGGATGATATTTTTTAAGCTAAATTTGTAACAGTTCAACATTAATATTTTTTCTGATGCCACAACACGATGCATTAAAAGGGAGTATAAAATTGTCGTTGCAAAAGGCGCCGCAAACCAATACTCTATCATTATGCAACCTACGAGATTGCTATCATTAGCACCCGTGACAGATCAAAATATATGGATTCGTTTCCGGCGCTCTCTTATCACTGGCGGAGGAAATTATAAAGTCTGTGGTTATCCTGTATATGTTTGTATTGGAGACGTCCTACATTCTTCTAAATTATTGTTAATCAGGTTACAAGGACGTTTGGATGCAATATACATACATTAAAAAAATAGGTAAAAATTATTTCATGAAACCATACTACAATTCCAACTAAGATTAAACACTAAAGTTATTTTCTTGTATTTGTTATTATATCAATAGAGACATTTATTTTATTCTTATTACATATTAGCTTGAAATTTATTTATATTAAATATGCAGCATAATTCAAATTGTGGTAATAGGTATTTATAAACATTAAAACTACTTATTTTGTGCTATTAAGCATTTTAAAAACATTGAACACAACTAATATATTGGTTTTCCTAACTTCTGATACCGCGAATGCGTAGAAGATGTCTTCACGCAAGTGGTTTATAGTATACAATATATTTTGTACGAGCATTAGATTAAAAAAATATTATTGATTAAAGTGATTAGTGTCATACCTAACCTAAATTAGAAATTAATTACTTAAATTAATTAAAAAGTTCGATTTTTTTAATGTAAAGTTATTTACGAACCAAGTGCGGGAAGACTATGTTCCCGCATGAGTGCATTGTGCTTTTAATTGCGCAAATGCGTAGAAGATGTCTTCACGCAAGTGGTATGTACAATATTTTTTGTACGAGCATTAAATTAAAAAAAATATTATTAATTAAAGTGATTAGTACCGTACCTAATCTACAATATATTACTTAATTAATACGCAGCATATGGAGATGCCGCGATGTCGTCAACACAGGTTTTCAGATGGTACAAGCTTTTCAAAGATGGCCGCGATACCATTGAAGACAACCATCGCTCCGGACCGATCAATGTGGTGTGACAAAGGCGAGTTCTTTGTTAGCACGAGACAGACAGTTGACACTCAGGATGATGGCATATGAGGTCGGCATGAGTAAGGATACTGTTCATCGAATTGTGACAAATGAACTAGGCATGCGGAAAATTTGCGCAAAGCTGTCGGATGAACAAAAGGAAAATAGCTTCTCCATTATCCAACAACTGCTGGATCGCTTAACAACCGAACCCAACTCATGCACAGAGTGATAACAGGTGACGAATCATGGGTATTTGAATATGATCCAGAAACAACGCGACAAAGCGCGGCACACACCTGCATCACCGCGGCCGAATAAAGCTCGCATGAGCAAATCCCGAATAAAGTCAATGCTTATCGTCTTTTTTGATTCGCGTGGAATTGCCCACAAAGAATTCGTACCGCCAAGCCAGACAGTGAATCAAACTATTTATCGCGAGGTCCTTGAACGTTTGCAGAAAAGAGTTTTGCGTGTGCGTCCTGACAGTGCCAGCTCGTGGATCTTGCATCACGATAATGCCTCCAGTCACAGATCATTGTCCGTTGGAGAATTTTTGGCGGATGAATACATTCCAGTACTCCTACACCCGCTCTACAGTCCAGACATGGCTCCATGTGATTTTTTTCTTTTTCCGGCGCTTAAACGGCAACTGAAAGGCTCCCATTACGCAACAATAAACAACATACAAAGAGTCGCGACGCAGGTTCTAAACAGACTAACGGAACAAGACTACCAGAATTGTTACCACGAATGGAAAACTCGCTGGAAATGCTGTGTGCATTCCCAAGGAGCATACTTTGAAGGGGACAATATTAATTTGTAGATACATTCAATAAAACACTTTAAAACTAATCATTCTCATTACTTCTGAGACATACTTCGTATGTAGCTGCCTAGAAAACATGATTTGCGGGATACTCGCAAAAAACTGATTTTCGATAAAAGAAAATTCAATTTTGCGGTAGAAAATTTTCATCACAGTATTTCCTTATACTACGTATAAGAAAATAAAAGTAGAGGACATTAAGCTATTCCCCAGCCTGTATCTCGAATAAACCCATAAATTATAATAATTAAACGAATAAAATATTATTGACACTAACGTTTTCACCCTTACCAATTTTAGTTGTTTCCGAGAGTGCTTGGATTTTAGTGGAAACTACTATAACATTTCTGAATATGGTCAAAATTATAATAGGTGTAATAAATAATTAAATAATAATAATAATAATAATTTATTGACATTCCTCGAAATAGAGTTACCATTTTTAATAAGAAATAAGCTCCCTTTATAATTTATAATACTATTTTAGTTATCATAATAGAAGTTGCATGTGTTTTCTTATTCTATTCTTTCACAGTGGCAATAAAACTTGGAAAATGATCTGAAAAATAAGGCATCTATTAACTTTTTTATTATATACTGGTATAGATTGAGTACTTGACTCCCCCACGTTTCTGGGCATTATTCTGCGTAAACAAGTGTAAGTTATTTGAGGAACGTTAATTGCCTGTATGTGCCGTTCTGGCGGGTTATTTATAAACTCTGCCGGAACTCTCTGAATTCCAGAGGAAGTCCTGTACGCCATTGTGAATAGAATTAAAAATAAATAAACCGTAAATAACGAGGTTAAATTTAACAACTACAGCACTTTATACATATTTTTATTTATGTACATATATTGAGGTGTAACGGGTATTTGGTCTATCAGGCAAGTCTAGTACCCGGCGGTTTGGTTGGAAAATCAACTACTCCGAATTTTTTATAAATAAATGCTAATTGAATGGAAAGCATTAGTATTAGAATAAAGCCTGATTTACACAAGTATTAGGTATTTACAATAACGTTCATTCATGTATTAGTCGTATTAAGAATTATAAGTTGGCATCTTTTATCTTTTGTTGCTTAATTGACGCTTACGCATTAACATGCGGTCACAAATAATTTTGCATGCATGTGCTGCAGTGGCAATAACATTCTTGTTCCGTTGTCCGAGCGACAAGTGTTCAAAATAATACAAAAATACTAGAAAATAGGTTACTTTTGTGTGAGTTTGCGTTTATATTTGTCAAAATGGCGATGGAGTTTTTCTGCTAGGATATAACATTTTTTAATACTTAATATTTGTATTAGTGCCAAATACTAATACTTTGTTGTTAATTCCTGATACTTAATTCTTACTACTGATGGTACGTAGATGTATTAAAATCAGATTTAGATTGAAATAAGGAAACATATACAATATTACTAAATTTAAAGTTTTAAATTAAAAATTTACCTAATTATATAATTATCAGTGGTAAAAGCAGAAAATTATAATTAGAATTTTCAACACAGAAAAGAAACTAATTTTAAAGTAATTTAAAATGTAGTATAAACGTCGTACTGCCGATAGTACACAGATCTGTTACTTGATATAATTCAGTACGATTTAAAGACTTTAACCCAGACACCCGCGGTGGTGCAGAGGTAGCGCAACCGACTAGAGATCGGGAGGACCTGGATTCGGAACTCAGCCGTCGGTAAATTTTTAAAATTAAAAATTTACTTAATTAAATAATTACCTGTGCTAAAAGCAGAAAATTATAATTAGAATTTTCAACACAAAAAAAACGAATTTTAAAGTAATTTAAAATTTAGTATAAACGTCGTACTGCCGACAGTACATATATCCATCTCTTACTAGATATAATTCAGTACGATTTTAAGACTCTAACACAGATACCCGAGGTGGTGCGGAGGTAGCGCAACCGACTAGAGATTAGCACGATCTGAATTCGAATCTCAGCCGCGGAATTTTTTTGTTTAATTCAAAAATTACCTAATTAAATAATTATCAGTGCCAAAAGCAGAAAATTAGAATTACAATTTTCAACACTGAGAAAAAACTAATTTTAAAGTAATTTATAATTTAGTATATACAATCTAAGTAATGAAACTCAATACAGTACAATATTTCAGTATTTTCTGAAGACAATCTGCATTCCTTTCCTAACTTCAAGGTAGTTAAGAAATATTGCTGAAGTACAGCTGGTGAATGAACAGACCAATATGGTAGAAGTACAGCTGGTGGATGAACAGACCAATGTTAGATCAGCCCACAGTATAATTGCTAGATGGTGATATATATGGTCATGTATCACCATCTAGTAATTATTTGAGAAAACACTGGCAACTGCAAAAACGGTTCATCGATATGAAAAAAGATTTTCCCGTGGTAAGTAGAACAAAAAGTAAAGACATAATATATATATAGTGGGATACTGAGAAATCTTCAGCCATTAAAGTAGGAAATTTATTTTTGGTTGCAGACAATGTAGTTCTGATGGTAGCAGTGGTAAAAATCATGAAACTAATATAAAATGGGTAGACATTTTGAATAAATATTATTTAACCGTAATTGAAGAAAAAAAAACTGAAGAAAAGGTATTAGCAGTGAAAGAGAAGAGAATATTAATGTTAGAGTTGAAGGAGGAAATCTGGAATAAGTTTCTGTATTTAAATATTTGGCAATAAAGTTTGAACAGCAAGGATACATAGGGGGATTAAAGAGAAATAAGAATCAAAACAGCAACAAGCATATATAATGCGGAGGAGGTTTTTGGAGAAAGCAGAAATCTCAGAAACTACAAAACAAAGTATTTATGTACAGAAAAATATATTTCCTAATGTCAACACATGGAGTTAAGAATGTCGTGTTAAATTATAGACAGGAGAAACCGATTCATACAGATGAAATAATGTCTGACAGATAAAAAAAGCCATAAAATAAAGTCCTCACAAGACAAGATAGAAGAAAAGAAAGTGCGGTGGGCTCGACATCTATTAGAATGTACAGTAACAGATAGATTAAAAGGATGTGGCAAGCAAGAAATGACACACATGTAGAATAATGGTGTTGCGAAAAGTTGGGAAGGTGAAAAGCAGTTGGTCAAAAATAGAAAACACTAGCGACTGTTCGTGGAAACTTGAAACAGGGGATAAAGTAAATCTCGACGCGTATGGGTATAAAGATCTAGGTGCTGATATTGCCTGTAGGTGCCGTTCTGGCGGGTTATTTATAAACACTGTCAGAAATCTTGGATTCCAAAGGTTGTGATCTTCGTCATTGTGCATGGAATTAAAAATAATTCTAAGTAACGAGGTTTAAAAGGTATATATGTAAATATGTAAATTTATGAATTCCAAATAGTTTTTTATTTCTTTCTTAGCCGTAAATCAGTTGATAGAATATCCTTGTTATCAGAATTTGAATACAATGGATGCATCCTCATTTTTAATATGTATTTTACATTCACTGATTCTGCTTGCTTAATATAACTAATGGGTGTCTGTAATTGACTTACGCTCAGAAAAATGTTATTAAATAGGCAACTTGGAAACGTACTTCTTCTCATTAGTTCGACCGCCAGTGTCGTGTCTAAATATTTAATTTTCAAAAATAAACATTAGTTTATAATCATGTGACCATGCTTACGTGAAACTATAAAGGTGGCTACACACATGCAACAAAACATCGTACCGAACTCCGACGCACAACATTTCTTGGTGCCCGACGAATTTGCGGTGTAATGAAGTTTTGAGGTGCAACAGAACATCGTCGCGCAACATCAACGCGAACATAATGCCGTCCCATCCTCCCATAATCAGCCAGGCCCGTCCAGACATAAGAACATGTGGCGCAACATTTCTTTGATGCGACGGCAGAAAACCGACAACTGATGGGACGCCGTTATGTTGCGCTGTTGCACTGTTGCGTGATTGCGTCCACACTTGAGACGCGGCGGAGTTCGGTACGATGTTTTGTTGCATGTGTGTAGCCGCCTTAACATTGCCAATATTATTAAAAGTTGATCAGTTTATGTCGATAAATTACAAAATCACTGCTAGAAGCCCTTTAAACTGCCCTTCTAGGATTCTAATGTCAAATTTGAAACTTAAATTGAATCTACGCTGGGGTAGAAAAACGTAAATGGCTAAAATACAATTATGTTAACGTTTACTTTGAAACTTTTCTTTGTCGATTAAAGAGGCATTCCTAAAATTCCAAATCCAGAAAAACAAATATCAGTTATAAAATTTGGCATTATAAACATGCGTGTCTAAAATTGTAATAATATACACTAGCAAGACTTTCTGATCATTCTACACCTTAAGACTTATTTTTTCCATAAGCTTGTACAACCAAATGTATTAGTAGTTTGGTAGTAAAAGACAATATCGAATATTATAATAAACGATGCTTTTGCTCCAGGGTCTAAAAAAATATCACTAGTTACATATTTACGGTCAAAACAATTGCATGTTGTCCTATAGCCCTGATATTCATATGATTTATCTTTCCATATAATATAAAAAATTACAGACAACAGGGAAAACTAAATACTACTTTTTTTGTTTTTGGTATCTTTTTCATAAAACAAAAAAAAAAGAACTGAAGAACAGAGAAATATATAAACGTCAAGAATCACAAGAGCCATCTAGTGTAGATTCTGCGATATATTTCGTCAGAAGTATTAAATGTAAAGTTGATTTTACAAAGAAATATGAACAATAATATGAATATCTTGCTGTTTTCCTTCTGGGGTATATTAATACAAAAAAGCGCTAATTTTTCGTGTGTTTGACAAAAAAAAAAGACGAATCGCAGAACTGACAAATTTATTTTTGTTGCATTTTTTTTTTACGATAAGAAAGGAAAGAAAATTTGTAAACATTGTAACATATATGTTCCACATCAATTAACTATTAATATACAAATATTTGTTATATTCAGGAGCTATTCTATTAATCTTCGTAGACCATTTATGCTTCAATCTAATACTATTTAATATTTTAGGATGTTTCTAATTAGATAAAAAAGAACTCTGAATAATATACACTCTAAAAGTATGTACATATTTTCCTATTAACAAATAATTAAAATCTGACGATTTAATTGATTAGTTGTAATTAAAAAATGTCCATGAAACCAAAATTAAATTAAGTGCGTAGGATGTATAATTTAAGGAATTGTTGATTGCCTTGCTTGGTTAAATTATATCTTCCTTGTAAGTATTTCAATATCCTGCCTCCTCCAAATTAAAGAATGATATATTTTATGCTAATTCACATTTCAACATTGTCTGGATATACCTACACTATTCGTCTCCTTATTGGTATGTAAACATGTAATAACGTGCCTGTCAAGCATAAATTAAATTTAAAACGATGTCCTAGTACTGCTAGTAATTGTCACTTCGCATTTCGTATCTGTAGTTTTTATTTAATCTGCTGTGCTAATAAATTAATTGCTATTATTAAGTTAGGCCTTTTCTTCGACAAACAAGACGCGAGGTGTTCAGTTAAAAGACTAAAAAATGGAAAGCATTATGTTCTAACATGCCGATAGTCTCCCATTACTTATATTTAGAAGAAGTGAATGCGAGTTATTAAATTATGTTTAAGTCTCAGAAGTATTCATTCATCCTATGAAGGGTGTAATTTATAATACCAATGTCACTTCATCATATTTTGAAACAATGTTATTAAATGCTGGAACTTCCGTAAGCGGTAGTATTAACGTGTCCATAATGTATCGTTTCCCCCGTTAAAACTGTGACTATACAAGGTTAATTGCATCTTTCGACACTCAAGAAAATTAATCGATTATGTAAATTCAGGAAAAATATAGCTATTTAAAGCGTTTAGTTGTGCGAATGGATCATTAGAAACTGTTGGAAGTTGCCTAATCTATGTAAATTTTAAAACATAAAATATATTATGTTTTTAAGCGTGCTAAGCACAGATAATTTCGTAAACAAAATAGTCTCCAAACAAGCAGAAAATATTACTGCAGATACTTTCCATGATTTATATTCTGAGATTTATTGGGCCCAATAATAAAAGAAAAACTGCGGAAGAAAGAAAGGTTTCGGTACCTTTATTAGAACAAAAAAGTAGCTTACATTTATTGAACAGAGCCGGCAGATGTAAAATACTTGACATTTGGCCGCCATTTTTACTCTAAACAAGATCGCGGGATTATAACTTGACACGACACGTCACTTGAAATCGACACGACATGATATCCGCAGCCTTTTAGCAATTCTCATAAACGTGCAATTGACATTCAAATTTGTTTGTGGAGAATGATCCAGTATTCAGCACATATAATCATTCACAACGAACTAGTCCGAATGTCAGTAAATACTTCCTTTATGACAATCGCTAAAAGGCTGTAGATTTGGTGGCGTGGCGAGTGTTTGAAGGAAGGTATCTAAAATGTAATTAAATAAGGGAACATCATGAAGCTTTGTTTATTTATTCAAATATGTAAAAGAAAGAAATGTACAAATTTATAATTTCTTTGCAGCAATTCCAGTTTCAACTCCCCTCTCACATCAGGCGATTTATTAGAACTTCCTGCTTTCGCCGAATATGTTCTTCAAAACACTGGTCATTTATAGCGCAAAGTTCTTTAAATCCCAGGCCTTTATTAAATAAAATGGTAATAAAAACTGAACAACCCAACCTCAGAAACATGTACTTTATGATCCAGTGTTTTGTTCTTCCAATATTTCTTACAGCTGCATTAATAAAAGTGGTCCTAACATCTTTCTCCAATTTCTCATTTCACTTTCATATTTGAACAAAAATACACAAAACGCTGAGCTACCAAATGTCTAACTGGAGAGAAGATGGCTTATTCGCCTGTATATTTGAACTTTACAAGAAGCTGGTACTCTATATATCTACCTCATCTGTATTTCTACAACCACTAAAACCACCGAGTGTAAATTGTGTTAGTAAAATATTTAATTAAAATGTTTAATTGCTCTGTTACTTCGCCGTTAGAAGGGGAGGTTTCTGAATTTGTTTCCCCAATATCATGAGAGGGCGGAAGAAGTAACACTCTTGTATACAATATTAAATATAGAGAACAAAATTAGCAATAACAAACAATGATAATGATGACGGCTGAAGATTTATTAATAAATGTGAAAAATTAATTCCTTAATTTCTACGAACTTTAAGCGGTAGTTATATATTTGTCTTAAAATGAACCCAATAACCCAAAAACCTCCTGGTAGGCCAAGAAGTATTCCAACTCTAAAAAACGTTGACAGTTTTATTTATAAAAATCTAGTATTTTATATTAGCTTTAAAAAATATGGTATTTTACATGAAAACAATTCTAATACGCGTTCGAAAATTTTGCATTTTATTACACCTTTGAGATTACTAACACCAAACATATATAAAACTTGTGTATGCTCTTAGAATCCATAAGCAAGTGGGAATAAATTTATATTCTGCATATCTAATCTCTATAATTATATCTAATCTCTATAATTAATTACTTTCAGCTGCTACTTTTTGTTGCTTTCTGAGAAAATAACATCTGATGAAATTCTTAATCTACGTCTTTTTCATGCGTGTATAAAGTTTCTGCAATCCATTTTACGTGATGCGTAGAGCATTTTTGTCGCGAACAGGAATGTCTGAACCACTGTGGGTCGTGTCGCATTGAAACAAGCGGTAATTTTGTTGTTTTCCGACCAAAGTGACACCTTGAGTTATATCCTTATAAGATGGCTCTTGCGATACACGAAGGTGAGTTTCGAAAGCGTGTGTGGATGCATGCCAAACCATTCTTCAAAATATGTCAAGAATACTGATGAAGTTCCTCTCCAGGTATAAGGTTTTGTGAATAAATAAATAAGCGTCATTGGGCAGCAGAATAAATAAATTTCGAGAAAATGTAGCATTTGTTGCACTGACATCCACCTAGTATGTCCATATGCAGGATTAAGTTTGGTGAAACTATCTGAGAGAGAAATTATCAACGCATTGAAAGCAGGAATCTATCGTTATGTTAAACTTCAACGAGGGACGCTACTTAGGAATACATTATTTTTAATTAATAAACTTTAAGATTTTACAAAATAATATGTTTTAATTGATTAAGTCATCTATCATTTACTCTCCTCGGAAATTCATGCATTTATTCTTGCTACCCTGTATATAAGTGCTGTCGCACATTTTGCTTGAATAAAAGGTCTTGAAACGCCACGCCCAAATAAATAATCAATAGGAAAGTACTTTACACACTACTGAACAACTTAGGTGTCTTACGCAGATGTCCCGACTAACTGCCGCGAGGTAGGATGTAAGGGGGTGGCGCCATATGCGCTAATGTAAATTCTGGACTTTACAAGGTTTCAATAGTACCGCTTTTATTTACGAAATATCAAAACGAAATTTAAAACACAAATAAACAAAGGCTCAATGCATGCTCGACTGGAATTAGTTTTTAAAATAAAGTTTCTGAAACTGTGTTATGATGTTGTAAATTTTGCCAACTTTGAGAGTGAAATGTAGGAGTAAATAATTTGAATTACAAGAAAATACTCCCAACGAAGTCTTAATTAATTCTCTTGTATTCAATTTAACCCGTAACCGGTGAGGTGCGACTTTTATCACGGCGAGTGTGAGGTGGAGTCCCTCAGACTCCCGATTAAGTTTATTTTTTTCTTTTGAATACGAATTAGTATCTGTTTAATTTAAATTTTATGGCATAGTCTGGAGTCTATTTAAACTATTTAGGTTTGGTTAGTTATAAATTTTAATATAAACATCAAAATATTATGAAAAATCCCAGAAGAGTAAAAAACTATATAATTTTGGTAATGGTCGGCAATATCTTGAAATATAAAAAAAACAGCGTTTTATTTTGCAAAAATTAAGAATTTTTTATATTAAGGAGGAACATAAAAGTAGTCAAACACAATAACAAATGATTTCATTGTTAAACAAAAAAAATGACAATTCTTCAAAAATACATATGTATTATTATATTAAAAAACAAAATTTAATTTCACTCGTAATGTTCCATACATTTTAGGCATAGTTTACGACTGGAAGATAAACATATTGGTTCTTTGCATCTTGTTCATAAAAATTACGTTTTTGTATGGACTTGGATGCAAAAATGACAATACTTCCGAACATCCAATTTATCTTCCTGTAGATATGGAATTGGGGTATCTATCCGAAGAATGCACCCGATTGAATTTCTAACGTCAGTGCTGATTAAATCTAACAGGATCTTTTGAAGTATAGTATCACGTAAATCCATTTAAAGTATCATAAATAACAGCGAGGTGGAGTCGGCGAGACTCCTTGACATACAAAACACTAACACACGTTTCATGTGGAACTGTAACCAAAGCGGCAAACAAAACTCACGTATCCAAACTAGAGGTACATAGATGTGCCGTTTTTGCCACTTAATTACACCAGGTAATTAGTTATAGCGAAAAAAAATATCTGCCGGAGTGTGAGAGACTCCACCTCACCGGTTACGGGTTAATGCAAAAACATAATATGTCTGCTGTTTGTTTTATTTTAACGAATACCTTACATCGCGGAATTTACATTAGCGCATATGGCGCCATCCTCTTACGTCCTACCTCTCGGCACCTCTGCGTAAGCCCCCCTTTATCATTTGTGTAAATATACTTGTCCATAGATTATTAATATTAATCTCTTCCCATTTCCTATATGTAGCCACACGAAATTGACCACTCATTGCTAGTTATAACTAGCAGCTGATAATGCTAGTTTGCAATTTTTGGAATTGAATAGTGTGTCAGCATCCTAAAAGAACAACTTTAAGAATAGTGGTAGTGTAATTAGAATATGGTGAGAATAAAAACAGGCCTTTTCCGCTTCTCATTTTAGCACGAAGAGGTAGAAATCGTGTAGATTAAGCAGTTCCAAAATAAATAAATTAAAAACGTACTTGTTTGCATACGTGTGGTTAATACAGCGTTCCAACAAAATAACTTAATAAACGAATTGCGTTTTAAAGAAAGCGTTTATGTCTTATCAATAAACAAACATACAAAACAGAATTCTATACGTGCGTTCATTCGTACGCCGTTCGTACGAGAGAAAAAAATAAATTAAACTGGCAACAACAACGGCTCCATATTTATTGACTTTTTAAAGTTGAAAGGGTGCCGCGTTCATCGCAAGAACAAAGAAAGCCGTGTGCTTTGCATTTGTGTGTATGTGTGTGGTGGTTTATAATCTCTAAAGAGGTCAAGATTTCTCGAATTCCTCAGCCATTACCATTACCAAAGGCACCATACAGATCGACAGAGAGAAATACAAGATCGTACGCATACATATTTACTATTACATAAACATCGACTAATAGAAGACACATGTGAGAATTATGCCGTATTTGTTACTGCTGCTTGACATACTTTACCAACTCAACAACTCTGTGTGTGCGTTCTCTTGTATATTTCGTTCAGATGAATGTGTCAATGGTGTAATTATCTGAATAAATAAGAACGAGCTTGTTTCAATTAATGTTGGAAATTAAATGTTTTTTGCGTTTCGGCTTGGCTTGACGTGCTAATTATTATATATGTTTAATCTGAGGTGTTCATTAAAATTTAAAGTTCTCGCATAGCCATCGGTGAAACGAAAAAGTTGCATAATACGTGAACTTCCTTCAAACTTTTACTGTTCAGGTGGATAACCATAAGTAAACGTTATTTTTTTTCTTGTATAACGTGTAACATCCTGTAATTACTACTACTACTAATTGATACTAGTATGCATGCATGTAATAATAATATACGACATTAAAGAGATAATTCAGTTTTATATAAACACTAGCAGTATCTGCACGGCGGCGGCGTTGCCACATATTATTTATTATGTCTCTTCTCTACCGTGTTGCTGTTTTGTTCAAAGGCATTTCTTTTTTCTGGGAGGCTGTGGCAGCTTGTAATTGTGACTAATTTACTTAAATATCAAAAATGACATTTCATAACTTCCTTTCAAAATAACATAAAACATTAAATAAAAAGCTATCTGGATTAAATTTTAATTTTTTTCGGGCTGCGATGTGGATTGAGTCACTATTACGACTAACAGGGTGTCAAATTTCTCGGCTGTTATTGTGATAGATTCGTATGGACATCGCTCACAAACACATCCTTTTATAAGAAGATGTAGCAGATACTATAAATACTGTAGATACTATCATATCTAAAAATTACTTCACATTACATTACACATATAAGTACTTGTTCATTTTCTTAAGACCTTACATAATACCGTGCCTTCAAATACTTTCCTCGTTAGAAACGACCATGCTTATTCTAATGATTGGTGAAAATGCACGTAATCAGACACAAACGCAAAATTTTGATAGTTTAGTTATGTAATGTAAATGTGTGTAATAATTAGTAATTTAGTGTTTGAATTTTTTTATTACAGTAGTCAAAATTAAAAGAAAATAATACTAAAGCAGATGTTGGAAATGTTGACCATTATTTTGAAGACAAATTTGAACTCTACACTTCATGCTTTCTAAGCCATTTATTGGGTTATCTCAGCACAAGAATTCACAATACATTACGAATCTCTTTGACTGTGTATCGTCTGGTCTAGAAAATGTTATTCTTTAAGTATCGTAAAATAAAATAGTCTCAAAATTGTCAGATCCTGAGATTTTGGAGAAAAATGAATAATTCTTGTATCGAAAAATTGTTGTAAAAAAGCTATTGTTTCTCGAGATTTGTGCGCTGGTGCAATATCTTGCTGGAAATAGCCTTCCGTTAGTTCAACATCATGGAGTTAATTAATAAAAGGATGTAGTAATGTATTTTGATATCTTTCAGCTGTTATGGTTTCGTTAAAAAATATAGGTCAATAATTCGTCTTCTTGAAACTGCTAGCCCATCTTTGTAGATGTAGTGTTTCCACAAACGCATGAAGGTTTTCTGCAGACCAAATTCTATATTTTGCTTGTTTAAATATCCTGAAAGATGGAACCAAACTTCGTCCGAAAAGATACATTTGTCGAGAATGTCATTATTATTTGTTATTCAAAAGTCGTTGACAGTACTGTGTTCTCGGGAATATGTGCATGACGTGCGCGGCACGAAATTTGCCAATTTTCCAAAACTAACGTAAAGAAGACACTAAGATAAGACTATTTCTCTATTGCACTTTCTCTGGAAAAGTCCGAGAAAGCCACAATTTGGAAAAATTTGAATATACCTTGTAGCTTAGGGTTAGACTAAATACAGTCACATTTTATTCAAGTTTCCATAAAAACACCATTTTACAACAAATTCATCAACTATAGTCGCTGTAAATGTTTTTGCAGTTGTGCGTAAGTAACTGGCAGATTAGGAAACTGTTGCCGGAAATCCTGTTATGCACTGATAATGGAATAAACCAAATTTCCATTTTCCAATTTTACGCCAGTTCTATAGTAACTTTTAATAACAAATATTTTATGTTGTAACTCTAACATTATAACAAAATAACTTAAAACATATAAGCGACTATAATTTGAATTTAAGTGTGATTACTGTCAGATTTTGAAGTTTTCAAAAGCTTAGCATGTACAACAACATTGATTACTTAATTACAAAAAACAGACTACTTTAATGAGGTAAGATTTTGAAGGCACGGTACAACTGTAGTCACAAATAACTACATCGTCACAAACAAATGTCAACACAATAGTTTATATGGGCTATATAGACACAGGTATTTTATACTCGTCACTTGTTCGGTCTATCATATTTTATTTTACAATAATTTTAACAAAATGTAAGAAGTAATTTATGTTTGTTGTTGTTAGGCCACCTAAACATGTCCCTCCCATATGCGAGTAGTACACACACGCAAAAATTTATATTGAATATTTCTATAAATATTTTTGTATAAAATTCGTTATACACCATTTTATATCATTGCGTATTTTGTTTTTGTTAGTTAGTAATCGAATCAAAATGACCGTATCTGTAATAGTAGTTTATACAACGAGTCAATAATTACAGTTATTATTCCCGAGAGTCGAATTTATGAACCGAGCCGCGAAGCGGCGAGGGAGGAACTCGGCTCGAGGGTATAATAGTCATTATTGCGAGCTAGTATAAACTACTTTATGTACGACTAACTGAACATTACTAAAAAAAATCAAAATAATTAAACGAAAATGTTAGATTACTACATCGATATGACGTTTGACGGTTTGACAGTTAGTAAAATGGCCGGACGTGTCTATTGAATAATGGTAACGTTATGTCTTTATTCCCCGGTCGCATTTTATTATTTATTCCCTCCGGGTATTTAGAGCCCCATTATTAACCAGTAATGATTAACATAATACCTACTATTTATTGTTTATTCGTCCATAAATATTTTTATCAATGACTAAACAATAAAATAGGCATTATATTAATCACTAATGGTTAATAATAGGACTAATAATACCCGCAGGGAATAATGAAATGCGACCTGGCAATAGTGAGACATAACATTACCATTATTCGATAGACACGTCCGGCCATTTTACTAACTGTCAAACGTCATATCGATATAGTAATCTAACATTTTCGTTTAATTATTTTGATTTTTTTTAGTAATGTTCAGTTAGTCGTACACAAAGTAGTGTATACTAACTAGCTCGCAATAATGACTATTATACCCTTAAGCCGACTTACTCCCTGGCCGCTTCGCGGCTCAGTTCGTAAATTCGGCTCTCGGGAATAATAACTGTCATTATTGACTCGTTGTATAAACTACTACTTAATATTCTATGTCACGCCATATATACTATTAATTATCAATGTCAACAAAAATAAAAGTAATAATGCGGTTTTATTTACTAATATACTTCCTATAACCATACACTGATATACTATATAAATATACATCTATATGTATAGTAGTAGTATCCTAAATGTCCTCAGTTTGCATCCACACACGCTTTCAATCGGCTCTCCATCCAGACGGACATCGTTAACTACTTTCACTAAGACACGCTTCACTTTGAGTTGAATTTTATAATTCTTGAGTCTTTTCCCAGTCGTCATAGGGAGGATATTAAACATTTAACAATGTAAAACACTGTTTTGTCTCAGTATTTTAGTTTTTGTTTTTGTTTAAGATTGAATTTACTTTTTTTTTGCAGTTTCTTATACCAAGTGCTTGCGGGCAAGCTGCGGATGTATTTTAGTGTGTGATAAAACGACGACACCGAGAGTTTGTATGACTGACTGACTCGCGTTTAGGATATAGCAGCTGTACTTGCGCATTTCATTTGAATTTTGTTAACGCGTGGGTCGATGTCTAGCGCCTAGCAGCAAACACATTTTTAAATCGCGTTTCGTCCATCTAATTTAGAACAATTACGCGCCAAAATTATTGAATTTTCGAATCATGTTACCCCGGAAATGTTAACAAACGTCCCTCTTCCCTAAAGTAGTACAGTAAATGACTTTATTCTTGATTAAAGAATTTATTAAGAGTAACAGTAGCAATTTTCATGGACTAACGCAGTAACGATTCCTGCAGTGTCGACTTTAACGTAGCTCTAATGTTAGTAACAGAGGCTACCTCTTATTCTCCCACTTATAGTCGACCAGCTTGTCTAGTATATTCATCGACAGGTAGACCGCGTGCACACAGTATATACTTTATGCAAATGTCATTTGAGGTTTTTGCGCACCATTACTTGTTAAATGGTGCGCAAAAACCTCTCATTCTTTGTATAAATATTTAGAAGAACTTTAAATTAAAAATATATCTTTGGATTATGCATCAAAATGCTCTTTGGCCTTGCCAAGCTTTCTTCACTACTATGATATGTCACTAATTATAAAACCTTGGTAATACATACATAGTATAATTGTAGGTAATAATTTAAATTTAGACATTCTTTCAAATTACTTTTACATGTAAATGTTGATGATCCTTGTATTTATATTTACGTTTTTAAATAAACTCGTTTATATGGAAATTATACCCTGATGTTTGTTTTACGTTGGCCTCGTATTATTTTTATCACAACGATAAGAATTCAATCTATCTTACTTCACAGTGACGACAGTTAGGTACCTTTTATGAGATTCTTTTTAATATTATTGGTCTACGATTTCTTATTAATGCAGGTCTGGAATATCGTAAATTTAACTTTTGTAAACTGTTGTGTACATATAAATAGGCGAGATTTTAATCTGGTTAGCTTTAATAAATCAAATGAAAAGTGCATTATTAATCACTAAATAAAATGAAATAGAAATATATACAGAGAGATCGTAAAAGGTTGACAGCGCCGCTTCATAGTCATGGTGTATTTGCTGCATATATTATATTCTGAATTGTATTTCGTCCGTGCGACATCTATTATTTTACGTATGAAATACTTTCATGAATGTTTATCAAGTTTACTTGTTTTAATAACTGAAGAAATACATTCAATAATTGATAATATCTTTATTAAAAATAATTTAACACAAAGATCGATATTACATATAACAAATAATTTAATACAAATCTCGATATTGCATATAACATTACATATTTAGAATTGTAACATATGTTCAAAATAACATCCTTCATTTTGTAGACACACATTTATACGTCTTTAGAGAAATGAAAAGATTTTGGATCATTTCTTCTGTTACAGCTCCGAAAATAAGCCTCAACAATAAACTTATCTTGTTCTTCCCTAAATGGCATTGTTGATTTCAAGGCAACTTTAAAATTAAGCAAAAGTGATAATGATATTCGTATAAACACAAAAAAAAAAATAAGTTACAGTAACAACGAAATGTGCCTTTTATTGCATTGAGAAAGACAGTTTCTAATATTCAATTAGATGCAGTAAACCAAGGGAAAAAGAAACGACAAAAAGCTTATATGACTGACAATAATTATGTATAAATGACAGAATATTGAATTGACAGCCACTTTAGCGAAGTTATGTACAAACTACATACTACAACAATGAACGTGTGGCAAACTCGTGCTAAAGTTGATATATCGATGAAGCGCCCGGTCAACCATTTACGATCTCTCTGTATAACGAATATCTGTAATTGGTTTAATTACTGATCGGCCATTTGAATGTTTGGGAATTATACGTTTTACAACTTCTGCCTCTGCTTGAATTCAAAATAATTGACAAATTTTAGATTATAATCCTATCCGCCCAGTTTTTTACAATCTGTGCGTTCAGGGAATTATGGTGCCTAGGGCAAAGACAGCCCGAGCTAAATTTTTATTTGCGCTTGCGTACTTTTACTACTTTTGGACAATACATAAATTCAGCGGCAATATTAAACAATATGGCTGTGTGAAGTTTACATGATTTCATTATTATTGTTTGTACCATGAAAATAAGAACAATTTCGAACATTTTTGAAATGTAAAATGAAAATAAAATCAACGTATTTGTGCGTAATTAGTATGTAACGATGTATGATATCAAACATAAAATCATTATTTTACAAGTCAGACCTAGGTGAAAAAAAATAAATATTTAACATTAACTTTAACTGTGTTTTTTTTATTTATTTATTGTTAAATATTATATTTATGACATACTATATGTAACATAATTTATAGTACTCGTGTGTTTCTATTCATCGTGTTATACAGATGACTCAAATTTGAATTTAACAGCTTTCTTTTATCGAGCGAAATTTATTTTCACATGATAGCGATCACTAGAGTAAGTGCCGGCACTTGGCAGTCGCTCTCAGGACATTTCTACACCTACCGGAGAGCTCGCTGCTAACGGCCCCGTAACTTTTTTAGCGCAGGAATGATTTTGAATTTTGTCGACATAAACTAATCAATTTTAACATGATATGAATTTAAAATTATAAGTCAATTAATACATTTAATCATATTACCAATGCAAATGAAATATTTAGGAACGACTCTGGTGGTAGAACAAAAGGAGAAAGGCGTTTATAAATCGCAATGCGCAGATAAATTACAGAAACATTAAACAATAAAAGAAGACTATTTCGCATTTATAAAATAGATTCTATAGTAAAACGGAGGGGTTAACATTCCTGCTATATACTATCAACAACATATTAAAAAAGGAAACAATAAATGTAAATATAGTCAAAATTTTCCAGAACACAATTTTGTACAAATCGATATTTTTGTGACAGAACGCTCAAGAATTTATTCGAAATTCTATTTTTACGCCTTCAGTTCCATAAAACGAAATTATCTACTGTTTGAAGTATGTTTATGTTTATTTGGCGAAGCAATTACTTTAAGTCAAAATTGTAGGTCTTCCTAATTCATAAATGTTGGTTTACAGTGAGTGTTTTAAAGTCACTCATAATTGATTGAGCTCAATAATGTTTTTTTGGACTGGCCATTTTGTTCATTAGATAGGAAAAATATTATTTATTTACGTCCATGTTATATTTGCCATGAGGAAGCTGCCAAGTTCCGGCTGCTTTTCTGTGATCAAAGTATTATTTTGAAGCAATTTAAAATAAAGTTCTTAGAAGAAATTGTGTCTGTCTTGTTACATATTTTTATTAATAACAGAATTTACTAGAAAAAGCAAAGTCACATGAAGTTTAGCTTGTATGCATATGCTGTATGTAGTAATACCTGTAATATGCAATGTTAAATTTATTACGAGCTAATGATAATAATAAATATTTTAGTAGTAGCCACTTACCAGCAAAAATGATAATTTATAATAATAATAATAATCGTTATTTAAAAAAAAACATAGACAGAGAAACATTGTGAAAGATTGTTATCCTAGAAGAAATAATTGTTACGGAAAATTAAATAAAACAAAATATACACATCCAGATATGGGTTGAAACTAAATATACATCTAACAATACAAAAAGCATAAATAAACAAAGAAATATAAAATAGATAAAAGAATAGATCATATTAATTACTTTAGAAAAAAATATGTGCCTCAACGTAAACTGAACTGGATCAACAATCACCTAGTACTTTCTCACCTGCAGAACATAAGGAATTCATCAATGCTGCCAAAAGCCAATTCAGTTAGTTGTTTTTTAAACGTATTTTTAAACATCTTTAACCTCGGCAGGTTTTCGTTTATAATGTTGAACGATAAAAAATTTACAAGAAGTGTGAAATTGTTTCTGATATTTTGCAGCGTAACATCTGCTCATTGCACTATTAATGTATAGTTTTTATTGTTGGCGGTGGTGGTATTTAGCCCCGTCGAACATTGAATTTCAATCACAGAGGAATTGCTTGCAGCCAGGGTCATAACGTAAAATTTCACGCTTCTGCAGTATAAAAAATGAGGCGTGGCCACCACACGACTTTCTTATACGTATGAGCGTTTCAAACTATACAATTTTAAGAATTTTTTTACACAAAAATTATTCACAATCCTATTATAAGTATGTCTATTCTCTTAATAAATCGCTATAGAATACATACTTTGCTAGATATTCGAAAAAAAGTGTTACTCCCTAAGAGTAAAAGTGTTACTTCCGGTCCGAATTTTGAAATTTCATATCTACAAAAAATATTGCAAATGTAGCACTAAATAATTTTATACTCTTGATAAATATATATAGATTGCATAAGTTACGACATATTTGCAAAAAATCGGTATACGATAAGAGTAAAAGTGGTACTTCCGGTCTGAATTTTGAAATTTTTTTATACAAAAGATATTGAAAGTTATGTTCTAAATACTTTTATACTCGTAACGTACCTGTCTAAAAAGCATGATTTGCGAAATATTCGCAATAAACTGATTTTCGATAGGAGTAAAAGACCTACTTCCGGTAGGAATTTCGAAAAACATTTTAAATAAAATTGTTCCCAATTTTAATTCTAAGTATATATGAATTCTTTATAAATTTGTTTAAACTTAGTAGTTGACGAAATATTGGCAAAATTCCATTTTTTCACTGAAGTAAACTGCTACTTCCGGTCTACCGATTTTACCGAAAAACTAATCATATCTCAAGAGGGCGATTATACACGTAAATACAAAATTTGGAATTGATATTTACAGCGGTTTGACTGCTATCGTAGTCACACACAGACACACAGTACACACACAGACATTTTTTAAAAACCACTTTTTCGGTATCAGGGGACTTCAAAATGTGGACATATGCAAAAATTTCGAGGTCGAAAATTTTCATCATCACAATGCTTCCTTATACTACGTATAAGAAAGTAAAAGGCGTTGTTTGCCCTCAGAACTATACCAGTGCACAAAACAGTATTTCGCTAAAGACTGCTATCTTGCGAAGTATTTCTTTAATGTGTTTATATCGTTAAAACTGGACAACAGTTTTAGAGCAAAATTGGCATGTTCCTGCCAATTACAATCAGTTGTCTGTAGTAAAATCTTATAAATTGATAGAGCGCGAAACCGTATTTATGTTTAATTTATTATTTAAAGTTCACTGCTGAATTTATCTAAGAAATCCAATTTTTCAGTTATCAAATTATTAGCATCAGGTTCCGTTTTCAACGTATACTCTAAATTATTTAGATATAGCAAACAAAATCGGTCTAAGTATGGAACCTGAAGAATCTCCACATCGGCTGCCAAATCCCCAGATTTACGCCCCGTATGGAATTCCGCAAGTGATATAAAATCTAAACGTGAGACTCCCTTACTTCTAGAGATTTCAAACTTATTGAATATTACAATTCATAGTAAACTAATAACAGAACTGCCATTTGTAGCATCTGTCAGAAAATTGTCAATTTATAGGGAACAACAACCTTCAGTATGTAGTAGCAATATCTCCCCACGTGTTAAATGACACAGGAGTGACAACAGATAGAAGCTACAAACAACAGCTTGTCTTTCTATTTTACTGTAATGCCTGATTAAAAATACAGTATTTACATGCTTCAGAATATGTTATTATTATTGATGAACATGGTGGGCATGACTAGAGTTTTTGGACTCTAGGGTATATTAAGTGTAAGACATTATACTGCAAATATTATACAATGAACAACACATGTTCTCAGCTATACAGTACTAATGATGACTAAAGAGTCTGAAGCACGTGTCTGTGGTTGCATTACATCCCAAGTTTTTGATTTACACATTTCAACATTATTATGTTTCTGTGTGTTATTACTCGTGTGTCATTTAATGCGAAGGTACACATTGCTACACGTAGTGAACAAGTTGACTGTTGTTCCCAATAAATTGAGGATCTTCTAGAGGAAGCTACACATATCAGCTTGTATTTATACGTTTCCTTAACATATGGCAACAAATAATTTCATGTTTTTATAGATAAATACACAATTATTGAATCAGCTGTACATTTTGTTTAAAGGACAAAAATGATTTAGAATTTTATGTAGTGGTCATTTGACATAAACAACAACAATATATTTCATAATTTCTCCGTACAAACGAAATTACTTAGTCCAAAGGTCATTCACATTTTGCAATTCAGTAAACTACATTTCCCATTACATAGCATAATTTTCCAAGGTGTAATACCATAGTGTATTGGAAATGATCATAAATGAAAATCAAGAAGTAAAACATCTGTAAAATGAACTGTGATTCAATAAATACATTTAGATTTACTACTTAATTATTTGAATACCGTTAGTAATAACAATTACATACATTTAAAGCAGCCGTATATATAGTCGGTTAAAAATGGATTTTGTTCACTATCTGTACTAATACAAAAAGAATTCGTTAAGACAAACATAAATATCTAGGTAGAACATACAGCCGGTTAGTAAAATAAATAAACACATGGAAAAATTAAAACTAATTTTAGAAAACGCATTTATAGGAATCAAAGTGATACTCCATGAAAGCCATTGACACAAAAAAACTTAAAATAATCTGTTATGGAAAGTTACTTAAAAGAGTATGTCTATTCATAAAGGAACGTTGATATTTTTTAATCAATTTATTTTTGGATGGTTTGTTGATTTGTTAACCGAGTTCGAGGTATGCCGTTGTCTTAATCTACTTCGATAATAATGCTATTAATTTTTAGTATCTGGTTCACGATGTGTCTTTCTATTGTTCTATGCCACATAATCTTTATTTTGGACGTTTATGGTTACTGTATTATTGTAGTACTATTTCTTTAGTTATTTCAGAACTTCTTGTGGAATCTGAGCTTTTATTTGAGAATATGCATTTTTTGTGGTTATCGTATAATGAACAATGTGGTGCATACTTTTTTCATGAAATAAAATACACTGTAGAATTAATTCTGAGCTGATTTAATTTTAATTTTTTAAATATTTATATTAATTATCAATTGTAACTCATATACAGTTTTGTGAAGAATTCTCATAAAAACGTCATTTTCATTATTAACAAAATTGTGTCCATTAAAAAATTCAATTCTAACAACTTTCAAGAAGTACTTTACTGATAATTTTTCTTATTACTTTAATTCCAATGAAACTTATTTCATATTTACTTAGGGCTAATTTTGTAAGAGCCCATAATAAATATTTATAATATAAATTCAATTCAAGTATTGTTAATAAATAGTTAACTCTATAAATAACAACTCTCAACGTAAACATAACCTTAATCAAGATTAATATTCCCCTTCCACTTATTCATCAATCCGCCATTCTTGCTTATGATGGAAAGGCGATTGGTTGGATTATCGATGAATTATCGAACAAACCAACTGAAACCAATGAATGTGCACATGTGACTAGTGGTGCATCATTACGTGGTGTTTGTAAGTTTTGCTAGTACATTTTCTTCTTGTCGGGTACTAGACTACTTAAAAAATTGCGGATTAAACAAAAAAGACACCCTGGCAAACATACACAATTATTCGTTCCCAATTATAGAAAAGGTATTTGATAGACCAACTACATCATATTTGATAAAAACCACTGAATGTCTACAAAAAAAGAAGGAACTACTTGACCTTGCTCATGATGCAGCTAGGATAAACGGTAAGCACATGACTTTCTATAAATCTTTCAGGGATGAATTTCATGAATTACTACTGCGGGCTCGACAGGAATACTACACAAATAGGTTACTCAAATCTAAAAATAGGTGTAAGGAAACATGGTCAATAATAAATATTGAATTAAATAATTGCAAAACCAGTAGGTGTGAGTTTCTTGGTCCTTCACCAGACGCATTAAATAATTATTTCGCTACAGTAGCGGACCGTTTAGTTTCGGGGTTGGAGATTCCCAATTTGAAGTCTAGAAATTACTTAAAAGCAAAAATGAAGAGTAGCGATGCAACATTTTTTCTTGCTCCTGTTACTAGTGATGAACTAATCAGTACTGCTCATACTATTAAATCAAAGGGCAGCAAAGATATATTTGGAATGAACACATACTTACTGAAGGACATGATTTGCTCGATAGCTGATGTTTTGGCATATATAGTAAACAGTAGTTTTGAGCAGGGACTTTTTCCTGGTTCTCTTAAACATTCGAGGGTTGTTCCAATATATAAGGATGGTGATCGTGGAAAAGTTGAAAACTATAGACCAATAGCAATTACACCAGTGTTAGGGAAACTTATTGAAAGGGTCTTATTCAATAGAATTCTAAGTTACCTAGAAAAAAATAACATTTTAACGCATGAACAATATGGTTTTCGCAAAGGGGTATCTACCTTGGATGCAGTGCTGCACATTGTAAACTACGTTACTGATGCTTTTGAGAACTCACAGACTGTAAACGCACTGTTTTGTGATCTCTCCAAGGCCTTCGACTGTGTGTCGCATGGTGTGTTGCTGGAGAAATTGGAGTTCTATGGATTCCGTGGTAAACCCTTGGAATTGCTGGAATCATATCTGGTTGGCAGGGTTCAGCAGGTCGAGGTACACTCTAAGCTCAGTGACGTGCAGGTAGTTAAACACGGTGTGCCCCAAGGCTCTATATTGGGACCGCTATTTTTTCTGATATACGTGAACGATTTACCTAGTAATATTCACGCACAAACAGTGTTATTTGCCGATGACACTGTTTTTCTAACAAAAAACAAAGATCAACATTTTCTCGATGTAGAGGGTATAAATTTGCAACATGAAAGCAAACTATGGTTTAGTGGAAATCGTTTAACATTAAACGTAAACAAGACAAAAACCATCAACTTTAGGAACAGGAAAGAGACACACCAAGAGCCTATAAAATACCTGGGATTACTTTTGGACGACGGTTTGAATTGGAAAGCACAAGTGGATTCACTATGCATAAAATTATCAAAGACCATGTATGCTGTACGTAAGTTGTCATATTGTGTTAGTGCGGAAGCGGCAAGATTATCATACTTTTCTATGTTCCATTCTGTAATGTCCTACTGCATAATAGCATGGGGAAATTCCTTTGATGCAAAAAGGATATTTGTGTTACAAAAGAGGGCCATCAGAACAATCTACAAATTACCTTACGATCATTCATGTAGGGATGTTTTCATCACAAAAAAAATAATGTCATTTCCATGTACATATATTTACCAAACACTAATCTACATAAAAAAAATATCAATAGTTACAGCTCTCGCGGAGATGTACATAGTTATAATACAAGATCCATAGATCAGTTGAATGAGCCTCAGTATAAACAAACCAAAAGTAAAAGAAATAATATACAAATGAAAATCTATAATAGGTTGCCTCAAACTATTAGGGATATGTCCATGAATTCTTTTCGTAGAATTCTTAAGAAATGTTTGATAGCCAAAGGCTATTACTCTGTTCAGGAGTATTTAGATGATGTTGATAATATAATGATGTATTGAAATCTTCATGTCTTCTACATGTGTGTAAGTTCTTTGATATGTTTTGTGTAGACTTTTGTACTTATCCTTATTTTTTATTACCTATGACAAGCTATGTAACATTTTGATGGCAAATAAAGATATATATATATATATTTACTGGTGGTGGGAACAGTCAATGCGCAAAGGATGGCAGTATTATGGTGTAGGCTGGCATCTGTAGTGAGTACTATACTCAACTATACTGGTCTTGTAGTCGTTGGAAATTGAGCTTTGACTGCTTTTTGCATTAGCAGGATTATTTCGTACGCTAGTGCAGTCGGATAACGGACGATAATGCCTGATATGACTGCCGATTGGTTTGAGAAATATTGTTCACCAGAACGGACAGGCCTTCTTGTTCTTCTATCGTAAATCTAATAGAGCATAGATTGCCGCTCGTGTTTTACCGCCAACAATTTTTAAAACTTGGAAATTGGCCCAAATGAAGAGTGATGGGCAAGGATCTCTTAAAAACGTTAGGATAATATGATATTTGTTTTGTTATATGTGGTATGTTTTCCAGATTTGTCTTAATAAGCCTAGGAATTTTCTTTTGATATCTAAGCGTTACCAGTTTTATAATATGCAACTTAACTATAATACGTTGTAAATGTCGGTTCTATAAAAATATCACTATCATTACAATCACACTATTTTAATGTAGATATATTTATAGGATCTACTAGAATATTACGATAAGCTATCAACCAGATCATACATTTTTATTAAAAAATAGTTTTTGTGAAATAAAATGCTCAAATAAGACAAAAAGAACAAGTTGTTGATCGGTCAAAGGCAACCTTAGCTAAGTCATATCCTCTTCTAACTACAATATGAACATTATATTTCACTAGAGGATTTCGAATTGTTTGAGAATTAACAGTTAAAAACGTTATAGATTTAATTAATTCTCAAGAAACTGCCGATTTCAGTATGTTTATATTATTTCATAAGGTTTATTTAATAGTATTACATATTTATTTCATTAATTTAAAATGTTTACATACCTATAGTGTAACCTGTTAATATTTTTGTAAAAAGATGTCTTGGCAATCGCAACATCCGTTTACTCAATTACAATTCAATATGATATGACGACAATAGCGGGCATGTGTAATTATTGGCGTTTGAAAAATCAATTCGTAACCATTTATGGCGAAAATATTGCTGGGCACGAATGTTTGACGCTCGAAGAATTGAGATGTATACAAAGAGAATAACAGGATATATACGATATATGTAGTACGTTACAATAAATAAACATGCCTGCATTATGTGTAGAAGAATCGTAAATATTTTTCAATACTTAATACGGTTCCACGAAAAAAATAAACACATATTATATTATGCCTAGATACGTTTTGAACATTTCGCATGATATGACATTTATAGCCTCTGCCATTCTACATCTTAATGTAATACATTTACGTGTTTATAGAATATAATATGTATATTAAATTATAGAATATAATATATTAAAGAACGGATTTCGACAAATCGTATTTTAAAATTTAAGTTGAAAACTTGGCAAGTACTGCGGTGAAATCGTCTGAAGTACAAATTTATTTTGGCAAAAGATACTAATGAAGTTAATTAAAAGTTGACTATAAAGGTTAATTTAGTGTCATGCGCTTACCTTAAATTGTACATATCCGTTTTACGTAATGTTTAATTAAATGTTTAAGTATGTACAATACATATTTGTTACATTTATTTATTCGACAATAAGCATATTTATTATATATGTGCAAGTTGACACTTTATTTTTCAATCAAATGCATGTATAATATCTTTCTTTGATAAATTTGATACTACTATTACTTTTTTAAGGAATAATAATAATATGTACCTATCTTATAACGGACGTAGTTAGAATTCATTCTATTATTTAAAATTAATTACTTAAAAGAAATACAAGATATATATCCCACAAAATAAGTCAATCCCGTTTTCCTTCTTTTTCTTTTTCATGACCACCAATTTAGAAAAATTTCCCTAATGCCTCAAAGCAACATATTGCTAAATCGTGGACCACAGGCGTAAGGGGTCGTCCATAAACCACGTAACGCTGTTGAGGGGGTGGGAGGGGTGACCACTAATGTCTACATGGCGTTACAAGCAGGGGGGGTGTGGATTAAGTTATTGTCACGTAACACTTTTCTCTCTCTTTAAGTCGATTGTCGTCACTTTTCTGTGACACTAATTGGTCTAAGATTTTAAAATACTGAGCATAAAAATGATCTACGTACTTTTACATATTTATAAATATCGAGGAGGCAATAAAAACGAACAAAAAAACACTACGCATTGTTCTTTCTGCTCCCTGCTTTTGTTTGCTCGCTGGTTAAAAGAGTGTTATATTAGATGCTGATTCATTCGATTTCAGATCGTGTTATCGCACGCCGCGTATCCATGTACTGTCTAATTTTTGTTCGATCAAATTTTTTATATATTAAAGTAATATTAACGTTATTCACTTATTTCATCCCCTACAAACGGATTGTTTAATTAATAACAACAATAATAATGTTTACGAAAAAAGGGGATTTGTTTAATGCTTTATTTAATGCATACAAGAAGAGATACCCTGAAAAAAAACCGGGACAGTGTCAAAAAGATGTAGTAGAGACATGGAACAAAGCGAAAGAAAAGCATTCAGCTGGTCAGTTTGAAGAAGAAATAAACAACCTTATAACTTCGTATCAACAGCATATTTTGAAGAGAAAAGCTTCAAACATACTCTATTTCTTTCAATCTAAGGTAAAAGCTTCCATTTTGTTTTTAATATAGCATTACATATATTGAATTCGTGCGTTTGTGATGCACGTTTGTGAGAGGAGGCCTTTGTCCAGTAGTGGGACAGTAGTTTTATGGGCATTTTTTTTTTACTTAATTTCATTACTTAATTACATTCAATTGAAAATACGTGTATAACTATCGTTTCAAATATTGTTTTAAATTGCTATGATCGTTTATTCATTCAGCTGTTAATCATGGCATTCACTGTATATAGACCAACGATTTTTTTTCCAGCGTAAGGTATTGGATGAGGCAACTTCTTTGTCATCATCAGCTAGTAGTATTGCTTCAGTGATTAAAGGGGATACTAGTAATCAAAAATCATTGCCGTCTTGCTCATACTCCGATCAATCTGATGTCCAAAATAGAGATGAAAATGAGATGGTAAATCAAGCGATTGTTTTAAATGTTGGTACACATGATACAGACTTTAAATCTGAGATCGATAATATTCCACTATTAACTGTAGTCGCAGGTACGTAAAATCATTTGCTTATCTATCTAAATCTATCTATTTACAAATAAAAAATCAGTTTCTTTGCACGCTATTATTATAACATAAATTACAGATACTTCCCAACATGATGTAGCTAGTGACAAAAGTAGTAACCCTGATGAAAGCTCTAGTATTGGTACTACTCTACCTGATCGTCGTCGTCAGTATGAAAAACCTGCTCAAAAATTAATTGAAATAAACATTAACGTCTTTGAGAATCAGTTAAACGCTCTAACCGAAGCGCGAGATGCAGGTCTCGCTAATAAATCGGTCGACAATCAGATCCATGAGATACGTGAGAGATTAAAAGCAGAAAAAAAGAAAATGAAAAGTACTCAAGGTAGAGCCGAACGTCAAAAAAAATATCGTGACAAGGTAAAAGCAACACTTCAGGAGGTGTGTGAAAAATCCCCCAACATTTCAAAAGAACTTCAATTAAGATGTTCTCAAAAAAGTGGCAGACCACGCTTGGATGAAAATCAGCCCGAACTTTTAAAGGTAATCACAGATTTGGCTATGTTCGGGGCAGCAGCTCACGATCGACGTAGAGAAGAATCTGTTCGCAGTTGCAGAACTTTGAGTCAGCTTCAGGAGCAACTCAATGTAATGGGATTTGAAATATCTAGAAGCGCAACATACTTGCGCTTATTACCCCGAAACGGAAGCACATTAGAAGGCCGAAGACATGTTGTCACTGTTCCTGTGAAACTCTGTAGAGCAGAATCTGATCTACATAAAGGCCATGCGGATCAACCGTTCTGCACTGCTTCAATAAGAAGCCTTGAAACTCTTGCCTCCATTTTGGGGCCAGAACAAGTTGCATTTATATCGCAAGACGATAAGGCGAGAATCCCAATAGGCATTACTGCAGTAAAAAAACAGTCACCTTTTCTAATGCACTTGGAATACCGCATCAAGCTTCCAGATCATGACTGGGTGATTGCTCAAGGCCACAAACTTATTCCCTCAGTTTATGCGGGAATAACCATAAAAAATGATTGTATGGGTCAACCTGAAGCTGTATCTTATTCTGGTCCCACCTATATCGCCATAAGAAGTGGCAAACATTCTTCATCCACGGCAAGCACTCACGCAATCGATTTGGAGAGATTGATCCACCTTGATAGTTTCGCTAGCATCGTAAAAAATTCTGCCGGTGATTTGAAGCCAATTCTTATGCTATCTGTAGATGGGGGACCAGATGAAAACCCAAGATACATAAAAGTCATCGCACATGCCGTGCAACATTTTAAAGATTTTGATTTGGATGCGATGTACATTTTTACTAACGCACCTGGACGGAGCGCTTTCAACAGAGTCGAGCGGCGCATGGCACCGCTTAGCCGCGTACTTTCCGGTCTTGTCATTCCATATGCCAATTTTGGGACGCATCTGGACGATAAAGGGAAGACTGTAGATCAAGAGCTTGAAATGAAAAACTTTGAGTTTGCTGGAAATGTACTATCAAACTTATGGAATGAACTTGTAATTGATAATTTCAATGTCTTTGCCGAATATATAAGTCCTCGCACGGATATAGATGTTCCAAGTCTACCTCCACCGGATTGGTATACGGAACATGTACAAGAAAGCCAATATCTCTTGCAGGTATTTTTTAAAAACTTTTGCTTTCAAATATGTATATAAATCACTATTATCGTTTTTTTGCAGATTGTAAAATGTCAAAATAGGGAATGCTGCAGCCCACCTAGAAGTGGTTTACGTCAAGTATTACCTGATGGCTTTATTACTCCACCTTTTCCTATCAAACAAGACATCAATTCTTTAGAAGTACCAGACCCTGCAGATAAAACTGCGTTTGCACCCTTTCTTCTGAGAAAATCTATTTCAATTGGACACCTTGGAGGTGGTTTCCGCCATTTACCTTTTGACTACTACTGCCCAACCGTTCAGGCTCTTCTGCAAGATAGATCGTGCGTGCATTGCGGCAAATACTTCGCATCAAAGAAAAGCGTTGAAGCTCATACTAAAATGCTCCATCCTGCAAAAAGTCTTAAAAAGGGCGTAAGTAGGGTACAGCCTGTTCGCATTATTGCACGACGCAATAAGGAATTATTGTGCACCTTTAATAGCCCAGATTGGCCTGAACAAGTTGAGTGGCTTGAAGAGGATGAAGTTGATGTGGTGGGCCTAAATATTCCAGATGGGGTTCCATTGTCTAACTCAGTCATTAATATGATAGAGTCAGTCGATGATTGGCTTGCGCCTGTATGGACGGAAGATGTTTAATTAGGCACTTAAAAAATATACCAATATCATATATTTTAATATATCAAAGTGATTTTATACCAAAAATTTGAATAAAAGTATTATACGTAAAAAATATTTGAATTTTGGAAATTTTATTCATATTTAATGTGAAAAGTTACGTAACGGGGGGAGGGAGGGGTCAAGCTGAATGTCTACATGGTGTTACATGGAGGGGGGAAGGGTAAAAAAACGCGAAAAAAAACGTTACGTGGTTTATGGACGACCCCTAACATCTTCACAAGCGGCAGCGGCACTAACCCACTCAATTTTCCTTGTAGCGTATTAAGTATTTTTTGTACGAGTATATATCCAGTCGTTGCCTCTTACTTATTAGGTTTGTTCGAACCTGCAGTTCTGAACGGTTCTAGAACTAGTGCGCATGTCATTTAAGAAAAAGACTGTTCGGACCATGCAGTTCTGGAACTGCAAATTATGAAAACTGGTAGTTCGATGTTCGGTCTTTCAGAACCGTAATTCAAGAACCGTTCGGAACGGTTCTAACAGTTCTGGATGGTGGGCTAGTATTTGAAATTCTGATAAATCCGGAGCATGCGTAATTGTAATTCGTATCAGCTTTCGCATTTTTCTGGTTATGTTTATCGTATTTATGTTGAACTTCAGAGTTTGGAGTTGTTGTAGGTTGGTTTTTAAGTTGTCGTTCAAGTACCTATTTGTTTTACTTTCTTATACGTAGTATAAGGAAGTATTGTGATGATGAAAATTTTCGACCTCGAGATTTTTGCAGATGTCCACGTTTTGAGGTCCCCTGATACCAAAAAAGTGGTTTTAAAAAAATGTCTTTCTCTCTCTCTCTCTCTCTCTTTCTCTCTCTCTCTCTGTGTGTGTCTGTGTCTGTCTGTCTGTGTCTGTGACCACGATAGCGGTCAAACCGCTCGAGATATCAATTCCAAATTTTGTATTTACGTGTATAATCTCCCTCTTGAGATCTGATTAGTTTTTCAGTAAAATCGGTAGAGCGGAAGTAGCAGTTTACTTCAGTGAAAAAATCGAATTTTGCCAATATTTTGTCAAATACTAAGTTTATACAAATTTATAAAGAATTCATATGTACTTAAAATTAAAATTGAGAACAATTTTATTTAAAAAGTTTTTCGAAATTCCTACCGGAAGTAGGTCTTTTACTCTTATCGAAAATCGGTTTTTTGCGAATATTTCGCAAGTCAAGCTTTTTTAGACAGGTACGTTACGTGTATAAAAGTATTTAAAACATAGTTTTCAATATCTTTTGTATAAAAAAGATTTCAAAATTCGGACCGGAAGTAACACTTTTACTCTTACCGAATAGCGATTTTTGGCAAATATGTCGTAAATTATGCATTCTATATATATTTATTAAGAGTACAAAAGTATTTAGAGTTGGATTTGCAATATTTTTTGTATACATGAAATTTCAAAATTCGGACCGGAAGTAGCACTTTTACTCTTAGCGAGTAGCACTTTTTTTCGAATATCTTGCAAAGTATGCATTCTATAGCGATTTATTAAGAGAATAAAAGTACTTAGAATAGGATTTTGAATAAGTTTTGTATAAAAAAATTCTTAAGATTGTATAGTTTGAAACGCTCATACGTATAAGAAAGTCGTGTGGTGGCCACACCTCATTTTTTGATTTTAGTTTGTGATATTATTAGAGTATTGGCGTGATTCGGTTCATCAAACCTATTTTTAATTTTTTTTACACTTGTTTTTATTCACACCCATTATATCAATTTTGTAATAGCCAAAGTAAACAGCTATAAGTGTGTGATTAAACATTAAAATTTCTTCAAATGGTGGTTTATTGTTTTAGAAATTACTTCGGTGACATGTTCTTGAGTCTAGCAAGTGATTCTTCCTCTAAGAATAATGTGAATGTAATGGTACAATTATAGGAACTTGCGAACATGTGAAAAGGTAATTTATAATTATCATATATTCGTAGATAAACTGACATATTTGTTAAACTTAGACAAAATAGTATTTAATATTATATAAACTAAACTTATAATTTATGATCCTTGAGATTTAAGAAAAATAAAGGGGATCTGTGATATCAATATGTTAGATATCCGAATAAACTATTATATGTATGTATTTCTACCAGCCTGTTACGTCATGAAAATTATAATAAATTGCAAGTTGATGTAACTCCCAGACTTGTATGACACTAAACGTTCAGAGTCTGATTGATGTAAGTACCAAATCATGTAGGTATCGCAATTCAAATTACCAAAAAGGCTTCAATTCTCCAAAATGGATTGAAAGAGTGTACTACTTCACAGATTAAAAAACGGAATTGGCTTTGAACATTGAAAATGTATTGTAATATATTTCTTTAAATCCATTATGATTGTTGATTTTATAGTTATGTAATACATATTTATTAATATGTATGTGCATTTGATGCACGTGCCAATTATTAATAACAGCTTGTATTAAAAATCCTTGTTTTAGTTACTCAGTTTATCAGAAATATCCATTACAAAATTTCGAAAAATGTATTTCTTCTGAACAACTTCTTCATTACTTTTTAAATCCTGTCGCAATTTTAGTGATTAGATGCAGATGCAGTAACATTTAGATGTTCATTACGATTGATATTTGTCCACCAGTTTGGTGTTTTGTAATATATAAATATATTGCTTATATAAAAAATGCGGAATTATCCATTACAAAATTTAGAAAAACGTACTTCATATAAATAACTTTTTCATTACTTTTTAAATCCCGTCGCAATTTTGGTAATTAGATGCATTAGCTATTAAACGTTTATTACGATTGCTTTCATTCAGCAGACACAACAGTTGCGCAACTGTTCAGTGATCATGTCCAGTAGACGAGCTCTCACTCTGAACATGTTCAGGAGCGGCCGTATTCTGTACGTATGCGCCATTGATGCATTCCAAGACCAACCTAATACATAATTTTGAAGAAAGTTCCTACAAAAGTAAGATACAACAAATTAAAGGTATTGTGCAGAAATAAATGTATTAAAATATTGGAGTTCACCCAGTATTTTATTCGGGGTTGGAAAAACCAGCCCTTCCACTAAAAACTACGCCAAAACTTAATGCAGAAAAACAATTTATTATTATTGTTTATTCAGTTTAATCTCTATAATTTTAACATATGGCAGCAATGAAGAGTACCAGATGACAGACGATCATCCTGACAGCGGGCCTGTCCAGCGGTCCTGTCCAGCGAACACTCAACTGTTGTGAAGTGAACGGTTGGAGCGGGATCGGTTCCCGATCCGTCGTCTGCTGAATGAAAGCATTGATATTTCTTCCAATAAGTTTGGTGTTTTTTTAATATTACTATTACTAATGTTGCTAGTACAAGTTTCCCTAAAATTCCAATTTTAAAACTGTTCGAACCTTGATGATTTCGAACGGTTCTAGAACCAGGATTTGGCCGGACATGCGCATTATTATCAGAACTACTAATTCTAGAACGGTTCCGGAACTGTTCAGAACTGGAGGTTTGAACAAACCTATTATCATGTATGGGAACCTTCCATACTCCAGATTCCTTCCGCCTTGTGCTATGTACATGATCCATGAAAGGCAGGTGTTTTATCATAATACTTAAGTGGTATTTTATAATGGAATATCTGTTTTATCATTGTCAATAAGGTACGCTGAAACACTCACTCATAAAGTTAAATCATAGTTTACTATTAACACCACAAGTAAATGACAAAACATTAATATCCGACATAGAAATGTTATGGGATTGCCCCGACATCGGACTGCCGCTTTTGAGGGTTGTTACTCTTAGCGCATCATCACATCTTGGTTTATTTGTTTGTTTTTCTTAGCAACTGTTTTGAAGGAATGAAAACCGTTAAAGCTATGGTAAATACGGTAAAACAATAAGTAAATCTCGATCCTAAGTGAAGTAATTCCGCAATCCAAATACATTCAGTCTGATAATTTAGCAGTGTTTTTCTACTTTAAACACATCACATTGTACTAAGGAAAGAGCATGTACACTTAGTTGCAAAAAAAAAAAAACAGTTTCCACTAACTAAATTTTAGTCGAAACTTTTTTCGCAACTAAGTGTACTTAGGTTTTATTTAATATATATGTTACTGTTAAGGACCTAAAGATTATTTCTATTCTAACATTCACTGGTGTATGTCAGCATATACCGATTGGTAGTGGTGAATGTTGTTCAATTAGTGCTGAAGAAATATGAGCATACTTGGTGTCCACAAAATCAGCTGTTTTGCGTTTCCTCAGGTTACCACAGAATTCACTTCATGATTTTTGTTATTCAAGTACCTAGTACCATATTACAAAGGTTACTGCAGTAAACTGTGAACAATTTCTTGAAGAGTTTAACAGTTTAGTCAAATATAAACGATAGAACAATTGTTCTTATTTTCACTAAGATAAGTGACTGCTGCTAGAAAAAGCAGTAAACCGTCGCCACCAAACACAAGACTCCGTGTAAAGAGCCAACCAAGATATACAAAATATGTTAACTGCTCGGATGGATGACTTTGTTTAGTTTACGAGTTACCGTAAGGATATTCGGCGCGGACTCCATACGAAACCATGTTTGGGATGAAACCAGACAAATAGCATCATCTGCTCTTCCTCGTGAGAAAATAGGATACAATAAAACAGAGGAACACCTTGAAGAACTTGTGAGCAAAGTTTTTGGAAATGAGAATTTAATGGAGGAATGCACTAATAAAGCTGAAGAAGATCGAGACCATTCTCACGCGGGCAACGGTAATGTTGAAGGAAATGACAAACAATGGTGAAGACATATGTGACTCTTCTTTACGTGCAAAGTTGCATGAACAATACGATTCTATACAATTTCTACGAATAGGGCAGCCGCAAGAGAGTATCTCGAACTACAGACGAAAATATTACAGACATCAAAAAAGAAGTTTCCTGCCTTCCAAGTTAGTGATACCGTACGAGCCCAAATCGCAGATGTCGACCGAAGCCGTTGGTATAATGGATTTTTATAAACTAGTAAACAAAAACTGTACTATCAATCAACTTCTCACCCGAAATCAGTTCACACTTTGTAAAGACGAGTTACTGTCTATTGGTAAAATTTTATCAAATGAAATATCTTCGCGAGAAGCGGCTGCTGCCAATTCGAAAAGTAGAGGTCAAGGTTATAAACGTTGCAGTTGCAAGAAAAACTGTTCTACTGGCAAGTTTAGCTAACTGGGATTACTTTCCAACTAAAAATGTCATCACAATCTTGCATGCTGCAACAAATAGAATGTGCCAAATATTTTTTGTGCCCTCCAATAAGTTTGTGTCAGCATTTGTCTTTCTTTCTTGTTTAATAAATGTTTGTCAGTTTATTTCGAATGGAATACATTAATTAATTCAACATTCACCATTCATGCTTTGCGAATGTTAAAAATCACCGGTGTACGTTACAACCAATGATATTTTACATACTATTTTGGACATACACTGAATAGCCTGTTGCATATTAACATTTACAGGTGAATGTTGACAGTCACATGATTTCGGTCATTCACACTAACATATACATATACTAGCTGACCCGGCAAACGTTGTTTTGCCATATAAATTATTTCTAGTGAATATTTTGGTAGTCTAATAAAAAATAAGTAACTTATTGTAAGTGTGTGGGGATGTGGTATATGACTGAAAGAGGAATGCCTGAATGGAGCGCTGTGAACGATGACGGCCTATAAAAATAACAAAACACCAAACATTCATTTTTGAATTCATTGTACTTTTATTATCTAACTAATAAATTTCTAATTACATGTCTATCACAAATAATAACAATTAAAAAGAAAAACTTTATCAGTTTCTTAGTGCAATGAAGTGTACGATATTTTTAGTGAGTCCATCTTTAGTCAACACAAACAAACTACATGGTTTACCCACGCGAGAACATGCCACGTATAATTGTCCGTGTGAAAAACACGGTGTGCCCAAATCTAAGCCACAAACAGATATCGTTTGGCCTTGATGAGAATATAATTAATATGAGAGTTGCACTGAAAAAGTAAAATGATAAGTATAAGCGTCACTGCTACGATCGACGCACAATCAATAATAATGGCCGAAAACGGTTTAGGCCCTAAACTTTAGTGAGTGAGAGAAAGCTTATTGTGTGAGAAAGACAGGAGACCCCCTTCGTTCTCATCCCTATTCTGTGCTGTTTACGGCGTGAGAAGTGACATCGGTAGAGGCCTGGCGGGAATAACTGATCGAGTGGTAACTGATCAATTATCGACCGCCGAGAGTAGAACATTATTAAAGTACTAATATCGCTATTAAAAAATAGGGGTTGGTGGTGGAAGGGTGAAAATTTAGGGTTGTATGTATTTTTTAATGCCGAATCATAAAAGAATAAAATACAAAATTTTGTCCAAAAAACAAACAAATTTTTTTTAGGGTGGACCACCCTTATCACTTAGGGGTATGAAAAACAGTTTACCTCCTATTCTCAGACCTGCTGAATATACACACAAAATTTCATAAGAATCGGTCAAGCCGTTTCGGAGGAGTTTTGTGACAAACACTGTGACACGAGAATTTTATATATTAGATTTATTTTCTTCTGTTTGCCTTAAATAGTATAAGAGGAAAAATATATATTTCTTAAAAATATAAGTATAAAGTTGCTCTAATTTTCCCACACCACTTGTTTACAAAAATGTGTTGCATCTATTTTCTAAATTTTATGAACAATCGAGATGTCCTAAACGTTGTCAAATAGCAGCATTTACCTATTTTCAGAATGGGTGAAACAGTAGAGATGTACCGGAATTTAAAAGAAATATATAATCGTCTAGATTCAAAACCTGCCTGGAACATAACTAGAAAGATGCAATGATTGACACTGTACCGTCTATTAAGGCGAATCAGGACGACCATTTAGTGTGTTTCCGATGCGGTAGATGGCGCTGAAATTATTTAGCTGTTTTAAGAAAAACCAAGCAAAATATTTTTAATTTGAAAGAATAAATGTTTTGAAAGCAATAATCAAAAATGCGCTAACGTTTTAGTTTTTCAATTTTTTTTTTCTAAAATTTTTTTTTTTGTAATAACTTAAGAAAAAAGAAGAAAATAGAAAAAGTGGCCAAGAGCGACGTTCAAGCTATATCTACTAATGTTGAATCAATTTTTATTTTATTTTTTCGCCAGAAAATAGCGTCCGAAACAGTAATATACGTTTTCCCCTTTGATCTCGCCGCACCGTAAATGCGGACGATCTTTTTGCCACGCGTCTAATTGACTGCGCCATACAAATTATACCTATATTCGAGCTGAAGGATCTTTTCAAGACATTGCCAGTGTCCTGCCAAGTAGCATGCATAGTTAAAACAATTGAATTTACTGATTTAAGATAATAAATAATTATGTTAATAATACTGGAAATAAAAGGGCTAGCCTGTTAAGAATGTTTACGGGCTACGGGTTCATAGTAGCTTAGGTACCTACGTATTTTCTGCAACAATTCAATAAATTATATTATTATTTA
Organism: Amphimallon solstitiale; assembly: GCA_963170755.1. Classification (NCBI taxonomy): domain Eukaryota; kingdom Metazoa; phylum Arthropoda; class Insecta; order Coleoptera; family Scarabaeidae; genus Amphimallon; species Amphimallon solstitiale. The sequence goes on from OY720680.1 coordinate 105,712,668, forward strand.
CTTACTTTATGAACAAAACTATTAATATAAAATTGAAAAAATATAATATGTACTATGTTCATACTAGTTATTGATACATTTAAAAGTTGAACGGGTACCTAATTCTTTCCGAGTTTGGTTTTCCGAAAACTGACTTTTTGCACGTACGGCGATAAAAAATCAAACAAGCCACCCCACTCACCCACAAATTTGATTCTTATATCTCCTAAACACAATATTTAAAACACAGTGCCACTGTGGAACTTGCAATTGCGGGAATTCCAATGACATCATAGGCTTGTTCGTAGAGAGTTTTTGTGATAGTTATTCGACAATCTCCGACTTTTCTAATGGGCATGCGCCGGTCAAAATTTAATATAAATCAAACTTGTTTGAGATTTTGACAGTACGAACGCTTTTTAGAGAGGCAATCTGTTGAAAATGAATGTACATTATGGACCCACGATAATACAAAATTATTAATATTTATAGAAATTATGTCTGTTTTTATACACTTCATTGTAAATAATCGTTTCTGTTTTTAAAGATGATCTTTTATAGAATCTCTTTTTTTGTATACTTCCAATACCTAGCTACCTTTTATATACAAATGTGAATATACACGGAGGTTATGTATTTCCATTATGTACAACAATAAAGGAATCGTGATCGATAACACATCGACGCAATTGACCCTACCAACCAGTGGCGGCTGCTGCAGGGAGGGCAACGGGGCACTGCCCCCCCCCCCCCGTGACAAATTTCTTTTAACAGATAAATTAATTATAAATACCTAATTTGTATGTAATTTTTCTGATTTGTTTGATGACAAATAATATGTTTTCGGAAGTAACAGTCCGTCTTTTCAGCACGTTTAAAAATCGCAGTCTAACGTAGGCTCCGGGGCATCTCGCGCGACTGCCCCGTTTGTATTAGAAATCGAGCGATGAAACTGGCGCGGGTAGCGCGCGTATATATGTAGGCGGCGGGGCACTACTCTATGGTGCCGGGTCCGGGTGGCGGTCCAGTATGTAATATACAGCGGTGAGTGTATGTTGTAATTTCTATCGGTGCAAATGCAACTATGAATTACGTTAGTAACATTAAGACAGAATTAAAAAATCTAGGTCTCCCTAGACCAGATTTATTGATTAAACTAGAAGATCTCAATTTGAAAACTAATAAAACCGTGACGAGAAAATTCAACAGAAGCTCTTACAGTTTATCAGACTGGTTGTGTGGGTGAAATGTGCAAAATGCTTTTTTCTATTTCGGTGCTATAAAACTCACTTTACGACATCCGTTTTGGTTGCAAAAGCATTTCTTTATCGCACGCTAATTTTGTTGTTTTGACGTTGGTAACAAACAAAAAAATGAACCAAATTATATTCAAATGTCAAAATGTAAGCCTTTAATGTAACAAACATGTGCAATAGAAGTTGTACAAAAAATAAAAAGCACACATGCTAACATTTTATTTACTAATTAACAATATAAATTGTTAAGCAGAGTTGTATGATAAGTTTTCTGATGCTACTATTGTAATTTACTTCCAAGGTTGAATAGTACAACTGTTATAAAAGTTTGTTTTTGATAATATGTCGAGACTATGTTGGCGAAAGATTTTGTAAATTGTCTTCTGCTATTTTGCGAATGTCTGGGGGCGTGCAAAATAGAAAAAATCAAGTGAACGGTGTTTTTCTACTTTGAAGAGAATAAAACCATTTTCTTGAAATACCATGCGGGAAAGCAGACTATGTGCCTTAGCAATGTGTTCCATTGAAAAACAATTACTAACATCAACACCAAACTTCAATGAATGAGTTATTAATCATTTTGCTGATCGTAAGGTACTTAATTTTTGATATTAAACACTCAGACCCCCGGTGCCCTCCCGTCCCAAAAAATCACGGGCCGCCACTGCTACCAACCACAACGAAATTTAAAAAATTCTACTTGAAATGTGTACACACGCATGGGCGAACTTTTGTCAGAGATAAAACACCTAACTCTTGTGATAGTTTGAAAATCGTTTACAATTGCAAATTTGTATTAGTCCGAACACTAAACTAGTAGTTGGAAACGAATCGAATTTGTGATTCTACTCTCCAAACATTGATCATAAAATACGCATGCGTCGTACAGTTTCTGATAGTTACCAATTACTCTGCAAGAAAACCTCATGTGTGTAAACAGAGATTCCACCCGGAGCCTAAAACAAATAGAGAGAGAACACCTCCAAGGATATCAACTCCTAAATTAGAACTTACGGTGGCTGATAGCGCTGTATGGGAAGTAATGTCTATTGGTGGTGGACATTCGAGCATGGAAGAATTGTTCTCTACCATGGGAGTTAAACCAATAGGCAGCAAGTCATTTCAAAAGATAGAACTGAAACTAGGAAAGGTAAGCAGAGGTTAATATTTTCATCTAGAGTTTACTGGTAACTTGTGGTTTTACAAAGGTTTGGCAAGAAATTTTATAAGAATCCATGATTGAAGCTGGCAGGCAAGAAAAAGATTTAGCTGTAAATAATGGTCATATAACGGAGGATGGGACTCCATTTATCACAGTAGTTGTGGATGGAGGCTGGTCACATCGAAGCCATGGTCACAGATATTCTTCTAATTCTGGTGTAGCTTGTGTTATTGGTGTAAAAACAAAAAAGTTGCTGCATCTGGATGTGAGAAATAAATATTGTGCCATGTGCCTTTATCTTAAAACAAACGGAAAAGATGAAGTGCACGACCATTGTTTTAAAAATTGGACCGGTACTTCCTGTGGAATGGAATCGGATATGCTCATTCAGGCTTTTAATCAGAGTAAGACTCTACATGGACTGGAATATCGATGCTTCATTGGGGGATGGTGATTCTAGTGTGCACAAAGAATTACAAGAAATGGTTTCGTACGGTAGAAAAATTGAGAAAATTGAATGTACAAACCATGTGATGAAAAATTACACTAAAGCTTTGATGAAAGTTCAAGGCGTTTCTAGAAGTGTTAGAAATATTCTTACGCGTCCGATCATCAAACGCCTAGTCAAAGGTGTCAGGGCAGCCATTATATATAATTCGAAAAATGGTAAAAACCCTGTCGATCTCAGAGAGGATATTAAGAGACGGGCCAATCCATGTATTCGGCATGCACAAGAATTGTAAAAAATATTTTTGTTCATCGACGTCTGATAAAAGTGTACTAGAGGGTGATAGGCTCCAAGCATTTAAATATATTCAAGAATGCCTCAAGCCTGTTATCCGAAAAGCTCATCAACTTGTTACCAACAGAACGAGCAATTATGCTGAGAATTTTATGTCTTTAGTTGCTAAATTTTCTGGGGGGAAACAAGTTAATCGCTGCAAAAGAGAATCGTACACTATCCGTGTACAGGGTGCTGGACTTGATTATCAAATGGGCCCCAAGTGGCACTACGAAACTATGAAAACATCAGTAGGAAAAAGCCCATCTGTAGCAATAAAACGTCGAGCACAGAAAATTACAAACAAATTACTAAGGACAAGAAAATCTTTATTTGTAGTTGACAGGCCAAGAAAAGGAAAAACCAATGAGGTAGAAGGAAGAAAAGACTATGGCGAAATGTGCCAAAAGCTTGACTTGGACCCGGAAGAACTCGCAAAAGAAGCAAATGAATTTAAAAAAAGTCTATAGGTATCCATCGAACAAAGAGATTTGATTGAAAACATGCCTAGAGGACTGAGTGATAATGAAATTTGGTTCATGGAAAGAAAAAATCGTCTAACTTCATCAGTGTTCGGGCAAATAGCGAAACGGAGAAAAAATACTAAATGGTGTAAGATGGTTGAAAACTTCTTGTATGGTAGACCATTTACAAACGCCGCTGTTCAGTATGGCAATGTTAACGAGAAAAACGCTATAAGAACGTATATTGAACGAACAGGAGAAAAAGTTGCGAATTGTGGTTTATTTGTTCATCTAGACCATGGCTACTTAGCCGCTTCTCCAGATGGACTAACCGACAGTAGAGGTATTGTCGAGGTTAAATGTCCAAAGGCAGCAGAAAACTTGACAATCGCTGAGACAACTGAAACGATTAAAGGTTTTTGTTTGGACAAAAGTACTCGATTAAAAAGATCACATAATTATTATTATCAGGTGCAGGACAATTGCATGTAACCCTTACGAAATATTATGATTTTATTGTGTGGACCCCTAAAGACATTTACATCGAGCGGATTTTGTCTGATTATGAATTTTGGAACAAAACATTGTTTCCAAAGTTGAAATTTTGTTTCGAAAAAGCGGTTTTACCTGAAATCATAGACCCACGAACATGTAGGAGTATGAAGATTAGAGAGCCTATCGAACATTTTCAAGATACAACATAATACATAAATTATGCGGGTAGATCACCTTGATCTTCATTATTAATAAATTTGTATGAAAAAAACAATCGATTGTTTGCAATGTTTTTTTTCACAACTGGAAAATCTTCTTTATTAATATTTTTTAATTTCTGAATTAATGCCGTTGTAGAAAAAAAAGTGGGACTTTTAGCGTTTGTTGTAATGTAACTTTATGCCACCAACGTTAAAAGTGAGGGACATTTGACACTGGTGTCGTGTAAACGACATTTTTACTGTGAAACTAATACTTGTAATTCCGATTAGTTAAATGAAATTCAGAACAAAAGAATTGTAATTAGAATAGCTAATTGAAATTCAGATAGAGTAAACTGTATTTCAGAAATCATCAATTAATTATTCAGAGAATATCACAAATGTAATTTAAAAGAGATTATGCAGGATTTTATTTCAACACGCAGTACAAACGATAAAAATATACAAAAAGGTCAACCTAGGGTAGTTTTATTATTAACAAAATCAACACTTATATTCCTACTCGCATATTATTCATTGCCAAAATTATGCGTTCCAAATTAAAACTGATGATTTCTGAATTACATTTGATACCTGAATAACTATTAATTTAAATTACAATTGACGATTTCTGAATATCAACTTACGCTTTCTGAATTACAATTAGAAATGGTGTGGATAAGTACCAAATTAGAGGATGGAGATTTCAAAATTTCCACGCTCTTCTGTTGACTCCGTTACTATCAATAAAATACAGAAAATGTTACGTCCCACCTAAACTTTTTTTGTGTAAAAGGATCCAGCGGACTGTCGGTATAATGACTGTCAAAAGAAAAGGCATTTTTCCGTTTCGGGCGTTATTATTTGCCGAAATTAAAAAAAAAAAAAGTTTTGTCATTAAAAAATTGGTCTTCATATGCGCCGTTGAGCCGATTTTTAATTATTTTTTTTATTACAAAAATATTTTTTTTATTTTTTTTATCAAACCAAAAATTAAAAAACTAAAACGTTGGCGCATTTTCAAACAATATTTTAAGAAGTATGCTGTTTAAAATTTGAAAATCGGTTGTACCGTTTCTTCAGAAATCGCTAATTACTTTTCCGATATCTGCATCCCTCTCGCACACTTGGCCGTCCCGATTCGCCTTAATGAAAAGTTTGAAAGATAAACTGTCTTAAGACCACAAAATGTAAGGCAGGGTATATGCGATGTATAAATTCATGCAAACAAAATTATTAATTCAAATAGTCACTATTCATCAAAAGCGAAAATATTGAGTTTAGTAAAATTATATTTCAGTCATTGGAGGAATCTTGAATAGATCGATGAACTTATAAGTTATTCAACAAAATAAATTTCATAAATACAGACAAATACATTACGTTATCTCATTTTAATGCTTATATTAAAACATTAGGAATACTGTAAGTTAGGTAGGTATCTATAATTACTAAAGATTGTTAAAGATATTTGTGGGGTTAATGCAATTTCTATTACTTCTTGAGAATTACAACATCATTAATAAAGATTATAAGCCACTTCTATAAAAGGGATTCTAAAGGTACCTCATTTAATGGCCTTTCATATGCTTTTTCAATAATGCTAGTAAGTAGTAAATACTGAAACATAATCTGAGGTAACTACAGTCGATAGTAATAAACTTTATAGTTATGAACTTTAGCGTCTGCATCGACATTATTTAAATTCCTTTATTAGAAAGAACGATGTTTAAAGAAGCATTCAAGACACAAAGTTCCTAAATAATACGTACATACATACATATATTATAAAATACAATAGAAATAACATTAATACATAATAAGTGGTATGATTGCTTCTTGTTTATCAATGTTTATTTATTGTCTTTAAATGTTGAACGCAAGATGTTTGCTAATACCAGGGAAACAGGCACATAAATTACCCTGTGTTTATGGCGACAGCGGTAATTATAAACGCGTCTCTGATGTATGGTTGTCTTAATGGGAATCCAAATAGCAGAAAACCGCATTTTATTACATTTCCAAATTTACATACTTCGTTATTCAACATTCATAGTTACATTCATAGTTTTGTAATTAACCGGAAATACGCACGAAAATGCCAGATAATTGGATTTTATGTGGTATTTTTTGTTAAGCCCGCAATTTCGTTAATTATAGATAATGGGAGATTGGAAAATATAATCTAAAGTTGTGAAGTTTAAATGAACGACATCAAGATTTAGAATTGTTTCCAATTTTAGTGGTGCTTCCCTAAATGCAAAGCTATAATATTTACATAAATTTTATTGAAAATAATCTTTCCAGTTGGAACTGAAACTCTTTGCGAAATTCAATTCGAAAACTCTTAAGATTTGATTTATGTTTCAAAAATTTGTTGGACCTTCGTGCTACCAAATGCACCAAACGTGTCGTGAGAGCGAGAAATTTTTAACTTCTTGAATTGTATTAAGCTGTATATAGATGTTAGATATTATGATACGCCTATGATGCGCACTATTTCCTGAAATAAAATATTTTTCTCAGTGCAAAACAGTTATTAAAATTGCAACCTATAGTGTTAATTAGTGAAATTAAATTCTAAACATGTGTTACTTAATACAGTTTATTGTGTTGCTTAATACAGTTTATGACTTTAAAAATGAATCGATCTCACGTCCCGTCTTGATGCAGTTGTTAGCACACAGACCCGGCAAACCTTTGGGACGTACATTCGAATCTGACAAAGAGCGACAATTTTATCTCTTTGTGCATAAAAACCCAAGTGCTAAAGATCCTAACCCTCAAAGCAGTCACGATTATAACCAATAATTTACTTTTTGTATAAAGACCAGGCATGCATATAAGAAAGCAAACAACTTTTTGTTGAATTTGAAAAAAAACTTAGAAAATGAAAGTGATTTATAGTATATTACGAGGTTTATAAAAACCTCAGTTTAGTCACAAATTTTATTAATCACAAGCGAATTATAGCAGAACGAGTTTTTAGTTAAACCATAATAATACAAAATTACTTTGCTGTCGCGTCACATCGGGTTATTTTGACAACTTTATTAGAAGTGTCAACCACCTTGATTCGAGTTTTAATTGATTTTTGCAATTAAAAAACCTAGAGCTAACTTCACCCCCTGACTAAAGATCTCGTTGTTGAGTTCACGCCGTGACTGAAGCGCATGTCACAGTTTGTCAAGGTGTATTTAATTTAACAGATCACTTAGAAGTTTGCAGATGGGAGTAGAAAAAATAATTTAAATCGTATCTTCTAACATTCTTAAGGAGTTTTATGTATTGTTCATCTTGAGAAACCGTTAAGTTTTATTCCATACTTGCGTTCTTCGTAATAGTGTCATTAGAATACTTATAGCAAAGATTTCTTATTTTCAGATTTGCTTGCCACAGAATTAGTGTATTTTTTTGAGTTGTAGCAAACTATTACTGCTGCTTCTGCATTACGGTTAATGCATAAAGACACTTTCCATTACATTCAAACTACACCTTCTATTGTTGCAATAAAATAAAAACATAGAATTTTTATACTTGGAAAGCTTTCTCTTATGTAAAATACGATGATAAAATGTCCAAATTCTCAAAACAGTTACTCCCTGTTTTACAATTTAAGTGTCAAGCTAATTTTGTCCATCTAAGCAAGAGTTACTGGAAATTTATATTTTTTTTATGTGGCCTACTTACAGCTACAATAGCGACCAACATGTCGCAATAAGTAACACTGAAATGCTAAATATTGTTAAAGAAAACAAAACACTAGAAATTTCGTTTTATCTTACGTATCAGTTTTGATTATACAGGGTGTCCCAAAAAGATACCGACATACTTTAAGGGGCGGTTGGGGACATCAAAACAAACATTTTCTGTTTAATAAACAATGTCCGCAAATGAGCCATGCTAGCATAAAAGAAGAAAAATTGTTTTGGTATGATTTTACAAAAAAAAAGTTTAGGATGTCATTAATAAATCAGTTTTTGTTCATGTTAGCTTTTGTTTTATTGAGAAATAAATGATAGTTTACAAAAATTGTTGAAAATGTCGACCATTAGCTTCAATACAAAGATTGATTTCGTCCGTTCATTGACTCGCGGACCCTATAAAATAATCCGGGTTAGCTTCTATGTGCGAACAACTCGCCATTACTCTTGCTAGGAGATCTTCCTCATTACGAATAGCTGTACGAATAGCTGTTTCGTAAACTAAAGATTTCAGATAACCCCAAACGAAAAAATCCGCCTGGCCCGCGTGTTCTACTGATCTCAACTACCTGAATTGTTTCCTTTGGGATTATCTGAAATCTTTAGTATACGAAACACCTATTCGTAAAATGGAAGATCTCCTAGCAAGAGTAATGGCGAGTTGTTCACATGTAGAAGCTATTCCAGGATTATGTCATAGGGTCCGCGAGTTAATGAATTGACGAAATCAATCTTTGTATTGAAGCTAATGGCCGACATTTTTGTAAACCATCATTTATTTGTCAATAAAACAAAAGTTAACATGAACAAAAACTGGTTTATTAATGTCATCCTAAACTTTTTTTGTAAAATAATACCAAAACAATTTTTCTTTTTTTATGCTAATATGACTCATTTGCGGACATTGTTTATTAAACAAAAAATGTTTTTTTGGTATCCCCAACCGCCCCGTACAGTTTGTCGGTATGTTTTTGGGACAGCCTGTATATAAGATACAAAGAATTTGAGTATTTTGCTATTTATCTCCTGCACTCTTTGATCACCAATGCAATAATTAAACAGAAGTACCAGAACAGGCAGTTTCCATAGGCTTGGTTAGTTGTTGGACGCATGTCGGGCGGTTATAACATTTACAATGACCGTAACAAAATATGCTTTTGCAGTTTTACAGAAGAAAAACCTCTATGTTTTTGCAGCGGTAACTACTATATTGGGAGAATATAATTTTATTTACTTTTGAATTAGAGTTTTATCTACTTCTTGACTTCAGTTTAATTTTTGTCTAAATAAATAATTTCTAGTATACTTATTATTTTTCCTCGTGCTATGATGTTCATTCGTACACACTGTAATTTCATAATACCGTATCGGTATAGTTTTAACGTTCTTCGCAGCAATTAGTATTTATTAATATTCCTATTAAGTAATTCATATACCTGAGCAATAATTTCATTGAAATTAACACTTTATTTCTACTATTTGACATGTTTTTTTTCACCAATAATCGACTTCCTGTTAAAAACACTTACGCCCAGAACTGCGGCTTGCCTAGTTTCTGTTCAATCTACGAGTAGTGTTAAATTAAAATCAGAAATACATATCAACACTTGATGCGTTACCAAAAGTTCAATTGATTTAAGCTCTTCAAAGCATATAGTGTAAAAGATGACGTGCTGGCATCAAAGCACTTTCTTAGGCATTTTAGAAGTCCGAATTTATTGCACAAAAGTTGTTCCAAATAACTTTTAAGCCTTCTCTTAATAAGCATATGGAATGCATCATTTGCCAAATATATGCAAAACGTAGCTTTTTGATAAGAGTAAAAGTGTTACTTCCGGTCCGAATTTTGAAAATGCTGGTATACAAAAACTTTTTCCGAATTAAGCTCTAAATACTTTTTATACATTCGTAATAAATGTGTATAAAACCCATACTTTGCCAGATATTTCCAAAAAGACTACTTTTTGATGAAAGAAAAATGTTACTTTTGCTCCGAATATTAAAAATGCTCATAGGCTTTTAGTAAGTCAGTACATATTAAGTATACAGTTATTGTAAAATATACTTTTGAGTTCTTTTGCACTCTTTAGAGATTAAACTGAGTAGTTGAGATATTGGCAAAATTGCAACATTTTTGAGTTTTCGCTGAAGTAAACTATTACTTCCGACCTACCGATTTGATAACTCCTACATGTTTGCAAATACCAATTTTTCGTTATCAGGAGACTTCAACACGTGTACTTTGGCAAAAGTCTCGAAGTCGAAAATTTTCTTCACCACAATACTTCCGTAGGAAACTAATACTTTTATAGTTTAATTGTAACTAAAATCAGTTTCGTGGACAGATGTACTTTTCAAAATTGAGTGTGTTCTAGTTAATAATACAATAAGTAATGTCTGGTTCGTTCATTGGCCTGGCTATCACGGTAAGCAAAAATATAATAATGGTCTTCAAAGAAATTATTATTATTGTTGCTATTTCTATAGACAGACTTCTATAAACCCAGCTCGTGCATATTACTTTACATGCAGGAGAAATTCTAACGTAAGAACCATAAGTGCTGGATAATTGTCTGGCTTTCTGTAAATTGCCTACATAATTAAGCAAAATAAGAATAATCACATGGGTTAGGCAGAAGTACGGTTGAACCAGTTACGATGTAGTATGTCATAATCAAGGATGTAATCAAAATGGAAATTACTTTTTATGTTGCTCAAGCTTCCGCAATCTTTTATGCTTTTTGAAGAGAACATACGAAGTTTGTATAACTTAGCTGAAAAGATTAAATTTTGATACTACATCCACATTCGTCTTTTAAACTTCAAGCTAAACTCTATAAACTTCATATATTTTCCTGAAGAAGCATTGCGATTGCTTGAGTAACATACTTTCCACTGTAACTGCTTCACCGGTTATCACTTATTTAATCCGTAAATACATGTTTAAAATATTGTTACTAAGTGAATTTGTTATTATTTTTTATACACCTAGTCATCGAACACGATACATTAAAAAAATAGTCCGATTGAGAAAAATATGTTTAGCTGATTATTTGCGAGTAAATAAGGCATATAATATACAGATCTATTGTGGTTAATAAACTTATTGTTGACAACAGTTTAGAAAATCCGTTATAAAAGTTATATACTTTATGCAAATTAAAATGTATTTTTAGTATCTGGATTTTTTAATTTAATTATTTACGGCCCCAAGGCATTATTTCAGAAATGTTCTAAATATAGTGTGCTCTGTTTATGTAGTTTCTTTTTTATGTTTCGGAAATTACCATGAGAATTTGAAATTGTTAAATTATGTTTGAGTTTTGGCTTCTCATTAAATTAAAAAGTGCCGACAAATTTCCTCCATTTTAATAATATGTATTTCTATTGTAGACATATAATCTTACTATTTCAATTGAAAAACAAATATGAAACTTGATATTCAAGAGATTAACTTTATTTATAGTCCATTCATGCAAATGTAAATTATTTTAATTACCTTTCTATTGAGAAACATTCGCCTAACGTTTGGTTGCGCAGGCATTGTGATTTTGTTGACACCCATTGTGATTTGAATTTGTTTTCTGTTGAGAAATTGTTTTCTTTCGTCGTGCTTTTAACGAAAAATATTCAAACAGAAGCACTTGGTTTCACATACAATAACAATAACGATATCACACATCAAGTTATCTGTATCACATTACAACACAATCGATTCGACAGAACCGAAACAATAAAAGTAAAGGGACGAGTAAATAAAACCGCCAAGTATCACACTGTACACGAACAACCTGAAACGGTCAAAATATTCGAATTATTCGATTCTAATTCTCTTTAATTGGCGCGAGCGTCGATACGTATTTCAACGTTCGAAGATAGCAAAAGTCACTGACTGGTTAGTTCCAAGACGAGACAGTGTATTTTAGTGTAACATCCCCACTCTACCGCAACTCACTGGACACCTATGTCGTGGCACAAGACGTTCTTTTAACACTCACCCATGTCACCATTGGAAGAAGTCGATGAGGTTTTCAGAGACAAATGTCTGAAACGATGACAAAGATTTATTATATATGTAAATTCAGGCGAATTGAAATCGCCATACCCTAATTTTAAAATTGGATCACTGTTCCTTCCGCAAATTTATTTTTATGATGCCATCTGAAGGACCAGACAGTGACTGTTACGTTTACATGGAAGGATTAGACTCATTTTCCAGGGGAGACTACTTTAATTTTTCTTTTGACTGTGAATAATCCTGTAACGTTTCCATTGTTCTCATTTCATATTAATATAAATTAGTTAGAATTAAAATTAAGAAAATTAGCTGAATTTTTCAAGAGTTGCTATTAATACGTATACATATATCTTTCTTCTCTGAGAACAGTATGGAATTGGTGTCCTCTTTAAGTTGGTAATCGAAATATAAAGTGTAGAATTTTATGGAATTTACTTTGTCCTGAAAGTTAATACAGTTAATTTTGTTAGACAGTGTTGTATTTTTAAAGAATTTCTTTTTAAATAAAAATTCAAATTTAATTGGGAGAATTTTTTATATTTAATATATAATCAATTTTTCCCAATTGGAACTTTTCATATTTAAAAAAAATATTTTTTCTGTGACGTGGAAAGTTTGACATTTTATCTTTCCTGACAGGTAACAAAATGTCACTTTTTATGAAATTACTTTTTTCCTCGACAAAAAATTAGTATTTTTCCCCCGGATATGTACACATAAATAGGAACACTAAAATATTTAATTTTAGAATATTTTATTATACAGAAAGTTACATTTCCTTAATGTAAAAAAGTACAGTTTTTAAATGTGCATTACATGAACGATTTGGAATGTCTGCTACAGTGGAATACGAGTTGAAATCATATTTTCTGAAATTGGTTACAACTGCCGTTGATGTACTTGGTCGATTATTTTTTAAACTGTTATGTCAGCCAATCGTAATGAGAAAAAGTTTGAAATCGACAAATAACATCACAATTACACCGACTATTTGCTAGTAGCAAATTACAGCGACTATTCAATTCACCTGTCATTGTTCAAATATGAACCAATAAAATAGCAAATATTTACTTTCGTATCATAGCAACAGGAAATTTCAGCGACAATTTAATTCATCTGTCAAAAACATGACAGTTTAATACACGCTGTGTTAGTTTGCCATCGGATAAACTGCATGTTTGCTAGCGGATAAACTGCATGTTGATTTTCCATGGCAACGAAAATTCAATTCTGACAGTATCGTTCAAATAAATTTCATACATAAACATTTATATTTTTCTCTTTCTTTTGTATATGTATTCAAAGGAATGTTAAATAAAAATATTTCGGTTTATTAATATTAATTAAATGATTCATTAAATTGTCTTACCAAATACCATTCGAGTTTGTGTTTATTTCCGGAACAAACTTTCATTTTGACAAAACTCAAACTTTGTTGCTTAAGGGTAACACGACTCGAACAAATAACAAAAGGTAAAACCGCTCCACCTTCGGTGTCGCGGTTTTACCATGTTATTTGTTCTCGTCAGTTACCAAGCAACAAAGCTTTCGTTCAAAATGAAAGTTTGTCCGGATAAACACAAACTCTTATGGTATTACCCCCGATTATATCTTCCTAGAAGGTATTCAAGTGGATATTTTAAACAAGTGAAAGTTTTTATTAATGTAACTCATTTACTAACAATATTGAAGGTACAATTAGAAAAACTAACATTACTGCAGTGCTGCAGCAGACATTCTGGAACAGAGCTATCACTGGGAGTACCCGAGGGAGTACCTTTCTCTTGTAGCTTAATACCGTCACTATTACTGACAGATGTCGAAGTTGTACACACATTTGTTGTTGTAAAATTTCTTCGCATTTTGGTGATAATCGACTCGTGGTGCTCATCATCAAGCTGCAAGTACGATTTTATGGAATTCAGATTTTGGTGTCCCGTTATTTTCATCAGTTGTTGCTCTCCGACTCCAGCTTTCGCCAGAGATGATACAGTTGAAGAGCGTACCGAATGATTTGATATCTTCCTTCTTTTAACATCTAATCCAGTTTTTTCAGCTAATAACTTCACCCATTTACTGATCTCACATATACCAACTGGACTGTTCTTATACCACACCGCATTCTCAACTTTATCCCAAAACGGATTCGGTGTCAAAAACATCCTTTCTGTTTTCACATTTTTTCCTCTCTTCGATTTCAGTAGATAATACAATCTAAATAACAGAAGAATATTAATTATACCGTCTTGAAATTAAATATAAATAGGTTACCTAACTGGACACATATCGGTATTGCTTTTATTCTCTATCAACCACTTGCTGCCTGTCAATGATTTAGTTCCCCCCTGCGCAGTTTTCGAAAATACTGGATTATACTCATTCTACCAGTTCTTCTTCCCTTGTTATCGAGTTCCTCCTTGAAGTAATAGGTGAAACAGTTGCTCCCTTCTCCTCCCCGCCAAGCTAGTTCGTAAGATGCTATTAAGAAAAACTTTTTCTGTAAACCGTCTGGGGTACTCTCATCTAATATGCGTATCATATTTAAGTATTCTGGTTCTGTAAGTGCCGCCGCGTTGCTGGTTCTTTTTTCAGGACACGCTTGCAGTTTTCTTCTTGTAGCATCCCTGGCGTCACGTGCTGACTTAAATATTGCATCAGAAAACGGGTTTACGTTTATTTTCCACTTATTGAAGAACATTTCTTGAACCATTTTCGCCGTCACGTTCCACATGTGCTTGATGACGCCTTCTTTATAATCGGACCCATCTTTTTTCTTCATATTACATGCCCACGACTTTAAGATGACATTTAAGTCCACAGGAGAAGTAGATTGATCCAGTTTATAGCCTTTTGCTGTTAAAAATGTACTAAATTGTCTCCATACTGAATCTTTGGATTTCTTCGTGTTCCAAGGGATATTTTCGCAAATTTCAGCATCGATTTCGTCTTCAGATTTCGTGCCAAATCTTTTCTCAGTTCCCATTATTTAGAAACACCAGTTTTTATTCAACGAAACGAACTAAATAGGAACACGATTCCAAAAATTTTAATGACAAACATAAATGTTTTTTTTGTTGACATGGAAACGTAATCATGTGTAACTAAATTTTGAGTCATTTTAATATGAAAAATTGATTTGGTTCATTGAATAGTCTCTCGAATACGATTCGTAGTCAAAGTTGAGTCTACTATTTTTGTGGTGCTTTACACTCATGTCTTTCATAATTGCGAATACTACTCGTGCTCCGCACTCGTAGTATTTAAATGCAATCATGAAAGACATTCGTGTAACCACCACAAAAATAATCGACATAACTTTGACTACTCATGGTATTATAAGTGATAATTTTTTGATTAAAAAGAAATCCAATCAAATTGGTCTATTTCTAATCATGTGTGTCAAATTAACCAATGAAACCATCATTTAACTAACGCTTATGTCATCATGAAATGTCATACATATTGTCTATTCCGATGACAATGATGTATGACATTTTATGATGACATAAGCGATAAATATAATTTTACGAATTGTTCTATTATTTTTTCAAGTTGTTTAATTGGACCTGTGTTTAAATAAATACATAAAAAAGTTAGTATTGCCCTGGTTGTCAAGGTAGCGCATCCATTTGTCTCAAAATAAGCATTAAAATTCAGCACCGTCGCCATTTTGAAGCAACCTTCAGATTTCGCTTTTGAGATTTTCTCTAACATAAGGTGAGTGAATTGGTATAAATTCGAAGAAACAATTAGTTATCTTACAAAAACCAACATGAGCACGAGATTTGGTCAAAGCTCGGCTGATTCAATACAAACAGCTGTCGAACAAACAACACCAATCAACACCAAAAAAAGTAAGAACACAATATGGAAACAGTTTTCAGAGTTTTGCCTTGAACGTAATTATGAGTTAACTGCATCAACCGAGTTGAAACAAATCGCAACAATTTTGGAGGACTGGGCATATAACATGCGCAAAAAAAATGGAGAAAACTACAAAGAATCTGTTGTCAAAACTTTGTGGAATGGAACCGCAAAACTTATCCAGGAAAAATATTTCAAGGATTATAATAGAAAAATGGATCCATTCACTGATATTGAATTTAAGACTGCGAGAGACGCGCGTAATTGTAAGCGTCGAGAACTTCAATTTATTCTCGAAAAAAGAAAATCATCTGCTGCAGCTCTCAAGAAAGAAGAAATAGAACAGATGATAGCAGCATGGGACGAAAATACTCCAAATGGGTTACAAAGAAAGTTCTATCACACTGCTAGCTACGAACTGGCATGGAGAGGTGGAGAAGCGTCAAAAGCGTTAGTGCAATATTTTAGAGAAGAAATAGATCATTATGGAAATCAAACTGGAAGGATAGAATATAATCCGATAATTTCTAAAACTGCACAAGGTGGATCGCGCAGGTTAACTGATAGCAAATTTTTAACGCCAAATAAAAATAACACTGACAAATGTCCGGTACGTCTTTTTCATAAATTAATGTCAAAAAGAACTGAAAATATTCAAATTGATCGTTTCTTTTTGTCACCTAATCCATATTGGCAGGAACCTTTATCTAAGGGGTGGTATAAAAATCTCCCGGTAGGCCAAAACGAAATAGGAAAATGGACAAAACAAGCGGCCCAAAAGATTGGCTTGGATCCTAAGAAGATAAAAATTACAAACCATTCACATCGTTCTTCTGCTGTAACACAACTAGCTAAAAGTGGAGTAGGTGAGCAGCAGTTGTTAAAAATATCAGGACACTCTTCTGCAAACTCCATCAAACCCTATCTACAACTTGACGAAAAGCATCACGCAACCGTAATAAACAAATTAAGAGGAGACACTGTTTCTTCCTCTTCATCTCAAGGAAATAGCACTATTACCTACAATAATTGCACCATTAACCACAACAATTGTAAAGATTCTTAATTTTTTAATAAAGATACTTACATACTTATTTAACATTTTCCGACATAGTTTAAAAAATAATCACGCCGAATTACATTCGTGGTAATAATTTTTTGTTGATAATTTTAACTAGATTAGCACTCACCTTTATTGCTATTAAGAAATCCCACTCGTGGACTTCGTCCACTCGTGAGATTTCTATAGCAACAAAGGTTCGTGCATCTAGTTAAAATTATCAAAAAATTATCACCACTTATGTAATTACTGTTGAAAATTTTGTCCAATTTCATCTAATGCACTGCCACACATTCTAAACACATGAGCTACTTTTGTCCTGTGCGCTACCGTTTTCATCAACATACTCTTCAGCGACCGTTTATGATTCCCAACCGCCATGTTTCTTTAGTGTTATTAAGTCTGCAGATTCAACTAAATGTATAGTAGACGATCTTCGAAATGCATGACCAACATAACATTTTCTGAGTCGAAGAAAATTGGCTACTGTTTGAGGTACCTTATAAAACTGATTTCTACCAATAACCTGATTGATACATTTGCCATTGCGATATGCATAAAACAGGCGGCGATCCTTTGCTGCTGCTGGACGAAGGGTTATGTACATTCTGTAAAATTTGATATATTCTTCAGTAACTATAAAATCTCTTCATTCAAGCTTCACAATTAATAACGTTCCCAAATCTTCTATATCATCTAATGTTATCTGGCTAATTTCACAAATTCGACAGGCTTCTGTAATCCCAAAAATGTACAACAACAACCTTGGCCATTAAATAAAATTCATCAGGAGCATTATTAAAAAAATCCCTAATATGTGTATTCGTAAAAGTTGCAGATTTCTTCGGCATGTAACCTTTCCCATTTTGCTACAGAAATATAATCAGTTTGCAATATTTTGAAATCTCTACACTATTATTGGACTGTAACGTATAAATACATACTTTTAATCATTGAATAATTCGACCACACTGAGTATGGTTTTTGTTGTTGCGCTAGTTCCGAAAAATAGCCAATAACACCGTCTCCGAGAAAGAACTGCATTTCTTGTTCACCTTCCATTCCATAAATCTTGAATACGCGGTTTCGTACATTTTCCGCGATTTAGCTGGTAATAATTTTAGTGATACTACTTTCGCTGCTTCTACTAATTCCGGTGGAGTAAGAGAAAATTCTGAATTAGAAATGTCCATTTTTGAACTTTGAATATTCAATATAACTGATAAACAACTTAATTAACAAATTATTAAAACCAAACACAAAATTAAATTCATAGATATTTGATTACTTTAAAGATTTCCTTAGCAACGCAGGTCCAATATCCCTATAAGTACAACAGCCTACCAATTTGAAACTTCAAATTTCACATCAATTGATTTTCTGACTTTAATATATTGTAATAATATGTTTTTTCTTCAATACTAAATCGTCGTTTTTCCGGTCACAAAAAAAAATAGTACCTACATTATACACGGGTAAAAACATTAGATTTTAGCTCTCAGTATTTTGTCTTCCCTTGTATAATAAATAACTATTCTTTAATAAAATTCTTCGAATTTTGATAGATCCGTAAAGTGCAAATGTTGACATGACATGGGCATGGCGGCTCCATTGGTAGTATGTACTACTATATACTATTTTGACGAAATTTCGGTTGTCGAATAAAGGCTGCTGAGTCTAGCAAATGTTGCCTACCGTAATATAATTATACAGCCTTATTCATAATCATCACCTTAATAGGGTGTTAGTATGCTACTAGTAAGAAGCTACTAACATCCTACTAAGACGCTACTAATTTACCTTATTCATAAACGCTTATTTAGTGGCTACTAAGTACACGAGAAAGATTGTAGACCACGTGATCAGTAATTTTCTAAAATCTGGTGATTTTCGTGTTCATACGTTTATGAGATTCGCGTATCGCTAGTATTTGACAGTAGCGTACATTTTATTCACAAATACTGCTGTCATTGTTGACACTTTTAACCATATTTTACATAAAACATTCAATACTACCAACTGCTGTTAATTGGGTTGCCTAATTTGGTAGTCACGTGGTCTACAGGAATTGTTGATATCTCTGTAGTAGAATGTTAATATAAAAATTCATATGGCAACAGGGCACCAAACTGTAACTTTTTGAGATAGCATCGTAAATTCTAGAATGGTATGTTGGTTTTCTGCTCCCCAGGTCCGAGAAATCTGTATGCTAACGTATCCTGTGAGATGAAAATCTGCCCTATCGTTTCGGATGATTGTTGTGAAATGCTACGTTGACTGGTTGTTATTCCAAGATCCAGTTGGTGAAGTTTTTGCGCAGTTCATGGCCGGTTGGCTTCACTTATTGAGCTAATTAGATTTTATAAGCATTTTAATGCAAATACCTTATTAAAATTTGTTGGACCATGCTGCTGTTGATGTCTACTTCAAGGGCGCGATGCCGAAATATGGTATTGGAATGTTCGGCAACATTACCTCCCACAGAGGCAATGTTATCTGTCGAACTCCCAAGGTATAAGGGTCGTCCTATCGTGTTTCAACGAAAACGTCCCTAAAATTTTTTCAGTGCAATTATGTACAGCAAAATGATAACTTGCGAATTGTTACTATAAAATTTTTACCATTTTTGTAATACTTTTTCACAATTAATAAACGTTTTTCCCAATTATAATGTACCATTTTTCGGTTCACTTTAACCACTACCATCAATGCCTACTAAGCACTTGATAAACTGAAATGGTGCGCCAATCAATCTTCAAGTTTTTATTGACACACCTTTATCTACAAAATGAATGATTTAAGCTCGAGCATAGTAACATCACTAAGTTTATGGCAATAATATAAAATAAGCGTAGTTATTCATGAACTGTGGTTGCAATTTTATTTATATGAAATAACTGACTTTTGACATTTCTACGCCAGGGCAGTAACATACAGTTTTCCCATCTAACTCCAGAATGTATAACTCAATCGACATATACATGACCTCGGGAGACGCAGATACAGTATAAATGAGCAGGACAAATGGGGGCTTGTTGTCTACAAAAAAAAGTACAAATTAATTTTGCCACCCCGGAGACATATCCTAAGAAAATCATAATATACTTTAAGGTAGAGATTCCAAAAAATATACTCATTTTCTACGGCTGAGTAGTTAATTTTGCCTTCAACTGTTGGTGATCCTTCTGGTTTTAATTACATGATCTCATATTAATATAAGTTAGAATTATAATTTAGTCTTGTTAATAATATACACACTCTCTGCCCAATTTTTCTTTGCTACTCCCAATTTAAATTTTTACATAAGAATCAAAGCGGCACTTCTGTTAACGAAAATATCAATGTTTGCGTGATGCAGAATAAAACATTTTCTGTTTTTTAATATTCAGAATCATCTTACAGGTTACTAGCATCTGTGCCATATCTCTTTCTAAATGTGTAAACAGATCATCTTAAGGGTAACTTTCCAGCCGAGTAATCTATAACCTAGCATATCTATGTTCATTATGTCTTGGTGTCTACTTACATTTTTTATTTAGTTTTATCGTTTAGTTATATGTATGTATTGCTGCTAATAATGTTAAAAATATTCCTAACATTATGATACAGATTTGTTATCACTGAAAAAATTATTAGTTTTTAACAATGCAACTATTTATTACAGAATACCGTCATATTATCTTCAATACGTTTCCATATTTTCTATTAAATATATTTTACCCGCTAAAAGTATGGTTTAAGTGAAAGTGTTTGCAAATTCCTAATGTCATTTTGATATTTCACGCGAAAAATTTCAAACGTTGGTTGATTATAGTATTATTTCCGCAGTATGACGGGTTCTAATAAAACACCAGTTACAATTGCCAAATATGCTATACATGCTATGCATATCTTGTTTGATCTATTATGGTGTATGTATAAAGCTTTTGCGAATTTTCTTTAACATTTATTTACCGATAGATATAAATACATATGATGTTTAGGTGCTAAGACTAATATTTCGCCGAATATGTATTGAGTCAAAATTCACATACAAGGTAATATGAATTCTGCCTCTTCGTCAGACAGTCTGGTCGTAATTCAAAGATTCCGGTAAAATCATTTTTATATCTTTTTTTAAAACAATGATATTATCTGGGACAGTCGGTAAATAGTTATTTACGAACCAAGCGCGGGAAGACTATTTTCCCGCATGAGCGCACATTGTAAGCACGAGCGACCGCAGGAAGCGAGTGCTTTTAATTGCGCGAATACGTGGAAGATGTCTTCACGCAAGTGGTTTGTACAACAATTTTTGTACGAACATTAAATTAAAAAAATATTATTGATTAATGTCATTGGTATCATACCTAACCTAAGATAGATTACCTAATTAATTTAAGCATTTCATGTACGTAACTATTACTCACCTTTCCCTAAAATTAAGTTATTATATTCTTACACAATGCAAACATGAGGTATTTATTCTTATATTTATAAATTTATAGTACATTTATTGCGTTTTTTGGTTTAAATACAAACAATTCCGAACTGTCAATCTGAATGTCGATGTGGTTCAAATAGATGGCGCTTGAATCTTGCTTAAGATGTCGCTTAAAATGTCGTCAAATAGATGGCGCCACAATTTTTTAGTAGAATTTTTAATTATTACTCCTATTTCCCCAACTTTTAGTGAAGAATAGTGGAGGGAAGTAGTATTTTATAGACTAAATTTTATTACTACCAAGTTAGATTTTTTTTTAAATGTGCCAAAGTGCCAGTGTTTTTTTCAATTTTTACAGTCGCCTCAACCGGGAAAACGTATTTCCCAGTCCAGCTACACATGCGCCAAATGTCACTTTACAGGCGGTGAGTACAAAAATGAATTTTCATGGGAGATTTAAACTTCTTCGTAAGTAAGTAATGAACATATATTGTTATTATTATTACAGTAGAACCCCGGTTATCCGTGTGCGGATTATCCGGGATGCGGATTATCCGTGTCATACGCATGAAGACGCAATATCGATATCGCCAACAGTGTATTAGGGGAATCCCTGGGAATTATTCGCTTTTCATCTGCTTTATGTACATAAATGCAAGTTTTAACCTGCCTATGTAGAGTTTATTTTTTCTTATTTAGTGTAAAAGTTTACTTGTGTAGAATTCTGGTTTTTATTCTGTTATCTTTTGAGTATGTATGCATACATATAAGAAATAAATGTTCGGATTATCCGTGCTTTTCAATTTTCCGTGCCTCGTCCGGTCCCGTGGAGCACGGATAATCGGGGTTCTACTGTATTATTAAAGTTACCTCAAATTCGAAATTTTCTCTTAACCTCTCGGAGCTCCTTAGTCACGGGCTGATGTGAGCTCTAGGTTTTTAATTGCAAAAATCAAGTTGGTTGACACCTGCAATAAATCTGTCCAAATAACCCGACGTTGCGCGACAGACAAGCATTTCTGTATTATTTTAATTATTTGCTTTGATACAAAACGTATAGTATGAAACTCGTTTTATAAACTCGTTGGTCACTTATTTTACTAAACTAAGCTATCGGGAGACATTTCCAACTCTTCAAAATTTGAGGTGTTGTTGTTGTTAGTGCATTCATAATTCCATTCTATTCTACCGTTTTATCATCATCTTCCACAATATTTCTATTAATTGCTTTCTTCTTATTTTGTTTGTCTTATGTATCCTGTCTTTTCTGGTGTGTCAGTGGCCATGATACTTTTACCTTTTTTCTACCTTGCTGTAAGTTTTTTCTTGTGTCTGCTTCAGTATAAGCTCTAATATCTTCCGGGCTAACGAATTGTTTTATATTTGTGAGGTCTCTTCATGTGGTAAAGTCCTAGTCTGTCTTTGCAGATGACCAGCTTCTTCCTCGGGTTCTTCTACCATCAGTTTGTTGGTTATATTGAACTAGGTCAAAAATTCGCTACCAAAAATTTATCCATACGAACGACCCATGTTCGTATGGATAAATTCCGCATTTCTTGAAGACTGCGGTAATGTTATCCGGAAACACTGATTTTAAACGTGCTCCAGGAAAGCAATAAATATGGATTTTCCTGAATCACCAATTACCCAACTATCTACTGAAGAAGTTTGTTGGTTGAATGTGCAGGAAAGGTCACAACAGTAACACTATTTTCTGTAGGTTTTTCTATCCCAAATACAATCTAAAAAATATAGGTACAGTAATAAAAAATACAAAGTTGGATTATAGGTACCGTGATACGCATAAACTTGTGGGTAACACTAAGACGTCTTACTGCTACCAACTTTAAGTTGTCTCACTGTTACCCAAACAGCTAAAATTGTCAAAAGTAAAATTTTATTCTAACCTAAACGTTTATATGAAAATTTGACTACTGGTACCTTAATCTAAAACTACAAATTATTCACCAAATATTTCAAAACTTAAACAATATTGTTTGAACCTTTAAAAAATCGCTGCTGAAAATTATTTTGGCCTCTCGAAAACAAATAGCACATCAGAACTATCCAAACTGCGACCACACATGCGCTCAAACTGAATACACCGACTGCTTGCATGAATTTCAAGCGTCATCCGTGTGAGGGAATTATAATGGAAAAATTTTCAAACGTCTCACAGTTATCTGACTGTTACTACTCGGTCCTCAGCCTTATTGCAAGACGCTATTTTTTTTTAGTTTCCCTCATGAGTGATATCGAGCGCGTCTCTCTGGTCTTCTTTTTTCTTGATGTCTCTCAGGTTTCTTCCCGATTTCGTTTATATTTCCAGCATTATCCTCTTGATTTGTGAAAGACTGGTCCATGTTTTTTTAGTTTTGTTGTTAGCTTATTGTATTTCTTTATCGTATCTGTTGTAGGGATTTGTACGCATCTTAATATTCTGTTTTCTCTTGCTCTTATGTATGCGTGTTCTGTTGTTCGGTAGGCTTGTATTTCGTTGTTGGTTTGTAGCTTTATTTTGTTTTGATTAGGCCCTTGTCTATTTAGTGTATCAGTAACATATTTTCTTTTCTTATAGGCTTCTCAATGTTTGGTACTTCGGTGAGTTTGTATATTTGGGCTGTTGGAGTTATTTTGTTGTCGCTGTAATTCGTTTTTATTTTTTGATGTTGTTTGGCCCTATATATGAAGAAGATTAGTCATATGTGACGCGAACATAGAATGTTATATTCCTGATCTTATGCTTTCTGGTATTATATTTTTAATTTTCATATTCCAGCTATTGCTTTTCAGTTCCTTTTTATTAAGTTTTGTACATGTGCGTCTCATTTCAAATTTTCTTGTGTTAGTAATCCTAGGTGAGTTATTTGTTTTGACTGTTGAATTTCCTTGCCTTTGAATTGTCTTATTTAAGTTATATGTGATAGGTTGAGTGGCGTTTTTATATTATAGTTACATAAATTAATGGAAGAATGGCAAAGAAAAATTGGACAGACAATCTCTTATATTTTTCTTTTTTAAGAATATAGAAATACAATATCGTATATTGTTGTCTTTAAATAATCGAAATATAAAATAGGTATATAGTGCGATATTATTTAATCTCCTTAGTAGTCAAACTTAAAAAAAAATAGGTGTGGCCACCACATGACTTTCTTATACGAGGGACACTATTTATGTATTGAGAATAGAAAGTATAAACAAATGAATTTGATGAAAAATACCTTTATTGCTTTTCAAAATAATCGCCTTTAATATCTATACACTTTTGCATGCGATTGAACCATCCTTCGAAGCACTTTGTCCAGTCAGAAGATGGTAGCTCTAAAACATGCGTTTTGAAGGCCTCAACCGCTTCTTCGGGCGATGAAAATCGTTGTCCATGCAGTTTATCTGTAGTTATTGAAAACAAGAAGAAGTCATTGGGTGCCAAGTCGGGGCTGTAAGGCGGATGACCCATCAATTCGATCTTTTGTGTGTCCAAATACTCGTTTGTTGCATGTGATGTGTGTGAGCTCGCATTGTCATGATGCAAAATGATTCGTCGTTTTGGGTTGGTTTCTCTCAATTTACTGAAAACTTCAGGCAAACAAATGGTCGTATACCACGCTGAATTAACGGTCTTTTGATTTTCGAGAGCTACAGTTGCCACAGGACCAGTTTTCGTGAAGAAAAACGCCACCATTTGCTTCCTAACGCTACGAGAACGAACAACTTTTGTTGGCTTTGCTTCACATTGAAACACCCAAACTGCCGACTGGCCTTTTCTTTCTGGCTCATAAGAATAAATCCACGACTCGTCACCTGTGACGATGCTGTATACCGCTTTGGATGCACCACAGTTGTATTTTGAAATCATTTTACGGCACCAATCGACACGAGCATTTTTTTGAGCATCTTTCAACAAATGTGGAATCCAACGCGCACACAGCTTCCGAACACATAAATGTTCGTGAAAAATCTTATGTATGCTGGTCATACTAATGCTTAAATATCTCTCGATTTCTTGATATGTCACATGACGATCTTCTTCAATTAGTTTTCGTACAGCATCGATATTTTCCGGCACAACGACCGATTTTGAACGACCTTCTTTAACTTCGTCCGTGAGCGAACTACGTCCACGTTTGAATTCAATCACCAAAAGTTGAATTCAGTTGATTGATGCATTGTTTTTGAGTTAGACCACGTCGAAAGTCATAATAAATCATAGCGCGAAAATTTTCGCGAGTTAATTCCATATTTTGGCTGAGATGAAATTTTAAACACTGCAAAAAACACAAATATTGCTCGCACGTCAAAACTTTCTGACTACCTATAACGTCAAAAATGTCAAACTTACGATGACAATTTCAAATTTCACCTGGCAATACCAGTGTTGCCAATCCTTAATATAGAAATAGTGTCCCTCGTATGTATGAGCGTTTCAAACTATACAATTATAAGAATTTTTTATACAAAAATTATTGCAAATGCAGCTCTAAATACTTTTGTACTCTTGATAAAAATATATAGAATGCATAATTTACGACATATTTGCAAAAAATCGCTATTCGGTAAGAGTAAAAGTGGTACTTCCGGTCCGAATTTTGAAAAAAAATTTATAGAAAAGGTGTTGAAAATTAAGTTCTAAATACATTTATACCCGTAACGTACCTGTCTAAAACTCATGTCTTTCGAAGTAAAAGACCTACTTCCGGTACCTAGGAATTTCGAAAAACTTTTTACTTAAAATTGTTCTCCATTGTAATTTTAAGTACATATGAATTCTTTATGAATTCGTTTAAAGTTAGTAGTTGACGAAATATTGGCAAAATTCAATTTTTTCCCCGAAGTAAACTACTACTTCCGGTCTACCGATTTTATTGAAAAACTAAACAGATCTTAAGAGGGAGATCATACACGTAAATACAAAATTTAGAATTGATATCTACAGCGATTTGACTGCTGTCGTGGTCACACAGACATTTTTCAAAAACCACTTTTTTGCTATTAGGGGACATCAAAACGTGGACATCTGCAAAAATCTCGAGGTCGAAAATTTTCGTCATCACAATATGTACTTCCTTATACTACGTATAGGAAAGTAATAACATTTCTGTCATTTCTATCCGATTTGATTCAAGCTAACAAGGTTTCCCGAATGCTTTTCCCAATTTATCAGTTACATTTTTACCTTATTTCAAATATTTTTTATTCATGTCAACACTTTTTTATTCGTGTCAAACGGTTTTTTCATTTGTCAGTTTAGATAAACGAGCAACAAATAAGTAGAAAAAAAATGAGGTGTGGCCACCACACGACTTTCTTATACGTATGAAAGTGTTACTTCCGGTCCGAATTTTGAAATTTCATTTATACAAAAAATATTCCAAATCCAACTCTAAATACTTTTGTACTCTTCATAAATATATATAGAATGCATAATTTACGACATATTTGCAAAAAATCGCTTTTCGATAAGAGTAAAAGTGGTACTTCCGGTCTGAATTTTGAAATTTTTTTTATACAAAAGATATTTAAAAGTATGTTCTAAATACTTTTATACTCTTAATGTACTTGCCTAGAAAGCATGACTTGCGAGATATTCGCAAAAAACTGATTTTCGATAAGAGTAAAAGACCTACTTCCGGTAGGAATTTCGAAAAACTTTATTAAAACAATTTTTCTCAAATTTAATTTTGAGTACATTTGAATTCTTTATAAATTTGTTTAAACTTAGTAATTGACGAAATATTTGCAAAATTCGATTTTTTCACTGAAGTAAACTACTACTTCCGGTCTGCCGATTTTGCTCAAAATCTAATCAGTTCTCAAGAGGGAGATTATATTCGTAAATACAAAATTTGGAATTGATATCTGCAGCGGTTTGACCGCTATCGTGGTCACACACAGACACACACACAGACAGACACACAGACATTTTTTAAAAACCACTTTTTTGGTATCAGGGGACCTCAAAACGTGGACATCTGCAAAAATCTCGAGGTCGAAAATTTTCATCATCACAATACTTCCTTATACTACGTATAAGAAAGTAAAAAATGAGGTGTGGCCACCACACGACTTTCTTATACGTATGAAAGTGTTACTTCCGGTCCGAATTTTGAAATTTCATTTATACAAAAAATATTCCAAATCCAACTCTAAATACTTTTGTACTCTTCATAAATATATATAGAATGCATAATTTACGACATATTTGCAAAAAATCGCTATTCGATAAGAGTAAAAGTGGTACTTCCGGTCTGAATTTTGAAATTTTTTTTATACAAAAGATATTTAAAAGTATGTTCTAAATACTTTTATACTCGTAATGTACCTGCCTAGAAAGCATGACTTGCGAGATATTCCCAAAAAACTGATTTTCGATAAGAGTAAAAGACCTACTTCCGGTAGGAATTTCGAAAAACTTTATTAAAACAATTTTTCTCAAATTTAATTTTGAGTACATTTGAATTCTTTATAAATTTGTTTAAACTTAGTAATTGACGAAATATTTGCAAAATTCGATTTTTTCACTGAAGTAAACTACTACTTCCGGTCTGCCGATTTTGCTCTAATCAGTTCTCAAGAGGGAGATTATATTCGTAAATACAAAATTTGGAATTGATATCTGCAGCGGTTTGACCGCTATCGTGGTCACACACAGACACACACACACACACACAGACACACAGACACACAGACATTTTTTAAAAACCACTTTTTTGGTATCAGGGGACCTCAAAACGTGGACATCTGCAAAAATCTCGAGGTCGAAAATTTTCATCATCACAATACTTCCTTATACTACGTATAAGAAAGTAAAATGTGTTTTCTCCGAGTAATCACTTTCATATGTCCCCTAATGTTGCACATGATGAAGGAAGGCATGATTTTGGTTTTTACCAAAAGTTGGTTTACGGTTTATTACAGAGATGTTTAATGACAAATAATATTTTAATATAATAAAAAATCTAAATACATAAAACAATTTACTCTTTGTATTACTTGCAAGTTTACTACGGCCTTTAAGCCATCTTCAGCCTGAATCTACATCCAAAATATATTCAATGCTCAATTCGTTAAAATATCTATTAAATATAAAGTACGTACTGTTCAAATATTAAGAAATAGGGAATCATTATTATATTATGCACATATGAAACTGGCTCTCCATTTAAGGTATCGAGTTTAAAAAGAAGTTTACAAGAATAATGAGAATGTCAATAAAGGGACATTTTATTTGAGATGTAAATATATTGTGCCTTTGTTGAAAAAGTGAGAAGAGCTTTACACATTTCGCGGACTTTAAGAAAAGACGGACTCAGTGAACACTCAGCCTATCAATATGGCAAGGTTTTCGTCACTATCACATACATATTTAGTAAGTATACATTTGAAGATATTACGTTAGCTGCAGACGTATACAAAGAAGCAGTGGCTAATAAGAAACTGAGCGTCTAGTTATATCTCTCAGAACAAACGGAATATAGGATGATTTTTAAGACATATAAATAATGTTTCTTGAAAAAGTTATCGTTGTCTTTAGGTTCTAGAAATAGTAAACAAGTTTTGGTACTTCGTTTTAAAGGTCGCGGAATTGGGCGAAATGAGAGAAACTAAAAATACAAAATTATTTTTCTTTTTCAATATATTCACCTCCACCGCTAATACATTTTGCAGATGTTTCCAATATATTGGGTATGCCTTCATGTTTTATCTTTGTCTGACAAATACGCCAAAAACTGCGTCCTATACTTCTTCATCGTTTATAAATTTCTACCCATGCAGCTCTTTTCCCTTAAGGGTTTACATAAAAATCGCTAGAAACCAGGTCTGAGCTATAGAGTGGGTGATTCAAAATAGCGAAGCCCACTTTATGTAGGACAGACAGCGCCACACGAATCTTGTGGATCGGCAATGTCGTCAATTTTCCCCTTCTTTTTTCTTTAATGACTTCTTTTAACCCCTCCAGGATTTAAGTGTAGTATTCTCCAGTTATGAAAACGGCTTTATCTTTGTAATAAATTAACAGGAGACCTAAAAAAACAGTAGCCATGGCTTTTCCAACCGACTGTGACACCTTAAAATTCTTGGGTGACGGTGTGCTTTTTTCATGCCACTGCATGGAGTCTTGGTTCGACTCAGGTTTATAACGAAGAACCACTCTTCGAATCTTTTCATCGAAGAACTGGCTTCCAGGATATTAAAAGCATAAAAGTATCAGCCTCCATAAAAAGAGTTGTATCATTTGCATAATTCATTACAAAACAACTTGGAGAAATAAGCACATTTTGTGGAGTATTACATTACAATAATTAAGAACAGCAATGGTTCTAGGATGCTGCCTAGCAGTACTCCTTGATTTATGGTGTCAGTCTTAGAACACTTATATAAGACCATAAATACCTAATAATATTTTGAATCGTTTCCCGGGATTAAAAATATCAAAGCATTAATTTTGATTTAATTTTTTAAACATTGACGTTTAAGGCGATTGACAAAGTTTCTAGTTGGAGTTCATAAATTTAGGCGACAATGGTTATGCAGACGAACCCCGGATTTATTGCATGTTGTAATATTTTGAAAGGCACTTCAAATTTAACCCATTTATGCCTAAAACTCATCGGTCACGAAATTATAGTTTTTACTAAACAATATCGCAATATAGGCTTACATGTTAGCATGTAAACCGGAAATGTATTTTCTAGCTAAGGGAAAACTAGGTGGAAAATGGTGTACTAAATGTAGGACACTAGGCATAAAAGGTATGAACATTGTTTGAACTAGTTTTAATTAGAAGAATATAAAAATATAAAGCTTAACGATTAGTGTGAAAAATAACAAAGCATTTGACATGTAACCCAATGTCACATTTCCTACAACGTGTAGTTGTTTTCGTATGGCATTCAGCGCATCTCGTTTGTTTTTCTTGTGGAATAACATAATGCTCAATAGCATCGTACCTTAGTGCGTCGTTCTGAATAGCTGCAATGTCTAGAATTAGTCAAGAATCAAATGATAAATATACTTTAGTTACCCGTAGCGGAAGCGTGGCTTCTATTGTAGTTCTTCCGTTTTTTATGTTGAGATAACATTGTAATGGCAATGCTGCGTCGGAACTTCAAAAGATCATGTTCACCGCCCCAAACTCTATGAAGTAGCCAAGCATTATTTATGGCTAAGTCGATGCAGTGAGAAACAAGACTAAAATACCACTTCTTGCCTCTAATTGAAATTCTATATTTGGCAATATTTTCATCGGACCTGTCAACACCGCCCATATTTCTATTATATAGAGAAATCACATGCGGTTGAGAGATTTGAACAATTTTTTTATCTTTCCTGGAATATCGTATAGTAGAATGAATAGGATTTACGCCTGCTTCGTTTGACAAACAACATACTATATTATTGTCATTCCACTTCCAGGCAATGATGTTGGAGCCTTTAATTTTTTGGTAGTCGAAGTAACCCCGGTTTTGCTTTTTCATTACTTTATTATTAAGTAGAGGCTTCCCTGGGAGACGATTCTCTCTAACAGTACCTGTACCAAATAATTTACGCTTCGACAATTCTTCTAATAAAGGTACAGAGGTAAAATAGTTATCAAAATACAAGTGAAAAGCGGTATTAGGCCACCGTTCTTGTAAGACATTGGCGTAGTTGAGAACTACTGTTGCTCCAACGCCAAAGTCTGAAGTTTTCTCTATAGAAGCTCCTTGATATGGGTCAAACCATACGACATACCCTAATCTGGTCGTTCCTGCCCAAAGCTTGTAACCGTATCTTATCGGCTTTCCGTGGATGTATTGCTTACACCCATGACGGCCGTAATACGGCACCATGGCTTCATCGACAGAATGATCTTGTTCAAAAGGAGCTAGCTCTAAAAATTTTTTATTCAGATGTTCAAAAAGAGGTCTCAGTTTGGCAAACTTATCTTGTTGGTTCAAGGCAGCGTTATCAACAATATGAAAGTTTGATAAAATATATTCGAACTTGTCTCGCGTAATTGCATCGCTCACTAAGCTATTGTGAGCGTCTTTTTCTCGTTCCCAAAACATTCTACGTCTCGGAAGTTGTACGTATCCACTGAGGATTAATACGCCAAGAAAAGCTTTTAGCTCGGACATTTCTATGAGTTGTGTACGGTTTTTTGTTTGAGCATAATACTGAGTTTTGTCCAATATTAGTTGAAGTAAAGTATGATCAAAAAATAAAGAAACTAAATCGATTGGTGTCATTCTATTGGCTACTATAGTTTCATTTTCAAAAGTGGACGTCTCAGGAGTCAAGTCAATATGTTCCCAGTCATATTTTTTCTTATCCTTAGCATTATTATTTCTAACATGTTTGGAAGATTTTATAAAAGTAGATAAGGGTACATCATCATCAGAAGACCATTCATCGTCAGAATCAAATTTTACATCAGATGCGGCACCAAGTTGAGATCCCGGCAAATTATTGAGAGAAAAATCAAATTCGTCTCCGGAATCCTCATCTGTTTGATCTTCACATGCATTTACTGGAGGATATAAAATTATTTCTTCCGTATTTCTACAAAAGTCTTTATCATCTTCAATCATAGTCAGTGCTTCCTGAAGAGTAAGTCCTCTAAAATAAAAAGAGACTTAGATCTTACATGCCTAGAGTACTATATGTAGGACGCCTACGTTTGACGGAAAAATAAAGGTATTTACAGTAAACGTAAGTAAAAGAAATAAATGACTCTATAACATACATCATTTATCTAACTTATTATAAAGAAAAGTAAAAGCAAATATTCTTTTATAGATGAAATAATTACATACCCTACAAATCGTACGCCGCAATCTTCCATCTTGTGGGAAGGAAAACTAGGCTAAATTTTTGATTATAATTTAGATGAATATGTTTCTAAATATCTGCATCATAATAATGGCGAAAAAAAAATCGATTCCAAAAATGAAAATTTTTGTTAATGTTTTGTTCTAGTTTTTTGGGCTGCCATTTTTGGCAGTCCTTTTATATTTTTAATGTACTTTCTGAAGTTTAGTGTCCCTCTATCGAAACCTTAGGTTCTTTTTAATGTTTCAGGATTGTGATGTTACCTATATGTTAGTTGAAAATAAATTAAAGACTACTCGCACGTACTACTTTTCTGTTCTACAATCGTTATTTAATTTACTACTATGTTGACAAGTGTCTGTTAAAAGAAATGATGATTTCGATGACACAGTTACTCGCAATGACGTAGTATATGCAGTTATTAATTCCGCGAACTAAAAGTGTAACATCATCAAACACATGAAATACATGGAATGTGTGGAAGTTACGGAAACCGGAAACTTCGAAATTATGACTTAAAAAAGCGACATATCTTAATCACTGCGTACTGACCGCAAGTGGTACTTCTATTGCGTAACGATAACTTCAAGAAGGCCGAAGAAATAGAAACAAGGTCGAAATATTAAGCAAATTATAGAGAAGCAGTTATTGATCAATTTGCTCTGTTCTTATATGTTGCCATCTTTTCCGAACACTTATAATTTGAATTATTCAAGCATTTTTCTGTCATTATATAGACATAATGACCGGTTAAGATGTAATAACTTTTAACGACAACAGGTAATTTGTTCAATGTTTAAGAGAGTTTATTAAATTACTATAACGAATGTGATATTTAGTGGAGTATTATTTACAGGAGTGTTGATGCGATTGCACGCGAAACCGTATGATTATGTAAATGCGATTGCCGTATTTTAAATATACGAATGGCGGTATGACATTTTGCCATTTAGATTTCCAGTTTCAAAGAAAATTAGTTGTAGGCAATTTTATGAATGTGACATTACGTACATTTAAGGTAAGCGCATACTATTTGCAATGAACGGAACGGACGCAACGGACGGATTGCATTTTTGTTTGCTCACATATGTAATTCCATTGTATATCGCATAGTATTCGCTACGGACTCATCGCATGTACGGAATTGCGAAACAACATCGTCAAGGCACCAACAAATCCGTCTGATGCGATGCGTACTGATGAGATCACCTGCATTTCCGCACAGTATGCGACCTGTTTCAACTTGATTGCATTGTAGTGATCACGTTGTGATCACACTTTAATAAAAAAATTACAAAAATGGATGATGCTGCTCTAATTCCCGTCGTTCAGCATTACGAAGAACTGTATAACTTAAAACATCCCCAATATTCTAATGTGCAAAGAAGGCAGAATATATGGGAAGAAATTGGCAAAATTATGAAGCAGTCAGGTGGGTAAATGTTTAGTAAAATGTTAAGGGCCGGTTTATTCACCTCTAAGTAACTTTATTTTCCTGTTAGTTACTAGTTACTTAGGCATCTGCCAATGAAGAAGTTAGAATCATGGTAAACACATAAAGTTACTTGGAGGTGAATAAATCAGTCCTAAACTTTATTTTTTTTAATTAAATAATTGTAAATACCTATCATAAAAGTTATTGCGAGAGTGCTGCATTTAATTTTACGTAATTTTTTAGACAACGTTTGTTTATATTTTTTTAATTGTTTAAAACAAAATACATTTTTTAATTATACATTTCCAATAGGTAATTGCATTCCTTCTCTTATTCGTCTTTGTTGCCAACCTACAGCACCTTCTGGCGAAACGAAGTAATCTTTAAAACGATTCCTTATTTCTATTCCAGTAGCAGCTTGTGCACCTCCAATTCTTCTCAATGCTCTCATACCTCTAGCGTCATTAATACCGTAGTTCAAATGTACTTATGTTCAGTAACAAGCATCATTTCTGAGATAATTATGTAAACAACACACGGCAAGTACAACCGTCGTTACATGTTCTGGTGAAAGCGATAATCTGCGTTCGAAAATTCGAAATTTTCTAACTAATATTCCAAAAGAATTTTCTACAGGATTACGAGCTCTACTAAGTCTATAATTAAATATTTTTTTTGTTTCGTCGCCTTGTATTTGCCTACCAGAATATGGCCGCATTAGATGTTTTCCTAAAGGAAATGCTTCATCCCCAATTATGACGTAAGGTAATTTTTCGTTAGTGCCTGGTAATTCCTTTTCCATAGGAATGTCTAATGTTTGATTTCGTAAAGCTTTTCCTAATGGAGAGTTGTTAAATATTCCACTGTCTGAATTTTTCCCAAAAGAACCCACATCAATTGAGATGAATCGATAATTTGCATCTACCAAAGCAAGAAGTACTGTACTGAAATGTTTTTTGTAGCAAAAATAATTACTTCCACTGTGAGGCGGAGCTTGAATCAATATATGTTTTCCATCAATCGCTACAAGTGCGTTAGGAAAGTTCCATTTATTGTAAAATTCATCAGAAATGCGCTTCCAAATCTCAATCTTAGGAACAGGCATTACTTTTGGTTGTAGTAATGTCCAAATAGCCTCACATGTTGAATAAACTATCTCACGAATTGTAGATTCTCCAAGTCGGTAACTGAACGATAGGGATTTGAAAGAGTTTCCTGTAGCCAAGAATCTAGAACAAAACAATAATAATTATTTTTCTTTTTAGCTGATGTATGTAAACAGCGATGGACAAGAATCCGCGATAACCATCGTAGGGCACTGAAACTTAGAAAAACTAAAAGTGGCCAAGCAGCAATAAAAACAAAGGCACCCAAATTTGAAAAAGAATTAACTTTTTTGACATCTTACTTAATAGATGATGAACAGCGAGTGTGCAACATTCCTTCTCCACCCGCTGTAATGAGCGAGGAAGAAAATACAGAAAATGAAGAATTGCAGATTGCTGAGCAAGAGCAAAATTTGACTCCTTCTTTAAATACTTTCGATATTCAAAATACAATGTCAACTGACAGCGCACGAAGTTCACGGGCATCTACACCACTTGCTGCAAGCACAGTACAACGTCGAAAACGGTCAGCAACCAATCCGGGGCCGATATCAGTTGCGTCTGTTGTGAAAGAATACATTGATTCAAAACAAAAAGTACCTTCAGATCCCCTTACTTCTTTTTTTCTTACAATGGCTGCAACAGTTCTCACTTTTCCCTTGCCAGAACAAATTGCAATTAAAAGACAAATATTCGACATTGTCAACGATGCAGAAAACAGAATTGCAATGGGGTCTACCGCCACCAGAAATACTACTAGAAATTTTTATGAACAAGCAAGTTCATCTCTGATAAGTAATGACCAGGGACATGTTTTCAATCCGCCTAGCTGTAGTAGTTACATGATAAACCATCTGGAGTCAAATGATGATGGTGGAGTTAATATTACTGATCTTTCATAATGCAGAAGGCAATTACCATAGAATGTTTGTTTTTGTTTACCATACTAGAAAAATCTTTAATTTTTATTGTTTATTGTATTTGAAGTTATACTTTTTGTTATTTTAGTTTTTATTTTCTTTAAATAAAGCACTATTTTGATATTAATAGCATTTACACTTACCTTAAACACACCACTAATCGTTCTTTAGGTCCGATACATTCCCCAAAAGTTGTGTTTTTCTTTTGCAGAGACACAATTAAAACATTTAATAAATAACAAAACTTTTCATGACTCATTCTGAAGTACTGGAAAAACCTTCTATCATCTTCTACAAGTTCATTAAATAAAGTATGGAATTCACCATACAATTGTCTTCCCTTATTTATCGGATGAACTGAAAAACGCCGTCTTTTGCTTTTTCTGTGTTTTTCTTCATTTTCTTCTTCCAGCAAAGCTGCTATGGAAAACACTTCTTCTTCGTCTGATGAACTCATTTTGTTAACTATAATAAATAATAACGATGCGAAAGCTGCGGATGCATTAACCTGAACGATGCGAACAATATGCGTTCCGACAAAATAAAATCCGTTTTGTCCCGGTTTTTTGCGAATAGTATGCGATGTAGCAACATAAAATCCGTTCCGTCCGATCCGTCCGTTGCAAATAGTATGCGCTTACCCTTATTCAGATAGATTTAAATATCTTGCTTTATTATCTAATAATTTTCTGTATACACTAATATTGGGATAATCGCCGAGCAACAGTTTGGCGAAGTGCGCACGGTATTAACTTATGAAATTCAGCTTTGAAAATTGATATACGAATTCTATTAGAGGATAATTCAAAATTCAAAGAAAAATACAGATATTTACACTTGATATCAGCTACTTACTGCCTGACGCCTAGGAATATGCACTTACCTAAAACAAAACAAAAAAAACAATCCGATTAATGAAATAATACGGAAGTGTTGAAATATAGGTACGAGGTAGGCGGCATAAATTCTCGGCCTGACAGGCTTATACAGGTTCAATCGTGTTCAAACTCCGTCACGTCATGCATGCACATACGCGAGGTGTACACTATAAATATGACGGTTCGAAGCCTAGTAGTTTTTAGTAACCAGCCAACCAACGTGACTAGCGCACGAAAATGTCTGACGCGCGGTCATTAATTTTTTAACAAAAGAAGGGCATACACCTTATCACATTAAACAACGTTTAGACGGCGTTTACGGTGATTCATCTCCTTCGTATTCGACTGTAAAAAAAGTGGGCAAAATGTTTCCGTTTGGGACAAGAATCCCTGGAAGATGCCGATCAGTCGAGTCGACTAATTGAAGTGATAACGCCTCATCAAATTTCAATTATTGAACATTTAATGCTGGAAGATCCCCGTTTAACAGTGAAGGAATTAACAGTGATAACAAACATTTCCCAAACAAGTGTTCGCCGAATTATCCATGACCATTTGGGTATGAATAAAATTAGTGCACCGCGACTTCTTTCTGCTCTCCAACGTGAACGTCGAGTCGAATGTGCGCAGTCGTCTTTAAACATGTGTGGAGGCGGCCCAAAACCGATTTTGCAGTCCATTGTCATAGGGGATGAAACAATATTTCTGTTTTACGATCCTCTATCGAAGAGGGAGTCCTTGGAATGGCGGCGACCTGATGAACCTCGTCCCAGAAAGGCGAAAGTCGTTCAGAAAGGCGAAAGTCGTTCAATCAACGAAAAAGGTGATGGCCACAATATTCTGGGATTGTGAGGGCATTTTGCTAATTGACTTTAAAGAGCGTAATAGAAGTGTGAACGGCACATATTATGGGTCTTTATTGCATAAATTAAAGGACAATATTCGCGCAAAACGTCGTGGAAAATTGACAAAAGGTGTGCGATTATTGCACGGCAATGCTCCCGTCCATACTGTCGCCATTTCACAAGCTGCCATCCGCGAATGCGGCTTTCAAGAATTGGAACATCCACCGTATAGTCCGGATGTGACCCCTTGTGATTTTTGTTTGTTTTCTAATTTAAAAACAGACCTTAGGGGACGTAGTTTTAAGGATGACAGTGAGTTGCAGGCAGCTGTTATAGAACATTTTGACGGAAAAACTTCAGATTATTTTTACAAGGGTATCGAATTATTAATTAATCGTTGTAATAAATGTATAGGAGTTTGCGGAGGTTACATTGGAAAATAAAAATTCTTATCTTATTCCAAGTTTCTTTTCTGTATTTCAAGCCGAGAATTTGTGGCGCCTACCTCGTAGGTGCAGAATATGGGTCAATCAAATTGGTCGCATCTGCTATAAATGCTAGAAGAAAAGATACTAAAGTTTACTTTATTGTTTTAAATAAAATAACGTCACAAAAGTGTGCACAACTGTTTCCAAGCTCTTTCGAGTACTTACAATTCCGAATTTTAAAAACTCCCGTAACTTTTTTTGAAATATTGAAACGTTCACATAACTAAATAGATTACAACATAATTTCACGAACAAATGTACAAATTTTTGTTGTATAGTTGTTTAAAATTAAATTTTAAATACACTTTTCATCGTTTCATCATTTTAGTCTTCTTGTACCCATAACTGCCGGGAGATTATTCTGTTTTGTTACTAGTCTAAAGCTTGAAGTAATTTTTTCTGTCTCTGATCAACAGCTTTGCTACCTATCACGATTTTTCCTTATATGTTACTATTTTCACTATTTTACCACGTTGCTAGGAGTTGGCTCCTTCTGTTTGTACTATTGTTAACTTCTGTAACTTCTTCACTTGTGTTTAATTATTTATTGTTATTAAATACCTAGTCCTTGAGTTTGTTCTTTTCTGTTTTACCTTATCCATTGCTTTGTTCTTAATTGTACGCTGACTTCAGAGCTTCTTGTTACTCTCGCCAAATACCTCATTTCTGCTGCTACAATTCTTTTCTTTTGCCTTTCTTGGAATACTCAATATTCGCCTTTATTTTTGTTGATATTTTTTATATATTAAAAAATTACTTGCAAATTGTATGTCAAGAACCCAATAAGGGGACTTATACTGAGATGTTTAAATTCTTCTAGTTGCTCTAATATGTCTTCTTCAATTCTGATTTCTTGTTCTGTATGTGAAATAGCCATTACCTTAGTTTTCTCTTTATTCACAATTAGGTTGTGATTTTTTACTAACTCTGCTCAAATACTTATATTTGTTTCTACTTGATTAGCGCTTGTTATAACAGGTACAACATCGTAAACAACTATTTGTGCTGGTTTTCAATTCGGGTAACCTACAGTAGTATATTTTAATTTTCGATTCTAACTGTCTTTACTGACATCATCAATGAGATTTGTAAATATGTACTAGTGGATTCAATATAACTCTTGTGATGACAAATTTTCGACCTCGAGATTTTTGCAGATGTCCCCGTTTTAATGTTTCCTAATACCGAAAGAGTGTTTTTTTTAAAAGTCTTACTTTTTTTCTATGTCAGTGTGCGTGCGTGTGTGTGTGACCACGATAACGGTCAAACTGCAAAAGCCATCACTTTCAAATTTTATATTACTCGTACATATAATATAATCTCCCTCTTGAGATCTGACTAGATTTTCAATAATATCGGTAGACCGGAAGTAGTACTAGTAGTAGAATTATTCCAATATTTCGTGTTTAAACAAATGTATAAAGAATTCATATGTACTCAAACAGCTTGATTTTCATTACTTTTTGTATGAAAAATTTTTCGTAATTTGGACCGGAAGTAACACTTTGTATCTTATCGAATAGCACATTTTTGCAAATATCTGGCAAATTATGCATTGTATAGAGAATTATTAGGAGACTATATAGAAGTACTTAGAATAGGATTTTGATAATTTTTGTATAAAAAAAATCTCATAATTCGAACCTGAAGTAACACATTTACTCACAGGTTTATTTTTTTTAAGAGGATAGAAGTATTTAAAACTTAATTTAAAACAACTTTTGTATAATTTGAAATGCACATACGTATAAGAAAATAGCATGGTGCCCACACCTCATTTTTTGTTCTAATCTAATCTATCGTATAATATGGACAGTATTTGGTTATTTAATATAATTTTAATTTAAACAAAATAAGTAGTGTTTCAAATACCACGCAGATTATTGAATAAGATAACAATTAGGCTGTTGAACAATCTTACGCACTGAAATGCTTATTTTAATATTAAACGTGTTAATATGTTTAAAGTGCATGTTTTATCTCGCTCGCTTGCCACATTTTATGAATGAAATTATATAAAGAGAAAATTTTTTCATGAATCACTTTATAGACCGCTGAGCGTACTATGATGTATTGTACAAGTTACGTTATTTGTATTTAAGCAGGAACTTAAGTCATCTTGTTTAAAACTATTCGAACTTCTGGGAAGAGTAAGCAAGCCAGACATAAGTAACAAATTTGAATTCGGTGAATCACAGCCTAAGCGAAAATTTTAATTTATGTGTGCATGACATAAACCTGATCGAAAGTGAACTGTAAGGTCATGTTAATAAATACACGTACTTTAAATGGTTTTACCAAAGTGTCATAAATTATGTGAACTACTAACGTTTATTACTTTTAAATAAAGTAATCAGAATATATGTACGCCGCATTTCTATAAGAGTACGAGTCAGAAAGAAATGTGTAATATATTCATGGTAAAATGCCAGGTTATTGGATCGTTTTGAAGAAAAGTATGAGAAGCTACGCAATTTCATATATGATGTCAATGCTCTTGTGGAACAATGTTAACATTTAATTATTTAATACAGATCCTTTGTCATATGTTTTTAGCCGATTTGTAAATGAAGATCTCTTTCCATCAGTTCTAAAAACTGAGTTTGGTAAACCACTTTGTAAGAAGCCAGACATACTAATTTTAAATAAATACCGTTTATTTCCGTTTTCTTTCAAAACTGTTTGAATTGATTATAAAGAAAATAATTAATTTCTTGCATCATTTTCATATTTTATCGGTTTGGCACATTGGCTCTTGCTTTATGCACTCCACAATCTGATTTGTTTCAACTATTTACATATATTTATATTTATGAAAATATAAGTCTGAGCGTTTTGTCGATTCTTAATCCTAATAATTTCTGAAGAACCCGAGAATTTTATGAAGTTGTTGTTTAAGTGGAAGATCTGACATATTAAATTTAAGTTTGTTTCTCGTAAGAACACAATTTCTTTTATCAACGTTTAAAGTTTATTAAAATGCACCCCGTTTTCATCAAAATAAGCCTCAATACTCGAATGAAAATCATTTATATATAGTAAAGAACTCTAATATTCATATTAGAGCACTTAATTTCACATCGTTACAAATTATTTCTTGTGTTTTGTAATATACTCGACAAATAAACAGATCACCACCAGGCGTGTCCACGCGGAGGGCTTGAAAGTTTACCGGCGGCGGACACCGAGTCCTTGGGGGTATGTTACAGCATAGTCATCACAATATCACGGGGAAATATCAACTCAACAGTTAGAGAGCGGCTGCAAGACGTCCTTAACCTGTCGTCAAGATGGGTAGATCGTGAGTGACTACATAGTAGTCCTAATGCTACCAGCATGGACCGCTGATCCTGAGGGGAGGAAACAAACAGGTCTCGAATGAGCTAAGTATCTAGGAATAACACTAGACCCGAGGCTTACCTGGCACTGATACCTGGAAAACATTACCAACTAAGCGGTAACATCATCAATGATTACTAGACGCTTGGACGGGCAATAATGGGGTGATATGATGTACTAGACACATAACATGTTCGTAAAGCATATCGTAACATACGCTGCTTTAGTGTGGTGGCCGAAGACACAACAATAAAGACTATTCAACAACTAGAAGTGTGCAAAGACTTGCTTGTTTGGGCATAATGGGTTCATTGCAGGCAACTTCAAATGCAGACATGGAGGCCCTCTTACTTTCTGCTTCTTCGCTTTGTCACACAGTGAAGGTTAGGATAGGTGCTTTCAGGCTGCAGCTAACTACCACTAATACCAAAAGAGGGGAGGGACACATCAATTGCAAGCCTTGTATGTGGACATGCCGTAAACATGAAAACAGACGACATGGTAAAGTGATATAACCTCAACAGACCATTTGAAGTAAGTTTTACAGAAAAAATCGAATGGGAAATTGGTATTCAGGGAATCACAGAAGGCGTAACCAAACCTGGTACACAGACAGGTCATTGGTGTTAGGATAGGAATTTTGGTAGGTAGAGCAAATATTATGCACTGGCAAAGTGTGTCTCTGGGTTTGTATGCCATACTCCAATGAGTTATATCCCATTCTAATTCTGAGAATAAATGTAAGGCCTTTGTAAACAATTTTTTGCGTAACACTCATTAAATTTAATATATCCAACATATTTTTTATAAGGTGCAACGATATTAGTCCATCGGTCTCATAGGGCCTCGCTGGGCGAACTCAAGAGGGAACACTGCGCAATTTACAACTTCTCATTTGCAAATAAAAAAAGAAAAATGAGTGTGCTTAAAAACACACGTATCCAAAATTTCACAAACATTCACCAATTTTCAAAAAACTCTTCCGCCATTTTGTTCTTTTGTCATTTTAACTTTGGATTCATGATCGGCGACCTCAACCACCCCCGTATCTAAAATTTCATATTCATACGTCAATTTTCAAAAAATTCTACCGCCATTTTGTTTTTTTTTGACATTTTGACTTTGGATTCGTTATCGGTGATCTAAGACACCCCCGTATCTAAAATTTCATATTCATACGTCAATTTTCAAAAAACTCGTCCGCCATTTTGTTTTTTTTTTGACATTTTGACTTTAGATTCGTGATCGGCGACCTAAGACACCCCCGTATCTAAAATTTCACATTCATACGTCAATTTTCACAAAAATTCTTCCGCCATTTTGTTTTTTTGACATTTTGACTTTGGAATTGTGATCGGCGACCCCCAAAACACCCATATCTAAAATTTCACATCCATACGTCAATTTTCAAAAAACTCGTCCGCCATTTTGTTTTTTTTTGACATTTTGACTTTGGAATCGTGATCGGCGACCCCCAAAACCCCCGTATCTAAATTTTCAGATCCATACGTCAACTTTCAAAAAACTCGTCCGCCATTTTGTTTTTCTTTGACATTTTGACTTTGAATTTGTGATCGGCGACCTAAGACACCCCCGTATCTAAAATTTCACATTCATACGTCAATTTTCAAGAAAATCTTCCGCCATTTCGTTTTTTTGATATTTTGACTATGGGTTGGTGATCGGCGACCTAAGACACCCCCCTTCTAAAATTTCACTTTCATACGTCAATTTTCAAAAAATCCTTCGGCCATTTTGTTCTATTTCGACATTTGAATTAGTGATGGGCGACCGTAAAAACTCCCAAGTGCCTAATTTTAATCAGAAGAGAGGGAAATTGATTTCAGCCGGCTCGCCCACTGTGCACGTTTGCGTAACCGTTTAAACAAAATTATTTCGTAGTAGGGGCACATAAATGTCGAAAGCAATCCTCCTTTTCCCCTTTAAGGAAATACACACGTTCTGGAATTATCGTATTTTAATTCAAATCATTACTAAATATTAATCGACCCCTGTATAGATAAAAATATCAAATCATGTGGGTGACCGTTATGTATTGTGTGGAGGTGCAATTCGCCGGACCGTAATACATTGATCGCCAGTGAACATAAGAATCTGATATTTATTTTTTGTACTCGCTTATCAAAACCTGTCATTTCACAATTCGATTTGCGTGCGTAAAAAGTCACTTTAAACACGAGTGCGTAAAAGTAAAGTTGGTACTTCCTAGAACTTGATTAATTTA
Source organism: Amphimallon solstitiale (assembly GCA_963170755.1). Lineage (NCBI taxonomy): Eukaryota > Metazoa > Arthropoda > Insecta > Coleoptera > Scarabaeidae > Amphimallon > Amphimallon solstitiale. Next base: position 105,756,145 of record OY720680.1, read on the forward strand.
GTGACATTTTAAAATCATAAATTCCTAACCTTAATAATATGCTACCCAGTTCGTTGTTTTTCTATGAAAATAAAAGGAAATGAAATAGAATTTTTTGAATTTGATAATTTTAAATTAAATGTCACTTCAAATAATCAATACTGCCAATTCAATTTTTTTTAATTAATATCAAGAGATTAGTAGTGTGTCATAAACGATAACGTATTTAACAATATGTATTATTATTATAGTTCTCGTACAAAAAATATTGTACAAACTTCGTGCGTGAAACATTTTGCGAATTCGTGTCCATAAAGCGCTCGCCTTTCGGCTCGCGCTTTAAACTGGTCACTCATTCGCGAAATATGATTTCACGCACTTGGTTCGTAAATAACTATTTTCTATTCCGGTGCTATAAAGTTCACTTTACGACACCCGTTTTGGTTGCATAAAGTATTACTTTATCGCACGCTAATTTTATTTTTTTGAAGTTGGTAACAAAAAAAAATGGAACCAAATCGTATTTAAATGTCAAAATATAAGTCTTTAATCTAACAAACATGTGTACGAAGTTGTACGGAGAATAAAAAACACAGTTACGAACATTTTATTTACGTTAATTAACAATATAAATGGGATGATAAGTTTTTTGATGCTTCTATTGAAATTTACTTTCCATGTTGAATAGTACAACTGTTATAAACGTTTACTGTAACACTAGAAGATTCGTGTGCATTAATAGAGATTCCAGGCAGATTTTGCGAACACACTATGTTTTGTGTACATTCCTGTTGATTCATATTGACTGACACATTACTGCCAATTGGATCTGAAGTCGATGGATTGTGAATGATTTCAGTGGATGTATTAGGTACACTAGACAGTATTTGAGCAACCTCAACTTTTTTCATGGTGGAATTATCAATGTAACCTTCGGCCACTGCTGAGGATTTCCATCCTCCATGGCGCTTAATTGTTATTAAGTCACCTCCACTATTAGCCAAGTGTGTCACACTGGAACGTCTAAAGCAATGTCCAGTAAAGAGCTCAGGATTAGGTAAATTTAAGTAAGTAGCAATATTTTTTGGTACTTTTCCTATGGTATTAATACCAATTGGACTATTCACGCAAGATCCATTTCTATATTGCAGGAAGAAGCGTTTATGTGTAACATGGCTGGGACGAAGTGAATAATATTTTTTAACCAATTCAATCCATAATCTTTGTGTTATAATAAATTGTCTTGGAACATAAGTTTTAGTTTTTGGCACTGCAACCATTATGACATCATTTTTAAACTGTATATCATCTAAAGTCATGTTCGTTATTTCTTCACGACGACAAGCTCCATTATAGCCCATTATAAGGATAATCTAACAGAATATTAATATGACTATTATAACAAAATAATGTAGAAAATTAGTAAAATACAACTACAATGATGTTCTTATTACTTACTTTCATCGCTAAATATGTTTTATTATCAGCTTCTATTATGAACTGGTTAATATGATCGATTTCTAAAATCTTGGATTTCTTAGGCTCGTAGCCCTCAGATATTCTTTTTAAAAATGCAAGTAGCCTAGAAAATTTTGAAATATCTATACTTTTATAAATATTTAAACAACAACGTAGCATTGAATATGTAGACCACAAGGACGATGGCTTTTTTATCTTTCTTTCTTTGTCAAAATAGGCAATTACTACATTTTCCGTAATATTCACAATATTATTTTCTTTACACCACTTTAGAAAGAGGTGGTATTGCTTTTCATAAATATGTCGAGACTTTGTTGGCAAAAGATTTTCTAAATTGGATTCTGCTATTTTGCGAATCTCTGGAGGCGTGCAGTTATTTATTTCTTCCATTTCGTTAATAATTTGAAATAATTTATTGGGTAAATCAGATTAAATTTTAAACAAAATGACAAGTCCGCCGATATTCAAATATTTAAATTGTTTTACTTAAAAATCAGAGTAACCAACTTCAAAAAAACAAAATTTCTAAAATTTTCGAACAAAACATGTCTCTCATTTTAATCTTTTTTGAATTTTCAATAACCGAAATAGAAAAAATAGTATAAAATACACGTTTCATAAGACATTTTTGCGCACTTGTTCTTTAGAAAACTCGCCTTGCGGCTCGTTTTCTAAACTTGAACGCGTGCGCAAAAATCGTGTCTTATGAAACTTGTATCTTAATATACTATTTCGCCCGTCCGGAATACATTGATATCAGTGCACATTTAAACGGCCATTTTTCTTTGCGTGCGACTGCCGACTCGAAATAAGCATACAAAATGTCCCAAAAAGCCGGTTCCTTAAGACCCCGAGTCTTGATGAGCCCTCGCAACCTTCAAAATTTCGTATTTCACGCTTAAAAGTGAATCTGTGGTGCAACTCAGTTCGCCTGTCAGTTTGACGTTTCTCGGGATTTTTTGATTGTCACGTGAATCGTCATGACGTAAGCCATTTTGCTGTTAAAACATCGCGTGCACGCTCTTCTTTAAAAGCCCATATCTTTATAACCGCACCACTTAGGAAGAAAATCTCTCCGTCGACCGGAAATTCAATGTCGCCCGTACACAATGCCAAAGGGCAGCTTTCAATTTCGCGTATCCAGAGTGGAGTTCTTTGCACAGTTTTGCCGATTTTTGTCGAATCTACGGTTCGTTTGGTAACCATGGCGACTCGAGCGTTACATAGCCGAGCGTGACGGTTCAATCTCGTTCAGTGCCCACAATCAACGCGCCCATAGAAGTTTACACTTCAATAAGTTACTCTATTAAAAAAAAATCATTTCTCTTCTTAAGATTTCACCAAAGTATATCAACTTTCACTGCATCATCATACATTATATACGTTATTATATGATAAACAATGAGTGAATAACAAAATATGCGTATATAAGTTTCAAATAGATGGCTCAGACTTTAAAATATTATATTTTCAGAAATTTTGTCAAGGAACGTTCACATTTCGATTAGAAAATACCACAAACATAATATTTGTCACCACGTAATTCCACAGTGATTTCACGAATTCTCCTAAAATCCATTGAACTGACTTTATTACTCCGTAGAACAATGCATTATTATATGTACCTATATATATATACATATATGCAAATATTGATGTGATTCAGAACGCGTTAAATAGTAATTGACAGGTTATTGTGTATATTGATGTCATTCACAGTAGATAGCATAACATTTATTATGCGTTCATTCATATTAGCAAGTAAGTTTGTATATGTAAATTTTAAATTGATAGTTGTAGTAATTTATAGAAGTAATAGTCGGGGCAAATATTCCGCATTTATTAATAAGTTGAATAAGTTATTGGAGATTTTAATTAAATTTAAACACTATAAAATTGTTATATGTGGGGGATTTCAATATCAATTTTCTGTGTTCTTCGAATGAACTAAACTCTTTTGTAGACCTACTAGATTCGTACAATATTGACGTGACTATAAATGAACCGACAAGGAAGCGTAGCTGCTTGGATAATATATGTATTGGAAGAACGCTTGAAAGGTGTACGAGCAGCGTCATTCATAATGGAATTTTTGACCACTCGGCCCAAAAATTGTTGATCGGTGGTGTGAGTGAGATACGTAATGTGGGGAAATGCTCGTTTAGAAATTTTAAAAATATTGAAAATATAAGTTATTTTAAATATTTGCTTGTCAGTGAGGACTGGGCACTTGCTGAACGACATACTAGTATTATTAGTCAATTCGTAAGTTTTAGCAATATTATTAAATACAATATGGAATTGGCTTTTCCACTAGTCTCGAAACATACGGTGGGTCGTGCCACTAATCTGTGGATTACTAACGGTATACGTGTATCATCCCGGAGACTCAAAGATTTGTATGTTTTCTCTCTGAGGGGTGATGATAACATCAAGAGGTATTATCGTAAGTATATGTCTATTTATAAAGACGTGATCAAACAAGAGAAATTAATGCATAATAACACAGTTTTTCAAACTGCGCCTTACTCATCGAGGGCAGCATGGCAGATAATAAATAAGAACACTAAGAATAAATCAAATTTACATAATTACTCGTTAAGTGTTGAGGATGAATTAATTACTGATTCTAAAACTTTAGCAAACATTTTCAATAATTATTTCAATACAGTAACAGATAAACTGTCTTTGCAGGGGAGGCCTATTTTTGATGATTCGAATATTGTTGTAAATACAGATTCGTTTTTTCTTGATCCAGTTGATGAATATGAGGTGACTGAGATTGTAAAAAATCTCAAACATACTGATTCCTTTGGATATGATGGTATTAGTACTAATATATTGAAGCAATGCATCCAGGAGTTAGTAACTCCATTGACCACTATAATAAATAACTCATTTAAAGAAGGTATATTTTACACGGAGTTTAAGATCGCTAGGATTAGGCCTCTGCTAAAAGAAGGATCAAGTTTAGTAATCGATAACTATCAGCCGTTATCTGTTTTAAGTGCTTTCTCCAAAGTACTGGAAAAGACTATCGCAAAAAGGTTAATTTTATTTTTAGAAAGCTGTCACATTTTGAATCCGTCTCAGTTTGGTTTTAGGCAGGGACGATGTACGGCTGACGCGATAGTGAAGTTTCTAAATGGTCTGTACGATAAGTTGGACGGGGGCAATACATGTGTGGGGGTATTTCTTGATCTTAGTAAGGCCTTTGACTTGGTGGAGCATTCAATCTTGCTGGAAAAATTGAATTGTTACGGTATTAGGGGTTTGGCATTACGGTGGTTTGAGAGTTATTTGACGGACAAGGCACACTATACTAGAGTTGGAGGGAAACAAATCTAGCTGTCTTACTCTTAAACGGGGTGTGCCACAGGGAAGTATACTTGGACCGCTTCTTTACATTATATATGTAAACGATTTAAGAATGGAGGGATCCGTTATGTATGCTGATGACACGACGCTATTGGTAAATTCAATTTCTAGACAGATGATCAACTGTAAGATTACTGTAAGCGAAGTAAATAATTATTATGTGAGCAATGGACTCTTTCTGAATTGTCAGAAATCAAAATTTATAGAGTTCAAAAGATCAAAGACGGAAAGAGACGCCTCCCGTTATGTCGCTATAAAGGGGAAGAGCGTCCCTCAGGTGGATGCCACGACTTTTTTGGGGGGTAAGGATTGACTGCAACTGCAGTTGGACTCAACATATAGGGGAATTATCCAAAAGATTAGCTTCATTGTGCTACCTGTTTAATAGATTGGTGGGAGAGTTGAATCCCTCTTTGATTAAAATGTTTTACTTCTCAAATTTCCACTCACTCATTTCTTATTGTACGATTGCTTGGGGAGTTACGGGTGATATGATAAGAGGTTTTAGAATACAAAAACGAATTATCAGAATTATGAGTGGTGTCAATCGACAAACAAATTGTAGGGATATATTCATAAGGAATAAGGATGCACATAATGACGCTGCCCTGCATTTATATATTTCAGCTATTGTTATATGCAAAGAAAAACTAAAACAAGTATATTAAATTGAGCAGCTTTCATGCATGTAGTACACGTAATAATCTATTATTAGATATACCAAGGCACAAATGCGCTTTCAGTGAGAAAAGTCCGATGTACGTGTCTATAAGAGTCTACAATAAATTACCACATAAATATAAAGTGATGCCATACAGAAGGTTTAGAAGTGATATTAAAAAACTTCTGCTTTTAAAAGGTCACTACTATTTGGATGAGTACCTCAATGACTCCTCCATGTAATCAAACTTGTAATTCTAGTATAATACTGTATAATTGATATACTGACGTATCCCATACCGAAAGGTTACCGGAACAAAGTGTTTGTACCATTTAATTTGCATATTTATATTTATTGTATAAATTATATGCTGTTTTGATGTATACCGTAGTTGACAGATTTTAATTTCGGTTTACAGCAATACTACCTATCTATCACATGCAGAAAATGACCTTATAATATGCAGCGATGCCTGCTTGCCAACAGTGGTGGGAGAAGCGACGACGCAGTCGTGGGATACTCACATTTCATATGAAACGTTTGCCGGCTGTACTTACAGCCTCGCTATATGTTTATCTTTACTTTATTTCGTTGTACTCTTTTCCTCTTTCTACTTTCGTATCAGAAGTTAAAATTTGTCAACTACGGTATATGTAACAATGGCTTATCCCATAAAGAAGGTCATCGGTACAAAGTAAGTATTATTGTTGTCGTTGTTATCATTATTTTTTTATGCCTTTATGCTGTTAGTTGCTTATGTTTAACTTTGTGTTTGTATTATTTAATTTTTATGTTTATGATTATATTATTTGACTTGTTCTATATCATATTTATGGTCACATGAACTAATAAATATTATTATTATTATTATTATTATTATTATTATTATTACTATTATTATTATTATCGTTGTAGCAATTAGCCGAATAATAATAATCGACTTTATTTTCAGATCATAATTGCACGCCTCATATCATTGCATTGCATAATAAATTTCGTATGCAATAGGCCTCAAGTTCTTTGGGTTTTATTATGCGTTCGTCTAGGTTCTTTAGCAATCCATTAGTTTTGAAGACGTTTTATTTTAGTTTTGTGGTCAGTAAGATGGAGTATGCTTCACAAGTGTGGTCTCCGCAATATATTTACTTGCAGCTCTCCACTGAAAAGGTTCAGCGGCGATTTCTGAAATATCTCTCGTTCAGGATTACTGGGACTTATCCTCTGCGAGGTGTTGACTACTCGTTCCTAATGGAGACTCATGGCCTTCAGTCTTTGAAGCACCGACGCGGTTTCTATGGAGCGCAGTTTATAAGAAAGCTGTGCAACGGATGGATGGACTGTCCAGATTTCCTTTCCTCTCTGAACTTTCTCACTCCCAGACTATTCCTCTCGCTCCTCTTCTACTTTCTTAATTCTCTTCACGAGGTCGAATTGACTGCAGGGGTCTCCGCTCGTCAAGATATGTCGCTTTTCAAACTTCCAGTACGATGACATTTTCTGCACAAATGGCGAATTGTATAATGTTTTCACTTATAATTACACGAGAGCTTTCTTTTTTCCGGATAAATTTTCAGCTTTTAAGGAAAATGTTTGTTGCTAGGTAACTGTACGAAACAAATTGCCTGATAAAACAACGAGTCCCAAGGACGAGTCGTTTTATCGAAGAGGCAATTTGTTGAGTTCAGTTACCATTTAGTAACTAAATTTGAGTTTAAGAATGGAAAATTTATTCGGAAATAAAAAGACAGCTCGAATGTAATTCGGTAATATAATTTACTAAATGTGTAAACAATTACTGAAAAAAATTTATTACATAGTTATCATACCCTTTAAAAATACACTTATTAAAAATTAGTTCGTTCCATTCCATTTTCAATATGTTCATAATTTCTTCTTCTTTTGTAATCATATACAAAATATTTGCACCCTCTAATGCTATTGTAACCCTACAATTTTCTGCATTACGGCCAAACGATGAGATACAACCAGTTATGATACCATCCATGTTGAATTTCCTTAGTGGAAAATGTTTTGCAGAGGCGGCTTGTACTTATTTTGAGACCAACAACACATCGATTATCTAGTACTAATATTCTTGTCTTATATTGTGTTGCAGTGTCTCCCTTTCACATTCTGGGCATAGCAGATATTTGCACTTCTTTTAGATCGACTTGATACCGCTTTTTATATGTAAAATGCACTTTGAAAACATAAACTATGCTATACATTAATTTATTAGCAAATAAAAGCTAATGAATACGGAAATACTGCAGATAGTTAATAGGAACGCCAGAAAACGATATTTTGCATATCTGCATATGCCGGTCATATTTATATGCAAAAATAACTAATTCTCTACAACTCCATAGGAATGCAATCAGAGAATAACGATCAACGAGAAGCGACAAATACATTAAAAGCGTGTCCCTGTTCCTTGGGGGGGGGGGAGTCAAGCGTGGTTGTTTAGTTGTCATTATCACAAATGCCATGCGGTCCCTAAATTGGACGATTCGAAAGTGGAACACAAAACCTCAAAGGATCCGACCATACTGTCGCTTCTCGTTAATAGTTATGCTTTGATACAATAGTAACCTATGTCATGAATTAAATTCCTGTTAACATTATACTTTAGTACTTTAATATTCATGTTAAATGTCTGCTCTTAAATGGACATTCATTCGTATTTATAGGAATGCAAAATTGAGTTTTGATTGAATTGATTATTCTACTCAAAAAATCGACATTACTCTCTCAACATTTGTTTTTATCCGGAAGCTCTCTATTTTTTATCAATGTGGTTGAAGCCTAGTAAAAAAATGAGGTGTGGCCACCACACGACTTTCTTATACGTATGAAAGTGTTACTTCCGGTCCGAATTTTGAAATTTCATTTATACAAAAAATATTCCAAATCCAACTCTAAATACTTTTGTACTCTTTATAAATATATATATAATGCATAACTTACGACATATTTGCAAAAAATCGCTATTCGATAAGAGTAAAAGTGGTACTTCCGGTCTGAATATTGAATTTTTTTTATATAAAAGATATTGAAAATTATGTTTTAAATACTTTTAGACTCGTAACGTACTTGTCTAAAAAGCATGACTTGCGAGATATTCGCAAAAAACTGATTTTAGATAAGAGTAAGAGACCTACTTCCGGTTGGAATTTCGAAAAACTTTTTTAAGACATTTTGTTTCAAACTTAATTCTAAGTACATATGAATTCTTTATAAATTTGTTTAAACTTAGTAATTGGCGAAATATTTGCAAATTTCGATTTTTTCACTGAAGTAAACTACTACTTCCGGTCTGCCGATTTTGCTCAAAATCTAATCAGTTCTCAAGTAGGAGATTATATTCGTAAATATAAAATTTGGAATTGATACCTATAGCGGTTTGACCGCTATCGTGGTCCCACACACACACACGGACAGACACACACACAGAGAGAGAGAGAGAGACATTTTTTAAAAACCACTTTTTCGGTATCAGGTGACATCAAAACGTGCACATCTGCAAAAATCTCGAGGTCGAATATTTTCATCATCAATACTTCCATATACTACGTATAAGAAAGTAAAAATAAATGACCTCGTATAATATCTATTCTTATATTTCACATAACACATATAATTTTAAATTTGTTCTTTTATGTTCTATTACAACTATTATTATTATCTTGAATATATAACTTCTAAGTAAATATTATATACAAAAATCCACATCATCGTGGGCTTTATGATAAAGCAAAATGTGTAGGTAGATCTCTTTTCTGTTTACACCTCCTACAATTATAATTGCTTACACTGCTCAAGTTACACAAAAATTTAATTTATTTATATTCTATTCTCAGTTAAAGAAAATATTACACATTAACAGTAGATATAGGTCGTATCGTATGGATAATATTTGCTTGTCGTACTGGTGGGGAATATACCGATTGAGGTTGTGTTGTTGATGTTTATTTGACACCATTAAATTAATTTAAAACCAGTCTTTTCATTATATACACATACATGCGGTTCAATTTAATATTGTAAAATTATCGTCAATTCGAACAATGATATGAACCTATATCACGTAGTGTATTGCATATAGAATCACCTTTTTGCTTGTACTCTCACACAAAATAAGTACTTATGGGAGCGACCAATTCTTTTCACTGATTTCCTAAACTTTTAGTCATATTTCAGTACATACAAGAAAACTCTAAATTCTCTGAAGTGTTTTATATTTTCGAAAGTGCATTTTAGTTGGCTTTTGGAATTTCTAATAACAGACATTTCTTGCGTAAGCCTCATTTTGACTCTGATCATTTTTTACGGGATAACACGGATAAAAATGGAAACCCGGGGAAAGGAAACATACCTATCTTATTTATCATCGACAATATGCGACGAGTTTATAGTCATATTATATTAGCAAGAACGGTATAATTTTGTATAGTCAACGAGTGAAAGAATCCAAATATTATACTTGTTTATCAGCATTGATTCATCACCAGTTACAAATCAGTTGATGTTCATTTAAGGATATGTTTTAAAAGATAGCACGGTTTAGCTATTTTTTTGGAGAATATAGGCCATGAAGCAACAGGCATGTAAATATAAATTTTGAATTTTCTGGAAAAGTTATCTTTGACGAATCAAGATTCAGAGATCAAATATATGACACTTTGGACAACATGTCAGAATATTTCAAGATTAAAAAAACTGAGCAACATTCGTTCCCTTTGCAGTCCATTTCTTAAATTTAGCTGGAACATGTGCAGCAGTCTTGTGAAAAGGCCTGTAGGTTTCTCTTTCTCTTAGATTAGATATATAACTCTTTTTTTTTGGACCTGCTGCTAGATAGCAAATATATGAGAAAAATTTTGACCTATGAAGAATTACTTCATCTTTCCACTTTACATTTTTATTATGGTGAAGTTCACGAACGACCAACGTTTGGAAATTATCAAAAATTATTACCGAAATTCTGAGTTGGTGGTTGCAACTTTTAGAGTGCTTACTCCAATTTTAGGTCGTAATAATCGTCCCACCAAACAGGCTGTGCCTGCTATAGTAGATAAGTTCGAGTCAACGTATTTATTATTGAATGTTCCTGTGCCAGTGACACAACGCACTGATCGAAATATCCCAGCCGTAAATGCCTCAGTTCAAAATGAGCGAAATAAGTCAATTCCACGCCGTTCACAAAAATTGGGAATCTCTCAGTTTGGCGAATTATGCATAAATATCTTGGCCTACACCCTTACAAAATCAAATTAATTCAAGAAGTGAAGCATTTTGATCATTTGAAGCGCCGAAACTTCTCCGATTAGACTCTGCAAAAGTTTGCAGAAAATCTTGAATTTCATCGAAAAATTATCTTCAGCGACAAGCTCATTTTTGGCCTAATGGCTTTGTCAGTAAGCAAAATATGCGTTATTGGTCAACAACAGGCCCACATGTGCTTCAAGACATTCCACTGCGCCACAAAAAGTGATCATGTGGTGTGAATTTTATGCCGGATGTTACGTTCAATGGAGTTCGCTATCGTGCCATGTTGGCAGACTATTTTCAGCCCGAATTCGATGGATGTAACATCAGTGATATGTTGGTCTAACAAGATGGTGCCACATGCCACACAGCTGGTCAAACAATTGATCTGTTGAAGGGGCAGTTCGGTAATTGTGTAATCTCGAGAAATGGTTCGGTCGGTAGTTTATGCTAACAAGCCAGCAACGTTCGTGAAGCCCACCAGCAATATCGAACCGAAATTGCCAACGTTCCGGCCGATGTGTGTGGAAGTGTGGTAGTAAAATTGGCTACAAAAAGTCGATCGCTGCAAATGTACAAAATTGTTATGTCCCTATTGAAAAACCCTTTATAAATATCTGACTTTATTACGACATATTCAAGTGGTAAAGTACAGTTTATTAACTGATAATTAAGCAATCATTATAAAGACAACTAATGCAACAATTAACAATGTGTCGTAGTTATGAATAAAAAAATGATATTGGAAGATAGCAACAATTCCAAAATTTTATTACCATTCGTGATCTGTTTTACCAGCTGGAAATTCCAGCCATATATAAATTAAATATTTCTTTATTTTATGCAGACTAGTATAGTAAGGACATACTAGGGAGCCGTGGACAGCAATGTGTATGTATGTTGGATAGGCGTCGTTTTTCAAATACCTCTTTGTATTGTTTATTAAAATTTTTAGATCAGTCTTTCAAAAAATTAATTCCTTGTAACAGTGTTACGAGTTTGATTTAATTTGAAAATAAAATTTAATTCAAATTTCTCTCTAATCAAACATAGCTGCTACATTTGATAACGATAGTTATATGCATACACTCAAATATATGTAAGAGTAATAACTACAGACCGAACACGAAAAGTTGATGTTTCATCGCCCATGGGTGCACTGTTGAAATGTAGTATTTTTAAAGAGGTTTTAATTTTATTTATATAATTGGATAACAGTGGATGGTGATCTATAAAATACAAAATACTTTATTATTTCTTTATTTTGTAGTTCAAGACGAGTAAAGGAGTATTAATATTTACTAGCAATACTTTCTCAAGGTTCTCTTCTGTAAGTTTTGTTCTCTTTGAACATCCTTGTAGATAGAAAACGTCCTTTCTACATCGCAACTGGTTATAGGTGCGTACTGGAAATATTCTTTTATTTTAGCCTATTTAGCAGTTATATTTTGTGTCATTGTCCCCATACACAATTGCCGCAATGTTAATAAATCTGGATTTCTATTAAAAACTGCGTCTAACTTTTGCCGACAGCCACATCCGAAGTCACTTGGAATACTTTTGAAATCATTGATAGTCACATCTAATGTGGTTAATCCATCTTTTAATTTAGGATTTCGATTTTCAAAATGTGTGATTAGTTTAGGCAAATTTCCAAAGTGTTCCTGAAGGAATAACAACTGATTTTTAAATTTGGGATTTGTGTTAGTTCCGTGCACTCAGAAATATTGCGGCCATCGTCATTTAAACATGTAACGAAATTTTGTCAACTATCGAAATTCTCGGCATAAAAACTAGTAGCTTCCAACCATGTTCTCCATCTAGTTATTACTGGCGAGGGAGACAGTGACAAAGATGGAAGTTTTTCACTGTAAAGACCTATTCTCAATGGTGCTTCTCTGAAATTTTTTTTAAAGGCGGGTACAAGTCTATCAACTCCGGATAGGTGTCTTGATATATTCACAGATTGTGTGGAGAGCATGTGCTGCACAAGTAATATGCAGCATATAAGCATATCTTGCCTTTAATAGTCTGCCTCTTCTTAAAATATATGCGGCACTGTCACTAACAAATAAAAGTATTTTTCCATGTACCTGTCGTCCGAATGAAGCATTTTGTGCAAACTCTCGTCAATGGCTTCAGCAATTGTTTCCGCATCAACTGTATTTATAACTTTAGATGGTATTACATATGCGTTATGTGGAATAGTTGGATGTAGTACACCAGCTACAACATTTACCATACAGCGTCCTAATATATCGGCAGTTTTGTCGGTATTTATCCATAGGTACTGATTTGAAAGATGTCTTCTAATGCATTCTACTGTTTTCGTGAAGCACTTAGAAACATAATATTTACGTAAGTTGGATTCATCCGGAAAATTTCGACCAGTATATTTTTGGAGAAATGTTTTGAAAGTTTGATTGTCAAGTTTATTTAATGGGATATTAGCCGTCATTAAAGCTTCACAGAGTTCTTCGTTAAAATTTTCAGCTTTCAACGACGGGAAATGTTATCTTCTACAAAAAAGGTCCTTACAATTTTTAACGTAAAACTAACCGTTTTCGAGATATTTGCAAAAAGGCGTTCTTCAAGATGGCGGCTAACGCTCGCGGTTTTGGACGACACAAATTTGGTTTTATACTTAGGGGACACCTCTGACATAATCCAATCGAAAAATCAATTGATAGGATTTTTGCGGAGCGCACCCCGTTTTTGGTGCTAAAATTCCTGGACTAATACACTGACATTGGACCCGTTTAAAGCTGATAATTTTAACGCAGAACTCTGTGAAGCTTTAATGGCTAATAACATTTCTTCAAAATATACTGGTCGAAATGTTCCTGATGAACCCACCTTACGGAAATATTGTGTTTCTAAGTGCTTCACGAAAACAGTAGAATGTATTAGAAGACATCTTTCAAATCAGTAATAGCATCTAAAGTTATAAATACAGTTGATGCGGATACAGTTGCTAAAACCACTGACGAGAATTTGCACAACATGCTTCATTCGAACGACAGGTACATGGAAAAAATACTTCTATTTGTTAGCGACAGTGCCGCATATATGTTAAGAATAGGCAGACTATTAAAGGAAACATATCCTGATATGCTGCATCTTACTTGTGTAGCACATGCTCTCCACAGAATCTGTGAATATATCAGAGACAGGTATCCGGAAGTTGATAGACTTGTATCCGCTTTTAAAAGAGTTTTCAGAGAAGCACCATCGAGAGTAGGTCTTGGAAGATACTAGTTTTCATGCAGAGAAGTTCGATAGTTTACAAAATTTCGTTACATCTTTAAATGATGATGCTCGAAGTATTTCTGAGTGCAAGGAACTAACAAAAATCCCAAATTTAAAAAATCAGTTGTTATTCCTTCAGGAACACTGTGGAAATTTGCCTATATTTTGAAAATCGAAATCTCGTATTAAAAGATCGATTAGCCACATTAGATGTGGCTATTAATAATTTCAAAAGTATTCCAAGTGACTTAGACGCAGTTTCAAAAAGAAATCCAGATTTAATAACATTGCGGCAATTGAGTATGGGGACAATGATACAAAATCTAACTGCTAAATCGCTGAAATAAAAGAATATTTCCAGTACCGACCCATAACCAGTTAAAATGTAGAAAGGACGTTTTTTATCTACAAGGATGTATACTTCATTCAGAGAGAACAAATCTTACAGAAGACAACCTTCAGAAAGTATTGCTAGTAAATATTAATACTCCTTTACTCGACTTGAACTACAAAATGGACAATTGTATTGTGTAGATCACCACCCACTTGTTATCCAATTATATAAATAGAATTAAAACGTCTTTAAAAATACAATATTTCAATAGTGGGTCCATGGGCGATGAGTCATCAACCTTTCGTGTCCGGTCTGTAGTAATAATCATCTTGATTAGCAGAATTACAACGCAAATATGAGATAGGTAATCCTATCAAATCGCTGACATTACCGAAGACAAGTTCGTTATACCTACTCTGTTTTAAACATTAAACATACAGAAGCAGAGCAATTTGCCGAGATGCATTTTATCAAGATTCTACAGTGTCTGTAGAAGTAACAGATAAAAAAATACAGATGTTAATTTTAACAAATGTATTTATATGCACGTCCACTGATCCACGCTATTATTTTTAAACTTCTCAGAATCACACGACGCACGGATTTCGAAACACCTGTGCTCTCGTTCCGTTTATGTTTTAAATCGTGTTATATCATCACGTTCAGCTGTAAAATGTTTGTTTTTTGATTATAGATGAAAGTGTATCCATAGCTAACGTTACATTCGTGGAAGCTACGAGATGACAGACGACACTCTGAGTTCATAAACAAATGAAGCAACTTTCGATGAAACGAGACATTGAACCTTCGCCAAACCGTGACACGATTTCGTTGATTCTCCCCGTCTTCGGAGAAATTTATGTGTTGCAAGAGCACCGCAGACGGTATTACAATTTAATACCATTACAGGCGGCATGCGGCATCAGTAAAAGTATCTACGTGCTTTTAAATTGTTCCTGAAAGAATAATCTACGCGATCGTAAATAAATTAGCATTTGCGTTTCTAAATAGCTTATGTATATCGCAATTCGTAGTAAATTTTATAATTAAAAAAAATGGAAATGAAATAAAAAACTGGAGATGCCGGGGATCGAACCCGGGGCCTTTCACATGCAAAGCGAACGCTCTACCACTGAGCTACATCCCCACACTTTAATCTCCTACTTGATACGTTCGTGAATACCTACTTGATTGCGAAGATATATTGTTTAAATTTACTTTTTATATAGTTATTGTTTACAACAAATCACATTCTTTTATTACATTATATATGCCCGACCATTGGCGCAGTGCAGTGTCCTCCAGGTCAGTCATTTCATAGTTCCCAGCGTGAGGACCGGAACTTCCTCTCTGAGTGTTGGTTTTTCTTTGGTTTTAGGTACACACTTATTCCCGAATTCAGAGGTACTAACTTCATTCATACCTCAGATGCTAGCCTAATAATGAATACAGCCGAAACCTTTCGTAAATTGTGTATAGCTGTTGAAGATTATTAACACATGAATTATTATTATTACTGTACCTATTATATTTGCTTTACGAGGTATGCGCCATAAATTCTCGGCCTGACAGGCTTACACAGATTCAAACGTGTTCAATCTCCGTCACGTCATGCATGCACATACGCGACGTGTACACTATAAATATGACGGTTTGAAGCCTAGTAGTTTTTAGTAACCAGCCAACCAACTTGACAAGCGCACGAAAATGTCTGAAGTAACGAAAATTGAGTACCGCGCGGTGATTAAATTTTTAACAAAAGAAGGGCATACAGCTTATCACATTAAATAACGTTTAGACGGCGTTTACGGTGATTCATCTCCTTCGTATTCAACTGTAAAAAAGTGGGCAAAATGTCTCCGTTTGGAACAAGAATCCCTGGAAGATGCTGATCGGTCGGGTCGACTAATTGAAGTAATAACACCTCAACAAATTTAAATTATTGAGCACTTAGTGCTAAAAGATCGCCGTCTGAAAGTGAAGGAATTAGCAGTGATAACAAACATTTCCGAAACAAGTGTTCGTCGAATTCTCCATTACCATTTGGGTATGAATAAAATTAGTGCTAGATTGGTACCGCAACTTCTTCCTGCTCTCCAACGTGAATGTATAGTCGAATGTGCGCAGTCGTTTTTAAACATGTCTGGAGACGACCTAAAACCGATTTTTGAGTCCATTCTCACAGGGGATGAAACAATGGTTCTGTTTTACGATCCCCTATCGAAAAGGAAGTTCATGCAATGGCGGCGACCTGATGAACCTCGTCCCAGAAAGGCGAAAGTCGTTCAATCAACGAAAAAGGTGATGGCCACAATATTCTGGGATTGTGATGGCATTTTGCTAATTGACTTTAAAGAGCGCAATACAAGTGTGAACGGCACATATTATGCGTCTTTATTGCATAAATTAAAGGACAATATTCGTGCAAAACGTCGTGGAAAATTGACAAAAGATGTGCGATTATTGCACGACAATGCTCCCGTCTGTACTGCCGCCATTTCACAAGCTGCCATCCGCGAATGCAGCTTTCAAAAATTGGAACATCCACCGTATAGTCCGGAAATGGCTCCTTATGATTTTTTTTTTGTTTTCTAATTTAAAAAAAGACCTTAGGGGACGTAATTTTAAGGACGACAGTAAGTTGCAGGCAGCTGTTATAGAACATTTTGACGGAAAAACTTCAGATTATTTTTACAAGGGTATCGAATTATTAATTCATTGTTGTTTTAAATTTATGGAAGTTAGGGGAGAAGAAAAAAAAAATTTTGTAACTGATGAAATAATTCAACAAAAAGCAAACGAATTCATACACAAATCAGAAAAAAGCAAAAGAGAAAACACATTACCGTCAGTGATAAAAAGCGGTTTGGAATTCGCTTTTTGAACTTATCTGGGGAAAAATTAGCCTCTCAATCAAAACTCGTGGATCGATTATAAAATTCAGGTAACATATAAAATAGAAGAACTCTATCTTATATTGAAGTAGCTGTACAATACTAATGAGACAGGACTCTATTGGGAAATTGTTACCAGACAAAAGATTTGTGCCGACAGAAGAAAAACTGCTGCTGGTAGAAAAACAAAAAAGCAGAGAAACATATTTTTGTCATGCGCTAACGCTATTAAGTCTCATAAAGTAAAGCAAGTAATTATTGGTAAAGCAGCGAAACCAAAGTCATTTGAAAATTTTACATGTTTTGTGCACTATGAACATTCAAAATAAGCTGGGATGACTTCTAGCATTCTCAAGCACTGGTTTTATTATACGTTCGTACCTCATGTAAATGTTAATTTCCTACTTTCTAAGAGTGATTTTTTTTTTACTTAAAGATTAAAAGGCTTCTAAAAGATAAAGGCCTTCCGTTAAAAGCCTTATTTCTATTAGATAACGCACCATCGCATCCAAATAAAAATTAATTGTATGGATGGGCAAATTGTAACACTGTTTTTCCCTCCTAAGCGATGAATCAAAATGTAATTAGACTAACAAAATTCTATTGCAGAACCATCTACTGTAATAGAAAACATGAATAGCATTTCTGATACCTAGAAGTATTAGAGATGCAGTAATCAACTTAGTCGCACATTCGAATCATCTTAATATCGAAATTATCAGAAAGTATAACAGGACTATTTTAGATGGAGTTTCAAATAAGAATGATGACGAAACTACTATTTTGAAATGTCAGTGGAACATGGAGAATTCAACGTCCAAATCTTTTGAACTTCTGCGCACATTGACACCTCAGATTAGTCCCATCTTCATAATTCATATGAAAATGTGTCTCAATTGTATGAACATTACTGCATTTTAAGAAACTGATCTTTTGAGTGGTATCAGTGTGAAAGAAACAATGGAATTCGTGATGTTCAGGAATGTGGAAGGCGATCCAAAAACAATTTGAACCCTTGAATAAAGTTTTGCTAGATAGCTAAACGCTTTAAATGTGTTAATGAGCAGAGATGTATGATATTTTGTGGTACGGACGTTATAAAGAGAATAAGACCAAGAAGTCGTTATGCAAAAAAAAAATAATTTACAGAAACAAACAAAAATTTCTAACTTTTTGAACAAAAAATATTTTTTTTACTCTTTGTTTTATTTGTTGCTATATTACTTTCCTGTACGTAGTGTTCTGATAACAAAAAAGTGGTTTTAAAAATAGTATTTCTATCTCGCAAATTGTGTATTCCAGAACACAAAAGTAATTATAGCTCGAGTTGGAACAAACAATCTATAAAAAATTACATAATTCGGACCGAAAGTAATACTTTTACTCCTATCGGACAGTAGCATTTTGCGAATATCTCGCAAATTATGCATTGTATATATTATAAGTGCCAAAGTATTTAGATCTAGATTTGAAACAAGTTTTATATTGAAAATTTTTTAAAATTTGGACCGGAAGTAGAACGTTCAACTTTTGTGATTAAACTTACTTTGTAACAACATTTATATATACATTTCGGAACGCACTTAAGTACATATAAGAAAGTCGTGTGGTTGCCACCCCTAATTTTTTAATCAGTATTACTTATTTTTTATGTGTTTAGTATGTTAATTATCAATGTTTATTACATGACGCCTTGCACACTATCAAGTGACTACTGCGTAATGTTCGTTATGTCTCGGAACGGCATTATTCATCAAGTCTCACTGTGAATCAAATCATCTATTATGCTGTAGAGTTAGATGTAAAGGCATTATTCCTCTATAGCGCTATCATCTTTCAACAAATTTAAGCACCCATTTTTAATAAACATTATATAGTTATTTTTAATTATTCTTAGTTTACTAGAGTTACTATACCGTTACTAGCGGGATGTTATTTTTATTAGTACTGCTATGTGTATGTATGTATGTATGTATGTGTGTATGTACGTATATACATATACATGTGTATTAGGTATTAATTGCGAATGCAATTCTGCAGCATGTTTTCTGTGTGTAATGAAAATAATGTCACCTACACGCTTTGCTCATGAAGTACATTCTATATAAAGCCACCCACACATATTAATATATGCTGAACTACAAGAACAAAGTCTAACCTTACAGTATCTGAAAGTAATTATATTCGTATATACATTGTGAACTGCAGACATATTTCGTTTACGGATCGAAAAATATCAATGTCCTTTACCTAATTTTCTAGTAGCTATGCCTGTTCAACTAGTTTTATTGACGAGATATTAGTAGATCTGAATAAAATTAATAACCAGATATTAAATTCCTATGTTGAATGTAATTTTTAATTAATATATTTAAGAAAAAAGCAATTCATTCACATATTCCTATACAACGTGTCCCAGTAAACATTTCCAGAATCGGGAATGTATTTGAGGACTTACAGTAAGAAAAAGAAAAAAGTCAAATTTCTTTCCCATGCAATAACTTTTTTTATCGACGACTAAACAATAAAGTAGGTACTATATTAATCGCTATTGGTTAATAATAGGACTCATAATATCCAGAGGGAATAATGAAATGCGACCGGGAAATAATGAGACATAACGTTACCATAATTCCCTGCATTCTGCCAATAAGAACATAACGTTACCAACGTTGTCGTACTAACGATAGACAAATTCGGCCATTTTACTAACTGTCTAACCGTCAAACGTCATATCGATATAGTAATCTGACATTTTCGTTTAATTATTTTGATTTTTTTAATAATCTTCAGCTAGTCGTAGATAAAGTAGTGTATACTAACTCGTAATAATTACTATTATACCCCCGAGCCGAGTTACTCCCTCGCCGCTTCACGGCTCGGTTCGTAAATTCGGCTCTCGGGAATAATAACTGTCATTATTGACTCGTTGTATAAACTACTATTGTTTTAGCAGACACATAATTTTTATTTGCACTTTTTTGAGGCACTTTTTATGCACTTTCCATTTTTTAATTTTACCTCTTAACATTAATTTTTCTTATGGAACACTAAGTCGGCTTTGAAAGAATGGGGCGTGTTTTTTATCCTTTTTGCAGTGATATAGTATATGCTATTTATTTTTAAAAACAACAAAGAGAATATTAAAAAATGTATTTTATTAAACACTCAACAATAAGAAGGTACATGAGAAATCGACAAAGAAAATAATTATAAAAGATGTTTAAACAATTGACCATCCTGTTCTAGACATAATTGTGTCCTGAATAGTGTCGACGTAATGGCACTGCGTAGTTTTTGCCTTTTAATGCTACCAAATGCTGCAAAAACAGCTTCACAAAGATCTTCGTCAATATCAAATGAACGGATAGTCTGTTTCAAGATATTGTGCGAATGCAAGCTACCAAATGTTGCTATATCTAGAAACGGATTATACATATATAGTCTGTTTCAAGATATAGTGCGAATGCAAGCTGCCACAGGTTACTATATCTTGAAACAAGCTATACAGGCTGGTTCACCGGGAACTGAATCGATCGATTGCAGAAAAACTGTAGCTAGGAATGATCTGACATTATACTAAAGTCGATGAGGGCCATTCGCCTAAAATATTTTCAAGATGGCGGCACTCCGGGCTATACCGGAAGTAGGCACCAAATTCCTAGTTTTAAATAGAATATGCTATATATTGTCAGGTTTTTAGATTCTACGTGAAATTCTAAATATATTTCATGTATAATTTCATATATCTAAGTGTGACCCTTTTTGACTTATTAAAATTCTTATGTTAAATTTGACGTTTGCAGACAGAAAATCAATAGCATTTTTTTCCATATAAAGATGAATTTATTATTGAATTTGAAATAAATTCTCTCAAATAGATGGTCTAATTAAATACTATTTGTATACAATTTTTACAATTATTAATACAGAGTGTGCGAATTATACGCCTGAAAACGAATTTGGAAAAATTGCCAAAAGACAATTTTTTGGCAATTTTTCCAAATGGGAAGCGGCAACTTTTATAATTTCATCTTATTCTGCATTAAAAATAAGGATAGCTTTGTATAAATATGTCTATTATAAAAATTGGTAGTTTTCGAAATATTGGCAAGTTAGTGTTTTTATGTTCTACAATAACTGTTTGCATTAGTTCTTTTTTCATTAGTTAGTCATCACAGTGTTTACAAAATTATAAATTGTCATTCGTTGAAGAAAAGTCATATCATAATTTCAATAAGTCATGCCGGGGCGCTTAAATTGTACAAACGATGATTTTTTAAATTTATTTATTACGTTCCCCATAAATAATAAATAAATTTAAATAATCATCGTTTGTATATAAACATTCGCACGTAGTACCTCTATGGTCTATCCAACACTATTAAATATATTTCCAGTTAGTAATGCATAAACTAAATATTAAAAACAGAGTGAACATTCATTTCATAAAACAAATTAATTTTTATATTATAACTCATAAGGATTTTTCGTAACTCACTTCGTTTGATCATACAGTTCATCAAATTACTTTGTATAAATACCTTCCATTTTGTTTAACAAAAAAGAAAAATAAATCAAAAGAAATATTTTTAAAAATGCTAATTAAATACTTGAATACAAATTTTCAATCTCTAAAGGAACAGGCAGTGCGTATTTGCCCTACTGTATATTATTCTGAAACGATATGCCGTCGGAGCGTCGCTTTCAAATTCGTGTCTTTGCGATCAAAATCTCAGTCGAAAATTATCGTGTTCAATGTTGTTTTTCGTTTATATATTATTAGACAAAAGACGATCGGTACATTTGCGCCCTCTGTCTTGAATTTTAAATGGGCCATACTGCTACACACATGGTTAAATTTATTTCTCGGCCATTTTAAGTTGTCGCTTTTTACTCATTCACTTTGACAGCTATACAACAATGTCCGCCATCCTAATTTCTCCTTACTTAAGTTTACAAATTTATTGCATCTTATTCTAGGTAAGTGTATCTTCAAACCTTTTCTTTATCTGAGGTGAAATTATTTCTTCCAAAGTGCTACAAATAAAGTATTGACGTTTTATTTTTCTTTTGCAGGTGTTAAACCATACATGATCTTCATTGTTGCCTCAAAACATAAAGGCTATAAATATAGGAACTAAAGAACACATTCCAACCCTTCATTATTATATACTAAATGTTTTATTTACGATCTAAAATCTTATAAGATAAATATCGTAGTTATATCCTTTTTTATTAACTGTAGGTATTTGAAACCTTTTTACTTTCATTGCTAGAGTCATATTTATGAATCAATTTTATTCATATCAACATTTACGTTTTCCTTTGCTATTATTTCATTTTCTTTAGCATATCTGATTTCATTTTGCTCATAGAGTTTAATAGCGTTCAAATGATTCACCCTCTTTATTGTTTCATCCTTCATCATGACTCTTTGTCTATTGTTTGTTTTTAATACTTTTTATTCTTAAATAATATTGAGAGCTGATATACCCCGACAATGGAGCTTCATCCGAAAAAAATGTGCGATTCAAATCTTCTTCATGTAGTATTTCATTAAATCAGTTGCAATAATTCAATATCTGTTCAAGGTGCCGTAAATGTTGTAGTACAGAAACTTTATATGGGTGGACATATATAAGTTTGTTTTCAGTGCCTTATGAGCACTTCCATAGGAAATACCTACAATTTAAATACATAATGCTACATAAGAAATTACGTTTAAGTTAATTAGATCTTTTTACCAGTTTGAGCAGGCTGCTTTCGTACAGATTTTGTGGGACTAACTTCCATTCGCTGCTCTATTCGGTAAAACTGTTGGTGCTTCTTCAGGTTTACGTTCACAAACACTTTCCGTTTTCTTAAACCTCTCAATCCTCTTATTGCGATCACGAGTGACTGTGCCCATGTTTATTTCCAAATTTCCATATTCCGTTACAAATTGCTGAAAACACGATCCCAATGAATATTTCCATGATCCATCCTCTTGCAATGTTCCACAGCGAAAGTGCGACATTACAATAAACGTATCCTGTTGTATCCTCAAAGGCATGGTATACGAGGTACATTGTCTTGAAATAGACAGAAAAGCGACAATAAAACAGTGATAATACTAAAATGTACAAGACACTTCTATACATTATGGTTTTGACATTTGACCACATTTGACATGTAAATTTAGTATGGGCAATTCACGGAGGTAAATATTTCCTAGTTTTCGATAATACTGGGATTTTTTTGTTGCCAACCCAGGACAGTTCAAAATGATCTCGTTGTATATGGAAACATATGCGTTAAATGGCATTTTAAAGATAGGTGTATTGTGGAACGTATTTTTTCTCATATAACTCTCTGTATAATCGAGTTCTAGTAACTCCGTGAATAATTCCAATATTATAGATATCACTTGTACTAGCGATTACTATTACATGTAGTATCATTTCTTAAATTAGAGAAGTGAATGTAAAATGGTTTGTTTTCAAACCAGTATGAGGACGTGATGTTTAACATAAACAATCATCATTACAACATTTTTTATTGCTTATACAGGAAACATATTAGCATCAAAACCGCAGAAATTATAAAAGTCTTTTTATGTCTCTGTTTTATGTGATTACTTAGAACAAAACACATTGTATGGTTATTATGATTACACGTGTTTGCAGTGCTATTAGATTCACACTATCAGAAACCGAATGATATGTGTGAACTTAACAACTTTCCAGAAAATTTGGCGGTAATGTATGTCGGGAAGTAACTTCTGAATAACCAAAAAAAAACAATTCTCATTTAATTAATTTCTATTTTGATCGAAGTTATTTTATGCGTAGAAAAAGAAAGAAAAATTATTAACTCTGGTATAAATAAGAAAGTGCATACTGAGCTTGTTTCGTATGTAAATATAAAGTAGTTGCTGTTGAGTAACACTTATACATACAATTGATTCTGTTAATGATGTCGATGACTGTCGATACGTAAACAGAAAATTTTTCGAACTAAATGAAAATACAACCAGACTTTAAAAAACACGTTAAAAGCAGTGTTGGTTTAAGAGAACTTAATCTTATTCCCGAATGTCTTACTCCTTGCGATTCTAGTCTAGTCAGTTATTGTGTCGTCACTTTTCCAAAGCTTTCGATAGTATCGTTTATAACGTTCCGATTCAGAAGTTGAACAAATGGGACAATAATGTCTGTACATAAACTAACTAAAGGGTTACTCACGGACAGAAAACAAGCTGTGGTTTGATAGGATTTACTGGATAGATTACAAGAAGAGGAATATAGCATGGCTACTGGACATCTTTTTATATAAATGATCTGCCAATAAACATTATTTATAAAGGCCCAATTATGTATACAGACGATACGTCTTTCCTGATCAAAGAAAGTAACGACTTTATCGAAGCTAAAATATTACTGAATGCAGCAAAGAAATGATTTGGAGCTAGAGAATACAATCCCGAATTCCGGGATCTCGGGATACCGGCCGTTTTTTGATCCCGAGCGAGAACACTTAGCAGAGTTAACAGAAGATGAAAGCATTAATGAGGTGATAAAGAAAATCCTCAAAGTTGTAGTGTATTTCAAAAGATCACCATTGAAAAATGAAACAGTACTTCAAAAATATGTGAAGATTGAACATGAAAAAGAGCTGTCACTTCTTTTGGACTGTAAAACCAGGTGGAATAGTCTTTTAACCATGCTGAAACGATTTTCTCCTTTGAAACCCTGCATTCAAAAAGCTCTTATAGATCTCAATCATCCAATCCGTTTAGAAGATGCTGATTTTGACTTGGTAAATAAAATTGTTGATGTGCTGACCCCAATTAAATAAACAGTAGAAGCAATCTGTAGGCGAGATTCTAATTTATGCACAGCTGATGCTGTCTTGAAATTTCTTTAAAAACAATTGTCTTTCAGCACTCGCCAATAAAATGAAAATATCCTTAGTGGGACGTATAAAGCAACGACGAAGTGATGATTTAACTGGTGTGTTGAATTATTTACAAAATCCACGAAAAGATGATGAAAATCAGTTATTATCGGATTTGGAATGGCTTGACTTATTTCCTGTTCCTACACAGGCTTTAGTGAGGAAGCAAATAAAGAGTACTGTTAAAAGACTAAATAGTCTAGATGGCACGGAAGAGGAAGAAAGATCAGGATCACAAACAGATGATGAGCCAAGGCAACAAACCTCCAACCCCAATTCACACTAAAGGAAAAGTTACAGCTAGAAATTAATAAGAGCATGGAATGCCCAGATCCTGAAGTACAAAATGAATCGGGGTTGGTAAATAGTATTAGACGCGAAATGAGCTTGTTTGAAAATGGAGGTGTTCGTGTATATCACTTAGAATTAGCATTTAAATATCTATTGTTTATTCCTCCAACCACTGAAGAACCTGAGCGAGCGTTTTCAGCTGCTGCTTATGATATTTCTGCAATTGTATTTTCGAAATTCTAAATAGTTTTTTTCCCCTTATTTTAGTATATTGTGTATTGTGTTGTGCAACAATATTAATAAATAATTTTTAAGAAATTACTTAAGTTTTTTTTTCATTTTAGCCCAATTAAAAACCACATATTCTAACCCCGGAATCCCGGGATGTATTCTATATTGAGAGCGAATATCAACAACTAAACAGCAATAATTAGCAGAAATCTGTTAAGGTCCTGGAATGCAAATAAATAACAAATGAAATAGGAAAAACCCACTTAAATTAAATGCAAAGCAATTTGACATCTGCAATATACAACGAGATCATTTTGAACTGTCCTGGGTTGGCAAACCAAAAGTCCCAGTATTATCAAAAATAGGAAATATTTACTTCCGTGAATTGTCCATACTATATAAGTAGGGTACTTTGGAGAGTTCTGGGACACCTCCTCCCCCTCTCACCCAGCTCCCCCTCACCCCCCTCGCCCTAGTGGCGCCCTCTGCCAACCCAACTGATGTGGCGCCCCCTCGCGGTCGCCAACCCAACTAAAAATTACAGATTTCATCATTACCAACCCAACTAAAATTACAGATTTCATCATTACCAACCCAAGTGATGTGGCGCCCCTCGCGGCCTCCAACCCAACTAAAAATTGCAGATTTCATCATTACCAACCCAACTAAAAATTGCAGATTTCATCATTACCAACCCAACTAAAAATTGCAGATTTCATCATTACCAACCCAACTAAAAATTGCGGATTTCATCATTACCAACCCAATGTGGCGCCCTCTGACGGCCACTAACCAAACTAAGAAATGGCAGATTTCATCATTACCAACCCAATGTGACGCCCTCTCACAGCCACTAACCAAGAAATGGCATCTCTCATGATTGCCATAATGCAGCATCCTCTCACGGTCACTAGCCAAACTAAGGTGACGTCAGACAAAATGGCTGACCATCAAGATGGTCTTTGTTTCTAGAGAATTCCTGAATAAATTACCAGGCTTGCTATCGCGCTTCTCAATGTACTTCAAACAGGTCTAAACATGTTTCCAGCGGAAACCGCAACGGCTGTATGCTTCTGTGATAGCCGCATGCTTGAAATGTATATCTTACTTATAAAATAAAATAAAACAAACAATGTATTTATTATTATTAATTAACAATATGACCAAGTTTCATACCCTCAAGATGGTCGATAAAAATATAAACTTTATATCTAAGATCGGCATACCATTTCAAAATTATAAAATAAATATACAGTATGCTTCTGTGATAGCCGCACGCTTGAAATGCATATCTTACTTATAAAATAAAATAAAACAAACAATGTATTTATTATTATTAATTAACAATATAACCAAGTGTCATACCCTCAAGATGGTCGATAAAAATATAAACTTTATATCTAAGATCGGCATACCATTTCAAAATTATAAAATAAATATACAGTATGCTACTGGACGAGATAGCAACCAAGTATGAATATACAGGACGTTTCAAAGGTAGGATAGAATAGCAAGATGGCCGCCAAAAATCTAATAAACTAAGGTGACGTCAGGCATCCAATCTATCAAAACCATGCACTCAAACTCCTATGAAACATCATCTCAAAACCATCGCTAGAATCAGCTCACAACCGGGTCATGAAGCAGTTCTGAAACCCCTATATTAAAACCACACATTCAAACCACTATCAAATCCCTCTTTTCTCAAAAAGCCATCCAACCATCCATCAATCCATCCATCCATCCATACATCCATCAATCCATCCATCCAACCATCAATCCATCCATCCATCCATCCATCCATACATCCATCCATCCATCCATCCAACCATCCATCCTCAAAACAATACTTTCAAGTCCATTAATCCATCCATCCATCTGGACGAGATAGCAACCAAGTATAAATATACAGGACGTTTCAAAGGTAGGGATTTTTAGAAAAGCAAGATGGCGAATCCAAGATGGCCGCCAAAAATCTAATAAACTAATGTCACGTCAAGCATCCAATCTATCAAAACCATGCACTCGAACTCCTATGAAACATCATCTCAAAACCATCGCCAGAATCAGCTCACGTCATGAAGCGGTTCTGAAACCCCTATATTAAAACCACACATTCAAACCACTATCAAATCCCTCTTTTCTCAAAAAGCCATCCAACCATCCATCAATCCATCCATCCATCCATACATCCATACATCCATCCATCCATCCATCCATCCATCCATCAATCCATCCATCCATCCATACATCCATCCAACCATCCATCCAACCATCCATCCATCCAACCATCCATTAATCCATCCATCCATCTGGACGAGATAGCAACCAAGTATGAATATACAGGACGTTTCAAAGGTAGGGATTTTTAGAAAAGCAAGATGGCGAATCCAAGATGGCCGCCAAAAATCTAATAAACTAAGGTGTCGTCAGGCATCCAATCTATCAAAACCATGCACTCAAACTCCTATGAAACATCATTTCAAAACCATCGCTAGAATCAGCTCACGTCATGAAGCGGTTCTGAAACCCCTATATTAAAACCACACATTCAAACCACTATCAAATCCCTCTTTTCTCAAAAAGCCATCCAACCATCCATCAATCCATCCATCCATCCATCCATCCATCCATACATCCATCCATCCATCCATCCAACAATCAATCCATCCATCCATCCATCCATACATCCATCCATCCATCCATCCATACATCCATACATCCATACATCCATCCATCCATCCATCCAACAATCAATCCATCCATCCATCCATCCATACATCCATCCATCCATCCATCCATCCAACCATCCATCCATCCATGCATCCAACCATCCATCCATCCATCCATCCATCTGGATAACATAGCAACCAAATATTAATATACAGAACATTTCAAAGGTAGGGATTTTTAGAAAAGTAAGATAGCGAATCCAAGATGGCCGCCAAAAATCTAATAAACTAAGGTGACGTCAGGCGAAATGGCCGACTATCAATATGATCGATCAAAATATAAACTCAACTTCTAGAAAATACCCAACTCCATATCACGCATCACAACAACAACCACCACCACAACCACCCAACATAGTTTCAAACGCCACAACACCAGACCAACTTAAGAAGATACATCTAGGTCAATCCCCAACACAACATACTTTCAAACGCCACCACCGCGGATTTACATCTAAGATCGGCATACTTTGTCAAAATCATAAAATAAATATATAGTATGGTACTGGATAACATAGCAACCAAACATGAATATACAGGACATTTCAAAAGTAAGACTTTTAGAAAAGTAAAATAATGAGCCCATATTTTAAGAAAACAATTTATTAAAAATAAAACAACTACACACATCAAACAAACCTCAACCATACTTTCAATTTCACAAATATCAAAATTTAAACAAAACAATCAAATGCAAAGGCAAGGAATGTTCTCGAGATGACCCATATAGTGCAATATAACAATGCAGTAAAACGATAGAGGTGAGATACATGGTCTATCAAAAATTTTTATTACCCACTTTTTTTTCAGCAATCAAAACTTTTTTGACAAAACACTATACATATGAAAATAGACATAACATTAAATATTTCCATTTTAGAGATACCCCAGTTTAATCTCAATTTTAAATAACATAAATTCTTAAATTGATTTAGTTAACTTTCTTATAATATTTAAAAAAAGGTTGAAAAAGAAAACATACTAAGTCCCACAACAGATAAAATATGTACTATCTTTTTACACTTCATGTTTAGTACTATCATTAGAAGAAATATGCTTGAGGTACAGCTTTTAATATGAAATTTAGAGGTTTTTATGCAAAATACATAGTTTATCACTAATAAAACTAATTTTGAAACACATTGTCCACATAGCAAATACCACTTCCTGTACATTTTAAAAAATAACAATTTTTATATATCATAAAAGAACCAAACAAAAAACTAATATAAAGACAGCATTAACGTTCTAACCAAAAGATTTACAAAAATATTAAATATATACTTGTTCTAAAATTGCTTCTATCTCTCTTTTACAGTTTATGTTTGTACAGCAGCGAATGTATTACATTTCCTTTGAAATTACATAAAAATCCATGCAATACACTTAAAACATTTGAAAAATCATGTTTGGTAAGCCCACTATATATCAATATTTAAGACAAAAAATTATTATTAATTTTCCATCTACAGATACCCCTGCTTAATATCAATTTGAATTAACATAAATTCATAAAATGAGTCTATCTTTTACAGTTCGTGGGTTGTACTATCATTAGAAGAAATATGATTGACGAGCGGCTTTTAATATGAAATTTAGAGGTTTTTACACAAAAACATAGTTTATGCCTAATAAAAACTAATTTTGAAACACATTGTACACATAGCAAATACCACTTCCTATACATTTAAAAAATAACAATGTTTATACATCATAAAAGAACGAAACAAAAAAAACTAATATAAAGACAGCATTAACGTTCTAACCGAATTCGAGCCATACTCTCCCATGTTTTGTGAGCTGTTGCATTGTCCTGTTGGAAATACCTATGTAAAAGTTCGTCATCATGAAGATTTTGTAAAAACGGTTCAAGTAAATTATTTCGATATCTCTCAGCATTTATCGATCCTTCAAAAAACACAGGTCCAAATATACACCTTCTAGAAACCGCTAGCCAAACACCAATTTTCTGCGGATGGAGAGGCGATTGAATAAACTCATGAGGATTCTCCGAAGACCAAATACGCATATTTTGTTTGTTTATATAGCCGGATAGGTGAAACCATTCTTTTTGTATATATTTGTAGAGTAAAAGCAGCATTCGATCGACTAAGAAATAGTAGCACTTAAAACATTTGAAAAATCATGTTTGGTAAGCCTACTATTTAAGACAAAAATTATTATTTATTTCCATTTACAACAGATAGCCCACTATTTATCAATATTTAAGGGCAAAAAATTATTATTAATTTCCCCATTTACAACAGATTTCCTTGTTTAATCTCAATTTTTGAATAACATAAATTCTTAAATTGATTTAGTTAACTTTCTTATAATATTTAAAA
This sequence comes from Amphimallon solstitiale, assembly GCA_963170755.1. Taxonomy (NCBI): domain Eukaryota; kingdom Metazoa; phylum Arthropoda; class Insecta; order Coleoptera; family Scarabaeidae; genus Amphimallon; species Amphimallon solstitiale. The sequence goes on from OY720680.1 coordinate 105,786,924, forward strand.
AAGGGCGAGAAAGAAAACATACTAAGTCTCACAACGGATAAAATATATGCTATCTTTTACAGTTCATGTTTTTGTACTATCATTACAAGAAATAAGCCTCGCGATTAGCTTTTAATCTGAAATTTAGATGCTTCATAAAACCACCTCAGAGACACTAAAAAATTATGATTCTCAGCTCAACCAACCATTCAAAAAGTTGATACATCAAATTCATGAATATTAATATCACTCTACACTCTTAATAAAAAATTTAGCAGAAGTCTCACATTAAATGAATACAAAATTTATATATGCACTACATTAAATGAAGATTGAATTTTATACACTGCTTATATCACCAGAAATTTTGTTACAAGATTATATGATTAGATAGACTCATGACTAAGCCTAAACGGACACCAGGCTTTCAATATGTAGTAAAGTTTTTTTTTCTTCATACATTTAATATAAACTAATGATCTATCTTTAGAAAGCATCCACAGGTCCATTAGAACTTGTGGGTGGTGCAACATCTACTTTAACCCTCTTCTTAGGCGGTCCGGCAACATGCTCACATGTATCCACACCCTCCCTACAAATACCGCAAACAAAATTGCGGTGGAGAGTATTCACATGTCGCTCCATGCTATCACGCCGGGTGAAGGATTTTCCGCAAATGATGTAATTCATTCTATGAAAAACAAATTAAAAATAATTAATATAATAAATTTAAGAGAATAAAAAGCTATTGAAACCTAATTTTTAATATATCGAAATTGCTAATTTATTTGACTGATCCGCATATATTTAACTAAAAAATACCTGTATTATTCAGAATTTATTTAAATTATTAAAAAAAATCTCTTTAAAGAACCATATAAAATAATTAACTTAATTATATAAATTTACATTAAAAACAATTTAAAGAAAGCACTAAATGCAAAAAATGCTTGTATTATACAAAATTTATTTAAATTATTGAAAAAATCTTTTTAAAGAACCGTATAAAATAATCAACTTAATTATATAAATTTACACGCTTAAACGTTAAAAACAATATAAAGAAGCTACTAAATGCATATAAAATACTTTGAGGCACCCTGGATTAATTGTATATAAAAATAATATTCAATAAAATATTCAATAAAATTAGCACCATTAAATTATTAAGAATAGCCTTATAATTGAAAAACAATTTTTAAAAAGTCCTATAAAATTTTAGAGTGGTAGAAAAACTATGATCCGCGTATATTTAACTAAAAATACCTGTATTATTGAGAATTTATTGATAAAACCTTATAAAATAATCAATTTAATAATATAAATTTACGCACCTAAAAATTTAAAAAAAAGAAAACAATATAAAGAAGCTACTAAATACAAATAAAATACTTGAAACATATCCTGGATTAATTGTATATAAAAATAATATTCAATAAAATATTAATAAAATTTACGCCATTAAATTATTAAAAATAGTCTAATTGAAAAAACAATTTTTAAAAAGCCCTATGAAATTTTAGAGTGGTAGAAAAACTAATGAAAAATATTGCAAGTTAATATTATATAAATTAGGGTTTCTAAATACCTTATAGTAAACACAAACAAGCACTAAAAACGATGTTGACTGTTTAAAGACACTGGTTATAATAAAATTAAATATGCCGATCTACATATATATAGATACACATCTGTTTTTTCCCGCGCATACATATATATACATATATACGTATGCGACCAGAGGTAATTTAGCGCTGTAAAATGCCTTTCTCACGGTGGTCCGGCTACAATAGGCCCTTTTTCACACACACACACACACACACATATATATATATATATATATATATATATATATATATGTATATGTATGTATGTGAACGGAGATAATTAGTAGCGGCCACATTCCATTCTCACGGGTGACTGTGTGTTCTAAAGCATCTGTTTAATTTTTAGCGTCGCATACCTGCATCCAATGAGGGTCTCGAGTCCGGGAATTTCGTCTTTCTACCTGTACAGATAGATCTGTCTTTATATAAAATTCGTATATATTAACTATGATTTTAGTTTTAAAATAAAAAATAATAAGAAGGTTAAAATAATTCGTTATTTTGTAGATAGTTGCATAGAGCTAAAACATTATTTTGCATGCATATACATTCTCCAGTAGTTTTATTATTATGATAAAAACAATGATTGACATTTTTAATAAGCTTTGGTACATCATTAAAATATTCCAGTAAATTAAATGCTAATGATGTAAAAATACCTAAAAATATTTCGTAAAACAAGAGTATTTTAGTTAAATATACGGAGATCCATATGAAAAACTACGAAAGTTATATTAATGTTAAATATTAAATAATTTAATTAAATGAAAACACATCGTTTCACAAAAATTATGTTTTATTAAACACAAGATGTACATTTCATTTACCATAACAGTACATTATAAACCTTTCTTAATATTGATGATACAGGATCAGTTAAATTAGTATAGTTGTTAAGAAATTGGAGGAGCATTTGATAGTATTTTCTTCATAAAAGTAGTATGTATTGTAATATAAGATAGTGTTATAAACTATACAATAAATATTATTCAGTATTGGAATACACAATGAATAACACAAATTTGAGTAGAGAAAGATAAATATTTCTAATTGCACATGTGTGAATTTGAATCTATCGGGAATATACAGAGTAATTATTTACATCTGATGGTGAAACATGGTCGCGTATTTTATATCATTCAGTAATTTAATTTGCTCTATAGCCAGACAATGAGGTGGATGCTAAGCATTAATGTGTACACACGTAATGTTATGATCGTCAGTGTAACATATATATTCAAGTCTAACACAAACTTTTTGATTTATTGAAACCCCAATAGAAATTATCACTATTTCGAGAAGAATAGTCATGTACCTGTACATATTTAAAGCCGCTGAAGTATGAGTACATTAACAGCTGTATACGCATGTCTTTATCATCCACTTTAATGTGTTACTGTAATTCCAGTTACTTTTTTTTTATTTATACGTACATATATTGTGAATTATTACACTAATTATAAAACAAAATTAATTATAGATAGACAAACATTATGCTGGTATATTGCAAACATGTAATGCTAAGATAATCAGAGTGATATATACATACATGTAAAGAAATTTATAGTTTATTCAATCTCTTATTAAAAGAGTTATTAATATTTTTCAAATGAATACCTGGCAGTGGTGGAAAACTGTTGAAATTTGGATAGATTAATAGTTACATATGCGAGCTTCAGAATAGCTTCTGAACATGTTGGGGAGAGGTTTAAACTGCTTTCTATTCAACATGAACTCCGGTGAACTTGTTAAAAAAAAAACCGGTTCTGTATCGGTTCAGCTTGACAGGAGCGGCTTTTAGAATTCTAAGTCATGAATGGCGCACCACAGATAGGTATTTTTTTATTAAACTGTATTATCACACCCTCTTCCGATGCCGATGCTTCACCATTTATCTTAGGGATATCCTCAGGGCTATAGCTGGATCAGCAAGAATTGCAGAACCAGCACCAGCCGTGATTATATCCTTAAGATAATTGGTGAAGCATCGGCTTCGGAAGAGGGTATGATAATACAGTTTAATAAAAAAATACCTATCTTTGGTGCGCCATTCATGACTTAGAATTCTAAAAGCCGCTCCTGTCAAGCTGAACCGATACAGAACCGGTTTTTTTTTAACAAGTTCACCGGAGTTCATGTTGAATAGAAAGCAGTTTAAACCTCTCCCCAACATGTTCAGAAGCTATTCTGAAGCTCGCATATGTAACTATTAATCTATCCAAATTTCAACAGTTTTCCACCACTGCCAGGTATTCATTTGAAAAATATTAATAACTCTTTTAATAAGAGATTGAATAAACTATAAATTTCTTTACATGTATGTATATATCACTCTGATTATCTTAGCATTACATGTTTGCAATATACCAGCATAATGTTTGTCTATCTATAATTAATTTTGTTTTATAATTAGTGTAATAATTCACAATATATGTACGTATAAATAAAAAAAAAGTAACTGGAATTACAGTAACACATTAAAGTGGATGATAAAGACATGCGTATACAGCTGTTAATGTACTCATACTTCAGCGGCTTTAAATATGTACAGGTACATGACTATTCTTCTCGAAATAGTGATAATTTCTATTGGGGTTTCAATAAATCAAAAAGTTTGTGTTAGACTTGAATATATATGTTACACTGACGATCATAACATTACGTGTGTACACATTAATGCTTAGCATCCACCTCATTGTCTGGCTATAGAGCAAATTAAATTACTGAATGATATAAAATACGCGACCATGTTTCACCATCAGATGTAAATAATTACTCTGTATATTCCCGATAGATTCAAATTCACACATGTGCAATTAGAAATATTTATCTTTCTCTACTCAAATTTGTGTTATTCATTGTGTATTCCAATACTGAATAATATTTATTGTATAGTTTATAACACTATCTTATATTACAATACATACTACTTTTATGAAGAAAATACTATCAAATGCTCCTCCAATTTCTTAACAACTATACTAATTTAACTGATCCTGTATCATCAATATTAAGAAAGGTTTATAATGTACTGTTATGGTAAATGAAATGTACATCTTGTGTTTAATAAAACATAATTTTTGTGAAACGATGTGTTTTCATTTAATTAAATTATTTAATATTTAACATTAATATAACTTTCGTAGTTTTTCATATGGATCTCCGTATATTTAACTAAAATACTCTTGTTTTACGAAATATTTTTAGGTATTTTTACATCATTAGCATTTAATTTACTGGAATATTTTAATGATGTACCAAAGCTTATTAAAAATGTCAATCATTGTTTTTATCATAATAATAAAACTACTGGAGAATGTATATGCATGCAAAATAATGTTTTAGCTCTATGCAACTATCTACAAAATAACGAATTATTTTAACCTTCTTATTATTTTTTATTTTAAAACTAAAATCATAGTTAATATATACGAATTTTATATAAAGACAGATCTATCTGTACAGGTAGAAAGACGAAATTCCCGGACTCGAGACCCTCATTGGATGCAGGTATGCGACGCTAAAAATTAAACAGATGCTTTAGAACACACAGTCACCCGTGAGAATGGAATGTGGCCGCTACTAATTATCTCCGTTCACATACATACATATACATATATATATATATATATATGTGTGTGTGTGTGTGTGTGTGAAAAAGGGCCTATTGTAGCCGGACCACCGTGAGAAAGGCATTTTACAGCGCTAAATTACCTCTGGTCGCATACGTATATATGTATATATATGTATGCGCGGGAAAAAACAGATGTGTATCTATATATATGTAGATCGGCATATTTAATTTTATTATAACCAGTGTCTTTAAACAGTCAACATCGTTTTTAGTGCTTGTTTGTGTTTACTATAAGGTATTTAGAAACCCTAATTTATATAATATTAACTTGCAATATTTTTCATTAGTTTTTCTACCACTCTAAAATTTCATAGGGCTTTTTAAAAATTGTTTTTTCAATTAGACTATTTTTAATAATTTAATGGCGTAAATTTTATTAATATTTTATTGAATATTATTTTTATATACAATTAATCCAGGATATGTTTCAAGTATTTTATTTGTATTTAGTAGCTTCTTTATATTGTTTTCTTTTTTTTAAATTTTTAGGTGCGTAAATTTATATTATTAAATTGATTATTTTATAAGGTTTTATCAATAAATTCTCAATAATACAGGTATTTTTAGTTAAATATACGCGGATCATAGTTTTTCTACCACTCTAAAATTTTATAGGACTTTTTAAAAATTGTTTTTCAATTATAAGGCTATTCTTAATAATTTAATGGTGCTAATTTTATTGAATATTTTATTGAATATTATTTTTATATACAATTAATCCAGGGTGCCTCAAAGTATTTTATATGCATTTAGTAGCTTCTTTATATTGTTTTTAACGTTTAAGCGTGTAAATTTATATAATTAAGTTGATTATTTTATACGGTTCTTTAAAAAGATTTTTTCAATAATTTAAATAAATTTTGTATAATACAAGCATTTTTTGCATTTAGTGCTTTCTTTAAATTGTTTTTAATGTAAATTTATATAATTAAGTTAATTATTTTATATGGTTCTTTAAAGAGATTTTTTTTAATAATTTAAATAAATTCTGAATAATACAGGTATTTTTTAGTTAAATATATGCGGATCAGTCAAATAAATTAGCAATTTCGATATATTAAAAATTAGGTTTCAATAGCTTTTTATTCTCTTAAATTTATTATATTAATTATTTTTAATTTGTTTTTCATAGAATGAATTACATCATTTGCGGAAAATCCTTCACCCGGCGTGATAGCATGGAGCGACATGTGAATACTCTCCACCGCAATTTTGTTTGCGGTATTTGTAGGGAGGGTGTGGATACATGTGAGCATGTTGCCGGACCGCCTAAGAAGAGGGTTAAAGTAGATGTTGCACCACCCACAAGTTCTAATGGACCTGTGGATGCTTTCTAAAGATAGATCATTAGTTTATATTAAATGTATGAAGAAAAAAAAACTTTACTACATATTGAAAGCCTGGTGTCCGTTTAGGCTTAGTCATGAGTCTATCTAATCATATAATCTTGTAACAAAATTTCTGGTGATATAAGCAGTGTATAAAATTCAATCTTCATTTAATGTAGTGCATATATAAATTTTGTATTCATTTAATGTGAGACTTCTGCTAAATTTTTTATTAAGAGTGTAGAGTGATATTAATATTCATGAATTTGATGTATCAACTTTTTGAATGGTTGGTTGAGCTGAGAATCATAATTTTTTAGTGTCTCTGAGGTGGTTTTATGAAGCATCTAAATTTCAGATTAAAAGCTAATCGCGAGGCTTATTTCTTGTAATGATAGTACAAAAACATGAACTGTAAAAGATAGCATATATTTTATCCGTTGTGAGACTTAGTATGTTTTCTTTCTCGCCCTTTTTTAAATATTATAAGAAAGTTAACTAAATCAATTTAAGAATTTATGTTATTCAAAAATTGAGATTAAACAAGGAAATCTGTTGTAAATGGAAATAAATAATAATTTTTGTCTTAAATAGTAGGCTTACCAAACATGATTTTTCAAATGTTTTAAGTGCTACTATTTCTTAGTCGATCGAATGCTGCTTTTACTCTACAAATATATACAAAAAGAATGGTTTCACCTATCCGGCTATATAAACAAACAAAATATGCGTATTTGGTCTTCGGAGAATCCTCATGAGTTTATTCAATCGCCTCTCCATCCGCAGAAAATTGGTGTTTGGCTAGCGGTTTCTAGAAGGTGTATATTTGGACCTGTGTTTTTTGAAGGATCGATAAATGCTGAGAGATATCGAAATAATTTACTTGAACCGTTTTTACAAAATCTTCATGATGACGAACTTTTACATAGGTATTTCCAACAGGACAATGCAACAGCTCACAAAACATGGGAAAGTATGGCTCGAATTCGGTTAGAACGTTAATGCTGTCTTTATATTAGTTTTTTTTTGTTTCGTTCTTTTATGATGTATAAACATTATTATTTTTTAAATGTATAGGAAGTGGTATTTGCTATGTGTACAATGTGTTTCAAAATTAGTTTTTATTAGGCATAAACTATGTTTTTGTGTAAAAACCTCTAAATTTCATATTAAAAGCCGCTCGTCAATCATATTTCTTCTAATGATAGTACAACCCACGAACTGTAAAAGATAGACTCATTTTATGAATTTATGTTAATTCAAATTGATATTAAGCAGGGGTATCTGTAGATGGAAAATTAATAATAATTTTTTGTCTTAAATATTGATATATAGTGGGCTTACCAAACATGATTTTTCAAATGTTTTAAGTGTATTGCATGGATTTTTATGTAATTTCAAAGGAAATGTAATACATTCGCTGCTGTACAAACATAAACTGTAAAAGAGAGATAGAAGCATTTTTAGAACAAGTATATATTTAATATTTTTGTAAATCTTTTGGTTAGAACGTTAATGCTGTCTTTATATTAGTTTTTTGTTTGGTTCTTTTATGATATATAAAAATTGTTATTTTTTAAAATGTACAGGAAGTGGTATTTGCTATGTGGACAATGTGTTTCAAAATTAGTTTTATTAGTGATAAACTATGTATTTTGCATAAAAACCTCTAAATTTCATATTAAAAGCTGTACCTCAAGCATATTTCTTCTAATGATAGTACTAAACATGAAGTGTAAAAAGATAGTACATATTTTATCTGTTGTGGGACTTAGTATGTTTTCTTTTTCAACCTTTTTTTAAATATTATAAGAAAGTTAACTAAATCAATTTAAGAATTTATGTTATTTAAAATTGAGATTAAACTGGGGTATCTCTAAAATGGAAATATTTAATGTTATGTCTATTTTCATATGTATAGTGTTTTGTCAAAAAAGTTTTGATTGCTGAAAAAAAAGTGGGTAATAAAAATTTTTGATAGACCATGTATCTCACCTCTATCGTTTTACTGCATTGTTATATTGCACTATATGGGTCATCTCGAGAACATTCCTTGCCTTTGCATTTGATTGTTTTGTTTAAATTTTGATATTTGTGAAATTGAAAGTATGGTTGAGGTTTGTTTGATGTGTGTAGTTGTTTTATTTTTAATAAATTGTTTTCTTAAAATATGGGCTCATTATTTTACTTTTCTAAAAGTCTTACTTTTGAAATGTCCTGTATATTCATGTTTGGTTGCTATGTTATCCAGTACCATACTATATATTTATTTTATGATTTTGACAAAGTATGCCGATCTTAGATGTAAATCCGCGGTGGTGGCGTTTGAAAGTATGTTGTGTTGGGGATTGACCTAGATGTATCTTCTTAAGTTGGTCTGGTGTTGTGGCGTTTGAAACTATGTTGGGTGGTTGTGGTGGTGGTTGTTGTTGTGATGCGTGATATGGAGTTGGGTATTTTCTAGAAGTTGAGTTTATATTTTGATCGATCATATTGATAGTCGGCCATTTCGCCTGACGTCACCTTAGTTTATTAGATTTTTGGCGGCCATCTTGGATTCGCTATCTTACTTTTCTAAAAATCCCTACCTTTGAAATGTTCTGTATATTAATATTTGGTTGCTATGTTATCCAGATGGATGGATGGATGGATGGATGGTTGGATGCATGGATGGATGGATGGTTGGATGGATGGATGGATGGATGGATGTATGGATGGATGGATGGATGGATTGATTGTTGGATGGATGGATGGATGGATGTATGGATGTATGGATGTATGGATGGATGGATGGATGTATGGATGGATGGATGGATGGATTGATTGTTGGATGGATGGATGGATGGATGTATGGATGGATGGATGGATGGATGGATGGATTGATGGATGGTTGGATGGCTTTTTGAGAAAAGAGGGATTTGATAGTGGTTTGAATGTGTGGTTTTAATATAGGGGTTTCAGAACCGCTTCATGACGTGAGCTGATTCTAGCGATGGTTTTGAAATGATGTTTCATAGGAGTTTGAGTGCATGGTTTTGATAGATTGGATGCCTGACGACACCTTAGTTTATTAGATTTTTGCCGGCCATCTTGGATTCGCCATCTTGCTTTTCTAAAAATCCCTACCTTTGAAACGTCCTGTATATTCATACTTGGTTGCTATCTCGTCCAGATGGATGGATGGATTAATGGATGGTTGGATGGATGGATGGTTGGATGGATGGTTGGATGGATGTATGGATGGATGGATGGATTGATGGATGGATGGATGGATGGATGGATGGATGTATGGATGTATGGATGGATGGATGGATTGATGGATGGTTGGATGGCTTTTTGAGAAAAGAGGGATTTGATAGTGGTTTGAATGTGTGGTTTTAATATAGGGGTTTCAGAACCGCTTCATGACGTGAGCTGATTCTGGCGATGGTTTTGAGATGATGTTTCATAGGAGTTCGAGTGCATGGTTTTGATAGATTGGATGCTTGACGTGACATTAGTTTATTAGATTTTTGGCGGCCATCTTGGATTCGCCATCTTGCTTTTCTAAAAATCCCTACCTTTGAAACGTCCTGTATATTTATACTTGGTTGCTATCTCGTCCAGATGGATGGATGGATTAATGGACTTGAAAGTATTGTTTTGAGGATGGATGGTTGGATGGATGGATGGATGGATGTATGGATGGATGGATGGATGGATGGATTGATGGTTGGATGGATGGATTGATGGATGTATGGATGGATGGATGGATTGATGGATGGTTGGATGGCTTTTTGAGAAAAGAGGGATTTGATAGTGGTTTGAATGTGTGGTTTTAATATAGGGGTTTCAGAACTGCTTCATGACCCGGTTGTGAGCTGATTCTAGCGATGGTTTTGAGATGATGTTTCATAGGAGTTTGAGTGCATGGTTTTGATAGATTGGATGCCTGACGTCACCTTAGTTTATTAGATTTTTGGCGGCCATCTTGCTATTCTATCCTACCTTTGAAACGTCCTGTATATTCATACTTGGTTGCTATCTCGTCCAGTAGCATACTGTATATTTATTTTATAATTTTGAAATGGTATGCCGATCTTAGATATAAAGTTTATATTTTTATCGACCATCTTGAGGGTATGACACTTGGTTATATTGTTAATTAATAATAATAAATACATTGTTTGTTTTATTTTATTTTATAAGTAAGATATGCATTTCAAGCGTGCGGCTATCACAGAAGCATACTGTATATTTATTTTATAATTTTGAAATGGTATGCCGATCTTAGATATAAAGTTTATATTTTTATCGACCATCTTGAGGGTATGAAACTTGGTCATATTGTTAATTAATAATAATAAATACATTGTTTGTTTTATTTTATTTTATAAGTAAGATATACATTTCAAGCATGCGGCTATCACAGAAGCATACAGCCGTTGCGGTTTCCGCTGGAAACATGTTTAGACCTGTTTGAAGTACATTGAGAAGCGCGATAGCAAGCCTGGTAATTTATTCAGGAATTCTCTAGAAACAAAGACCATCTTGATGGTCAGCCATTTTGTCTGACGTCACCTTAGTTTGGCTAGTGACCGTGAGAGGATGCTGCATTATGGCAATCATGAGAGATGCCATTTCTTGGTTAGTGGCTGTGAGAGGGCGTCACATTGGGTTGGTAATGATGAAATCTGCCATTTCTTAGTTTGGTTAGTGGCCGTCAGAGGGCGCCACATTGGGTTGGTAATGATGAAATCCGCAATTTTTAGTTGGGTTGGTAATGATGAAATCTGCAATTTTTAGTTGGGTTGGTAATGATGAAATCTGCAATTTTTAGTTGGGTTGGTAATGATGAAATCTGCAATTTTTAGTTGGGTTGGAGGCCGCGAGGGGCGCCACATCACTTGGGTTGGTAATGATGAAATCTGTAATTTTAGTTGGGTTGGTAATGATGAAATCTGTAATTTTTAGTTGGGTTGGCGACCGCGAGGGGGCGCCACATCAGTTGGGTTGGCAGAGGGCGCCACTAGGGCGAGGGGGGTGAGGGGGAGCTGGGTGAGAGGGGGAGGAGGTGTCCCAGAACTCTCCAAAGTACCCTACTTATATAATCTGGAAATAAACTTGGACACGTTCACTAGTCATCACAATAGGGTGATTGAAAGGTTTAGGGAAACGGGGAGTGTTTATAAACGTAAACCTGAAAAAGCACCAACAGTTTTAACCGAAGATATTGTCACAGACATTAGGCAGCGAATGGAAGTTAGTCCCACAAAATCTTTACGAAAACAGTCTGGTCAAACTGGTAAAAAGATCTAATTAACTTAAACGTAATTTGTTATGCAGCATTATGTATTTCAATTGTAGGTATTTCCAATCACTTTGAGAATTACATGAAGAAGACTTGAATCGCACTTTCTTTTCGCATGAAGATTCGATCTATTTGTCGGGCATATCAACCCTCAAAATTGCCGTACCTGGTCAACAGAGAATTCATATGTTTTTGTTGAAAATACTCTCTATCCTATCAAAGTTGGTGTTTGGGTTGCAATGTCGAAAAGACGGATTATTGGTCGAATTTTTTCTGTGATACAATTAACGCAATACGATACCGAGAACAAATATTGGAACCCTTCACAAAGATGAATCGACCCTGAGGTACTTCAACAAAATGGGGAACTGCACATACTGCGCTACAAACTATTAAATATTTGCAAGACCAGCCAATTCTCCTGATTTAACCCTACTTTATTATTTTTTCTGTTTGGCCATAAAAAAAAAAGTGTTTTAGAACAACTGCATAATCTCGATGAACTTGAAGAGGCAATTAGAATAGAATTATAGAATTGCAAAATATCACACCGGAAACACTCCACAATGTGTTCAATAATATAAGATGTGTCAATCTATGCATTGAGAATAACAGTGGACATTTCAAACAGCTTTTATAAAATGTATTCATTTTGTGACATAATTATATATATATATATATCCATAAAATTAAGTTATTATATTCTTACACATGGCAAACATGACGTATTTATTCTTATATTTATAAAATTACAGTACAATTATTGCGTTTTTTGGTTTAATTACAATTAACTGCCAATATGAATGTAGCTTAAGAGGTCGTCCAATAGATGTCGCTTTTACAATTATAGGAAGAATTTTTAATTATTACTCCTATTTCACCAACTTTTAGTGAAGAATAGTCGGGGGAAGTAGTATTTTATAGACTAAATTTTATTACTAACAAGTTCGATTTTTTTAAATGTCCCAAAAGCCAGTGTTTTTTTTTGCAATGGGATCAATGTCACTTTACTGGCGGTGAGTACAAAAAGTTAATTTTATTTGTATTTATATTTGTTTGTATTTAGCATATCTAAGTGTTATTAATATAAAATATATATTTTGTACATTCAGGATAAAGTTTAGTTACATGTCAAATTCTATAAGTCCCTCGCTTTATGTATTTAATTAATAGATTGGAACAACCAGTAGTATATTGCCTTGCGTTTAGTAGAAGAGTCCATTAATATTAACTTGGATAGACAGTAAAGTGCTGCTTTAAGCGTTCGAAACATTAGAAAAATAATTAACCGTTATCATGAGTAAAAAGCTTCCTTTCTACTTTGATTTTATTTTTGAGAAAAAACTTACGGGTAAAAAGAATTCAAATTTCGTACCAAAAATATCACAAGGACTGTTATGGAAGAATATTTTATTGAAAATATTGTGCGAATTAGGCGTTATATAAAGGCTGTGTAATATTAGTGCGACATTCTTCGATATCTTCATTGTTAAGCCAAATACAAAAAATATTTTTAGACTAATTTTTTAATTATAGGCTCTAACACTAAAATTATATGTGTACTATATATGGTGTTTCGTTTACGCGCAACCACTAACGACTTTAAAATTTTACATGGAACAGCCTCAATATTACTATATTTTTGAATTTCTAGAGCGCTTTAATATAAGTTTGTATTAGATAATATGTTGCTATTAGTATTTGTATTTATTATAAGTGTTGACAGCTAACAGTCTCCGGCAAAACGTCAGTAGTTCAATAACGAAATAGTAATAGTAATCGCAACATGCTTAATCTTTTGAAACAATTTAAATACGGGAAGCTTATTTTTTTAATAGAATACTTTGATGCATTACTCGAAAGCAAAATTTAATTATGTATTATTTCGAATATGGTAATTATGTAGTTAAAAGTAGTAGTGTAGTGTAGTTAAAGTTGTTGCTCTCGTGAATTATCCTACATTGTCGTCGGCTCTGAAAACCCATAAACGTAATTTCTAAATACATTATAAATTTGTATAAAATTTACACACTGTAAAGAGATCACAGTCACTGTCGTTATATCTCAATTCTGCTGCTACCAAACTATGTAATAGAATATTAGAAAGCGACATTATTTATTATAAGATAAATAATAAATTAAAAACCTGTTAACGGAAAAAAATAGGAAATTAAATAAACAAACACAGACAAAATAAAAAACTTACACTTTTATAAAAATTACTTTATGATTTTCAGGAGGAATGTCAATACAGTGCACTCGCGATAATATTAACACCCTAATAAATGAACACCCCAAAATATGAACACTTTTTCTCTGCCATTGACTACTCCAAAATATGAACTTTGTACAAAAGCTTTAAAATATGAACACATATTTTTTTTATTTTGAAACGGATTTCAGCTACGTAATATGTATAAAAATTAGGGGAAACCCCGAGTTATTAACATTTGAATGCCAAATGTCAATGGTCAAACAAACAAGTGCACTTTTTAGTTAATTTTTACATGTATGCAGACGCAAACGCATGTTTGGTTTTTAAGTGTTAATTAAAAGTGAATAATTTGTAAAATATGCATACAAAAAAATATAAATTTCTAACTTTAAAGGAAAAATATGAAATTTTGGAGAATTTACAAAAAGGTGCAAGTGTTACTAATTTAGCGAAGAAATATGGAGTGACAAAGTCCACAGTATCTGGAATAAAAAAGAATAAAAATGCAATTTCAAAATGTGTCAACAATACATTCATCGGACCTGGAAAAAGAAAAACTATGCGACCGTCGGAGTACCCAAAAATGGAAAAATCATTGTATAAATGGTTTATGCGTATGAGGGATAAGAAATTCCCCATCAGTGGACTAATGTTGAAAGAAAAGGCCAAGGAGCTTCATTATAATATTAAGGAAAATAACTCTGACTTCAACGCGAGTGACGGATGGCTGCAGAATTTCAAAAAGAGATTCGGCGTAAGATTGCTCCAAACTTCTGGAGAGAAACTTTCTTCTCAACCCCAGTTGGTTGAACCATTTAAAGTGGCACTTAGATCGAAGATTGAAGAGCTTGGATTAAGTAATGATCAACTTTATAACGCCGATGAATCGGGTTTATTTTGTAAAATTTTACCAACCAAAACATACGTGTCGTCTCAGGAAAAATCAGCCCCAGGTACAAAGACTGAAAAACAAAGAGTTACTTTCCTGTGCTGTGCAAATGCTACGGGATCTCATCAGCTCAAACTGCTTGTTGTCGGAAAGTCAAAAAACCCCGTTGTTTCCAGAATTTTGATTGCCCTGTTCACTATCGTCATTCTAAATCAGCGTGGATGACTGGTAACATTTTTAAAGACTGGTTTCATCGCTCATTTGTTCCAGAGGTAAAAGTTTTTATATTGACATTAATCGACACATACCTATTCATTTTAAAATATTTTTTACATAATTCAGGTGGAACAATTTTTAACCAAAAAAGG
This sequence comes from Amphimallon solstitiale, assembly GCA_963170755.1. Lineage (NCBI taxonomy): Eukaryota > Metazoa > Arthropoda > Insecta > Coleoptera > Scarabaeidae > Amphimallon > Amphimallon solstitiale. The sequence goes on from OY720680.1 coordinate 105,802,234, forward strand.
GCTTCCAGTGAAAGCTATTCTCTTAATAGATAATGCCCCATCTCACCCACCTGAGGACGAATTAAAATCTGAAAACGGCTCTATTTTTGTGATGTTTATGCCACCGAACGTGACCCCACTCATCCAGCCCATGGACCAAAATGCTATAAGGATCACAAAGCTGTATTACAGAAATAGCCTTTTGGCTTCCATTGCTGCTAAAGGGGGTGGTTTGATAGAAACTATGAAGCAGACTACATTGAAGGAAGCTATCATTATTTTGGAATCAGCTTGGAGAAGAGTGGATTCAGCTGTGTTATCCAAATGCTGGAACAACATTTTAAATATGGTAGTGAATCAAGATGATCCCGAAGATGAAATTCCTCTAAGTGTTGTTAGAGAAAATTTGCAAATGAATTTACGTGAATTGGAAGAAAGCGCCGCCAATGTTTTATGCGCCTTACTACCCGAGGTTTGTATTCTCTGAAATGTACTTAAAATTGTGTGTTATTCTATATTTTTTCATAGGTTGAATATACGGCCTCGAACGTTAAAGAATGGAATGAGGATGCTATTGAATGTGAAGATAATGAAGTAGAAGCCATATCCGATGAAGATGATTGTGTGGAGGAACCAAAGAGGACGATTAAAGCCGGGGAGGCAGTCGATATTTTCAATAAGGCGTTGGATTGGGCTGAAGGTGAAATGGTTGAACAGCGAGTTTTAAATGTTTTAAGAGACTTACGTGAGAAAGCAGTTTTAAAAGTTCTCGACCAAAAGAAACGGCAAAAGAAGATAACCGACTTTTTTGAACATTAGCTTTATATTTCTACGGGCTTATTCAAAAAAACTATACAACGTTTATTAAGCTCTTATTTGACATATTTCTGTGAAACATTTGTCATATAAGAGCTTATTAAACATTGCATAATTTTTATGAATAAGCCCGCTAGCATTTATGTATACATATTGCTGTGACCTCGCAAATTTGTAAAATAAGAATAGTTTTAGAGATTGATTTAAGAATTAGTTTAAGCTTAGAAATAAAAGTAAAAATAAGAAAAAAGTCCTATTTAGATATTATTGAGTAAAATTATGCAACAAGAACTACATGAAGGTATACAAAGTTGCATACTTATAGTCAAATTTTTATTATAACAGTAAATAATGAAATATGCAAAGTAAAGTTTATTAAATAAATATAAAACAAATGATGTAGAATAAAAATTTATTAAATAAAGAAATATATGAAATAAAGACAAAATAAATATAAGTAATATATTTCTTTTGTAGAAAAGATACACAAAAAGTATGGGTTATAAATCATGAAAAGAAATGAAATTTATATGCATAAGGCAATAAAATGTTATGAGAGTTTAAGAATTAGATAGTATTAAAGAATAAAATTTACCTTAGCTTAATACTAGATTAATAAAAAAAGGATATAAAAATATGTAAAACATAGAAGCAATCAGTAGTGACATATTTTTGTATTCAAAAGCTGACATTATAAGTAAATAAAAGGTATCTGTGTTCATGACTTGTTCGTAACACAATACTTCAGGGACTAGAGGCGGACGTGTTCTACAAGGACAGGCAGTGCGGAATAATGGTTATTTTCAACATGTTTCCCATTTTGTCAAGGCGCACTCCGGCTGAAAGAAAAGTGAAACTAACATAAATAAATGGAAAGAAAAATATGCATCGAACAATGAACAAGGTAATGGGTTCATTGACGAGTACAAGGAAGGATGGTATTAGTAACAAGAATAAACCTACCGTTGGGAATCATGTGCAAAGCAGAGGGGACCTTTGAATTGGAAGGTTATGTTGACGTTTAAGTGAATTGTGAACTGTCAGAACAAAATGTGTATGTGTGCGTGAATCAAGGCGGCAACATATGGGCAGCGATTTCACGGGAAAAGTGTATTCCAGTACCAACCTAAACATGGACTAGAGGGCGCAATGGTCAACATAGTTTATTTTTGCCGCTATAAATACGAAGACAAGATTCGACAAGACAGACTTCTGATAACACTTCCGAGAGGGAGACTTTCTGATAACACTTCCGAGAGGGAGACTTTCTGATAACACCTACGAGAGGTGAACTTCTCAGAACACTTACAAAAGGAAGATCTCTTAAAGAATAAGTTTTTTTTTAATTGTTATATTGTAGTATTTCATTATTTCTTCAACACATATAGTAACAGTAATTTATTTTATTTAATACATTTGAATTCATTTGAAGCGTTCATAATGGACATTCAAAATAGATTTATTGATAACAAGTAAGTTTATTATTTCTTTTGAAAATTAAGTTATACGAGTTGTTGGACAGACATTGATTTTTACGTGAGAATGATTAATCAATGTATTGTTGGACAAAAAAAAATAGACAAGTAAATAATTTATCCTGTAAGGTTTATTTTAAATTTATATAGTTGGAATTACAACCAAATAGGATTAATGGTGTTGGTCAGTTGGAGAGATGTTACGTGAAAATGAGCATTTTCTTCATCGTATTGTCTAGACATCATTAATTTCTTTCAAATTAAGCGAATAATAAATTAGAATTTCACAAGGCATAGATTAAGAGCTCGATACAACACGTGCAAATGGTTGTCTAAAGCAATTAATTGAAGCCTATACATAAATATTATAACGTCGATGAGTATATTCATAAACGTACAATAAAAGTTTATTTTTGTTTATTTGCAGGATAAATATTTATTTTGTTTGGTAGAATAAATAAATAAACAAAAGATTTACATACATTACAACCGGCATTAGGTATAAATGATATGAGCATTTTTCAATTATGTATCTTGTTTAGAGCATAAAGGTGTGCATATAAAGGAAACTATATTTTTGAATCCATAAATTACAAAATAAAAAAAATACATGATTATGTTGAATAGACATACAGTTTTTTTTTTCTTTGAACAAAACTATTACCTCTTTCCCTATAATGAGCAAGAAAAAAATCATCAGCAAATAAGAAGGAACCACAAACATTGCCAGGACCCACAATAGTTATAAGGTACATGACACAACAATATAAGATAAAACACAAAACCAATTATAAGTTCTTGGTGTGTAAAGAATAATTTAAAGAGTATAATGTGTACAAAAGACTATACCCTACGTGTGGTAATACACACAAAAGTATGTTGTTACAGCATATAAATTATATGGCAATATTGTTATTTAAAATAAATATTTATATGTCACAGCAATATGTATATGTATAGAAATGACCAATGAGTCAGAAACACGTGTCTACGGTTGCTCTACAGCGGAATTTACCCAATAATTTTCTTTTTCTTGTATTTCATGTATCCGCGATATTCCTTTTATTTATAGAAATAAGTATATTTTTGTTTGCTGCAAACAAACTTAATGAAAAAGTTCCTTTTATGTTTTAAAATAAAACAAAAATTTAAACTATTTAAATTAAACTTTCATTTATACAGGAAAGAACTTTAGGTGCTAAGTAAATGACTTGGTTTTATTAAAATTTTGTGCCATTTGTAAATATGAACAATCCCAAAAATTTGAACTGCCATTGTTTTCATTAGTTCATATTATCGCCAGTGTATATTAAAATAACCAAGGGATCCATAAATGTAATGATATAGTGGGTGTTCAATTTAAAATTTTAAAGTTGTTGGTAAACACTCTATATAACTGTAAATAATTTTAGGTGTTAGAGCCTGTCAATACAAAAAACTTTTGTCTTAAAATATTTTTGGTAAAAAGGTCCACTATATTACATCCTGTATAAATTGATAGAAGAATATAAAAATTCGGAACTAAGGTAAGCACACATCTACTCTTAACGGAAAACAATTTTTAAAAATATTCATCCAGTTGTGCAATCTAGGTAAATCTCTAAAAACTAGAAAAGTACTTTAAAATTAAATTGATTCACTTTTTAATTTTTTTTCAAAATTAGTACCATGCCCCTCTTATGGAAAAAATACTTGTGAATATTTCCCACAATTTGTAGTCATACGTAAAATTTATGAACATTACAAATGTGGTCAAATTTGGAGCAACTTTTAATAATTATTTAAAAATTATGTACGTATACATACGTATACATATATATAACATAGTCGTGTGGTGTTCGCACTAGATTTTGTTGTTTATTGATAAGAAATTGTTCTGAATAGTTAAAATTTTCCAGAAATATCAGGAATACTAAACATCCGAAAGAGTATAAAGCATTAAGAGGAAATAAAAAATGAAAATTCTGTTTTTGATTTTTTGATTTTGAAATAATAGATGTTGTTATTTATTATGCCAGACCATTAAGTGTCAAGAATAATTCGAAAGATCTTTTGAAATAGCTACAAAGCGCTCTTAAAATGGGCTTGTAGGTATATTTGAATTCAAGGTTTAAATTATATTTATCCATTTCTATCTAAAATAGGATTAAGTCTCCCATTTAAAATACATCGACATAATATATTTACTTCTAACAAAAGAAAGAATATTTTTGCAACCCACGTCTTAGACTGGAACACCTACAAGGTCTTCATTTCGAAACTAACGAGTCAATAAACATTTTAAAACAGGTCGGATTTCTTTGTCTTGTTTGCTTTAATATGTATATGATCTTCGAAGAGTCTGATATAAGTTTTTTTTAAAAGTATGTGTATTCCATTAAACGCTTGTACAAAAACAATGAAATCAAAACTTATGAAAGAGACACAATATCAATCATTTATAATGTCAGGTACATTCATAATTATATGATAATTTAATCACCGTTTTATTTATTATATAATAGATTATTGTGCAGTCTTAAGGATAAATAATATTGTTGAAGAAAACGATGCTAACATCAAGGTCAATAAAAAACTTAATATCTTGATATTTAAATTATTCGTACTTATTTGTAGGAATATGTGCCAAGGAAACAATACTGCATGGTACCACATAAATTGTACAAGCATTGTCTATACAATATTATTTATATTAGTAATTATTAACTGACAAGCTATTCATAGTAAATAATTAGAAAATATTAACAATAATATATACCTATAATGGGGAGAAACAGAATACTGATGGAGTTAGAATAATTACCCAGAAATGTTTCGGTAGGATATTCATTCTCTAACAGTATTTTTCAAACTTCTGTGTTTAGAAAAAATAAATAACGTTTGACAAACAATTTGCATGAAGGACACACAAACTAAACAAAACTAATAGGTTCCTTTACACAAATTAAAGAATATGTTTCTGAAATATAATGAATTATACATTCATCTAATATAATTAAGTCTATTAATAAAAAAAATTCAAAAAAAGTGTATATATTTGTCAGATATTTTGAGTGATTTTTGTGCATGGCCTTGAAACATTTTTATATAATTTAGATATACGCTGATACTTCAAACATTTTGTTTGACAAATAAGTTGCATCCATATCATCCGAAACTACATCAAGCTATATCAGATTTAGATTAAGACATCATGTTAAATTATTGCCATTGGCTAATGCAAATAATTCAAACAAATAGGAACTTAACTTTGTGTGTATGAGATATTCCGTAATTTGAACAATCTTTAATTTTACACATACATGTCGATCTAGTTTCATTTTTCTTCTACAGATATATACAAATTACAGAATACTACTTTATCTGTCTCATAAACTCGTCTTTGTGTCGCTGCGCAGTGGCAATACATTTTTCACTTTCATTTAACGGCATTAGTCCCCCAAAAAAAACACTGGTTCTGCAGATAAATTAGTACTTTGTTGAATGAAAATTGTATAGAAGCTGTGAATATTTTTGAGCAATCATTGTAACCTCTCTTTAACTCGTGTTTAATGAGAAATTGTAAAAAATTTTAATTCACCTTGTCAATTAAACAACCCTTGCGCTGGTTTTGGAAACTTAAAAAAATTCCCCCCGTCACTTTTATTCTTAACCCTTTCGCATCGGACATTTTTTCATGCTGATGGGCCCACAAAACGGGTATTTTTAATGCTCGCGCATTCGTGCGTCTCCGGGTTTTCATCGACTGTGCAGAAATGCGATTCCCGCCTAGAAAGCGATGCGCTAATGTATGCATGACATTAAATAAGTAAAGAAATTAAAGCAATAATACAAATAATACATTAGAGAAACAGGTTTTCTCACACCCAATAAATTTTTTTCGTGTGGTAAATTTGAAAACATGGGATGGATGGTACATACTGCCACATCGCACGGAACACATCCATATGTTGTTTCTTTTCTAAGTTTTCTTTTGGAACAAACAATACATCTCTTTCGAATTTGCTTAGTATCTTTCTTTTTCAAATGAGATAAAAAATGTCTTCCAGTCAATCTCAATGGAGAATCTTCAGCAACAGTTCTTTTGCTAGAAGCCCGTGGTTTGTCAACATTATATTTCTCAAAGATCTGCCTAACTACTGTAAGCTGGAAAGCTGCTACTGATATATTGCTGCCAGTTTTCATCTTATACACAGTGTGAGCATTTAGTAGGGACATGTCAACTAAGTGAAAAAATACCTTTTTATACCATTTTACACTTTTGCGTACAGATGCAATGGAGCTTTGCAGCATGTCGGTCCGATCTACAGCACCCATATTATTGTTGTAATCGACGACCATATTTGGCTTTAAAATGTATTCCAGTGTATGAGGATCTCTTCTTTCTGTAACCTTCATCTCTGACGTATGAAAGGTACTGAGTAAACTCACTTCTCGTTTGTCTTGCCATTTCAAGGCAAGTAGATTATTTGAATGGAAATTTGTAATGTCTCCACGATTTAGTTTTGTTTTCATTGAAGGCATATTTTTTCTGTTCTGTTTTACCGTACCACATGCATTTGCTTTCTTAGACCACAAGAGATTATATAGATTTGGGCTTGTGTATCAACTGTCTGTATATAATGTGTGCCCGGCATTTAGGTACATCTACATTAGAGTTAGCACAATGTTTCCAGATATTCCTACATTGTTAGCCTCTTCCTTGATATCTGTTCCTGCGCCACAGTATATAATAAAATTCAAAATATATCCCGTTTCGCAGTCACATAAAACAAAAAACTTTACACCAAATCTGTGTCTCTTTGACGGTATAAATTGTTTGAAGGAAAGTCTTCCTTTGAACAACATAAGACTTTCATCAAAGCATAGATTTTCAAAAGGATAAAATACACTTTCATATGCATTTTGAAGATGAGTCAAAACCATTCTAATTTTCCATAGTTTATCTTCCTTACCTGAGGCATTACTATTATCTGCAAAATGTAAGTTTTGTAAGATCGTTAAATAACGATGCCTGGAAAATGTTTGAGCAAAAATTGGTGTTGACAGCAAAGCATCTTTTGACCAGTAGTCTACCAGCTTCAACTTCTTTACTTGTGCCATCAGAAATGAAACACCAATAAAACAGCACATTTCACTGTTGGTAATATCAGTCCATTTTTTATCATGAGTTATGCGTTTGGTTACGGTTTGACTGTGGAACAAATTTGTTTGTTCTGTAATTAACGTTACAATATTTTCAGAGAAGAACAATTCAAAACATTCTAATGCGCTAAGATTATCAGCTTTATTTGAGCAACCAGAATTATTATTATCGAAAGAGTGTTTCTTTGGTATATAGTTACCAGCCTGTTGCCAACATATAGTGTCGGAATCCTTCAGCTTAGACCGTTTCTTTCTTTGTCCACCTAAAAAGATGTAATATCTAATAACACGGTCTTAAAATTTATTCAGAGTTTGCAGTAAAAATAGGAAACACAGTAGTAGGATATAAATATTTACCAGGTTGATCTGAATCCTTGGAATAACTAGAAGGGACCTTGGTTCGAATTCAAATCATTTCCTAAGTTCATACCTATATCGTTATTTACATCTTCTAGGATACTTCAGATTATCCGCCTCAAAATCACTCTCTGAATCACTTTCTGGGTCAAAATCTAATGGTATATGATCATCGTCACTGTCCAATTCAGCTACAATTCTTTCAAGTTCTTTATCTGTCAATTTTCGCTTATTTTCCCAGCTCATTTTGATAAAACGTTTATTCACTCTAACTCACTTAAGCCTTAATTTCTGTATATTTTGTCCACAGCGCTAAATAGCAGTGTTTACTCTACGAATGCTGCTGCTCGTATGACAAGTTAGAACTTGCTTATAATATATTTCAATGATAAGCCGCAATCGTGCGCTTTCCGATTTTAAGATGTATTTCAAGCTGTTAGAAAAATTGCGACTCCCGTATATATGTCAGTGACAGATTTGCGCCTATTTGCGGTTCCCGTCGCGAAAGGGTTAAGAGTTTTACAGGTGGTCAAACAAACAGTTTCATGCAGTTTCATTTTATGGTTATTCTTTTGGTTCTCATAATTTTTCTGTCTGAACAAACTTTCATGTGCAGTAGTGGGCCTGTCTAATATAAACATACAGTATTCTAGTGAATTTTATGATACCAGTATGCTTCAGTTGAAATGAATCAGCCTGTATTATTTTTATAAGAAGTATATTATTCTTTATTTTCCGGTGGTCAAACATAAACAGGTAGATTTCCTAATTTTTCTGTCCGATCAAACTTCCATGTGCAGTAGTGAGCCTGTCTAATATAAACATGCAGTATTCTAGGGAATTTTATGATACCAGTGTGCTTCAGTTGAAATGGATCAGCCTGTATTATTGTTATAAGAAGTATATTCTTTATTTTCCGGTGGTCAAACTTAACCAGATATTTTTTCTAATTTTTCTGTCCGATCAAAGTTCCATATAGAACAGTGTGCCTGTCTAATATAAAAATGCAGTATTCTAGGGAATTTTATGATACCAGTATGCTTCAGTTTAAATGGATCACTCTGTATTATTGTAATAAAAAGTATATCCCTTAATGTTACCGATAAATAAATTTGCTTACTTTACAAATTCTGTCGCAAATAAGAAAGCTTACGAATACCAAAATAAGAAATATATAAATAAATATACGAAATTAGGTTTCCACCATTGCAAAATTTAGACTCAGCATATCCGTTCTATTAATGCGAGTAATAAACTTCATGAATGAATTTTGCAATTTCATTATTCATATATACGTCTATTAAAACGACACTACATGACAAAGACGGTAGCACAAATATTACTAGTGTGATTTTTGTATTTATAATGAAATGTGTTCGTGCTTGTCTGCGCAAGCTTTAGATCTGTGTCGTTTAATGGATTTGTATGTTTTATAATACTCAAATCGCGGTCAATTAAATGCAGAATAATAATTGTAAACCATTTTGCATCTTGGAACTTTTTTTGTACGTTTACCTTCGCAACAATTAATAATCCAGTTAAGTACTAGACACCTTCCACGTTGAAACTTATACAAGTATATACCTCGCTACTTCTAGAAGAACGTATTATTTAATTTTACGAAACATGTTGCGTATATATATTGTGCGGTTCTAAATTATAAAGGCAAGCAAAATAATGACATAATTTGACGGTATTGAGGTTAAAGCGGTATCTATCAATTAAACAATAATGAGAAAAAGTGGGTCAATTGAAATATCCTTTGACAAGAAGATACGCAACTAAATTGCGAACACGTTCCTTCGCTCGTTTGTTTATAAACATTTGGGCAGTGATTAATTTTTTTTTTTTATTAAAAGAGTGTCTTTAAACATCAGTGTTTCATTGTAATTAAAGACGTGGGAGTCCTAAAGATTTAGTTAAAAATTAATTTAGGAATATTCTTACGTTACAAGGAATGGGAACATTTGGAAACATGGTTAACTAAAACTGCGTCTGTAAAATGCGTTGATAAAAATATAATATAGTAGTCAAAATAAACATTATTGTTTTAACCCTTAAGTACTAACGTCTCTACTTTATAGCGTAAACACTAACGCGACGTCTGAGAAGCTAGATAATTATATAATCGTAATTATCATTAATACTTCACTTTACGTATTCAAACTTTTTTGTAGATAAATAGAACGTATTTTGCATATGTAAAATACATTAATTGAAAGAAATATACTTATAGATTTTCTTAAATTGTAAAAACATTTATTTTTCAACTTGAAAAAAGTTTTAAAATTATTACAGAGTCTAACATAGTTTCATAGTGAATCCAACTAAATTAACAGATTGTCACAAAAAAATATTTTTCAGCAAGAATATAATATGTATCATTACAAAAATGATTTAAAACTAAAAAGAAATACTTTAAAAAAGAAAATTACAATACATTAAGTTTATAAAGATTCGGCGCAGGTTAGGCACACCTTTTTCGCACATTCTAGGCAAATCGGCTTTTGGCAACAATAACAAATGTAAGCTGTTTGTCTTTTCTGTTTGGGTGGACAAAGATGACAAGTTTTTCTTTTTTGCAATCGTTCAACCCGTACTTCTTGTGCATTATCACTACCTTTTACACCTAAAATGTCACCAATTGTCAATTTTAGTTTTCTACTAAGATATGGATTAGTGGCTCTTCTCTCAAGATGTGGTGTTACGAGTTGAAATGCAAGAACTTGTAAAAAGTCAGTTCGTTGTTGTGTAGGATTATCTTTGTAGGCATTAAATAAAACATAAGCATTTACGGTACTGATATCAAATAGCCTAAAAAATATAGCCATAGGCCATCTACGCGTTCTTCTACTACAGGAAATTTTAGCGCATTTTTCGTCTAATGCGTCTACACCTCCTTTCGTTTGGTTATAATAAGACATTATTTCAGGTTTTTTGCTGATAGGATCATTACTTTTTTGGTGGTGCATAGAGGAAACCAGAAGAACTGCTTTATTTTTCCGCGTAGTATGAGAAACTAGAGTGAAATCGTTGGTGAAGCCATATATCGATGTTCCAACCTCTCTTTTCCTATTTGGCTGAAATTCAGCCGGGATTTCCCTTTTGTTTTTTCTAAGGGTTCCAACACAGGTAAGACCTCTCTCTTTTAATAAATTCACAACTTCAATCGAAGTAAACCAATTATCAAACGTTACGTTGCGATTGGATTTGTAAAGCGGTTGTGAAAGTTTTAAAACAGACTGCGTTGGCTTTCCATACTTCTTGTCTTCATTTGGTAGTCCTCTACTATCTGAATCCTTACCATCGTATATATATGCATTATATAAGTATCCGGTACGTGCATCTGTAAGGCACATAACTTTAATGCCATATTTTGTGGGCTTATTGGGCAAATACATTTTGAATTTGCAGCGACCCCTAAATCCAACAAGCATCTCATCAATGCACGCTGCTTCTCCAATGCTGTAACAATTTTGGGAATTTCTGACAAATATATTAAAAATTTCAGAAATTGCAGCAGCAGGTTCATCTGATCTTCTTATTTCTCTGTCCTCAGGATTATCAAATCTCAAGCAAATCAAGAGAAATGCAAACCTTTCCTTAGTCATTATGCATCGAATTATTTCTCGACCTGTTCCATTTGTAGCGAATATAGTATTGATATTTTCATTATTCGATTTAAAAACTGCAGTAAATGCAAGAAGACCCAAGAATGCATTCATTTCCATTCTATCGATATCCTTAAGCGTTGGAGAATATTGATTTTTGTATCTCCAACGAAGTGCTTGAATCTTTTTATTTGTCCATTGTATAATTATGTCGCACATTTCATCGCTAAACAATAAACTCCATACTGTAAGTGGAGTTGCAGTATTTCCCGCTTTTGCTACAGGGCGCAAACTCGGTAATTTCACGATAATATTATGTTGTAGTGTACGACTTCTTGATACAAAAGGCACACTTGACCATTTAAAACGATTTTTTCCATAAAAATTCTTTTTAGAACTTTGATCAATTGCCTCCTCGTCTGTAACATCCTCATCGGTACCTATAATAAATAATTCAGGCTATAATAGTAATTGCAAAATACAAGTTTACTTTACCTTCTTCTCCTGAATCGGTATCGTGGTTGCTCTCCAATGCGAAATCTTCATCAACATCGTTTTCTGCGTCACTCTCACCACTATCTATTTCATTATACCACTGCAATAACTGTTCTTCAAAATTACTATCTGTTGCGGTAACAGTTTTTGAACAACTTGGTCTTGCAGACGTCGTAGAAATTTGTGCACCAAGCTCTAACTTTTCCGCTAGCACGACGTGAAATAGTAACGCAAACACTAACGTGACGTCTCACAGGCGAGTAATAAATTTTAAAACACAATTACTTTCGCTCTGAACACACTTTGCCGGTGAAACGTTTGCTACTGACTTATTTGCTGCTTACTTGAAGGTACATAAAGGCTCGATCTCGAATGTTGCGCAGATGTGAAAATTTGATGTGTTTATGGTTCCCACTCCGTCTCACAGACGTCACGTTAGTACTTAAGGGTTAATTTGACGGCTGTTTTAAGAGCGGTAAGAGATGAGACTTGTCAGCAGGCACAAGATTAGTAGAATGACATTTACCAGTTTTCTCATCCAGGTATTTTCAAAAAAAGGGGAGTATACATAATAATGTACCAAAAACGGTCTACAAAGAAATATGATCATATAATTTGAAAATACAATACACAAATTATCATAAGTTTTGGTATACTTCGTGTGTATGAGATATTCTGTAATTCGAAGAATCCTTAATTATACGCACATGTCGCTCTAGTTTCACACAAGTATACCACCACTTCGTACAGGGATTTGAAAATAGAATAAAACGCAGACTGTTACAAAATGACCATTTTTTTTATTTTTTCCTGATTCATTAGCATGGGAAATTTAAGTTTACATGCTTTTGAACAAAGTATCGCTGAAATAGCGCCTCTCAAACTCCAAACACTGAATAAGTTTTTTTCTGAAATTTTCGTGCACTCTTTGAAGCATTGCCACAGTAATTTCGGCGATTTGGGCTCGGATGTTGTTTTTGAGCGCCTCCAGGGGTCCTGGGACGATTGTTGTATGCAACCAAGAGAATGGAGATTCAAGAAGTAACAAATGAAGGCGATATAGCTCAGTTAATATCTGATGACACTCAGGATGCGCGAGGCGTGGCTAAAATATGTATCATGTGCGTTAAAAACATCGGTATCGATAACAATACACTACGGTAGACAAAGTGCAATTAACTTAAATACCGACTAATGTTTTCAAGTCGGTCTTTAACTTTTCATATGTGGCGAAATCTATGTCTATCTCTCACGTTTCATGCTGCGTTCTCCTTTCTTGTCTTAAAATTGTCATCCACGCAAGTGATATCAGGTCTTAACCGAGCTATACTTTAACATGAAACTTTACTGCTATACACATGGATGGTCTCGGAAATATTGATCAGTATATGAGTTACCAAATCATGTTGGAAGTTGCAAAATCCAATGAAACGTTAGTAATTCCACAGCAACTACGATCTAAAATTGTTCATGATTTACATGATGGACATCAAGGTATAGAAACAATGGAATTGAAAGTGACAGCGGATTTATTGTCCCAAATTGGTGATGATATCATCAAAATATTTTATGAATGCGAAGTGTGTGAATAATCTGAAAAAAACTACAATCTCGCATTCAGTACCAACAGAGCTTGCAAGAACGTGGTTCGGGTGTTTTCGGATTGAAGTGAATGCAAAACTGCATGTGTGATAATCGCTCAACTAAAGGAAATGTTGTCAAGGAATGGAAATCACATATGTTGATTTCTGATAATATGCCTTATAACAGCGAAAAATTCCAAACATTTTCAAAAGACTGAGGCATAATATAAAGTACGAGTAGTCGGGACTATTCTAAATCTAATGGTCCTGTACAACAATGAAAACATATAATTCTCAACAAATTGTTGAGCATATTGCTGTGGCAACATAATTATTTGGAATAGTATTAATTGTAGTATTGCCATACGTTAGGCATTGCCAAATAGATTATGCTGTGTGCTGTTCCAGCAACATAACTAATAAAGATAATGATAATTTTTTATTATCCTTAATATATTTATTTATTTTCTTAACAGCACGTACTTTATAAGTATACGTGAATTCTATCAGTGTATCTAAATTTCTCTTCTCTCGTCAAATCTCTTGTTTTTTTTTTATAGGGATAAGGTTATAGCTTATTTTAAATAAAAATCAGAAACCATATAAAACATAATTGTATAATTTATTCAACATTATTTTTAGAATAGATAGCATCGCTATACTATATTCACCATTTAATTATAAAAGAAGAACATAATCGAAAGAAACCATTTGTACCGTGTTCTCGGTTGTAATGTTTTATAGAACAAATATATTTTTAATGCTTAATCAAAAATAAAATATTATCCTGTTTCAAAACAAAGAAAATTCAATTAATGTTAGTATTCTATTGATATTTTATGCTAATTCTATTCCATCAGAAACATTATATTCGCACGTAATGCTCTGATAAACTTAGAACTTCGCAATGGTAAATGTTCGGAGAAAAAGCTTGAATTTGATTACTGGCTACAATCATTCACACGTATTGCGTCCAGCATCTCAAAGTCCGCCACCCAGAAACACTTCCCTTCTTGAAAATCTAATTTAAATTATTAATTTATAATCAAAAAATTATTGTGAGAATTAATGATGCCTAATAAAGTGCTAGAAAATATACATTTGCACGTTATATCCTCTTAACACCCAACACCATTAATAATTCTATTTGTGTTGTTAAAACTAATGAATGTACATTATTACAGGACAATATCTATTATCCCTGTTGCACAACGTTATATTGAATATACACTTGCACATTATATTACAATATACGCATAGCAACATTGATAAATCTATGTATCTAAAACTTACTTTGAATCATTGAAAAACTCTTCAAATTCTGCCATAGGCATCTCCATTTTTTTAAAATACAATAATTATTAACAAAAGAAAAATTCTTATAATGAATGGAACTTAAATACAAATAAAAGTAATATGCTAATACAAGAAATAATGAATGAATATAATCGTGGTGTATCTGACCCTACGATTTAATGTCTTTTTGAGTCGCTTTTAATATCTCTCCAAGTAACTAACTAATAATCGTGTTCATTCTTGTTTTTCAATTTATATACCCGGGAATACACGTGACCGCTCACAACGCCATCCCTGGAACCAATATTTAGGTTGTCACCCTACGTCTTCAGTGAGATCTCTGCCCTCCAAGTTGCCGTCGTGACACGAACACACACACGCACTTATTGTCTTTGACAGTTCCTTCACTAAAATGTCAACACATTGAAATTGTTCGCTTATTCAAAAAGTCTTTCACTTAAATTATCCAGTATCTTCCAATGTAGGTATATTTGTTTATGAACTTGCTTATTCATTATTCTCCACATACTTCCTTCTCACACGCTAATATAAACCATCATCTTCTTTTAGGTAAATGAAAATTGGAAATATATTTTACAAATAACAAAAATTCTTCCAGCGTTCGCTGCTCGTACATCACGATCCGTTTGGCCTGCTATTCCATCGCTTGCTTCCATCCAAGATTTTCTAATGGTGATATATTTAACTATAAGAAACTACAAACGAAGTTTACATCATATTTTCTTTTTTATAGGTCTTAAAACCGTACAAATCTCTCTCTACAGTCAATGAAACATAGTGCTACACACACGAATTCATGAATGTATTTTATTATTTGCTCAGCTGTCGTTTATAAAAACACTACTACTGACTGTGTCATGTCAAGATATTTTTATACCTTTTTTATCTATAGTTATAAGTGAAGGTAAATTTTATTCTTTTAGCATGACTTATTTTAATTTCTTTTATAAAGTTTTATTACCTTATGCACGTTTTCAAGTTTACATAATTTATTTAATTATATTTTTCTCCCGTGCATAACGTATTTTATCTTCTTCATACAATTTTACTGCGTTTAAATGACTAAATCTCTTTGCTTTTCCATAAAAGTAATATATATATATATATCTTAGATTTATTTCGTCTTTTATTTTGTACCTGTTTAATATCTAAATTCTAAATATAAATTCATTTGTATGTCTGTGTTTTCTATACTTAAATGTATGCAACTTAGTATACTCTTATGTTGAAATCTTTGAATACAATAAAAACTGATTCTTACTGTCTCTTTTATATTTTTTATACTTAAATTAATTCTTAATGCTATTATTATTATTTTTAATATGCATGAGATCACGGCAATATGTTTGGAAAAGTATTCGAATTAAAGGATGACATCCAGCGCAGCACAAATGCTAGAAAGATAAAAGAAATGTGAAAGAAAAACAAGAATTAGAGAAGAAAGAACAAGAAGACTAACATAAAGAATGAAAGATTTTGAAAAAAGGGTAAAATCATACGAGAACATGAAATACCTTTTTCATACTTATAGTTGAGAATTGCAATTCGCATGGCATTCATCGAGATCACGGAAACCCTGACTTCAATCTAATCGTGGCGCAGGTGAAATTTTTATAATAAGAAATCGCCGTTAGATATTAGTGTTTAAGTGGAAATTTTCAAATATAATTGTATAAAGTATTATAAATAATAAACAATATGCCATATGGTACTTTAAATTATCTAGTCTATATAGATTTAAAGTATTAACTATTAGCAACGTTATAAGTTAATAATATGGAAGCGGAACTAGACGTTTTTACATCTGAATCAGGGCATTCCAAGGGGACTGTTTATAGTAGTTGTTATTTGCTACTTGAACAAATGTGTGTATGTTAATAAACATATTGATTTAATTACATATGCATAAATAGGTAATTTATGTCATTACCTTTCAACTGCGTTCACGCACATGGTGTCAATTACCATTTCAAGAAAGAAGTATTTATATATACATAGAGATAATTAGATTAAATAGCGCGCGTAATTACATTGATAAACTGTCAGTGGGATTGTGTGTATTTAAAGTCGGCGTATAGCAAGAGAACGTATGACGAAACTGCAAGTAAAATTTGCAAAATTAATGGAATAAATAAATTTTCCCATTTATTTTATGAAACAGCACGACCGACGGCGGCGTCCCAGTTACATTATTAAAGCTGTTTTGTAATTATGAATCATAAATACAAGCTGTGAACATAATATCAAGAGTTGTATTGCAATTTATTTGATTAGATAAATGCAGTGTAGTAAAGGATGGCCTAAATTTGATTGCAAGGGCAGCTTCTATACATATATCTTTACATTTTTCATTATTCTAGCAGGAGTGTTTACAAGTGGTTTACATTCAGGAATTCAATGGAGAATTCTCAAAAGAAAGCAACAAGAAATTATGCAAGTGGATAAAAATTAAAATGCATGAGAAGCTTATGTATAAAATACCGCTGTTAGAGCACTGCACCTAGGCCGATTTGAGGCCGTCCGGCCCAGGCTCGGGCGGGCTTGACTTCTGTGTTAGACTGGCCGAGTCTGAACTTTTATTGATAATTGTAATTCCTACAAATCCTCCATATAAAACAAGTTCGTTTTAAAATAAATCAATTGTATGTACTTTTATTTAGTTCAAATTCCATAACACTAATGTACGCACTGAAGATTCAACAACTGTTTAAACGTATCTCTGACAAATTCCTTGGCCCTTCAAATTAAGGTTTGAGTAGATTATACCAATTGCTTGCCTGCAAGTTGACGATGTATTCACTATTGTTATAAAAGGACGACACAACAAACATGCTATCTACAGGTCAAGGTGTGTAGGAATGAAAGCAAGTTAATCAGTGCAACAAGGATAACAATTGCGCATGCGCATTTCATTTGAATTTTGTTTCCTAGAAACGGCCGATCTCCAGTCGACTAGCACATTTGTTAATCGCGTTTCGGGTAAGTCGGTAACGGTTGTTATTTAAAGATGGATTTACTACATCGAGGGATTAACATCAAAATTCACATGTCGGCAGCAGATGTCTCCACTTGCGGCTCGCTATATTCGATTCTAAATCCTTTTCCACAATGTTCACGTTAACATCGTTTGTGATGACGTGAATAAGAGATTATAATCAGTGGCGCCGTCAAGCCATAATTTTTATCCGCGTTTTGTATTTCCTGCAGCCAAATATAGAGGGCGTTGACATCAAAAAATTTAAGTTTTCAATAACACTAAGCAAATAGCGGGCGAGTCAAAATGTATTTGGTAGCGGGAAATTCAAAATAAAGTTTATTACAAATTAGGATTTAATACCGCGAGATCAAAAATTATATTGATAAAGATTTGTCATGGAATGTAAAACGTCTGTCTTAAGTTATATCATTAAGAGAGACGTTTTACATTCCACGACAAATCTTTATCAATATAATTTTTGATCTCGCGGTCCATGATCACAAAAGTGTCATCAAATTGCATACATTTACTAGTTCCCGTAGTAATGAGGAATCATTGCTAAGGAAAACAGTATACAGTACGATATTCAATTACAATGCTGTCACCATACAATGACATTTAGAGAAAAGAATTACTTAAATAATTACACTTTAATATTGTTACGTAGAAAAGGTACAAAGTACATTTATGATTATTAATAACTAACATCCAACACATATGTTTTAGTTAAACTACCAGTACAAAATAAAGTAACGAACAACAACATAATCTACCAAAAGTAGAATATTCGACTAACAAACATATTTTTAGTAATACAATAAAACACCTTTTTCACAAAAAATAGTTTAATAACTAGATGTCATATTTCGTGTGCACTGCACACATCGTCAGTAATAACAGTTACTACTGACGACGTGTGCAGTGCACACGAAATGTGACATCTAGTTATTAAACTATTTTTTGTATGTATGTTGGTACAACTTTATTTTTAAATTGACAAACTGTTCGTATCATATTTATCTCTTGCGAAAGATGAGATAAGAAATCTATCCATGCCCAGTGTCCATTAATGCCTGTACATATATATATACATATATACCTATTTACCACCCACGTTTATTGTAAATCCTTTCCTAAGAGCGTGCGTACATGTGTCAGTGTGTATGTGTTCGGGCAATTTATTAAAACAGAGGTGCAACGTTTCCGCTGCCTACGATTTCTTTAATCTTCGTTTTCTCTTTACGAGTCTCGTTTCTTTTAAGGCAAATTTAGACATATTAAATATTTTCAGTGACATTTTCTTTTTCTCCTTTCATTCTAAAGAGTTTAATCGTTGATTGAAAAAATACTCACGGTTTAATAGCATTGTACATGTTGAATATTATTACTCTATAACGTATGAACAATACTAGTTCTGGATTTTCATGTTAAATTTGGGCGCACTATTGAAATGTTGTATTTTTAAAGAGGTTTTAATTTTATTTATATAATTGGATAACAAGTGGCTGGTGATCTATGAAATACAAAATACCTTATTATTTGTTCATTTTCTCTTCTGTAAGACTTGTTCTCTTTGAATTAAGTACATCCTTGTAGATAGAAAACGTCCTTTCTACATCGCAACTGGTTATAGGTGCGTACTGGAAATATTCTTTTATTTCTGCGTATTTAGCATACACAATTGCTGCAATGTTATTAAATCTGGATTTCTATTAAAAACTGCGTCTAACTTTTGCCGAAGGCCACATCCGAAGTCACTTGGAATACGTTTGAAATTATTAATAGCCCACATCAAATGTGGTTAATCCATCTTTTAATTTGTGATTTCAATTTTCAAAACCTATGATTAGTTTAGACAAATTTCCAAAGTGTTCCTGAAGGAATTACAACTGATTTTTTAAATTTGGGATTTGTGTTAGTTCCTTGCACTCAGAAATACTTGGAGCATCGTCATTTAAACATGTAACGAAATTTTGTAAACTATCGAAATTCTCTGCATAAAAACTATTTCTGTGTATGTTTTAGCAAAGCTAAGTGACGAACGTGCGATATTTTGGCATTCTGTAACGAAATTTTGCAGACTTTGTAATAAATTTCGGAATCACTGACAATTCATTTTCATATCAGAAAAAGTCACATAAACAACGTTCTAGATCTAAATAAATGATAACTAAAATGTACGCGTATGTTCTTGAAACTAAATAACAGTAAGTATATACATATTTATATTGTTTCTCTTGCGAAATATAAGGTAAATATAATAAATTTTAAAAACCCCTCATGCTCCTAGCTACGCCGATGAAAAAAGGATTTTACTCATAAATTCCTTATTTTATGATCATTTTTTGCTCTCATTCTCGGGCACTTCTCGGGCATAAACATATGTTGCAGTTCACCATGTGAATTAGTGCTATTCAGTAAGCGTGTGTTTACATTATTTCTTTGCTCCGTTGTAACTTTGTCGTAGTTTAAACCGGTCATGTCCGCCCCCTAGTTATAACAAAAGACCCGGCAATTTTATGGGAATAAACAGAATCCGTTTTACGTAGCATACAAATTATTTTACATTCTATTAAGATGTCTTTGTTTTTCCTATAGTGCATGGTAAAGTAACAGCTTACGAAACCAACACAAGTTCTACGACAAATTTATCAATAATTTAGCATGCGTTTTGTCCTTTGGGAATACTCGAAAAGAAAATGGCCGTGAAGTTGTTTAGTAATTGAGACGCTATGTTTGTTGGAATAGATGAAAATTTTCTTCGCCGAATTATCTAAACGTTGCATTTAATTTTTTAGTAATGGAACTTTTGAATATTCTTAAAAACTGGTTTTAAACATAAACGTAGTTAAAGTTAATAAATCGTTAACGAATATAATATTTTAACCTCTGGCTGACATCATTGTAGAAGGAAATTTTTCACACACTTACGGTATCTAAGCTTGTCTGAATTCAAACTGTGGGCGTATTGACCGTTGTAGCCAGGGCCGCCGTTAGACATTTGTGTGCCCGTTTGCAGACATGAACATGCCCCGCCCCGTCTACTATTACCTTGCCTAAATATATTTGTATACGAAAAGAATGGTATAATATGTTAGATCCTTATTGATATGATTGTATGATTGTTCATGTTGACGTATGAATGAAACGTAAATTTTATGACAGTAAATGTAATTTATTTTATCAAAAATAATTAATTAATAATAATAATAATAATAATAGTTTATTACCAACAACAACAAAGAAAAAAAAATAAGTACATTGTAAAGAACTGAATTACAGAATATAGTAACACATAAGAAATACTGAATAAGAGCAAAAAGAGAACAACAAACATTGAAAAACTCATTTCAAGGTTTGTGTTATATACATAATAAAGATTTATTAATATACATGTAACCAGTATTGCAGCAAATTTAAATTGAAGGTAAAAGGACTAAGAATCAGTCGAAGACTGGTCTTCCTCTCAGCCCTGTGACTTAACTAAGCATAGCAGTTAACAGATGCACAATGCACACATACTCGGCAAAGTTCATTCAGAAATGGTGCCAAAGACTTCCATAGCCATCACCTGCTCACGCCAATGGCGCCCGCTCCCGAAGCAAAATTGTTTTCAAATTATATTTAAGTACAGGAAGGCTCATGCTTCTGAGATCATCGGGCAATGAGTTATAGCAAACGTAAACACAGTACGAGAAGCCACGCTCATATAGAGTCGTTTTGTGAAATGGCGGGGAAATTAAGCCTCTCGTACGGATGTTCACATTATGCACATCAGCCCGAAATCTAATTTTTGCTGTCAAATAGGGCGGACAACCAGATTTTATGATTTTAAGAAAAAATACAGTAGACTGCAACCGTGCCCTATTCCCCATACTAAGCCAACCAGCATCATGCAGCTTGTGCGAAATATGGTCAAACTTACGGATTCCATACATGAAGCGAAGACACGAATTCTGCACCAGCTGGACCCGTCTTCTATCAGAGCAATCAAGGCAAGGTGCTATTACAGGAGAGCAGAATTGAAAATGTGACAACACCAGGGAATCGCACAGCAACTTCTTAGTCTCCACAGTTAAGTACGATCTATGCGGATAGAGTAGCTTAAGAGCTGAATAACAACGCTTAATGCATTGAGAGATATGCGATTTAAATCGTAGAGACGTGTCTAATATCACCCCTAGGTTTTTAGCCTCATTTACTATCGGCAATGTTATGCCATTAGCCGATACAGTAATGGAATCCAATAATGCCTGTGACCTGCAACCGAAAACCAGCACAGAAGACTTGGCCGGATTCAAGAACAGAGAATGCTTCGCCGAAACCTCACATAGAGCGTTCAAGTCCTCATTCATGTTATTGACAGCTCGCGATACGTCCACAGCACTGAATGAATGGTAGACCTGCGTATCATCAGCATACATATGAAACTCACAGACACGCAAAGATATCGGAAGTCTGCAAGTGTATATAGTAAATAGAAGAGGGCCCAATACTGAGCCCTGAGGCACTCCACTAACCACCGGAAGATCACTAGAGCACTTTCCATTCAAGGAAACTCTTTGACGCCGATCCCGAAGATAGCTAGCGAAGAACCCAATAGCAACATCATCGAAGCCCACGAAACGCAAAACTGCAAGAAGCAGCTCATGGTTTATGGTATCGAAGGCCTTACTGTAATCCAGTAATACCAAAACCGACACATTACCAATATCCAGATTAGAGATGATATCATCAGTCACCTTCGCCAGGGCCGTCGCACAACTGTGCATGGGTCTGAAACCAGACTGATTCATTGGCAGCAGATCATTAACTAATAAATGTTCACGTACCTGTGTGTCCACAACCCTTTCCAAAATTTTAGAAAGACAAGGAAGTATACTGATTGGACGAAGATCTTTAAAGTCCTTAGGATTTGCACATTTAGGTATAGGAGTAATTAACGCTGTTTTCCATTGATCAGGAAAAACTCCTTCAGCCAGACAATAATTCAGAATGTGAGTGATGAACGGGATTATATACGGACAACACATCCTCAGCATAGTAATATTTATTCCATCACAACCCGTTGCACGAGATGAAATAGTCATGATGATTTTAGTAACCTCATGTTCAAGTACTGGCTTGAAACCAAAAGAAGATTTAAGATTAGGGTGTTTATTATCCAGATAACCCCGCAATGTATCAGCATCACATGTCAAAGGAATATTAGAAACTGACGATACAAAGTAGTCGTTAATGCAATGTGAATCTCCCAGGTTTGCAGGGATAGGTGTCAATTTTTTCCTACAGATATTTAGTTTCTTCAATTCCTCCCAACATATCTTTTGACTGGAAGTTGAGAATTTATGATTCAAATAGGCTGTCTTTTCAGACTTAATAACAGAAGTGCAGAAATTTCGTAAGGACTTATAGTATTCCCACTGTGGAGGGCGTTTCGAAATTTTAAATTTCTTATAAGCTTCATCACGAAGCTGCATCAAGTATTTCGTATTCTGTGATAACCAGGGGCTGTGCTGTTTGTTCGACACTGGGCGTGTACGCAATGGAGCATAACAGTCAAATAAACCTATAACTGCAGCGTTTAAATATTCTAACTTATCAGTAATATTATTCATATGAAACACACAATGCAATGGAACTCTACACAAGTCCGAATGAAAACTGTTATAACTGACTGTATTCAAATTTCTAGCAAGTACTGTACAAGGAGACGATCCAATCTTTTGAATATTAATTGTACAGAAAACAAGCTCATGATCCGCTATATTAACATTCTTTGTACCACTGTCCAATACCAACTCCACATTAGTGACAATAATAAGGTCAACCAAAGAATAAGACTTCTTAGTGATTCTAGTAGGGCAGTCTATGATTTGATTTAGTCCCAGAGATGTCAAAAGTGATTTAAGTAATTGTGTGTCAGAGCATTGCCTTAGTACATCAATATTAAAGTCACCCAAACAGAAAATGTCATCACATTCAGGTAAGAGATTGTAAAAAGTGGTTTCCAACTGAAGTACAAACTCGCTAACACTAGATGAAGGGGGTCTATAAATTATACCAACTATAAGATTCTGTTGCTTTACCCTAACCGAAAGCCACAGTTGCTCCGGTATATTCAGCTGTAGTACCCTATATTTAACCACTGACCTTATGTAACATTAAGTATTAAATAAAAGTGTATTGTAAAGATAACATAATTCTACTTTTCTAGTTGTAGTATCAGCGAGGTCGTTCGTTTTTTGATTAATATACAGATTACATACATATGAAAATGCCAAAACGCAATTATTATTTTATTACCTAATGTTAAATATATGTGATAGTGTACAGAATGAAGATTATAGAGCAATGACATTAACGACTCTGAAAAAAAAACTGACTGAAAGAATGGCGAAAAAAGGGAAGAGGAAATCAGAAAATGACTAAAATGTGTAAGAAAATTTCTTATTTTACACACTGTTATGTAGTACTCTGGATAATTTTCTTTTGCAGAAATTTTTGTCTACGCATCAACACTTTTGCGAATATAACATCACAATAATCTGACTGCATCGATTCTGTTGGACAGTCGCTTGCTTTTGTTTCCAAATATTTTCTTTCACTGTGCCTTGTTGAATTATTATGTTCTCCTAGTGCCTTAAGTTAAATCCTGCCTTATGATTGCAGTATAACTGCATAATAGTTAAATGGTTACAGATGTCGATATTTGACAAAAATACACCTGGAATTTGGGATTTTATGAAAAAATCTAATTTATTCATCAATATTAAGACAATTCGCTTCACAGAAGTCCCCACCAGCTAGCTCTCTTTCCAATAGTCGAAGCACCTATGTGACGCAGTTTTCGGTATGGCTGGTTTTGATCCTGCAGCGGATCCGGCCCTATCATTTCAATATTGTGAAAATATTATCCATTCATAGTTTTTGTCATCTTCATGAATCGGAAAAAGACGCAGAAGGGCCATTTCCAACAAATACAAAACATCTTAATGGAGTCGTTTTTGCCCAAACACCTACAAGCAACCAGTAAAGGAAGAGAAAGTGCATTATCGTCCTGCAATTGCCATAGTTTTTTCAACAAATTCAGACTTTTGCTTCAGATTACTTCACGCAAACGACGTAAAAATTTCAGGAAGACTCCTCGTTACCATATGATTTGGTGACAAGAACTTATAGTACACATTACCGTTGAATAGAACTCGATACGCTTGGTTTTTGTCTTAGTTCTTCAGGAAACTACCTTTAGTACAATTGGACCTTTATTTTAATATAATATATGTATGTACAGTCATGTTTCATCGCCAGTTATGACCCGCTGAAGTAGTCCTGTATTGTCATTGACTTCATTCGAAAACTCCTCAGTAATGTTATTTTGACAATAGTTTGAATTAATATATATTTTAGACCTCGTTTTGAAAATTCAGTTATTATTAAAATTACTAGAACAATATAGAACACTGCACTTGTAAGCATTTTTTCCTGGGGAACAATTACCTATAAATTGTTATTTACGACCTCAAAACAAACCACAATCAAATGATATAATACATATTTGCATTATTGTAAAATAGAAGTGCTAAAGAAAAGTGACTCAATAAGTATACTTTCGTATAAGGTCGTTTAAAACATGTCTACAGGCGGTCGGTCATCTTGATATAAATTTGAGAATATTTTGGACATCCTCATCAGTGCTCGAAATGGACCGGAACGCACCAGAACGCCGTTCCGGTTCGTGAAATCGCCGTTCCGGTTCGTGAAATCACTGTTACGTTTCGTAAAAGTTTTCCTCATATATCATATCGGCTTCGGCTTCCTACTAAAAAAACTGGCTTAAAAAGAGGCCACACGAGACTGACGAGACTAGTTTGATCAGCAAACAGTGCTTGAGAAAGGTGATCAAAATCTTCCCAGCACAAGTGGCACGACTAAGATCGACGAGAACAGTGATTTTATCAAACATATACCTGCTTGTTGGAATATCAGGCAGTACGAGGCATTCAAGTAAAACAAAGACTGGCCCATCGTCGAAAATAAGACCCTGGACTGTTCAGTTTGCTACAAAGTGGATTCTTTCACCATTCACAGTGACAAAAATAAAAATATGGCTTTGATCAAACTTCTCTGTAGGAGTGTTTTATAGCTTTTGCCTATGATGGAGCTCCGGTTACGATTGGAAAGAAGTCTGCAAGAGCAACGCGGTTACAAACAATATTTCCAAATTTATTAGTGTGGCACTGCTCTAATCTGTGATTAGAGCAGTGCTATCAATGCCTGCGTTAAAGAAGTCAGTGGTATTGACCATTTCAAAATCTTTATTGTTCGATGGGTTCCATCAAGCAAACGTACAATTAATGCTGCATTACATAACCTAGCACTTTGTGAACATTTTGACACAGCTTCTAAGGATTTGACTAGAGGTACATATCGAAGGGCCAAATTTGATAAAGTTTTGTGCTCTATCTCAGAAAATACATACAAAGGTATATACAACATCGTGAGGGTAGAGTTGTAACCATAAATACTGCACAGCTGTATCCAGTTTGGCAAATAACATAAAGATTCGTATGATAACAACTTCGTCTTCTCGTGGTACTCGTGATGATGCAAAACGCCAGATAAGTCAGACTGAACACGAAAACCAATACACAAATTTACTAGCGAGTGTTAGTGTTCTTGAGCCAAAGAATTGGCCAAGATCAAATGATACTGAAGTAGAAATACAATATGGTGATAAAGAATTTAGGCATCTGTGTAATCAGTTACCTTTAAATCATAGGTTCCCAAAGTGGGCGATAACGCCCCCTTGTGGGCGCTGCAGGTCTAAAGGGGGGCGGTAAGAGACCCAGAAAAAAAATGGGGGCGTTGTGTAAAGGCTTAGGGGGCGATTTGTAATTTCATCTAGAATCTAGGAGGACTCTTAGACACCGACTGAGCTCTCGACTCTCGACTAGGGATGGGCGATAAACATCGATGTTCATTGAACATCGATATTTTAGGATCGATGTTCGATGTTTTTGCATCGATGTTTGCAATTTAGATTTATCGATAAACTATCGATGTTAGAAGAAATATAGTGAACATCGAACTTTTAAGCTTGACAAAATGTATTTGCACTAATCACAAAATAAAACAGCGTCCTCTGTTGACAAATACAAAAATGTTTCCAAATTAACAGCTCACATACAGGCTACGAGGATGTAAAATTGTCTACGAATAAAAGAAGTATTTAAATTACACAGTGCTATATCATATAAATTCGAATATTTCATTTTAGGCTCTTTTAAATATTACTCAGTATAAATATTTAAATAATATATAATTAAATACATAAATTTATAGTACTTTTAATGTGCAGAATAAAAGTTAAATTATGTATGCATGCAGAATAAGTGAAGGAGGTAAACGTATTTTCATAGAAAAAGAAGGGAGATAGACATTACCGATGTATACTTCTTCGGGAAATTCCCTAGTGCGTACAATCATACACGACGATACACGTATTAAATGCAAGATGACACATCAGAAATATAAAACCATATCCATATGTATCTCGGTATTTGCCAGCGTAGTCAAAAAAAAATGCAAGACTATAAAATCCCAAATAAAAATCGTTCTCTTAAAAAGCTTTGATACACGTAAATGTATATATTTTTTAAGTATCAGACGATTTAAGTCATGTGGTTGTTTCATGCGTAATTGCATAATATTGTTTTTTTATATAGTTTTTTTTGAGTAGTTTCTTAAGTTAACTACATATTATAAATGTATATATTTCTTTTATTATTTTTTTTGAATAGTGATATCTTTTATATCATTTTGTTAAGGACGTAAATTAATTAAGTTATAATAAAGTTTTTGTTAAACTGCCAAAAAATAAATCTATAAATATAATTATCGATGTTTAAAAACATCGATGTTTGGTAGTCGATATTTTGCAACCATCGATGTTGATCAACGATGTTAACATCGATGTTTGATATCGATGTTTACCCACCGATGTCCCATCCCTACTCTCGACTACAGCTTGTGAACATCAACTAATATTAATTAAGAGATTGCTCAAACCAACTCGGTTCGATATTTCTCTCCGAGTAGTTCATATATCTGTCCTGTTTTATTGAATAAATAAAATAAAAAACATATCAATCGGTCGCTCCGTTTCGAAACGAAAAGAGACACAAACAAACAAATAAAAAGGCAACTGTATCAATCGGCTGGTTCATAGAATACTTGTTCTTACTTGTTGAGTACGATTGAGCGTCGAATGAGATAAACGAGTTTATGCATGTTTGTCTTATTCCTGTCGGTGCGTGCTGCTTATGCAATCCTATATAAACAACGTAATATTTATTTTATTTTCATTTGCGGTTTCGCGCGTAATAGATAAGCAGTACTTAAGTTCAACACTTATACTTACGTATTTCTCAAAACAAAACAATGTCGGAAGTAAAAAAGAAGAGACGGCAATACTGTGCGGAATATATTAAATTCGGATTCATTGAAAATCCTACAAACCCATCGTCGCCTTTGTGCCTTCTATGCCTAAAAACATTTTCGAATGAAGCAATGAAGCCTTCAAGACTTCAAGATCATTTGAATAAAATGCATCCAGATAAGAAAGACAAGAATGTAGCATATTTTCAAGACCTAGAGAAGAAGCATAATACTCGGCCAAGTGTAGCAAAACTCTTTTCGGCGGCTGCTAAGCAAGATGACGACGGACTTCGAGCTTCGTACAACATCTCTTTGTTAATTGCTCAAAAAGGCAAACCACACAACATCGGAGAAGTGTTAATTTTGCCAGCAATAAAGGAAGTAATAACTACTGTGCTTCATAAACCGGCCGCAGATATTATCGGAAAAATTCCTTTGAGTAATAATTCTGTGCAAAGACGAATTGATGAAATGGCCGGAAACATAGAAGAATCATTGTGCAATCATCTGAGGACTAGTCAATTCTCAATTCAGCTCGATGAGTCCACTTTACCAACTAATGAAGCATTGTTGCTGTCTTACGTGAGGTTTATTAAAGATGAGAAAATATGTGAAGAACTATTGTTTGCTAGAAATTTAGAGACCGATACAAAAGGCGAAACCATATTCAATACATTGGAAAAGTTTTGTGATGAGAAAGAGATTCCCTTGAAAAATATTATATCAGTTGCTACGGATGGCGCTCCGGCTATGACAGGGTGCCATAAAGGCTTCATAGCGTACGTAAAAAATAAAATTCCAGATGTCCTTGCTGTACATTGCGTTATTCATAGACAACATTTGGTTGCTAGAAATTTAAGTGAACGACTATTTCAATCACTGCAATATGTCATCAAAGCAGTCAATAAAATCCGTAACTGCTCTTTGAATGATAGATTATTTCATCAGCTTTGTGTTACTAATGACGAAGATTTCAACCGTTTGTTGTTTCATACCGAAGTTCGTTGGCTATCAAGAGGCAATTGTCTGACTCGATTTTACAACCTGTTTGACTCTGTGATAGAGTTTTTGGAAACTAAAGATACAGAATTGCGCAACAAGCTCATTACATCAAAAAATGATATAGCTTACATGACAGACCTGTATAAATTGTTCAACAACATGAATCTCCAACTGCAAGGCGATGAACTAAATTTAATTAAAACAAAAAATGTCGTTGCTGCTTTCGCAGCCAAACTGCTTCTACACAAAAAGAATATGGGCAGACGTGAGTTTCATAATTTTCCGAATTTATCAGTATCCTGCAGTAACGACGACTTGTTTGCCTACTGCCAACATTTGGAAAAGCTCCACATTGACTTCACCGAACGATACCAGGATATTTTGAACTTGGAAATACCAGACTGGGTGTTGGATCCGTTTTCAAATGTCAACACAGCAATATCACCACATCTGGAAGAAGAACTTATAGAATTGACAACGAACGAGGAAATAAAAATCAAGTTCAAAAATGGCTACCAAGAATTTTGGCTACAAAAACCGATCCCGCAATTGTACCCTGGATTGTGGTCAATCATTCAACGATTCTTGATAGCATTCCCATCGTCATATTTGTGTGAACGTGGATTTAGTGCTGTAGCAACGCTGCTTACTAAAAAGAGAAATCGTTTGCATGTTACCGAACGTGGTGACTTGCGGCTGTTCTTGAGTAAATTGGAACCTGATATCAACAAACTTATTAAACAGCATCAGATTCATCCTTCACATTAGTTTTTATATTAGAATCGATTATGTTTGTTTTATTTTGAATTTTGAATAAAAGATACTTTGTCTGAATACTATAAAGTTGCGTTTCAATAATCATTCTCATTGGCAGGTGTAGCCCGTAAAAGTTAACTTGAGACCTGAGCGCCGTTGTGTACTACCTACTACGCTCAGGTCTCAAGTTAACTCATTCATTCTAAACGAGACTTTTACTATAACCCATAGTAAAAGTCTCGTTTAGAATGAATGTTTAATCTCCGCTAATATAGCTCACAATAATTAATTTAATTTGAAGTTATAGTGGTTTTTGAGTAGGTGAAAAAATGGGGGCGCTAAAAAATAATTTATTCTCAAAGTGGGCAGTAGGCAAAATAAGTTTGGGAACCACTGCTTTAAATGATATACAAAGAATTCGTAGCTTTAGGTCCTACAAAATGAGCGTAGGAAAAGAAAAAATTCCTGATGATTTGAAACCACTTTGAAACGTCAATGCATCAAGTCCACTAGCGAATGTGAAAGAAATTTCAGTTCAATGAATGAAGTAATAACACCATTACGATCGTCTTTGTCAGTGGATACAACTGCTGGACTGTTATTCATAAACTGCGTTGGACCACCACTAATGCAATTAAATCCCGAAAAATATGTGCGATCGCGTGGAAAATTTTGTAACAAAATAGAAGTTGCAAGTTTCACATTTTTTTATCTAATAAAAAAATTTCAGAAGCGTTCCGGTTCGCGAAAAAGTTCATTTCGAGCACTGATCCTCATACGAGGGTAGTCGAAAAAGTTTCCGACCTCAACATGAAGATGGCAGCATTCGTTGACAAAAGTAGTGGAGCGAGTTTATGCATGTTTTGACATGTACGCACCAAAACTTCAGCCACCTCGGACGCTCAGTTATTGTTTAACAATCGTTTGAGTAAGTTGCTGTGAGTGTTTTTGTGAAAATAGAAAAAATTGAGTATCGACCTGTGATTAAATATTTATTTTTGAAAGGCAATACGCCTACACCAATCAAGGAAGAGTTGGACGCTGTGTACGGGGACTCTGCACCATGATTTACCACCGTGAAATTTTGGGCAGCTGAATTTAAACGTGGTCGTACCAGCTTGGCTGACGATGAACGTTCGGGACATCCGAAAACTGCAACCACTGACGAGAACATTGCTAAAGTTCACCAAATGGTGCTAGACAACCGCCGAATTAAAGTTAGAGAGATAGAAGAAGCCATGAAAATATCCAAAGAACGTGTTTGTCACATATTAAATGAAGATTTAGACATGAGAAAGCTGCCTGCGCGTTGGGTGCCGCGGTTGCTCACGTTGGATCAGAAACGTTTTCGAATGAACATTTTGATCGCTCTTTTGGCGCAATTTATGCGCAATAAATCAGAGTTTTGGCACCGGCTAATTACTGTTGATGAAACTTAGATACACCACTACACCCCCGAATCAAAAATACAGCCAAAACAGTGGACTGCCAAGAGGGAATCGGCGACAAAAAAGGCAAAGACTGTTCCTTCGGCTGGGAAAGTGATGGCGACTGTTTCCTGGGACAGTCATGGTGTTATTTTTATTGATTATCTGCAAAAATGGAAAACCATTACAGGAGAATACTACGCATCATTACTTGACAAACTGAAGGCAGAAATTGCGAAAAAATGGCCACATTTGCAGAAAAGAAAAATCTTGTTCCACCAAGCTAACGCGCCATCTCACACCTCAACGGTTGCCATGGCAAAAATCCACGAATTACGATTTGAACTGCTTGATCACCCACCTTACTCACCAGATTTAGCTCCCAGCGACTTCTTTTTGTTCCCCAAATTAAAAGTTGCACTCGAAGGACAGAGATTTTCATCAAATCAGGAGGCCATCACCCTTGTAAACAACTATTTTGCAGAGAAAGACGGCAAGTACTATTTGGATGGGAACATCGGTGGGTGTAGTGTATAGACTTTACAAGGAGACTATGTAGAGAAATAAAAATATATTTGTAGGAAAAGTGTCTTATATCTTTGTTAGGTCGGAAACTTTTCAGACTACCCTCGTATAGCACAAATAATCGGCTGCGTTTCAAATATAGCGTATTTCAATATAACGTTACTGTATGCCCATAAGCAGTCTATCTAACTCTATGGTGAATGTTCTTTAAAACCTATTTATATTTAAATCAAATTCTGACCTAATAATGTAAAATACTTGGGAATTTCCTACTTAACAGATGACTATTGCCCAAACACAAGCACAACTTTTAATTGCATTTAAAAGAAAGTAAAACATTATAATATATGATTCATTTCGTTCATACGGTTTTTCGACAAAGAAACGTAAAATTCAAGTTGCTAGACCATTTCCGGGGAAGTGCAGAACCGCAAAGTAATTAATTGCCATCATCCGGTTATGGTATTATTTTGGATTTCTCTATCTGTCTAGTCTAAACAAGGAGCACGTGATAAGAGCAATGTACAAGTATGTATGTTTATATATGTGCATGTATTTGCCAGTCATGCTGTATGACGTCTAGTGACATGCTGATGTATGTTTACAGAAAGGAAGTGTGTTTGTTTATGTGAGTGGGTTTCTGTTCTTTTCCTTATCCTTATCGATGGAGTGTAGCAATATGCTTTCTTTGAATCAGTATAATAATCTATGATAAATTTTATGGTTTTCGCGTAACTTCTAAAACATAATAGCCAATGTTTGACGTATGGTGAGTATGTATCGAAGGCATACTATTTGTTATACTGTTTAGACCTTAAATGCACCGATTAGCGATAATTGTTTGGTTTTATTTGGACATGCAGAAGTAGTGCGATATAATCAGTATAGTAGATATTTTATTTTTTTACGTATACATGCTACTCATGTTTTATCTCCATATGTGGGTAACTTTCGTAGTAAAATCGGTTAAATTAGTAAAATTGCTTAGAAATTTGTAGAGTATTTGTTAGCATTTTCATATTTGTCATTTATTGTCAACTTTTTGAGGTAGAGTAGAATCAGCTAAGATGGCACGGTTTTCTCGGAAAATCAACATTTCAAAAACTAATTATAAGAAACAAACTTTATGATAACTAAACTAACATTTATTTTAAACACTAGCAGTTTTGGGAATGAAATAAACAAAAGCTTTTAATTTCTACATTGAAAGAAAGCCGAACGTGTGAACACTCTTGTGATATCAGACCGTCGTTTAACAATAAGAATGTTGAGTTAACAATTAAAAAGGGTCATTCGCGTGAGACCAGACATTGCAAACAAATGGATGCTCCATCATGACAACGCCCCATGTCACACTGCCCTCTCCATAACAGAATTTTTGACCTCAAAAGGCATTCCTGTGGTTCCCCAGTCCCCTTATTCACCTGACCTCAGTCCGTGTGACTTTTTCCTTTTTCCTAAACTGAAAAATGTCCTCAAAGGACGTCATTTCGGAACTTTAGAAAACATCCAAAAGAGTGTAACGGACATGCTGAAGACCATACCGATTCAAGACTTCCAGCGCTGCTACCAACAGTGGGAACAACGTCTCCATCGGTGTGTAGCTGCCCAAGGGAACTACTTTGAAGGGGATAACATTGATGAAAAAAATAAAAACTTTGGCAAATAAAAAATCAGTCTCATTACTTTTCTGCCACACCTCGTAGATGACTTCTTCTTCCCCTGGCTGTCCCATGTCAAAAACCTTGGTCTGATTTTGGACGGGTGGTTGACGTGAAGACAGCATATTGAAGCGGTCAGCAATAAGTTTTTGGCAGCGAGGAATGAAATTTTCCCCTGATTGGGGGTCCTAGAGTACGCTTGACCTGAACACAAAGCTTCTTCTGTTCAAGGCTGTTCTGAGGCCGCAGTTAACTGACGGGGGGCACTTGCTTGGTTCAACGTCTGCAAGTCCTATGTGCACAGACTTGAGGCTCTCCAGAATCGTACTCCGAGGCTCATCATCGTGGGAAACGAACAGATTCGCGCGGATCTGTGTCTGAAGAGTCTTTCGGGCCACGTAAGGAAGCTGGCGTCAGGCACTTGGGGTCGAGCTACCATCTCAGACAATCCCCTGGTGACGTCACTTACTGTCTTGGATCGGGACGTGGCACGGCCAAGGGCTCGGGTCAGACGGCTCAAGGATCTCCTGCACCCTTCCTGGTTAATTCTGCCACCACGCATCTAAGGTCCCTACTGACCATCAAGATATGGATCTACTCTCCCGGCTTTCCTAGTGCGTAATAATCCTCTCTTGAATACCGGTAAGTGTTTTGTTGTCTCATTCTCAAGGAAGATCTGTAGGGTTGAATCCCAATACGTGATTGATAATGTCAGCATTTTCCGACAGTCAACAATTAAAGATTTGGGTGTAACATTCGATGAGAAATTTATACTTTCCAACCATGTCCTATCTATCACGAGTGCAGCCTATAAGTCCCTCGGTTTTATTATTCGGATCTGCAGGGATTTTCATAATATTGATGCAATTAAGACTCTGTACTTTGCTTATGTTGTATCCAAGCTCGAGTACGCAGTTAATGCTTGGTATCCCCTCTAGGGTGTGCAGATTGACCTCATAGAACGTGTCCAGCGTAAATTTTTGAAGTACCTCTCATATAGGAGCGACGGGCACTATCCTGCGCGTGGTGTTGATTATGGTGAATTGTTTGAAGCGCTTCATTTCGTTGGGAGAACCAAGAAAAAGCATAAGTATGTCCTCTGCACTGAACGTCCTCACAAATAGGATCGACTCACCTGACCTCTCCAGGATGGATGTTCATGTACCGCGTCTCCATTCAAGGCATCACCGGCTCCTCTGACTCCCGTCGGTTCGGACAAATGTTTTATGGAAGGCGCCTCTGGTACACGCATCAAGAAATTTCAATTTTTTTAATGTAGATTTGCCTTAGCTTCTATGCATTTGTACTTATAATAGTTAATTTTGTACCCTTTGTGGATGTTAATCTGTTGGGTATTTAATAAAGTGGAGAGACGATCGCCCTCAACCCGTGTGTCATTGAAGAGAGGTCTTCATATCATCAGCCCTCTGTCCGGAACAGCAATTTCAAGTTTTCGACCCATTCAACAAACCTCCCACGCCTGAGACTGGTGGACGTTCTTTTGGATTATAGGGCTTAAGAGCTAAGGCACGAGCCTAGCAAGTGAACTTAAATACTCGCACTCGGCACATGTGAAATGCAGGTGGTCCATCACCCCACAAGACTCATGAGCCCACCCTAAACATTCATGGCAGTTATAACAGTCCTCCTCACTACCCACATACTTTTCTCCACATATGATGCAACTTGAGTCATCAACAGTTTCATTGATATTATACTTATTCTAGTTATAGTTTGGTTTTTGAAAACAACTACTTCTTCGTCACTGTTCTGATGTGTTTTAGGTCTAGGTAAAATATGCACCCTTGAGGTAGAAGGAGTAGAATCTTCGTATGGATTTATATTTAAAGCAGGCCGTGGATTTGGTCCTCTATTTTCGTCTGTCGAATTAATATTTTCAGGATTCTTTCGTAGTTCTGTTATTTTTCAACAGGAAAATACCCAGTCTTGGAATACCTGGTCATTGAATGGCCAGATACCGATTCTTCGAAATCTATCTACGGTAGTTTATACGCTTGTAAGTAATGCTCATATTAAAACTGTACACTGAGGAAATCGTAAACTAGAATAATTTAAAAGAAAAGTATGTTAACTTGCAACAAATTTTCAGTAGTAAGAATTGAATAAATAAATTTAAATCTTTAATGAACAGGATTTTAATATCGAAGCACCCTCCACAAATGTTTTGTATTTATTCAATTAATACCTTCAGCTGTACGTGTCCTCCAGAACACGTTAGAACTCATAGAAACTATTGTAAATAAAAATATTGCAATACAAATAAAAACTGATAGTATGTGCCATGACACACAAATATTTAGAAACGTTTGGCACCATGATGGTAATTAATATCATGAATATTTCTGGCCGACTTGTATCTTATTTCATCGTGATAGCAATTCGTAATTTCTGAAGCACTTGGTGCTATATTTCATGCAGTATCATGTGTTCTAGCAACATCCCAAGCCTATTCTATTGGACTTTTATCTCGGGGATTATAGATTGACTGGCCACTTCATTCTCTTTATACCAACTTTATTAACCCATTACTGGCCAAGACAAGAAAAAAGCATTTTATACATTTTTTTTTTATTAAAGTAAACTTAGAACACAGTAATTAAGATACATTTTTGGTACAAGAAAATTAGGTATTATTTTTAACAAAAAAATATATGGGTGCATGTACGCGCGAAAAGCAGGTTATCATAAAATAAAATACTAGTATACCAAATTGAATACATTTTTTATTTATGATATCCTGATAGTGTAAGTATACCAAGAAATTTTTTTAGGTCTATTTCAGTAAGCTCGTAGTCATGACGGTTATTTTGTTGTTATATTTCCAAGGGTGACTTCCCACCATGCTCAGATACTACATTTTCAATTCCATGGTTATTAAACTCTTCGGGAACAGTAATGTAGGCAGTTGAAGCGGTTTTTTTCCAATTTGGCACGGAAGTTTGTTTTAGTTTTGGAGTTTCTTTGGGTATCAACTTGTTTCGGCTTGCAATAGCACTAAGTGGTAGCTCATCTTCCGAATCAAAATCACCCTCTTGATTTGTCTGAATTTCATATGTCCTCGCAATGTCCTTATCTACATTGTCTTCCCCAATTACGTTTTCGTCAATATTTTCCTCATCAGTCATTTCGTCAGGTTCTGGAGGCACATAAACACAACATCAATCGATGTAGCATTTTCACAATCTGAGTCTTCTTCTAACGCAGCCATTAGCTCTATGGCTGTGAGCGGCCTTTTCATCTCCCATTTTGAATATTTTTTACTGAAACAAAAACAAACACCAACATAACCCAGATATAAAAAAATTAAAAAAAAAACAGAATCACAAAACTGTCAAAAGAGGCAAGAGAAGAGCCTAGCTGCCAGATATATTTTGAACTTCACACTAGTATTATACCTAAACAAAAAATGTCTTACCTCATTTTGACTATAGATATCTAAAAACACAAATTCATAACTCTAAAGCACTACTAAGAAGTACCGCTACGATTGCTGATAACCAACTGAGAGATGTATCAACGAGTCAAATAATTTTGCGTCAACATGCGAATCGTGTCTCAACCTGCATGAAACCGCTCACGTCCTTCAAAAATGCCATGCTGCAGTAACCAGTGCGGTCGAGCAGCTTGGCACCGGGCGCGCGCTTTTACCTGTGTATTAGCCAAAGGTGCGTATATATACGCATCCGTTACAAAATACCTGTCATTCTAGCTGTCGTTTTCAAACTATAGATATAATGATGTGTATATATCAAAGAAGACATATTTTAAATATACACTGCGAGAAGAAATATATAACAAAAAAATTATTAGTACCCAAAAAAAATAATTATTTGAAGGTGTGCACAAAAACCAAAAATACAGATTTTTTTTAATTAAAAAAAAATTAAAAAAATTTAACTTTTTATTGGATCATAATTTAACATAAGATTCTTACTGTTAGACGATTTTTCCTTACCCTTTGTGTGTACCTCCAATTTTCAGAAAGTGATGTCAAAGTATGAAAATTGCGCTTTTCTCACTTCAGCAACATTTTGATATGGTTTTTCCACTTTTCAGTTTCTCTACAGCCTTCCAAGCATGTACCTCTTACAGAATCGTAGTGTGTTTTCACTAGTAACGACAGAGACGCACTTTTAAGCGCTATTTTGATTACGGTATTCTCAATTGCACATGAAAATCGTAATAAATAAATTGCATAAATTATTTCAAATAATTCTATATACTTTAAATAACAATATTTGTTTCTATTTTATAATACAGAAATATTTCAAATATAATATATTATCTTAAATTGTGATATTAATTCGACCACAATATTTATTACCAACCCTAAATTGTTATTTAAGTACATATACCATTTTAGATGTATTTCCTTTAGATTAGGTATAACCAATAATATTTAATGGTGTATGGATCATTCCCCATCAATGAAACAGTAACAGGTTAGAATTGCAGGTGTTGCTTTTTGCTTCTTTCAGACTTATTCATCTGCTATTTCTTGAATGAGTCACACGCGGGTGTTCGAGTTCCAGGTCGGCGATCCCGCAAGGGTGTGACCGGTGAAGTTGTTTGACAGAAAGGCATTAGCGACGAGAGGACAACCGCTAGAGATTAGTAATCGCCTCTTAGGTGCAAAATGATAGGTTTACAAATTGTAACCGATATTTTCCGGTGGAATTCTTTTCAGTATATCGACAAATATGTAATTAAATTAAACGAATCTCTTGAGGAATGTAAATATATTACTACATACATTATGCTATTAAGAGTTTATTTTTTTCTCACTCGACTGGTATCTTTCGTGTAAGTATGCTGGATACATATGATATATTCTTTGGATTGGCAAACATGAGTCACGGCCAGTTATGAATGTGTCAGTTTTCGAATAATTTACATACAAATTAGATTTTTGTTTTATTTTACATTTGCAATTAATGTCATTTAAAGTCTGATTCACGATTTCTAAGATGACCAGAGGACGAATAATTTTAAAAACATATGGCGGTACTACTACTAATTCGCATATAACAAAAAGATACTGAAAAATAAGGAAAGTGCAGTTTGATTTTAATCATCTACGAATGATTAAAATGATCTAGAATCTCGAATTAAAATTATTTCTCAATATCTGAGAGTATTCAAATTATGATACTACATATTATAAAATGATCCGCTTCTAATAAAAATGTCCTGCAAGGAAATATAGATATATGGCACGAAACTTTAAAGAACTTTGGAATGAATATCAATAAAGGAAAAACGGAAGTATTGGCAGTCTCCAAAGATGAAGAAGAAACAAATATAACAATAGATGGTTATCCAATAAAGGTGACAGAAAACTTAAAATATCTTGGAACCATAATCAACCACAAAGGAGATGTAGAGGCAGATGTGAATAATAGAATCAAAATTGTAAACTGCAGTTTATATCATGCACTGAAGTACATATTTTTAAGTAACAGAGAGGTCAGCAGGGAAACCAAGACAAAGATTTACAAAACAATATTTCTTCCGACACTATGCTACGGCAGCGAGTCATGGGTATTGACTAAGAGACTGAAATCAAGAATAACAGCGACCGAAATGAGGATTTTAAGGAGAATAGTTGGTGTTACCAGACTGGATAGAATCAAAAATGAGAAGTTACGAGAAAAACGAGGTGTAACATCAGTAATAGAAAAAATCCAGGAAAAACAACTTAGTTGGATTGGACACCTTATACGAATGTGTAACACGAACCCTGTAAAAGAAATATGGGAGGCCGGCTGAAACAAGAGGAGAAACAGAGGTAGACCAAGAAGAATATGGAATCAGGGGATAGCGCAGTTGCTGGCGGACCGTGGAAGTACCTGGAGGGAAGCTCAAGAAATGACTATGTATAGGATAGGATGGAAAAAATCACTTTTTCAATGAAAAAAATTATCATATCATGTCAAATGGTAAGAGCTATCAGGTGGGATCACTCACAATGCGTAAAAAGCACCCTGTGTAAGATTAAAAAAATTAATGTGCTTGCCCCCCCCCCCTCCCCCCATTCGGCTGACTTGGGATTTTTGAGATTTTAGGTGTTTTTTACAAGTCATGCACTAGAAACCCCACTTGGGACACATTTATTTATTTTAAAAATATTTTTTATGATACGGATGGTTTAGAAGAGTATAGAAGTGAATAAACTCCAATAAACTTCAAATAAACGTATGATATTATTGAAATAATAAAGAGTCATGAATCATAATCGCAATTAATAAACTAGGAACGATTCCGATAGGCAGATACCTATGTATCTTACTGAATAATTAATATTAGAACTTATTTGATTTAAAAATAGCGCATAATTTTGCTTGATTAAACTTCAAAACTCCTCTTCTCAGTGTTGTGGGGGCTGGCAATTTGGTCACAAATT
This sequence comes from Amphimallon solstitiale, assembly GCA_963170755.1. Classification (NCBI taxonomy): domain Eukaryota; kingdom Metazoa; phylum Arthropoda; class Insecta; order Coleoptera; family Scarabaeidae; genus Amphimallon; species Amphimallon solstitiale. The sequence continues at coordinate 105,842,224 of OY720680.1, forward strand.
CTTCTTCAACGATGTGTTCTTCATCTGGAATAGTATTGGCATTCTCAAGTTTTAAACTAGCGATTACAAAGCCATCGAGTTGTAAGCAGGGATGGGCGCGTCGACAATGTAACGTCGACAAAGTAATTGACGACGCGTAGACAATGTAATGTCGACAATTTAATTTGCTATGTCGACAATTATTGGAGACTCCAAAATTAAGACTGTAGTACTGTAGAGTAAATCAAATGCAGGCCAACATTTTTGTGCATAAATATTTTATTCCCAGAAAACAAACAAAAACCAAATGCATTAAGTACCAGTATTAAACAAACACAATTTAACATTCCATAATAGTAAAAATATACCAATATTCGTTATTTTAACAAAATTATTAGAATAAAAATAAAATATACGTATAATATTCTGTGTATCTTTGATTGGTAGACTAAAAAAATTCCAGATCAGAATCATCGTCTTCTTCGACAGGGTTGTTGTATTTAAGAGTGTAGTAAATGTGAATGAGTTTTTTTGACTTTTCGAAAGTAAGTCTGTTTCGCAAAAGGGTATGAACATGTCCCCAATTAGAAAATATACGCTCTAGTTGAGCCGAAGAAGCTGGGATCCGCAATAATTTAAAAGCTAACTTACTTAATTCTGGACATTCATTTTGTGCCATTCGCCAAAACACAAACGGTTTTACTAAATTTTTTTCATTTAGTAGTTGAAATATTCCAGTCTTCATATTAAATTTATCAAATTCTTCTATACCTTCATGGCTAAGGTGGTTGAGCATAAAATAGTATAATTTGCTTCTGTGTGTAGCCGTTAGCTCTGAGTTATCATATTTGGGGTGCAAATAGAAGGCAGATAAGGCGTAAATATTAAGAGCCATTTCCTGTCTAGATTTTAGGCTATCTGAGAATTTTATGGGAAGTTTTAAATTTAACCATAACTTAACTGCGTCAGCTACAGAGGTGTCGTCTTTTTGGCAGGTGTTGATTAGAGTGCAAATTGGTGTATGAATTTCAAGATTTTCTTTTACCTCGGATATAAAATTATCGTTAAAAACTAGTTCAGTAACTTTTGGTTTGATTTTTTTCTTTGTACTAGCTAAAATATGCTTCATGTGACCTAAATTGTCCAATAGGCTGGCAAAAGAATCCCGGTAGGAACACCATCTTGTTTCTGCTGGTAATTTGATCCGGTGACCTCCACTCAGTACGATCAGTTTTTCTAAATCAGGCGATTTAAACTCCTTTAGTATTGTGACGATATTGTCTACCAGTGCTTTATCTAGTACATCTTTAGCTAAAAGATTTCCAGTGTGACTGCTGCAGTACTATGCCATATGGTATGTGCTAGCAGTTTTCCCATTTTCAACATGACACTTGCGTTATCCGAAACACTAGAGCAGTCGATATTAAATTTTGTTTTGGCAATGTTTTTAGATTCAACTAGAATGTCCGCTAGCTTATCTGCCGTTTCAGATTCTGTGCTCAAGTCCCAAGCTTCTAAAAAAGCACTTCCACCCTCAGCACTCTGCATCATTGTTGCCACAGTTTTGCCATTATTTGCGCTATTTTGCCAACCATCACAGACAATACTCGCTCCTTCAGAAAGATTCTGTTTTGCTTTTTCTATACATTCATTATAGCAAGTTTCCAAAAGACTGCCACTTAATTTTTTGCGTCCAGGAATTTTATCGGCATATGCTGGACGTAGTACCTTTATAAAATTCTTGAAAAGTGGTGACTCAACGACACTAAATGGTAGTGCATAACCAAATATAAATTTACTTAAGGCGTCATTAATCTTGTTTTCTTCTTCAACTGTTAAAGTATCGACATAGGAAGTAATATTCTTTCTGCTTTTTGTTTTCTTAGTCTCATTGCATTTTATATATGACGTTTCAGTTTCAGTCAGATTTCTTCTCGATATCAATAGCATCATCACATTCCAGTTTTCTTAAAGCTCCATTGTCGTCCAATTCATAAGTACCAAGAGGAAGAGTTACGGTGCTTGTTGATTGAGGCAAGTTATCAATGTTATCATTTCTATCAATAACTATTTCTGTACTTTTAGCCTAAAGCAAGAAGAATGTAACTATTAACAAATTGATTGGGCCACTGAATTAGTAATTAATTACCTCTACAGTTTGTGTAGGAGATATTTCCTGCTGATAGTGGTGACGGTGGGGACTCCTTGATCTTGAGGTTGACGTAGTTTTTAATTTACATACATTTCTACAAAACCGCAGAATGTTTCTATTGTTTAAATAGATAATTATTTTTTTACCTGTGGCTCTGCACTCTAGCCGCAGCAGTATTTTTCAATATACTGTCGCAAACCATACATTTTGCGGCAGGCTTTTTGTTAATATGCACAGATTCAAAATTTAGGTTTAAATAGTTGTCATTTAATTTTCTGCCACGTCCACTCATCATAATTTTCGAAACTGTAGTACTAAAACAATGGGCACAGTTAACAGTTCAACACAAATCGGTAAACAACAAATCTAGCGGGGACCTGAGGCGTGAAAACTAACAACTGACAGGCGTGTAGGTTATGTTATGTGACATAACCTATAATTTTGACACATTTTTCTACATTGTCTACATTGTCGACATCGTCTACATTTGTCGACATTTTCTACACAATGTCGACGTGTCGATGTAGACAATTATTGTCGACGCGTCGACGCCCATCCCTGGTTGTAAGTAATTATAACTAGTCTTATCCTCAAGCTTGTTCGGTTCTTCCACTTCTGCTTCTAAAATGTCATTATTGTCCCTTTACTCTTTTTTATCTTCATTTTTTTTCCGAATCTAGCTTCTTGAAATAATTCTCTTATTGTGGCAGCAATAGTAGTTGTGGTTGTCGAATCCACATTATTTTCTACATACTGCCCTGGCAATTTTTTCAACACCGCATCACGATGCAAAGCAATTAATCCAGTTGTTCTAAATTCGGATTTTATAGTTTTTGGCTGAGTTGTATTCACTTTTTCCAGCGTTTGTTTCAGAAGCATCGGAAACATATATTTCCGCAATGGACGTCAATTCTTCTGTTTCCACAATTTTAGAAGTTTGATGGGTCGAAAACAGTTAACATTCAATGGCTGGGTGAGATGAATGCCGTTTGGCGGTAGCAGCACAAATCTAATACACTCGCTTGACACTCTTGCAACACCTTTACGGAGCTGTGATTGTCGCCTAGTAGCACTTTTGGACCGTTTAGTTTCTTCTGGTAAGGTAATCCTCGAAAAGATTTTGGTTAAAACCATCCGGATTTACTTCTTTCGTAGCGGGAGTGGACCTCTTTCAGTCCATGTTGTCCAAATGTGGTCAGCTTTATATACAATATAAGTACGCAGTATTTCCCCGCTACCACTTACAAAAAACATCGTATTGGTTTTTTACGAGTCAAGAATTCGCTCGGCGTGCGTCAATTTCTTCTGAACAATAACTTTATTTCAAACGAGGTCATCCACAAATCCACTTTCATCATTCCTTTTTAAATAGACAAATCTAATACATTCCGAATTTAATATCCATTCAAGCTAAACATCAAACTTATTTAATTATATTTCAATTAATTCCAAATAAATAATCATTTTGCAATATTGTATTCTAAAAAATTATCACGAAGTTTAGGTGTTAAGACTTCATATTTTAAAATTCTAAATTGTTTCATTCAAAATTATAATTTATAATTTATGATCTCGGTGATAATACATGCAAATATAACACATTAAAATAATATTGTGAGTTGAAAAGTTAAACACCGCTAGTGTCAGAGCTTACTTCAAATTCTAATGTTAGGGTATATTTCATGCGGGGTCGACAAAAATAGCTTTAAGTGCATGTCATAAAATCATATACTAAAACCGCCACGGCTTACACAGAACAATTTTAGATTATATACATATATCGTCAAAAACAGCTTCTGGTTCTCTTGTAATATTTATCTAAACCATTTGATCTACCTCTTGCTTTTTGTTTTATTTTTCTGATATTTTTCTTGTTTTCGATACGACATCAGTGCACCTCAACCATAATGAAAACTCAAGCGGTTAATGACCGTGCAGTTTACCTATGCAAGTAGCCACAAGTTCATATTTTGTTTACAAAATCCCTATAATTTCTTATTACTCTTAAATTTAGATACTATAATGGAAGATAGTTTAATGAAGGAATTTGGTTTCCAAATTGATTTGTGCGATTTAAACTAATATAATGGTATATTCTGAATATATTGAACAATTATAAATACATTCGAAGAGTGCCCTTATAATTAGGACTAGAAAAGCTAAAGCAAATTGGATGTAAATATATAAGCTTAAAAAATATCTTTCCATATAAATTGAATGAACTGCTTTCGATTAGTAGATATCGTACAATCTAGCAAAATGTTACGAAATTGTTACAACAATTTACCTTCAATTTTCCACCCGAATAGAAAAGTTATCTTTCAACGTTACATGCATACATGCATGTTGCAAATACAATTAAAAAAAAATATAACCCATATGCACTGATATGTAAATTGAATAATTTATAAATTATAATTGCATTTAACTATTACAGTATCTACTAATATATATGCATAAGAACATGGGGCATTGAAACTGAGTGATTTATAATCACACGTTTTATGTCAACTGATTTATTAGATCTTTCATGCTTTGAACTTGTTTATTTATCAGTATTATTTTATATTCAGTATGTGTCGCATACTGCAATTACATATGTAATTTAGTTCAGTTATCTATACTGCAATATGATTGCATTTTTGTACGTTTCCAAATTTTACATCTTACTAACAATATGTGTGTTATTTGGTTACTGTCAACATTACACAATCTCCGTTATTTATTTATTATATGCATAAAATTCACATTTGTATGCAAAAATATGCAGTTGTCCAAGATGTTCTCGACCTTTATCGATTGGGTTTGCAAAACTTGCTTATAAACGAGCATGCTTTTGATCACCGATTCTGCCATTTTTGCCTATGATGAATCGCGTAAATTAATTCAAGACTTGTCACAAGTAATGACACGTTCCAGAAAAACTCGAGACGTACCTCTTGTGGTCCTTGCAATATTGTGAAATTTTTTCGCATCCCATTTCAGTACAACTTTCATCATCTATATATTAATACGTGAAGAAAAACGTTGTACCCTTTTTTGAGCATATTGCGCGCATGGAGGAGTATGAGATTTGGCATAGTTAAAGTTCATATGCAGAAAGATAACATTTATGTATAATATGTGTTTAAAATAAATTAAATTAATTAAATAAAAAGTTCGAATTTCGACCACTAGTTCGAATAGATTGCTTGCGACCTAACCCTCAACCAACGATCAGAACGCACAACTTCTCGGATTCTGGGGACATATTCATCCCTTATTATAGTTGAAGGCCGTTTGAGACTTGCAAAAGTTACCTTTGCATTATGCCCAAGTGTGAAACAAAACTTGAACGCACACTCATTTTCAAATGACTCTAGGTACTTCAAACTCGTAATGAATTCGCTGCAGATGTTGTACTGTCTCTCCTTTAACGAAAAACTAATAGTGTTGCCAGATCGAACACTACACTTCCAGTCTTATTACTTTATTTACGCACCGCCTTTTTATATTTGAAAATATATATTTTCTACATGACTGATGAATTTATGATAGTCAATTTTAGAAATAATACCTTTCGCACTGAGAAAAATAATTTGATTGAATATTTTTTCAATTAATGAAAACTACTGGTCGCCCAGTGGTCCAAATTTGACCTTTTTTTTTAATTAGTTTAATCTATTTGTAACACATATTATACATACATTTTATTTTTCTCTTTCTACACTCCTTCTCCATATGAACTTTAACTATGATTAAAAAGGGATACAACGTTTTTTCTTCGCGTATAGTAATATAAATAGGAAAAAGAATATCGGGTTAATCCGCTGTAGTGCAACCGCAGACACGTGTTTCAGACTCGTTGGTCATCGTCAGTACGGTGTAGCCAAGGAATAAGGTGGGATATCCTTGGAGATAGAAACAAAAGGAAGACCATCGGGAAGACAGACCACCAATTGCAGCTTAAATGTCAGAAGATCCTCAGGTCTGAGTGACAACAACTGACACCGCCGCGAGGCAGACATTGTCAACCTGAGGATCTTCTGACATTTAAGCTGCAATTGGTGGTCTGTCTTCCCGATGGTCTTCCTTTTGTTTCTATCTCCAAGGATATCCCACCTTATTCCTTGGCTACACCGTACTGACGATGACCAACGAGTCTGAAACACGTGTCTGCGGTTGCACTACAGCGGATTAACCCGATATTCTTTTTCCTATTTTTATTATGTATCCGTGATATTTCCTGTATAGTAATATATAGATATAAATATGTTCCATTTTAGCTTTCTGCTGTAAATTCAAGCTATGCAAAAATAGAATAAGTTCATAAACAAGCAATAAAAAAAACGTGTAATATACAAGGTGAGTCATCTCTGCGGGTAAAGCCGATTGTGCCTTTACGAGTAAAGATATTTCGAAGCGGTTTCTTTCTTGTGGTAGCTACTCACTAGGAGCACATTTAAAAAATAGTTTGTATTATACAGAGTGTTCCATAACTTGGTGGCTGACCATAGTTATAGTGTTTTAAATGGAACAGCCTATATATTATCACATTGTTGTATTGCCTGTATAATTTTTAGTCAAAAAGTAATAATATAGTATAGGCCTAAAGTCTAAAGTTTTCGACTTATTTCCATTTTTTTTTATATAATTTTGCCAACTTCATGTTTTTTATTTGAATACGGTATAGTGACCCATGATATTTGTTTGTAACATTGATAATAGAATGGATGCCATTTAATAAATTGTTATTCAGTTAGCATGATTATGTAATGCATTTTTTTTTAAAATTTAGCTTAGAGATGTGATTTTTATACGCTTGTTTTTAAAACTGCATTCCAAAAATATATAATATAACATTACTTTTCTTTTTTCTTTTACTTCTATAACACTGGGCAACAAATTTTCGAAAAGTTCATGCTTCCAAGCTGAAAATCGTCATTTCTTAATGAATTCAATGTGCTGAACACGAAAATGACTAAGAAAAAGCTGAATTGGCTACGGGTTTTCTGTAATATGTACGCATATTTCAGAAAAAGTGTACTTATGTCAATATTATAATACATGGTAAGAAAACATTAGTCTGCTTCCGGCTTTCGACTTCTTTTGGCCTGCCGTTTGTAGTGGACTTGTGGAGCATCTCTACTGATTGTCCAACAATAGTCAGCTAGCATTGACGTAGACCATTTGCCTTGGTACCGTTGCTCCATGGTGGCAATGTCCTGATGAAAGCGTTCGCCGTGCTCATCGCTGACCTGCCCGCAGTTATCAGGAAAGAAATCTAAGTGGGAATCAAGAAAGTGGATCTTTAAGGACATATTGCAGCCGAATTCATGAAACAAAGCCAACATATCCTCAACCAGACACTTGTAATTTTCTGCCTTGTCATTCCCCAGGAAGTTTGCTGCCACTTGATAGAATGCATCCCAAACCTGTTTTTCTTTACCTTGAAGAAGTTCCTCAAACTTGGGGTCTCGGAAGAGCTGTCTAATTTGAGGCCCCACAAAGATGCCCTCTTTAATTTTGGCTTCACTGAGTCGAGGGAATTTGTCATGCAGGTACTTGAATGCTGGTCCATTCTTATCCATGGCTTTTACCAAGTTTTTGACAAGACCGAGTTTGATGTGTAAAGGAGGAATGATGATTTTGTGTGGCTGTGCCAATGGTGGGTGCTGTACATTCCTTTCTCCAGGCTTAAAAAATGCTCTCGGAGGCCAGTCTTTCTTGATGTAGTGCAAATCGATTGCTCTGCTGGGACAGCAGACAAAGAAAACAGCAGTACTTTGTATATCCCTGCTGCAAACCCATCAACAGAGATACTACCTTCAGGTCAGAACATATCTGCCAGCCATACTTGCTGTAGTTAATCGTCTCCAGTAGCTGCTTTAGATTGCCGCAAGTCTCCTTCATGTAGACCGCATGTGCAATAGGTATGGATGGAAGCTGGTTCCCATTATTCAACAAAACCGCCTTTAGGCTCAGTTTTGAAGCGTCTATAAACAGCCGCCATTCGTGGGGATCATGTGCAATACCGAGAGCTTGTAGTAGACCATCAATATCGCAGCAGAACACAAGGCTTTCTTCTTTCTTAAAGAAAGATTCGAAGAGCTGATGGCGAGTGCGAAATGAAGTCACTCGGACATTCTGTTCCAGAAGATTCCACTGTCGAAGTCTTGAGGCCAGTATCTCCGCTTTGCTTTTCGACAGATCCAAATCGCGAACAAGATCGTTCATTTCATCCTGGGTAATTTTATGTGGTGCAGATGTTTCGTCAAAGCACGAAAAGTCATCATCCTTACTGTCACGTTGAGGAGAACTCGCCGACGTATGGCCATCCTCATCGTCTGAACTGATAGAAAAATCTGTAGGAGGTTCTGGAATTGGGAGTCCTTCGCCATGAGAGACAGGTCGCAGAGCAGATGGTATGTTAGGGTATTCAACTGTCCACTTCTTCTTCTTGGTGATGCCTCCAGAAGCTGGTCGTACCATACAGAAATAACAGTCGTCAACGTGATTGGTGGGCTCCCTCCAAATCATGGGCACAGCAAATGGCATTGCCTTTCTTTTGCCATTAAGCCACTGTGAAAGATTTACGGCACAAGTGCGGCAGCATACGTGTGGGGCCCAGTCTTTGTCCTGGTCGCCTATCTTGCAACCAAAATACAAATGATACGCTTTCTTCACTGTTGCACTGATGTTCTTTTTCTGTGCAGCAAATGTCACTTCTCCGCAAATATAACAGAAGTTATTTGCACTATTAACACAGTTACGAGGCATTGCTACTGTTTAGTTACTTTACACTATAGCAATCACTTATGTATGCTAGAGCTTCGAAAAATATGCGCGAATGAACGGACATTGCACGAGTTAACTGTCACGTCGGCCATTTATAAATGAACTATAATTAGCTATTGCTTGATATTGCGCAATCAATTTCGCAACACTCTCAATGGAAACTTACAGTAAATGCTGCATTAACTTCTTTGCATGAAGGGGTGATGCAATATGACGCAAAATTTCGTAATTTCTCACTAAATTGCATTACATTATGCAATAGCATCTATACAATGGACAAAACGTCAATATCTCTTGAACGTGAGCCAATCAACTTTTTTCAATGTGATATTCGTGTTCAGCACGTTGAATTCATTCAGGATTGGGTACTTTCACCTAAGAAGCAATTTCACTGTTGACCAGTGTAATCTTGGTAAGTCCCTCATTTCTATATCCACATATTTATACAAAAATTGGATATATGTATTCTGTACAGTTGCTCTTTTACCTGTCCTGTTAAGAACTTAACATCTTTTATTTTATTTTATATTATTGTTTCCTGCTTTAATAAATATGAATGTTTTTCTTTATCTTTATGTATTATTATATTTTTGTAATGTATGTTTTATTTTTTAACTTTGAAAATATATTGTCACTTAATGTATTTTTTCATTCAAATATTGTGAGTATACTGATGCGGAGCTGTCATCGGGCGTATACAGTCTCAGCGGCTGAGTTTATTGTCTGCCGGCAGCAGTGGTGCCAAACTATAAATCCAAAAGTCGGTAGAACGAACCGTCAAAAATCGGTAGATATCGGGAAAAATCGGTAGGTTGGAAATATAGAGGCAAACATTGTTACAGAAAAAATAGTTTTTATCAAAAAATAAATGCAAAAATAAAATAAGAATTAAAAAAATAAATCAGCTCTAAATAAACTAATTTTGGATTAATGAAGTAAGTAGATTTTGTTTGTTCATATGAGTCAATTAGTTTTTGATCAACAGGAAAATTGTAGCAACTTTTATTTATTTCCTATTTATTGCTTAGTCTGGAACAATTTTATTAAATATTCTGTGTTTAATTTGTTCCGTTGCATGGTTTTCATTAAGTTTATAGAAGACAATACACTTCCTACATTAGCCGAGAAGTGTGGGAAAGTTAGTATGTTAAAAGCAAAAGAACTTAAAACATTAAAGACCCATACCGCTTCAGTTTCTTAACTTTTCGCCAAAGTTATCTGGAAATGACTTAATTTCGTCGATATTTCTCAATAACCGTCACTCAGAGTCAAGTGCTTGTAATTATCATTTATTAAGTTAGCATACAAAAGGGCCACTTCAGTAATAGAACTTATTGAACCATATTTTTTTTATATTTCCTTTTAATGGAACACTAAGATAACAATATGTAAGAAGTGTATATATGCCATATTGAAATCTTACCATTAATCATTTTTTAAATAGAAATGATTATGTTAAAATTCCTCAATTTACTATTTAAAAAAAAACTTCCCTCGATCTCGTTTATTCTTAAATATCTGACTGAAATTTAAAAGATCCTAAAAATTGGTAGATGAAATGCCAAATCGGTATATTGGTAGATTTCCTTCTAAATCGGTAGATCTACCGATAAATCGGTAGGGTTGGCAACACTAGCCGGCAGGGCTACACGACTGTACACCGAAGGCGATGCAAGACCTCCTTTGTATAAGTACGGACGGCAGTGTCTGGCATGTGCGTATGCATAGGGCCACATAGCTTCTCGAGCGATTCACATGTATGTATACCGGTAGGTTTTCTGGTAACGCAACGATTGTATAGCGCATGTATCAGTCCCCACAACTGAACGACTACGTATATGTACTCCCCTCGAAGCGTATCGACTCATTTCATTTCAATACAGTGAGACGCTTGGGTAACAGCCGTTCGCGTCGGGGAATACGATAACTGTAGCGAGTGATAGTGGGGACTTGGACACTCCTCTGTCGTTGCTTCACCCGAAAACTTACCGGTATATGCTGTATATCTTATGTTCGATGCGGAGCGGCCCCGAAATATCAGCGGACACCGAAAATAAATAAATGTGTATTTGAACTGAAATTGTCCCATTAAAAAAATCTCATTTTGTGATATCCGAAAACCAAGCAGGCCAGTGAATAGGACCTCCACGACCTATCCATTTTCCAGGAAAAATGTTTAGAAGTGAATGGAAAATGGAAACTCATTTGAATACTTGTTGTAATAATTTCTACTTATTTTAGTATACATATTTATTGTTATTTTGTAGGTTTTTTTTCACTAATTACCGTTGATATAATCTCCTAATTCCTGTTTCTGCACTTACTATAATTAAGGTATAAATTTGTTTTGTTTTAAAATTTATTTATTGTACCATATGCTATGTATTTTATGAAATATTTTGCTGGCATAGAGTGTATTTAAGTACAATATATTAAAATTTTCTCTAAATAATATGTAGATATAGAAATGAGACACTTACCAAAACTATAGAAGTAAAAGAAAAGAGAAGAGTAGTGTTATATTATATATTTTTGGAATGCAGTTTTATAAACAACTCAAAATCTGAAGCTAGTAAACATTTCTTTTGTTATTCCCTCAATACGTACAAAAATCATATTTCTAAGTTAATTTTTAGAAAAATACATTATAAAATTATGCTTGTCAACTGAGTAACAACTTATTAAATGGCATCCATTCAATTATCAATGTTGCTACAAATATCATGGCTCATAATACAACCTACCGTATTCAAATAAAAAAACATGAAGTTGGCAAAATTATATCCAAGAACGACAATAGCTCTGTAATAGTCACTTTTAAAGTATTAACGTCTGACATGTTTTTGATGTGAAATTAAATAAGCAATTAAAAAATAATCTGATATACAGGCTGTTTTATTTGAAAAAAAAAATACTTTTATACAAAACGTTTCATGTAATTTTAATCCAGTTTTCTGCACATGAAATTAGTAAGTGATAAAAAATAAAATATGCTTCTATTAAGACCTCTTGTTATGAACAATAATATTTAAAAAAATGTCCATCTAATATGTCGTTTTCGAGAAATATAATTATATACAAACATTTAATTTTTCAGAAAAATGGAAATAAGTCGAAAACGTTAGACTTTAGGCCTATACTATTTCATCACTTTTTGACTAAAACTTATACGGGGAATACAAAAATGTAATAATATATAGGGTGTTCCATTTAACAAACTCTACAAAACTATACAATATTTGTAGATTGTGCTCCTAATGAGCAGCAATCACAAGGAAAAAACTGCTTTGAAATATCTTTACTTGTAAAGGCACAATCGGCCTTACTGCGGAGATGAGAGTATTCAAGTTTTTTGACAATATTTCATAGAATGCGCAATGGAAACCATTCAAAAGATGATAAAAGTCCGCGGCAATCGAAAACGCATTAATAAATATGGCGAGAGGTTATTAAAGAGTTTGCTTGAAGTAGTCACGATAAATTTCAACATTTAAAGAAATGTGTATTACGTTAGCAAGAATGGGTACTATAATATGTTTATCATAAACAGAATACTTATTCAATAAATTTCTTTACATATAAATTATTATTTAGAGGTCTTTAAATTTTGCATTACCCTCGTGAATACATAGTATAGTAAAAGATAATATAATGTCTACAATATATTTATGTAACCTGATCAATTGTGTTTTATAAGTTAGTGTAATATGGAGTTTCAATATGTATCTGCTTTGTCATTTATAGACTCACTGTTTATATATTTATTCTCCAATTCCATGCGCACGCAAATTCGCCTACGCAACGAAATCTATTTGGTGTTGTTTTGGAAATTTCGTTGTGTAAAATCTGATTTGTTTCTAAAGTGACACGGTACAAAAACAGAGAAATCTAAATATTATTGCAATTATAAGATTCTCATACTGTATATTTGTTCTACTACTATTATGAATGAGCAGCTTGCACTTACGTGCAGGAAATTACGTTCTGGAGTTTTTACACTCTTCCTTTCGAAAGTGAATTTTATAGATATATAAATAATCTTGTCTATTTTTATTTTCAAAGTTGAGAACAATATTATAATTAATCTCTATATAAACTTTAGTATAAGTGGTTGCATCTCCTGTGGTCTCTTTTATACTGTATCCGCCAGAATAAAGAGTACCGAAAATAAAAATTATATTTATTTTTAATCTCTGTAATTTAAATGTTCAAAATGTTCACCATTACGACACAAACAGCCTTCATATCGATTTTGTAAGTCACTAAACATATTTATAAAGGAAGGTTGATGTAACTGCCGGAAAAATGTTTGTATTCTTTCTCTTATACCATAGTCGTCGAATTTTAATTTCGGTTTGCACTTCTATCATATGCAGAAGATGACCTTATGATATGCAGCGATGCCTGCTTGGTAACAGTGGTGGGAGAGCAACGCAGTGGCGGGGGACCCCCCCCACGCTTTACATATCATAGCAAACGTTTGTCGAGTGTGGCAGCCTCGCTTATGTTTATCTTTAGTTTATTTCGTCGCGCTCTTTTCCTTTTTCTACTTTCGTATCAGAAATTAAAATATGTCTAAAGTTCTGCAATATTTTCCGGTGGATTTTCTGAGCTTAATATTTTGACTTTCTTCATCATACTACAAATGTATGCATCAGGTGGCGTCAGATACGATGAATAGGAAGGATATTCGAAGTTTGCTCTTCGGGAAATTATTCTATTATCGAAAAGCTGATTGAATTAGTTTAGGGTGCGCGCAGCTGTATGGCTCATTGCACCATCTTGTTGAAACCATTATGTGCGCACCCGTAGATTTCGTGCACGGCAAAAGTTCTGTAAATCTGTCACAGAAGGCACAATAATGTTGTCTCTGTAAAGCTCTTGATTTACATTAAATGAACTTTGGTTATCGTCTTCAACGAAATATGGACCAATTATCCCATGACCCGAAACCGCGCACCAAATGGTAACTCGGACCCTCGGAGTGGTTTCTTTACAATAACATGATGACGTTTAAATCCAAGGAATCGAGTTGTTTGTCGATTAATATAGCCGCTACGATGAACGTGACTCTCGCCAGAAAATCATATGTTTTTCAAGAATTGGGGATCCTTGTAAATTAAGTTCAATATGCGATCACAGAAAATTTCCCTTACACGTTTGCCCACAGTACAGTTGTATTCTAACTTGAATACGGTATGGATAACCACCAATTGATTTGAACATTCGACGTGTAGATGTTTCACTGAAGTTGAGTTTAACTTGATCAAAAATACATGCTCTGTTTTGGTTGTAAATAAACGTGTATGTGAAAGCGGGGAACCCCAGACATTCTGATATAAAAGGGAAATACGCGTGAATAAAGGAGGAGAGTCGACAGCAAGATACGTTAAATATCGTATCGAAAGGCTAACTCCTAACATTAGACTACGCATAAGAGTCATTGTTACTATAACTTCAATAAATAATTTACTACCGAGAAAACGTAGTAAAGTAGTGGTCAAAGTGCACCTAAGAAGTAATTGTGCAACGTGTTATATTGTTAAAATAAAGATTGTATTTCGAGTAGCAGAACAAGCAGAGTATGCCGTTGAAAACATCGTAGAAATAAAGAAGATTTCGTCGATAATAAGCAGCCCGAAGTTCCTGCTGGAAACAGTACAAAAAGGAAGATGAATAAGAAGAATTTAGATAAGGTATTATTTAAATGATTATTGTTTAATGACTGTAATGTTTTATGTAATAAAAGAGGAGAGGCTGTAAAAATAAAAGTTCAAACAGAAAGTAATTAAATAAATATCGTCTAACAAATATATGTGTAAAGTAACTTGATATGTTCACAAGTATCGATATAAACACGTATAATATAGAATGTGCATTGTATGTAATAAATTCTGGCGTTTATAGCTTACGATTGAATCGAACAAAGGACCTACAGAAATGTTTGTGTTAGTTTAAGAATTATTAAAAAAAAATCTGATTCAAATGTATTAGAATTGCTTTTTAAATATATTATACTTTATTTTTAAATAGTATTTTTTTAATGTACGGGGACCCCTTTTACTTAGTCATTTCAATTAACTCGAATCGCCCTGAGATAATTTGAGTTGAGCTGGCAAACCAAATAATTTTACATATTATTTCTACAGTTTAACTTTAAATTAAATATCTTAATTTAGAGATAGGGGATTCTCTACATTGTGTCACCCAACTTTGGGGTGGTACCTTTACATGACAATTAGGTCAATAATGACAAATGCATATTACCTAAGCAACTCCACAGTACCCTAAGTTTCGTTACTGTTTATTCTGGTGCATACCGTAGTTAACTATCAACTATACACAATGGGACAACAAGTAATGGAAATTCCTTAAAATATATTATGCAAAAATTACTTGCATGATTTTTGTAAATGCTCCATGTTACATATTACATATATAAAAAACGAAAATTTCAAATTAAACACATTTTAAATAATAATTTTACTTTGTAATACGAGTACATAGTAGATAAGAGGAAATATTGTGATGATATTTTCGACCTCGAGATTTTTGCACATGTGCACTTTTTGAAGTCCTGTGATAACGAAAAATACCTTTAAAAAATATTTGTCTGTCTGTGTGTGGCCACGAACAACCGGTAACAGATATCAATACAAAACTTCATATTTAAGAATACATATAATCGTTCTTGGGAGATCTGGTTAGATTTTCAGTGAAAACGGTAGACCAGAAGTAGTAGTTTACTTTAGTGAAAAAATCTATCTAATTATCTCGTCACCGACTCGGCTTAGACATATTTCTGGCTAATATAAAAGTATTCAAAAGTGAATTTGAAATTTTTCGTAAGACCAACCGGAAGTAGGTCCTTTACTCTTACCGAATAACTGTGCTTTACAAATGTTTCGCAAATTATGCATTCTATGTAGGTTTATTAAAAAAAGTATAAAAATATTTAGAGCAGGATTTGTAATAATTTTTGTATAAAATAAATTTCAATATTCGGATCGGAAGCAGCACTTTTGCTCCCAGGTTTATTAAGAGGATAAAAGCATTTAAGGCTTAATTTAGAACAACTTTTGCATAAAAAAATTCGGATCGCACGTGCCTATAAGTAAGTCGTGTGGTGCCCACACCTTATTTTTTTTATAGACTTTCAGATAGGTTTCAAATTTAACAACATACAAGTACATTAGCATTACTGGAAATATTTCAGCAATACATTCCAATTAACTATTACTATTTTCGTCTATTGTCATTACATCTTGAATAACAAAAAGAAATGAATCTATAGTCTAAGCCACTCGACAGTAATTTTCACAATCTTGGTTACTAGGTTGCATGTAGATGCCGACGTTTCTAGCAATGTTACAAGAGTCATCTTCCGGTTGCTGTTTCAAGATTATCGATTGATTCTAGTTTAAAAAATTGAAGATGTTTTTGTAACAGTGGGCGTCGGCATCTACACCCAGCCCGACGAGGTTATAACAATCAAATTCAACATGAATCTATCGTGTAACGACAAGTTTTCTTCGGTTGTTTCCTGGGACATATCCGAGATCCAGCATAAATTTATTCAAATACAAATTTATTTTAATCAATTTAATGATGTTCTCTATCACTGTCGACACCCAATGGCAAACCAATTTAAAAAACTAATTCAAAGACTTTGGCTTGACAATAAACAAGCGGTGTGTTTAGTGTATTAATGTTCAGGTTTATGTACCATAGGCTAAAGTATAGCCATGACAAAGAAGTGTGTTCAAATTCATACTAGTCTTGAAAAAAAAAATGGTAGACGATTTTACATTGTACTATACAATAGCATCCACTTTTAGTACAATTAATTTAATAGTCTAAAACGAGCTTTACACTAATAATTATTACATAATAAAAGGTAAGTTGATATAATAGTATATTATGCAATGAGCATTTAATGATAGCTCTTAAGACACGAGTAAGAAAATTACAATACGAGGCGGCTTCGCCTCGTATTGTAATGAATACGAGTGTCTTAATAGCCATCAAATGCGAGTTGCATACACTATTTTTTCTACGACTCCATAATAAAACATTATTTTTTGAACATTCCATTTCATAAATTGAGGTTAAAATTTTCCATGCAGCTTTGCGAATTTAGCTGGTAATAAATTGTTCGTGGTTACTAAGGCTTGTTCCAAAATTTCTGGTGGACTCAAATTTTACATTTCACTGTCATTATCCCTCATTTTTACCGTTTATATTTTCAAAAAAGCACAAATTTTAAGTACTTAATTGTAAATTGCAGAGAACTGTCACATTTATTTAATTTGTATATCTGTCAGATATGCAGTCGCCATATTGAATATTGGAATGTCGCATTCCTATTGGATATAACTTCTATCGTAATGAAAAATCAGTATTCCTATTGGATATAAACTTGTATCATAATGAAAATCTGTATCGTAATGGACATCATTAAAGTACAGGTTCGGCAAATCTAAGTAAACAATACAATTAAAGTATGGGAGTAGAAAAAATTTTATAATTGTGGTAGTCTAATAAAAGCTTTTTCAAGTTTTACTTTTTTGTTTGAAAAATAAAACTATAATTGTTATAATTTTCTAAGTAAAAGGTTATTAATAGGGATCGGCAGTCAGGGGTACATTGCAGAACTGGACATAATGAATAATTTTAAATTATGCACAGTAGTAATGATAATATCACAATTACTATGCCCAATTAATAGTGATATCATCAACATTACTGTGCCCAATTTAGAATTACATTATTTACAAGTCCAGCTCTGCAGTGTGTCTCTGACTACCGATCCCTAGTCACCAATATGGATTTAGGGCCTTGTGTTCTTGACATTTATTAATTATCTCCCAAATGCTGTAAACTATTCTCAAGATTTAAAGCTTGATGATAAAGTGTAGAAGTATAGAAGTACATTGCAAAACTTGTATGATACAGTAAAAGCTATTGCCAAGATCTAGAAAAGATCATAAAGTGAAGTAAAATCTATAAACAAAAGAGCTAGGACGATATTTTTCTAAAATAGATCTGTATAGAAATAATGTAGAGAATGTGTTATGAGTATTGCGCACTTCACGAGTCACTTCCCAATGGTAATCAATTTGGCTAGTTAGCATGTCTACACAAAATATGTAGGTATATTATGCAGAATGGATCTTGTTTCTATTATGAGCACTATTATACCCATCATTTAAACAAAATGCTGATGCAATAATTTCGTTTTCTCAATGAGAAAACTTTTGTAAACCTTGAACTTGGAAACGTGTTAAGACATCTATGGTTATACATTAACACTTTTAACAGAAAGGATAACATTGCGACTTACTTTTATTATGACTTGTGATGACGTATTTTGACAAGAAAGAAGTATGAAACGGTTGTAATAGACATATTGGTACTTTGGGCAAAAAAATACAATAACAAAATAATAATTTGCATATCTTTAGTATATCCTATTTGTTATTCCTTTACGCAGTACTTCATAATAAAACATTTTGGATAGATACGGAAATTATGAAATTCGTACCGAATATGAGAAAATAAAATATAAATTTAATCGTGGAATTTGTAATAATTGATAGTAGAGGTCACTAATGTGCAACACACATTACCCACATCGAAATACTCAATACATTTGTTGGATTGCAAATGAGACTAGATTTCCATGGATTCACAGTACTTTAAATTTTTCTTTATTCCCCAAAACTTTAGAATAGACATGCTCAGACTACCAATGGAATAAGATTCAAAGTTGATCGCGGAAATATGTCCACATTAAGAAATTAAAAAATTGCTGGAATATTGAGTCTTGTTAGTTGAATTAAAATTCAGTTTAGTTGTATAGCGTTGTTTATATTAATTTATGAATGTATTATTGCCTCTTTGTTACCAGATATGCCCCGAATGTACTCGAAGAATCTAGTATTTATTTAGGACAAAAGGGTATAATTTGCCTTTAGCCATTCGGTTTTTCTGTAGAATTAAATAACAAAAGGTAGAGCTATCTAGTCTTAAGCGACTGTCTTAAAGGCGTGTTTGCAATGTTGTATTGTTGTATTTAAATGTACTTAATCAACAAACGATGCGACTAATATCAGAATGACTCAAAAAGTTTTTTAATGTGGTATTTTATCTATGTATTCAGAACATCGCCTAATATATCATTTTAATGAAGATTTGGAGGAAGAGCTTTTGTTTATTACAGTCAAAGATAAGTGTATTTGTCTCATTTGTAGAGCTTCAGCTGCTTAGCCAAAACGTGGAAACTTAGAGAGACATTATAAAACCTTATTGGAAATAATTTGATTATTTCGTAATGTTCATCTGTATCACATTGATATAATAATTCTTGAGCTGAATGTTTTACGTTTGTAGCACGACAGGCGGGACGAATGGACTTGTTCAGTTAAGGACGAGCCACAGGCGTACCCAGGCTTACAAAAATGGGCTCTACAGGGCTCCACAATAGTAGTATTATTATTAAGATTTTTTAATGAAGACTGGAATTTGTTTCTAAATAGATCTAAGTTTACGTCTCAACATTTTCAAGTCGCTGTAAACCATGAATTATTACTACAGACCGTTTCATATGGTGAACTGCAACATCTGTTTTGTCCAGGAAACGGGCAGCAAAAAAGTCGATTTTACAGTTAAATTCCTTTCTTCATCGGCGTAGGTAGAAGCGTGAGGGGTTTTTAAAATTAATTATATTTCGTAAGGTAACTAAAGTACGGAGAGTTTACTCGATTTGAACTACAAAATGAAAAAATAATAACGTGTTTTGTATTTTATAAATCACCACCCACTTGTTATCCATTATATAAATAAAATTAATCAGTTTTTAAAAATGCAAAATTTCAACAGTGCGCCCGTGGGCGATGAGTCATCGGCCGCTTGTGTCCGGTCTTTAATTATTACTATGCGCCGCGCCAATGCTGCAGTTTAGAAAAAAATAAAGGACCTAGTAAAGATGGTAAACCAATTGCATTATTAACAATGTTGTATAAATGTTATCGTATGTCCTTTTTAATACGCATGGTCTCTGTCAATAGTTTGAAAATTATCCGGATATAGGTTAAGTATAATCTTCCCCATTGACATTGATAATAGTGACTAGTGAAGTTAATTAAAAATTATTTCGGCACCGATATGATTCGAACATAAGTTTTGAGGTTGGCCGGAGCTGCAATGTCCTGTTCAGAAGGTTTTATAGAAGCCTACCACAAATATGAATGTGGCTGGGCAAGCAGTATCGATTGCTGATGAAAATAAAAATAAAAAAACATTAGAGAACGTTTTATTATTATAATTAGATATCAGTTTTAGTTTCACAATATATGTAGGTGTAATATTCTTGAAATACATAGAACATATATTATAAATTTGAGCTGATAAAATATTCTATAGACATGTGGCAATGCTTTACTCGGATGAGAAATATGGAAAGCACTAAATTGATCCCTTTATTACTTTAGAAAGAGAGAACACATTCAACAGGATTTTCTTAATTTTCCAATGTTCTTGAATGTACTTGCAAAATATAATCACAGACAACATTTCCTTTAAGCTAAAATGCATTTATGTACACATTTTCTAACTTTAATTCATACTAAGTTTGTTTTGTTCATTTTGAATTTATTACGTACAAAGTTTTTTCGTAAGTAATCTTTCTCGGCAACATTTAATATTGAAACGTATCAAAAAATATTATTCAAATACTTGCTGGTTTTTAATTACATTATTTTTTGCATTAAGTAGGTATTTATATCATATTCAAATTCTTTCTTGAAAATTCAAATTGTCAATACAGTTTGATTTCACGGATCCTATAAATTCGAATTTTAAAGTTAGAGCACATGCAAATAAGTTTTGATAAATGAACAGCGCTAAATCCTTATAGTTACTCAGTACGTAGTCGTGATATTTATACCTGAATATTGGAAAAACTTGATTCTATACAAGTTTCTGTTATGCTAGTTTCAACTTTTCACTGTTTGGCTCGCTATTTTTAGACGTCTTGCGCTTTCATAAATGAAATATATATTATTGATGTATAGAATATTAATGATATCATTAATATAATAATTCATCTGTTTTAGAAACAGTGTTTTTATTTTTAGAAATCAGAATAGCAGAAATAAATCAGATACTTATTCGCTTATTGTAGTTCTGAAACTCGCATAGTATTGAACACGCTTGCGCCATCTATTGGAACGGTTATGTATTATATTCATAAATTTGAAAAAATATGTCAAATTTTTAGGAGAGAGCTTATTATAAAAGGACAAAAACCCAATTTTGATAACAACTGCTTGAAAGTTCATGATAAAAAATGGTTCCGCCCGGGATCGAACCGGGGACCTTCTGCGTGTAAAGCAGACGTGATAACCACTACACTACGGAACCAGTTGACAAGATTTGTTTTACAGATTTTCTGCTATATTCAGTAATAAAAAATTAATATATACATTATATATTTATGTATGCTTATTTACATAACAATTAATGTTGTTATTAATGCTATTATAAAGCATAAATTGATTAATACAATTTCTCTATTATTAAAATCACGAAGGCGAATTCCTATACCAAACCCACGTCTTTTTATACATGAATGAACTTGCGTTTCTCACTGATGTTTATATAAGTGAAGGTATATTCTTTATTTTTCCAAATAATGTTATTATAAATTGTTAATTATAATTACGAGGAGACACGCAAGGACAGATTTTTCCGTTACAAAGAAATGAAACTTTAAATTTTCGTTGTAAGAACATACCAAAAGTGGGCATCTAGATGTATTTTCAAAATGATTAGTTTAACATATCTAATTTAATACATAGTTCACAGTGTTCATTTCAAAACTTCCCACCCGAAATTTCTGAAAATCTATGAAAAATTCTCTGAAACACGTAAGAAGTATTAGAAATGTAAAAATTGACCCACCCACATTAACCCCCTGCCCCCGGGAGCTACACCATTAAAAATCTTAAGTGGAAAGGAGTATCGAGTAATATGTCATTTTAAAGGCCTTTTGAAACAGCACATATTGGCGTAAAACTTTTTTAAAATTGGTCGATTCGTTTTGAAGATTTTTAAAAAAATCTGCTGGTTAGTTTTGTTTTGTATTTCTGGCTAGTCGATCTATTACAGGAGCAACGGAACAAACGCCAGTATTAAAAACTTTTCTAAACTTCTCAAAAACATGGAAAATGTACAATCTTATGGTTCTTTTTAGCTATGTTTAATGCAGAATCCTTTTCCTTCTTTTTGTAGTTACTTATTAAATAAAAATGCATGTTTTAGGAACGTTTTTACATCGATTTAATGTGCAGTAATTCAATGTGCTTGACGAACTGTCGCAATATTTAACGAAAGGCACCCGGATAAGATCACATCTCATAGATATGTCCTAAATCTTATTGACAAATTTACTCAGACTGGATCTGTTGCAAATGTAAAACATAATCAGCCGAGAGTTTTAAAATGCAGGCTCAATTGGAAGTTTTGGGTTATTTCGGCATAAATCCTAATACCTCATTACATCAGATTTCTGCGGCAACTGGAATTTCCTTGGGTTCGGTTCATAAAATTACAAAACTTCATAAATTCCATCCTTATAAACTGAAAATATGTCAAGAGCTAACTGAAGACGATTATGACAGAGGAGTAGGTTTTGTGAACAAATGACCGCTATGATTAATAGCAAAAATGCATTTGTGAAAAATATCTGCTTTAGTGATGAATGTACTTTTTATTTACATGGATTTGTAAATAAACATAACTGCAGATATTGAAGTAACGAAAACCCTCATCTGTCTGTAGAAGGACTCACCCAGTGTCCTGAAAAATTAATGTATGGGCAGGGCATCTTGGGGAACCAAGTGATTGGTCCGCTGTTTTTCAATGGACATCTAAATGGCGAAGCATATTTTGATATCTTGGAAAATACTATCAATCCGCTAATTATTGATGCTCTCGAAAATCAACTGATAAGAGTTGGAAATGCCCTACTTGATGAGCGCGAATTACATTTTCAACCAGATGGAGCTCCTCCTCACCATGTTCTCCCAGTACGGCGGTGGTTAGACAATGTATTTCCAAATAAATGGATAGGACGAAGAGGACCTATATAATGGCCAGCCAGATCGCTTAATTTGACACCACTAGACTTTTTTCTATGAGGTTATTTATTGTGTGTTGTCTGTACCCCTCCATCTCAAAATTTAGAGAAACTTCGTCAGATGATTAATGCATCATGCCCTGGAATTCAGAGAGATGTTTTTGAAAATGTGCGCCGCAGTTTTAAACAAAGGCTCTACTTACCATTGTTTAGCGATCAACGGTCAACATTTTGAACAATTATTGGATTGAATTTTTTGCAAAAAAATATTTGAATTCTTAAATAACTTTTAAACATTTTAAGCAGTTACAGTGTGTTTGAGTAATAGATATTTAAGTCTAAAACAAAAAATTAAACAAACCAAAGAATTTTTTAAAAAATCTTCAAAACAAATCGATGATTTAAAAAAAATTAACGCACACAATAATACTTCTTACGTCTTTCAGATAATTTTTCATAGATTTCCAGGTTTCCAGAAATTTAGGTCGGGATGTTTTGAAATGAACAACCTGTATAAATAAAATATATTGGAATAGTATATTACATACCGAGGTGGAAAGTGTTTCATTACTGTCGAGAGATTAAGGAATGAAACTTTTCACCGAGGTTTGTATACTATTTTATTTACAACCATAATTATTATATTAAAATTTATTTGTGATAAAAATTCCGGTAAAAGTTTTGACATATTGAGTTGTCAGATTTGTGTTGTTCTAGCGTAAACGTCAAATACAATAAGTCAGTTTTTTTCAATGAATAGATTATAAAAGAAATGTTGAGTAGTAAAGCCTTCAAGGACTGCACTCCACTTGAACTGAGGGAAACTGTCCTACCGTAGCAATCCAGATATCTTGGCTCGAATGTAGGACAAGAAATCACTATTTCATAATATCAGCAATAGCAGGACGGCCTACCTACATGGATTCAAGCTTCCAATAATTCTAGTGTAGCAATTAATTTTATTTACAACCATACAATTAATAATTATTTGTGATAAAAATTTCGATAAGGTTTTGACATATCAAGTTGACAGTTTTGTGATTGACATTGAGGTTAAGAAACGAGGGCGGGAAGTAAACGTGACCAAAGTCACACTTCCCAACTTTTAAAAAGTCAGAAATGCCAACATTTACGCGTATGGTTGTAAATAAAATCACATTCTCACGTCTTACATAGCAATTTCTATATTAGTAAATGCTGTATAACTATTTGACATTTGACAGACACTTCCATTTATTTAACTGACACGTTTTCATCCTTCGTATGTAATTGATGCATGTAAAATATGTAAAATTAAGACATTTATCTTATTTACATTCTACAAGCTACAAGAATTTTCTCGACAAATGAACGTATATAACCGTTAGGTTGAGTCGCGTTTATAACATAAAGCAAACGTGTGAAAATAATAATAATAATATTGTAAAAATAATAATAATACTTTTTCTACTTCTGCATTAATATCGTCTGTGTTGCACATCAGTCAAAATGGATAAGTAGGCAATTCCAGTTAATTGATCACAGCCTATTCTCGAATGTCAAAATATATGCCAAATAGTTTCTCGAATTGTGAGAAAACAACGCTTATTAAGTTCTTGAACAAAATATTAAATTTTCAAAAAATCTAATGTATGAATATTTATCAAATAAATTAAAACCTAATGTTATTAAACTATAATATAGATATAATAAAAATAAAAATTATTTATTACGTCAGAAATCTACTACAAGAAGCTTAGTTTTAGCTATATGTGAAAAATTTATTTATAGTAATCACAGTGGATTTCATAAACTTTATATAGAAGTGTCCACAAAAATACGCCCCAGCTCGTAGCGCCTTTATTTGAAATCTGATTTTAACAAACGACATACCAAATTAAACGATTTAAAAAGTGCTATCAGAGAAATATCAAATTTTATTTTTAGCTACTCGGTTTGTCAAGGGTCGATAATCCCTGCTACTTTTTTCACAGAATTTGATAAAGATTTTTTTCTGAATTCAATGATGTAGCACAATACAGTTTTTTGTTTTATTTCACGTTGTTAAAAAATAAAAAACTTTGTGTTTTAAATGTACTTTCCAATAATCATCTCACCCTTAAAGAGACCGGTAGTGTAATCATGACAACCATAGTATGTAGTTGTGTCAACCATAATATGTCTAAAATTAAAAAACTTTGATGGCACCTTACATTAAATAAGAACGTTCTCACATTCAAGGTATTTTTAATAAAACAAAAATTTTTCATTGAAATGAACTTATTTTAACAAAAAAATTAATGGAAATGCTCAAACTGGGCACCGTCCTTTCAAAGCACTGTCGACACCTGAATATCACACATAACGTAGCATTCATTAAAACTTCTGGAGACATTTCCTGACATGCGTCAATTATTTGATTTCACAAAACTTCGACTGTATCAGGAGGTGTGGCATAAACAATATCTTTCAAATAGCCCCAGAAGAAAAAATCCATCGGGGTTAGATCACAAGAACGAACTGGCCACAAAATAGGTCCGTATGTTTCCATCTAACGATTTCCAAATTCTCTATTTAAAAACTCTCCAATGGTTATGGCGTTGTGTGGAGTAGCTCCATCTTATTGAAAAACAAATTATTTCTTTCATTCAAGGGTAAAATTGTCAAGAACTTCTAGTAAGTCTTCACTTAAAATTTTGTAATACTTTGGCTGGGTAAGATTTCCATCGATGAAGATTGGATTGGATTATTCGTCCATCTAGTATCCCACACCAGACATTAACTGAAAATCTTCTTTGTGGAGCTTGTTCTACGGAAACATGTGGATTTTCTACATTCCAGTAACGACGATTATAGCGATTAATTATTTTTTTATTTGTAAATTGACATTCGTCGGACCAAAGTATTTTTCATGTAAAACAACGGGTCACGTCTCAACTGATTTAAAAAAAACTGACAACAATTTATACGACGTGCTGGATCACCTTCTTCTAATGTGTGGATCTTGCGCGGCACATATACTTTGTACTTATGTTTTTTCAAAACTAAATACACATTTACTCTGGAAACTTGTAGATTTGAAGCAATTTCTCTTACAGAAGTCCAATGATTCTCCTCAACACACAGTAAAACGTTCATCTCGAAATTTCCGATTTTGTGTTCTTGGTTTTTTAAAGCATCCATGCCGTCTTGAATTGGTTTCCAATCGACTAAACTGAAGGAAAGCATTCTCCTTAGATTGTACAACTTTGAGCACTGTTTTTGTGACTGCCAAAATAAATTTCAGGCATATCCACGAACTCGTTATTCATTATGGAATGATGACAACTGAAATAAATAAATTGGTTTAATGGCACTGACATAAAATTCAATTCACATGGTGACAATAATGTCTAAGCGCCCTTTTACTAATAGAGTACAAGCATTTTTGAAATGTTTTTTATTTTCTAACAACCTGAAATAGAACAAAAAACGGTATTGTGCAACATCATTGAATTCAGAAAAAAAATCTTTACCAAAATATGTGAAAAAAGTAGCAGGCGGCCATTTAACATAAAAAAGTTGATTATCGATCCTTGATGAACCGAATAGCTAAAAATAAAATTTGATATTTCTCTGATAGTACTTATTAAGTCGTTTAATTTAACATGTCGATCGTTACAATCAGGCTTCAAATAAAGGTGCTACGAGCTGGGGCGTTATTTTGTGGACACCCGGTAATATACCTACGCATGTGAAAGACGTAGATTAAGAACTTTTTCAGATGTCATTTTTTTCAGAAATTTTTTGGAACAGCCTACTGTAGAAATAGTCCTTTTTGTCGCATAGCATAAATATCAGTCGACAAAAATCCCTAGATTTAAGGGCATCGTTTACGTCTTCCGCTCCAAATTATTCCATTATAAATTAAAGCCGCACGTATGCACAATAAACGTTAATTAAATTGTAGATTAGAGCTCCCAAATGTTACAGAACTAAAGGATTTGATGTTGGGCACGACAGTTAAGGTTGGAGTTGTACAAACATACATACATGCAGTCTAATTCCAAAGACTACTTTTAAAACATTTTATGTTTTGTACTACCTGTCTACCACTAAACCACAGCATATTTTATATCACTTGAAAGCTAAAAATTATGCCAATATGGCACTGTAATAAAAAATAGGTGTTACTATTTAAAAAAACGAGTACCTGTCATTTGAAAATGAAAATTTTTTTTTTCTATTTTCTTTAGTAATTTCAACGTGAAATACATGTTTCCTTCGCCAATGCGTGTAAATGTGAAAAATACGTTTCTTAATTGTTTTCAAAGCTAACTTTGATGGTTGTTACATTTCGACAATCGTTGCGAAGCAGTTTCACTTTAATGCATAAATTTAACAGATACCGCCATCTTTGACAGAAATGTCAAAAGTTAACCTGCACTAGATGGCAAATTTTCAGAAGAAACAGAATATGAACAGAAATAATAAATGTTGTATTTAAAAATTCAAAATTAACGTCACTTCCGGTTTGACCGGAAGTGCTATAGAAAAACTGAGTGTACCTGAAGAAGCCCACCAATCACTCATATATACGGTCCGAATTTCAAAGTTTTATTTTAACTAATAAATAAATGGCGTGCTGATACATGATCTCGTTGGTATACATTAAGGGACAGTATTCGTGCAAAACGTCGTGGAAAGTTGACAAAAGCTGTGCGATTATTGTACGACAATGCTCCCGTCCACACTGCCGCCATTTCACAAGTTGCCATCCGCAAATGCGGCTTTCAAGAATTGGAACATCCACCGTATAGTTCGGATATGGCTCCTTGTGATTTTTAGTTTGTTTTCTAATTTAAAAAAAGACCTTAGGGGACGTAGTTTTAAGGACGGCAGTGAGTTGCAAACAGTTGTTATACAACATTTTGACGGAAAAATGTCAGATTATTTTTACAAGGGTATCGAATTATTAATTAATCGTTGTAGTAAATGTATGTATGAAGTTAGTGGAGATTACATTGCAAAATAAAAATTCTTATAGTGTTCCAAGTTTCTTTTTTGTATATCAGGTCGAGAATTTATTGGCGCATACCCCGTATGTGTTTGTTAGCCCGTCTTTCTGCTGTGTATGTGCGATCACGATAGAATCGAAACGGCTTAAACTATCAATACCAAATGCTGTATAATCTTCCTCTTGAGATCTCATTAGATTTTCAGTGCAAGACCGCCAGTATTAGTTTACTTAGTGAAAAAATCGCAATTTACCAATATCTCGTCATCTTCTATGTTTAGACAATTTTTTAAAGAAGACAAAACTAGTAAAAAGTGGTCTTAACAAAAAATGTATAGAAAAAGTTTTTCGAAATTCATACCGGAAATAGATATTTTTGTGTTGGAAAAAAGTTTTTCATCACAACTCCCTGTTAAAAAACCTCGAGTATTTCCTGATCCTGTTTTATGCTCTTTCCATAATAGAAGATTGCTATGTTCTTTCTTTAGCGGTCGTCAGTATTTATATACATTTTATCTAATTTTGTCTTAAAAAGCTTAAAATATAGTCCAACCTATATGTTGTTAATTTTCCTGACAGATTTTATATGTGAACTTAGGTCCAAATATTTTTAAATTATATATTATGTGGCATATCTAGTAATAATGATTTACCTGTTTTGTAAAAAATTGTTAGTCCAGAAAAAAATTGAAAAAGTTAAATATATTAATATACATATATGAGGGTATTAGTAGTAAATTGGGTTAATGACATGGTAACACAAAACATTAAAAATAATAAAAACATTCGTAATAAATAATAAAAATGCAAGTATATAACAAAGTAAATAAATACTATAAATTTCATAATCGGTCCCACACGTAGCTGAAGTAAAACAGATTTTTTAGTATATTTTTATGAAAGGTATATGTTTGTTCATTAAGTTTTGTTTTACATTCCTATCTATCATTAATCGGTACCATTAGTTTCTCCTTGCAACGAAATAGCAACACAAATGATAAATGAATATGCTTGAATGTTTCTCGAGTGTAATTATGATTCCTGGGAAGCAAGTGGCAATATTCCTTGCAATTTGAGCGGCAGGAGCGGCGGCACATCCCAGCAACTTCAGTTTTTTTTAGTCTTTTATTTTTGTGTTCATACTTTCATATGCATCCATCGACTATGTTATTGAGATCATATATAAAAAATAATAAAGTGGTGTCAATTTACCGGCAAATAAAACTTGTAAATCCAATATCTGAATGAGGTATTGCAAAAAAACTATGTGTTATGTTTAAAGGAATAAATTTGTTTCACTATTATCATCCCCCCCCCCCCAATTTGTGACATTGTTAAAAATAAAAACAAAAAAAAAACCTTTATTGCTTTTGAAAATATTTTTGCTGCAACTCATAGTAAAAAAGAATGCGTAGACACAAAAATAACCAAGCTGTATATACATTAAGACACTAATATTAACAGTTTTTTAGTTTTATAATCCTAAATCTTGAATTTTTAAATGAAAAACATAAAATATAATAATAAATATTTAAAAAAAAAGTGCCCCAGGTGAGAGTCGAACTCACGACCTTAAGATTATGAGACTTACGCGCTAACCTACTGCGCTACTGAGGCTTGATGACAAACGATTCTGCATTTGGTATATATCTATGTGCGTAATCTTATAAATAAATATACTTTTTATTATATAATTTATACCTACATTAAATTATTTTTTGAGTATAACATTCTATAATATATACATCTCCTACCTTTAATCTACCAACACCGGGTGGCAGTTGTTTTTGTTTTGACCTAGGCGGCACTTTCTGCATTGTTCGTGTATTCATATAGAAATTATGTGGAAGGTATTCTTAATGCATTTAACACTATTTTTGAGCGGTTTTCGGCGAAAGTACGAACAAAGAATTACTGCAAATCCTCGACCGGCATTTTCAAAGAAAATCTTTGAGATCTTTTTGTGAATCTTTTGTGATTTTTGAGCGATTTGCCGGAACGAAACGTTTGTTTTTAGTGAAACATAAAAATAACTCAAGGAGAAGTCGATTCTACACGTAAATTAGCACTGTGTTTTAAAATTGGCTGAAAGGTTTAGTAGAAATACGCAAGGTGTGTTATTATTTGAATTTCCAAACCAAAAAAAAAAGTGTAATGCGGATGAATGCCGTTAGGCTACCGATGTGTAGCCATTTAGATTATTCGACGTCTTGCACATGTTATTTCAGGTCATTTGCGTGTTTACAACGCGACCACGATTGCGGCTCACAATAAACTCTTGCGTGGATGGATTGTACACATGCGCATTGTGTACAAATCGCCGCGTATGTCTACGTATTTTAATAATTTGGCTAACCTTCGTACAAGAACATTATGAACATGCAATGCGTCTGTAATCACTCCTCTACAAAGATACAAAAATACATCGTATGTAGATACCTTCTATATTGATTTCTTACCCTTTCAGTTAAGTAAGAATTTCTTTTTTTACACAGGAGAAATATTTCGATACCTATTTTGAAACCAAGTAAATCCATATTGCACTTTCAATACAATATAGTGTGCAACATTCTTTGTACATATCTTGGGGAAAGATATTGTTCTAGGATATGAAAAACGAGGGCCGCCTTTTTAGCTTTTACAAACGACCACTATGTGGCGCTATTGATATGTGTTATTACCTATTCTGGTGAAATTTGAATTTCTTATTGTGTTGGAGCCATAGTTAACTTATACATATGAGATTGGTAACTAAATTATATATACAGAGTTACTGCTAAATACGTATAAATGTCTAACTGAAAATCAAAAAAGAAATTTATTTGCAACTCATCAAATATTTCTAAATTTTTAGGGTCAAAATGTAGTTAAAGTCGGCGCATAACTTGTTTATCCTGTACGCATTTACGTAAATACCACTAGTAATTCCCATGTAAGGTTCTTCCAAAAAAACGATAACATGCAAATAGTTACAACCTTTGTGCGAGAATGAATGGCAATTGGAAAAATGTTCTCTGGCGATGTTTTTTTTTTTTTGTGAATAGGACACCTTTATGTGGAAAAGGTCGACAACATCGGTGCATTATCGTTTATTTTTCGTTAAATAGAAGCAGATTATTTTGAAACTTAATTCCTCTATATGAAAATTATTATGTTTCTATATTAACTACGACAGGCTCGGACTCGAGGAAAGAAAAATCAATTTCTCGTCAATGCGTACACATTGAACAGCAATTTTTTTTGTACGGACATTACTCATATTTTCCTTTCACCCCCTTTTTTTTTAATGACGCTATTTTAAACTAACCCTGTATAGTAAGCGTATCAGACTCATCTCATGTCGCTTTCAGGTACTAAATTAAATGGAGGCAAATTTTAAAATGTAGTACACATTTATCCAAAATGATTTTAAAATTATTACAGTATTATCATAAAAAAGTTAACTATTAAGATATTAGAGTTTTGTTAATAAATAGTTCTAATTTTTATTTTTTGATATTTATATAGACATCTATTTTGAAGAATAAGTATATGATATTCAATAAACAAAGTGCTTTAGAGGTAATCCAAAAGTA
This sequence comes from Amphimallon solstitiale, assembly GCA_963170755.1. Taxonomy (NCBI): domain Eukaryota; kingdom Metazoa; phylum Arthropoda; class Insecta; order Coleoptera; family Scarabaeidae; genus Amphimallon; species Amphimallon solstitiale. Next base: position 105,873,822 of record OY720680.1, read on the forward strand.
AAGTAAAACTACAATTGGAAAATATGCACCACAATCTTAACCGTGGTCGATATATCTTGAATCGGAATATTACTTACAAAAATTCAATCTTAAAAAAAGAAAAGTTACTTCCGGTCCGAATTTTTAAATTTCATTTATACAAACAATATTTCCAAACCAATTCTAAATACTTTTGTACTCTTGACAAATATTTATAGAATGCATAATTTACGACATATTGGCAAAAGTTGCTATTCGATAAGAGTAAAAGTGATACTTTTGGTCCGAATTTTGAAATTTTTTTATACAAAAGATATTGAAAATTAAGTTCTAAATACTTTTATATTCGTAGCGTACCTGTCTAAAAAGCATGACTTGCAAAATATTTGCAAAAAACTGATTTTCGATAAAAGATCTACTTCCGGTAGGAATTTCGAAAAACTTTTTTTAATAAAATTGTTCACAATTTCAATTTTAAGTACTTATGAATTCTTTATAAATTTGTCTAAACTTAGTAGTTGACGAAATATTGGCAAAATTCGATTTTTTCACTGAAGTAAACTACTACTTCCGGTCTGCCGATTTTACTGAAATCTAACTAGTTCTCAAGAGGGAGATTATACTACTACATACAAAATTTGGAATAGATAGCTATAGCGGTTTGACCGCTATTGTGGTCACACAAAGACAGACATTTTTTAAAAACCACTTTTTTGGTATCAGGGGACTTCAAAACGTGGACATCTGCAAAAATCTCGATGTCGAAAATTTTCATCATCACAATACTTCCTTATACTACATATAAGAAAGTAAAAGGAAATGTAGATCTTCTTCATCTTAATCTTCTAGGAGATTCGTAGATCTGTTTTGTAACTGATTGTTTTCCTGAGACAGCGAGTTCCAACTGTCCTGCCTGCCATCTTTTTGATGATCTTCCTCTCGGTTTTCCCTCCAGTGCAACACGGACGCGGATTTTGTGTGTGTATCCTTTTTATGTGCTCGTGTGAGTGTCTTCTCAGCTGTCTTCCCCATTTTAGTATGTCTTGAACGCCGCATGTCTGCCTAATGACATCATTTCTTATTCGATCCCAAAGAGTTTTGCTTGCTATTGTCCTCAAAGTCTTGATTTCGGATGATCGCATTGTTCTTTTTGTTTTACTCGTGTCTGATCTGGCTTCGATGACGTCGGTCAGTACTGGTCTCACATGTTCTATAAGTGCGGATTTTGCTTTCTATTCCATGTGTTTATTCTTCCATACAACATCGCTTAGATATCCAAAAATTGCGGCCGCTTTATTAATTGTAATATCAGTTGCGAGATTCTGGTGACTGGATATGTTTACTCCTAGGTATTTAATTTGCATTATCTGGTCTAAGTGTTTATCTTGAATTACCAGCTTGCATCTTACTGGTGCCTTAGCAAAGGTTCGATAATTTGAAAATATTCAACTATATAAAATTTAGAGAAGCTATAACACGTCAAAAGATGCATAAATGCACTTTAAATTTGAAACTAATCAACTGACTAAAATTTTATTAAGCTATGAAATTATGATGATTAATGAGTAATTAATTAACTTACAAAAGAAATTAAGGCGGAACGAGATCTCGCTTTACATTCAAGCCCCTACAGTCATTACATGCTGTAGATGTGTATTTTTAAAAATAAAACAAATAATTAATTAACTATAACACTTCTGAGTACCAAAAATTAATTAAAACTACAAAATAGGCTACTGTCCTGACGGAAATTAACTAGCAATTAAATTGGATAACTTCTCAAAACGGTAATGAAAATGAATTTACAGGTAAAAGCGCAGCGTATTCTAATGAAATTAATTAAAGCAAAACAGACAAATAGGTTTACAAATAAGAATAATTATATATACATATCTTGACAGTGCGTTTGATCCACACAGGGCATCAGTTTTCAATAAGGCATCCACCATGGAAATATATTAATTCCGAGTCCAAATGAGTAGATTTGCCCACAAGGCGGCGGATGGTTCAAATATTCCAAGATATAGTTAAACGCCCACGTGCTTGCGGAAGATAGGCTAGCGTGATGGCGGCGTTACTTCCGGAATTCCAACACGTGTTCGCACATAAATGCAATCGACAGTACGGTATAAAATAAAAAGCTAAAAGGGGAAATATACGAAACAAGGCATTAATCAGGAGAAAGAGAAATTAAGAAACTTAGTCGCTTACAATACGAAACCACCATGCAGCAGAAAGCTAATTAACTACCAAAAACTTTATTTATGACTGTTTAATCATCCACGATTTATCGTGTGAATTATACGGTAAATAGGCAAAACAGTCCATTAATTACAGTGACACTGATTGAAGTAAATGGATCGCTTTTTTTAAATCAACTAAACGATTCGATCGATATTGAACGAATGAAATGACAAGAACATGAGGTTGCGGTAGAAGGTGACAAGGCGACATCTAGCAAGTTGAAAGTGAATTGTTACGCAAAATATTGCAAAATTTAAGGCACCAATTAATAAGAACCAAACAAGAAATAATTAAATAGAAATAATCGCAAATAATTATGCAGCGACGTAAGGAATATAACAACATTAAACAGAAGGTCATTATAAACGCTGCGAATTGAAGGAAAAACAATTTAAATCTAATTAAAAATGAAGAAACCCACTTAATTACTCGCGGAAATTAAGTTTAAATAAATTAGATGAAAATTCCACATCACGCAGGAAATAATTAAACGTAATTCCAACAGTAAAACAAAAGATTAATTCTAGGCGTGACCTAATACGCGAAAGAATTCAAGACAAATTTACAGCGTCACTCGCAGGAAATGCAACAAAAATTATAGAACACTAATAAGATATAAGATACAGAGAAAAAAATGTAACAATATAACTGATGAATGCTTATCTAAAAGAGGATATTATATGATTATGAAAATAAACAATTCTCCATATTTTAGCAACGTTTGTCTAATTGTTATATAAAGCGTAATTTAAGAAAGAGAGGTAATAAGGGCTGTTCTCTCTTAGCCCTTGTAAACAGGATTGAGGAATCAGTTTTAGTGGTAATACTTGGTTCATGGGGTGTTAATATAATACACCAAATTTGAAGAATTAAATCCAAGTAGTTTCTCTGGTAGTACATGTTAACTTAAAATTTACAAGAGATCACAGTCCTTAAAATTAGGGTTTAGAATAATTTTTAGTGGTAGCAGTTAGGTAATGATGCATTGGCCTAGTAAGTACACAAAATTTGAAGAATTAAACTGCATTTGTTTCTGCGGTAGCGCTCTTTTCTTCCAAATTCACAAAACAGAACTACTCTTTACTGTAGCGTTTTTGGATGTTTTTTAATGGTAGCAATAAATATTAAATCTTGTACAGAATTTTACTAATGTATCTTTTTTATTTGCGCCGGCAGCATCTTTTTGTTTCTGGTCAGCAAATTACTGATAACCCTTCAATACCAGTATCGCTGGCTTATGTGTTGAATGACATAATGACGTCTATTGATAGTGAATTGAATTGTGTGCTTATTCTTTTGGACTACTCGAGGGCATTTAATGCGATATGTCATCACTTGCTTATTTCTAAGCTCGTTATGGATTTTTTTTCCACAAGGTTGTATCCTTAGCTCGCTACTTTTTATAACTTACGCTATCGACATTTTATAAGTGTATCGTCCAAGCTTATGGTGATTAAACACAGTTACTGCATTTATTTCTTTTTCATGACTACCAAAGCTGATGATATCAATGCAGATTTGTTTGAAATGACTAAATTATCTACTGAACATAATTTAATTTTTAATTCGCAGAAGACTAGTGTGCTGATTTTTGGCTCGAAATGCCGTGTTGATTTTTTAAAATCTAATTTATAGTTAAATATTTCAAATAGTTCCTTACCGTTATCCAATGATAAAAGAGTGCGTAGAAAAATCTCCAACAGATAAGAAAAAAAGAAATAGGTGTGCTTAACACCACACGGCAGAAGTGAAAACTTCATCAAGGCGAGGTTAATAATACGAAATACAACTTTTTTTTCGTTCTATATTCATTTACATTTTCCAGTTTTGTTCTATATTAGATTTAAAAAATATATATTTATTATTATTCTGTATACATACATTATTCTAGTACATTTCGCTCGGTCTAATCAAGTTTTCACTTCAAAAATTCATACGTACGCATGTATATATACAAATAGACGATATGATAATTCTCATGCGAGTACCCGCGCTGATCTAATGGTAACGTGCCGGCCTTACACCCGGGCGCCTCGGGATAGCATCTGCACGCGGACAAGAATTTTTCAGAAAATAAAAATACAATATTTCGCGTATTTATTCGAAATTTCAATTTAATTGCGTTAGCGTTATGATACAAAGCCGAGCGTGAAACGGTTGCCGAGCGAGTATAGCAGAGACCGGCAGAGACGCGTTAACTATATCTCTCTCGCTCCCTTAGTCGACTCGACTCGAGCCGACTTTACCCGAACGAGCGTTACATCCCGAGCGTGACGGCTCAGTCTCGTTCAGTGCCCAACAATCAATGCATCAACGTGCCCATAGAAGTTTTCACTTCAAAATAAATACATACATATATAAATTAAAATTCATATATGCATGCATAAAACTGATGCACACACTGCCCTGGAGTCCGGCATTCCAGCTACCAACGCACGGACACGTGTTTCGATCTTCTTAGATCTCGTCAGCGTGCGAACGTGGTTTGCTGGAATGCCAAATGAGCTCCAAATCTCCCGCAATATTTTCTCCTTGCATGGCCGATGCCTGGGGCCCGATTCTCGATCTTAAGAGAAGTGAACGTTCTATTGAGAGAAGTGATAGATCACATTCCCATCTCTGGTTCTCCTAACTTCAAGAATAGCTGTTTTTAGGTAGGGATGTGTGTCGATCGTGTAGGAAATAGCAGTGCAATGTTGCCAGGTTGCAAATGAATGCGGATTAGGACAATTGTTGTATAGAACAGTGTATATTAGGTAATATGTAATACGAAAACTATTTCTTTTAAATAGCGTGTGTAATGTTGAAAGGTTTTATGGGTTATATCAGTTGGATTTCCGGAAAGTGTTAGGCTAAACATCGAAATGTGAATATTGTTTTCTACGTATCATACATGTAGAAATAATGTAACATATATTAAAGTAATAAAAATAATAAAATAAAATAAAACACCTTTTTCACAAAATTAGTTTAATAACTATTTAAACATATTACCTACCAGACATTTTATAATAAGTAAAATACATGTTATACAGACAAATTTTAAAGGTAGAGTGTAAAAACGATTAATGCAAAATTACAACGAATATTAATACTATAAAATTCTGAGAATTAGTTCAATGGGAAATACAAAATATTAATGAGAAAGAACGGGTAAAACTAACGCTGACAGGATTACGAATTACAATTCTAAATAAGATATTAATGAAAAGTTTAATATATAATTATGTATTTAAACCTATTATCTACGAGACATTTTATAATAAAAATACATGTTATACAGAACAATTTTAAAGGTAGCTGAAAAACGATTAAAGCAAAATTACAACGAATATTAACAATATATCATTCTGTGAATTAGTTCAATGGGAAATACAAAATATTTCTGAGAAAGACAACGGGTTAATTTAACAGTGACAGGATTATGGATTAACAATTCTAAATAAGATATTACTCAAAAGTTTAATACATATTTCAAGAGTGTCTTAAGTGTTATCCGATGTCGGTATACAAGATAACAAACCAGAAGAAACGTTCAAATACGATATAAAGAACACATGGTTCATGTCAAATTACACAATGTAGAAAAATCCGCATTAGCTCTACATGATATTGATACAAGTAACAACTTCAGCCTAGAAAATGTTAGTTTAGTTAAACAAAGCAACAATAGAAACTTAGATATGTGGGAAGTCATATACATGAAAAAACATAAAAATTATCTGCTAAATAATGATATTTCTCCCCTTAATAACAAGCATTGATCGGTCATATGTACAAAATTTAAGTCGATATGCGCATGCTTCTCTTAACTTTTAATATGTTCGCTTGACTTGAACCGATAGATGTAAATTCTCCCAACTCTTGAGGGAAGGGATCTATCTCTCAAGTTCAAGAATACGATTTTTAACATTTCAAGAGAATCCCCTCCATTATTCTCTCGAAATCTCTGTTCTCTCGACTCGAGAATCAGGCCCCTGTGAGAAAATGACGGCGACATCTGCCATGCAAAAGCAACGCGTCAGGGAGGTGTGATCTACAGATAAGTTATCATATTCTACATTACTGCAGATATATGGGTGCATCCAAGTATCTCGCCAACAGGTAGCGTACCGATGTCCAATGATATCGCATTCCAGCAAACCACCTTCGCAAGCTGACGAGATCTAAGAAGATCGAAACACGTGTCCGTGCGTTGGTAACTGGAATGCCGGGCTCCAGGGCAGAGTATGCATCAATTTTATGCATGCATATATGAATTTTAATTTATATATGTATGTATTTATTCTCTTACCATGTGTCGGATGTTGTGAAAGATCTTGGGCTCCTCGAGCATCAAGATTTAGTTTCAGTTAACACCATTCCCATTTACTAAAAAAGTCCAACCTTTGAAAGTATTATATGCTAATAGGAATATTTTAAGTTCTTCTTTGGCACTACGACTTGGTGAATTTTTGGTGGTTTCTTTGTTTAGCTGTTGTGATTTTATTTATGTTCATAAATAGCGAAATCAAAATTCTTGTTGTAGACTTATTTGCAATCTTAGAAGATATGATCACATTTCAGCGGGTATTAAACCTATTGGGTGATAAATATGGAAAACCGCCCTAACTTGCATTTGATTAACTTTGTCCATACGTTGGTTCAGTCATTATCCTTTCCCCATTCCTCTCAAAGGCTTCTTGAAATATGTTTTAGTTACTCTGCCGTTACAATTTATAACAATATCCCGGAAAATATTAAGAGCCTCAGTTGCCGCGCGGGGTTCAGTATACTGCGTTAGTCTTAATTTTTGTCGTTACAGTAACACAGTTCATACGTATTGATGGACTCTGGTTGTGTATGATAGCTATAGCTAGATTTTGACAGGCTTCATCAACGTGATTTACTTTCTTGAATAATTATTATTGAATTATTATTATTATTTGTAAAAATTAAATTTTAGACTTGTGATACAACTGTAGATGATGAAATGTTAAAATTCTTTTTTAATAGCATTCATAATGATTTGAATAATAATTATTATTTTTAATTTAAATATTGCAGACCTGTTTTCTCTATCAAATTCTATATTTCCTTTTTATGAATTATTAAAGTTGTTAAAACAAAACCAAACCTTGCAATATTTTAATTAATTTATACTTAACACATTGTAATTAGAGCGAATTAAAGCTGTCAAGAGGATGTGCAGTTAATTTCTGTTTAATATGATCATTATTCAAATTTTGAATGCAATAAAATGACTAAAGTACATAATTTTCATTGTGCTTAATAACATACGTGTTTCCTTATTTATGGATATGTGAAAAGCACTTTCTTAAAATTTGTATAATTGAGGAACCGACGCCAACGTATGTACATACTATGTACGTACAGTGAAATGTAAATAATGCCTTAAGGAACAAATGCATATTATATAAGTGTCTCAAGCCAAACGACGCATAAATTAACTTTGATATTTGTTGTTTATAATATATGCATATGCAGGTCGTCATCTCCGCGGGGAAGTCAGATTGTGACACTTTCGTATTCCCCGTATAATTGCAATTACTAATAGAATTTGCAAGACACTGGATTAAAGCTACATGACACATTTTTGTCCAGAAGTGATTTTTTTTAAATGGAACATCCTGTATATTACCTCATTTTGAATTGCTTACTAAATTTCCCACAAAAAAATATGTAAGACGCTATAACTTGGTACAGTGCCTAGGTATATTTGCCTCGAAATTGACAATTGAATGGATAATTTATTTTAAGTTGCTTCTCAGTTGACAAGCATGATTTTATAATGAATTTTTCTAAAAATGAGCTTAGATATTATTTTTGTATATATTGGGGTAATGACAAGAAAAATTGGATATCTCTTATTTACAATACATTCTATACCAGCAATATAATTTAAAAAAATGTAGAATATAATACAATAAACAAATTTTAAAACCAAACAACGAAACGACTCATTTCATGGGTACCTAACGTGTGGATTTTCTATTGTTGCCATAAGGATTCTTAATTTATTTTTATCACTTACCATATATTTAATTTAGGTTTCATTGGTTTTGAACTAGCAACAATACCAGTAGTAATGTAAGTATCCATTACTCTTCTAAAGGCATATGTTCTGGGAAATTTTCTGTTAGAATAACGTTGCTGGTAAACGCTAGTAAATAATTTCTTTGACATTCCTTCAGTACAAAAGTACCGTATTAACTAAAAAACAAAGTTGACAAAATTAGATCAAAAGTCAATAGCGAAGTAATGGTCACTTGGCCTTTTGAAAAAATTCATTTTTATACAGAAATGTGTCATTTAATCCAGTTTTCTGCAAATTCAGTTAGTAATTGCCAAAAAAATAAATTATGTTTGTATTAGGACCTTGTGTTATAAACAACTCTACCAAAAATTGTGTCCATCTAATTCGTCGTTTTCGAGAAATATAGTTTTATAATAACATTGAATTTTTCAGAGAAATGGTAATAAGTCAGAAACCTTAAATTTTAGGCCTATACTTTCTTAAACTTTTTGACTAAGAATTATATGAGGAATACAAAAGTCTAATAATATACAAGGTGTTCTATTTAAACTAATATGCACGGTGTTCATTTTTACGGTCAGTTACCGAGTTATGGACAATGAAGTATAATACAAAATAATTTTAAAATGTGCTCCTTATAAGTAGCTATCATATGAAAAATACCGCTTCGAAATTCTTTTCTCATAAAGCCACAATCTGCCTTCCCCGCTCAGATGACTCAGCCTGTATATACAGGGTGAGTCATCTAAGCGGGTAAGGCCGATTATGCCTTTGTGAGTAAAGGCATAGGAGTGTTCCATAACTTGGTGGCTAACTATAGTTATAGTTTTTAAATGGAACACCCTATATATTATTGCATTTTTGTATTCCCCGTATAATTTTCAGTCAAAAAGTAATAAGATAGTATAGGCCAAAATTCTAAAGTTTTTGACATATTCCCATTTTTCTGAAAAATTCAAAGTTTGTATAAAATTATATTTCTGGAAAACGACGTATTAGATGGACACAATTTTTTGCAGTATTGTTTACAATAACAGGTCCTAAGAGAAGCATGTTTTATTTTTTTACAATTACTAACTGCATGTGCAGGAAACGGGATTAAAATTACATGACACGTTTTTGTATAAAAGTCATTTTTTTAAATGGAACACCCCGTATGTTATTTTATTTTTGAATTTCTTATTAAATTTCACATCAAAAACATGTAAGGCGTTAATACTTTAAAAGGAACTATACTATATTAATTAAAACCATAAAACTGACGAAATTATATCAAAAAGAGACAATAGCTCAGTAATAGTCACTTATAAAGTATTAACGTCTTACATATTTTTGATGTGAAATTTAATAAGAAATTCAAAAATGAAATAATATACAGGGTGTTCCTTTTGAAAAAATTGACTTTTTTGCAAAAACTCACAAAAGCATTTCAAAAAACGACAGTAGCTCATTAATAGTCACTTTTAACGTATTAACGTCTTACATGTTTCTGATATGAAATTTAATAAACAATTCAAAAATGAACTGATATATAGGGTGTTCCATTTTAAAAAAAAGACTTTTATACAAAAACGTGTCATGTAATTTTAATCCAGTTTCCTGCCCATGCAGTTAGTAACTGTAAAAAAATAAAACATGCTTCTCCTAGGACCTGTTATTGTAAACAATACTGCAAAAAATTGTGTCCATCTAATATGTTGTTTTCAAGAAATATAATTCTATACAAACTTTGAATTTTTCAGAAAAACGGGAATAAGTCAAAAACTTTAGATTTTAGGCCTATACTATCTTATTACTTTTTGACTTAAAATTATAGGGGGAATACAAAAATGCAATAATATATAGGGTGTTCCGTTTAAAAACTATAACTATGGTTAGCCACCAAGTGATGGAACACTCTGTATAATACAAAATATTTTTAAAAAGTGCTCCTAATGAACAGCTATCATAAGGGAAAAAACGCTTCGAAATATCTTTACTCATAAAGGCATAATCGGCCTTACCCGCTTAGATGACTCACCCTGTATATATAGCAAACAAACTACAAAATGAGTAATATGGAAACTTTGTTACTTGCGCCATCTATTGAGTTAGTTTCTGTGTTGGTACAAACAAACACGCATCCTTCGTTAGTACGACTTCCTACTATAGACGCTGGTTGCAGAGTGAGGTCAGCGTGTGCATCCCAAAGGCAATCTGCATACAAAATGGCTAACCCACGCTTCAAAAATCGTAAAAAATTAATTGAAGAGGGACACACTTGTGGAAACTCCATGACAAATAATAACAAAAACAAAACACTGATTTTAAAGTTTCAAAATTTTAATTATAGTAAACCAATTACAACGTTGTTTCGTCGAACAGCGACTTTATCAGGTGGATGAATATTGACGAATTTACATTAGAACGAGAAATTATATTTTTATTATATTTTATTATATTTAACGCTAACCCTTATTTTGTAATTCTAGAAATTTTCAATGATTCTAGGAGATCAAGTTTTTTACTTTTACCTTGGATGTGAAGTATGTATTTTAAAATTATTATTAAAAGTATATTTATATTCTAAACAATGGTTCGCAAATGTAGAATCAGCTTTTCTATCCCGGTAAGTTCTATTATGTTCAGACACTCTCTGGGCAAAGGATCTTCCAGTTTGGACAATATAAGACATATTACAATCACAAGTTAACTTATATACACCCGAGTTTGATTTTTTGTCTGTTTTGTCCTTATTGTTTTTTAAAAAGCATTCTAAAATATTATTAGTTTTGTAAGCTATTTTACCATTAGTGACTTTTTTAATTAATTTGCTAATTTTGTCTGAAGGTTTATACGTAAGGGTAGTAGAATAATGTACTGAATTTTTACTAGAAATTTTAGGGTAAATTAAAGAACGGGTATGTGCTATTTGTTTGTTTCGTAGGATATTATTGATCATATCCTTAGTATAGCCATTATTTGTAGCAATAGTGTATATTCTATCTAATTCTGTATTAAAGTTAGTTTTATTAATTGGTGAATACGCCACTGATACTACTGTACCTATATAATACATATAATGATTTTTAACTAGATTGTTTTTTAATATATGGCGCCCCTAATATAAACAAATATAATTTTATTCATCCGCCTTGATTATGATAAAAACGCAGAAGTTTGCACAAAACACCGTTGTTTTATGTAGAAATTGGAAATATTACTTAAGAAATCTGATTTATTTAAATTTCAAGAAATTGATTATAAAATAACAAAAATTTTACCAGTAATTTTTTTTTAATATTCAATTGTAAAAGAAAAAGTATATTTACATCAAATACTATGTGATAACATAATATATAGTCTTTGTCTTAATAAATATATATATATATATATATATATATATATATACACATATCTGTTTGGAGTCTCGTAGTACTAGTATTTAATTAAAGTAAAAACACAATTGGTATTGTATGTACTTTTTTCATAAATGGAACATAAATAATATTGAAATAACAAATGTCAGTGCTTTAATAATGTCGAGTTATTTATTAGTTACTACTTTTATATATTTTCCTCATCACGGTGTAAATGTGCCAAGGTTTTCTTTATCATCACGTTTCTATAAATCAATTTGACGGCAATACTAACATTTTAAATATATGCTTGGCTTTAAAGAAATCTTGTATATTATACTGCTAACTGAAGCAATTAATATTTACATTGCAGTAAATATTTAATCTGCAATTTTTTGCATCCGGAATAATCCGGACACAGAACTTATGGAAAAAATTGCAGCTGGATTAACAATAAGTGATTATTGAAATATTGAAAAATAAGAAAGTAACCTCAACAGTAAATAAACTAACTTTCTTATAAGTACGTTTGTATGGTCCGAGTTTTTGGAAGTTTTTCAAATTAAGTCCTAAATACTTATACCTCTGAAAAACTTGAGAGACATTTGTGAAACACTATTTTTCGATAAGAGTAAGGGAGAGAGAATTCGTTTTTACGAAAGATGACTTCTGAATAATTAAGTATTCTCTATAAATTGTAATAAAACTAACAGGTGACAAGATATTCGCAAGATGTGATTGTCGCTCAGAAGTAAAACGTTATCTTTGTTTTACCGATTTGGGGCGAAAGGTGAAATGCATTTGATGTGTTTCGGAAACGAGAGATGGCGCTGATTTTAGTTCCCGTTTTTTCAAGAACTATACAATATATTATGAATTTCATTGATTTTATGTATAGTGAAGTGTATTTAGAAATGATACAACGTTTTACTCTTTTTATATTTTATTCTATAAAAAAATATATTTAATAACTTCCAAAAAAACAGACAAAAAGAAAATTCGAGAAAATGCAATGGTTGTAGAGTTAATTTTTATGTACTTTAGTGTTTTTATTGTTTTTCTACGATGAATATTAATGTCAGAAACGCATATTTTCATATTTTTTCCGTCCCTTTACACCCCTCACCACTACCCATCCCGAACGCACGAGATCACGATGATCGGTCGTGACCACATGTCTTGATTCAAAACTGTCACGCACCTGATGCAGTACAAGTTATCAATTTAAAGTTTTCGCATTTATGAGTTTAGTTCTGTAGTGATAAAACAGACAGGAATAACATGGATAAAGGATACTCGACTAAGGGAAGAAACCATCTTCGACTTAGTGCCAAACGTAATAATGAGGTGTGGCCACCTTCTTCTTATACGTATGAGCTTTCCATATTATACAAAATTGATCTAAATTGTTTTAAATAGTTTTATCTTAACAAATCTTTTTAGAATGCATACTTTTCGAGATATTCCAAAAAATGCTACTCGCTAAGAGTAAAAGTGTTACTTCCGGTCCGAATTTAGTAACTTTTTTTTTATACAAAAGGTATTTAAAATTAAGTTCTAAATACTTTTATACTCGTAATGTACCTATTTAAAAAACACGATTATTATCACCAGGTCAGGGGCAACTTCATGTAACAAAAAAAGAATTCTGTGAAATCGTTGTGTGGATCCCGAAAGACACTTTTCCAGACCAGGAACTGTAGAAAAAGAAGATGCTTCCAAAATATTTTTTTTGGAAAAGCTCACTTGCCCGAAATTTCAAACCCCAGAAAATGCAGGAGCATGAATATAAGGGAACCACACAATTGATTGCCTCCAACACCCTTGTCATCAAAGTTTAACAGGTTCTGTGGAGCTCTAATTTCTGTTGATATCTTTTGTCAATGTTGTTTATTCGAAATGTAGTTTTCGTCAAAGTCTTTACTGATGAGGATAGTAAATAAAGTGTCGACTGGCATTGTTTTTTTACTTTGCAAATATTTTCTGGTTCATAATTCAATAGATGCTGCTTCAGACGAAATTCAAAACTAGTGATGTATAGGACAAATGCATGTTAAAATAAAAAAAAGAATTAAAATTACAGGCACTCTAAGAATGTGAAAGGGACCTTCATGTCGAATTGTAATGCAACAATTTGGATTACAATTATTTGACAGCACTGAACACTCCTATTTTTTAACCCTTAAATGCATGATTTTTTTAAAAATATTAATTAATTCGAAATTAGCTCAATTATAAGTTAGGAAATCACCAAAAAATAGTCAAAAAAAACAATATTAATTTTTAAGGACTTTTTATTGAAAAAAAGGGTTTGTTGCTGAACGGCTACAACATGCATTCCGAACATAAGTTCCATACTTAACATATACTCTAATTATTGTGAAAATTTTTATAGCAATTGTTGTTTTTATTAAGACATAAGGCAACTCCGCACTTTTCGCATTTGGTGTGTGTAAACCCCTTGCAATGCGGAAATTTACATCGCATTTTGTTATCAGTAATCAGAGACCAGTGTCCAATTTGATCTAGTCTCACTTCTTTTGGGGGGACATGCTGTGTGGGGCCTTTTCTCCTTTTTGCATCAATTTCTGCTTCAACTGAACTGGGTCTACCCCGCTTAGTTGCAACTTTCCCAATATTGCATAGACATTTAGCAATTTCGACTCGAAATTGAGATTGATTTTTTAACTTGGTGCATCCTTTTTGTTGATATACTTTCTTAAATAAGAGCCAAGCATTGACTGTGCACATGTCAAGGAGGTGGTAAAATATTCTCATATACCACTTTCGACTTTTTATACAGATGTGGTATCTTCCCATTAAACTGTCAAGAATATCGACGCCCCCCATGTGCCTATTATATTCGCGGATAATATGTGGGCACTCCACTTGAATGGTTTGTTTTGTCTTTCTGTCAAACCTATCGACAGTGGTGATGGGGTTTCTTCCAGCAAAAGTAGATGCTAATGTTACACATTTATTGTCTTTCCAAATCGAAGAAGAGACGTCTACCCCATCAATTGTTGCTACATATTCATGACTCGTTCCACGATCAGATTTTTTTAAATCGGTTTCAGTGGGCAGTTTACAATTGGGTAACCTGTTTCGTCGAATGGTCCCTAACGAGTAAATACCCTCTTTTGCAAGGTGTACCATTAGTGGCAAGCTAGTATAATAATTGTCATGGTAAAGACGATAATTTTGTTGTCGTGGTATAACTCTTGACAATCGTAAAACAACATTCGCAGTGACTCCCAAATTTGGTTCATTAGGTAGTTCTTCAAAATTTTCTTGGCCAGTGTAAATTTCAAACTTGTAGGCATATCTGGAAACACCAGCCAGTACAAAAAGTTTAAAACCCCATTTATGAGGCTTCAACGGCATATACTGTTTCATATGATGCCGAATTTTTGTAGAACACATTTGTTCATCAATACTCAAACATTGCTCTATAGAAACTGTAGAAAATTTCATGTTGATGTGATCTATAAGTGGCCTTATTTTATAAAGTCGGTCGTGTCCCGGTTGACCACGAGCTATAAATTCTTGATTATTGTTAAAATGTAAAAACTGACGATTTTTTTCAAAGTGATTAACAGGCATTACGTCGGCTATTGGTCGAAATTCAAGATCTTGACTCCAATACGAGCGAGTGTTTGGCATGTGGACCAAAGACATGTACAATAAAATTCCATTATATTGTCTAATTTCAACTGCAGAAAACGTTGGTGGTCTCTCAGGTTTTGTTTGTACTGCATACAAGTTAGTCTCTTCAAGAATTTTGTTTATAAGTTCGTCGGTAAAAAAATACGAAAAAAACTGGTAAGGGGTTTCTAAATTCATAATTTCATTAGAAAGATCAGTGCTTCCATGAAAACGCAGTTGCTCTTCATTTATTTCCAATGACTTCTTTTTCCATGTGATATTTTTCTTTCCCAAACTTTTGTTTTTTGTAGGTATCTTTTTGCTGACGACAGGTTGTTCGGTGTAGGAGCATGACGGCATATTAGTGTTACAATCGTCAACTTCTTCTTCTACCAAGTCATGTACTTGTTCTTCTTCTATTTCACTATCACTAGAGGTTCCCAAATCGTTACCACGATCCTCTTGAGGAGTATAAGGAGGGTCTTCAATGCTATCGGTTTCACTAGCATCACCCCCATCATCACTTTCAAGTCCAGTGAAGTTTTCCCAATACTCTATCAACTCTCTTTCTGTCAAGCTGCGCTTTTGGTTCATTCTGTAACAAATGTTACCCACGTTATATAAATGCAAAGTGAATGCATGCTGTAGCCGTAAGGCAACAAAATAAAAATAAGCCATTCTCACAAAATAATAAAGTATGATCAAATATCAAAGTACTTACCCTGAAGTAGGTACCTTGGTAACTAACAATTGCAATTTATTACTGATTTTGAACGCATGACATCAAAAAAAGAAAAATCTAAAAACTATGGATGACAAGATGTCTGTCCGTTGGTAGCACGTTCACTGATTTAATTCTATTTACAACAGCAGGCGCCACCTGCCCGAGTGTGTGCGATTTATTATACGTTGGCAGTATGTAGACTCTCGGATACACCATGCAGCAAGCCCCTATTCCCGTTTACGGTGTTGCTGCATTGAGGAATATGAGTATGTTGCCAAATGGCAACACGATGCAGTTAAGGGTTAAATTGAACTTATCTTTTGACTGACAGGCTCTTATCCATTTATTTGTCAATTCCACATCTTTCGGGAAACTAAAATATTGTATACTCGTTCCCTTCATTTTCCGGTTGTAATTTGAGCACCCAAAAACTGCACAGCATCGCATTCTTATATGATAATAACTAATAAGAGTCGCAATAACTGATAAATTACCACTACAAACACACCTACAAGTAACACACTTACATAAATACCCAAACATGTAAACAAACCATATTTGCTGCTTCGAAGATGACGTCGTGACAATAAATCAGTTTTCTGACACGCCCTTATACTTATATCACGGTGTTTTTTGTCATTTAATTTAAAAATTACCCACCTATCTAAAAAAATGTAGTATACAACACGCTTTGAAAATAAACTCTTATAAAACATACCATAGTTACTAGTTTTGAAAACTCAAGTGCGAAACGAACGAGGGATTTTCAAAGCCGGTAATTGGTCTGACCACAGCCTTTTTGGACTTCTATCATATAACCTATTTTTCTTCAGTATTTACTTAATTAATTAATTTAAATTAATTCCATTAGTGTCGAGTCATTCTGTTCTATTTTAGTAACTCAAAGCAGTTGTCCCATATTTGCTTCTTTTACTATTGTATAATTTTAAAAATTATGAAACGATCAATCCAATAAACATTTACGTAGACATTTCCACACCTCACTGTCTCATAATCAAGCATAATGGAACAGAACCACAACCGCTGTAAAAAAACTACATGAAAAAAAAGCATGAGGGAAAATTACTATTTGCGTTTCGGGCGGTAATTTTCATCAGATTTTTTTTCTTTATCTCAACTACATATTATAAAAAAAAAAAAAAGGAAAATGTTGCATCTCTTTAGAAGAGCATTTTAAGTCATATACTACTTTAAAAAAGGAAGTAGGGTTTGTAATTTGTTTATAAAAGCGGGAATAATTTTCCGATACTTTTATCTCTCTTACACACTTAGCCACCACCTTTCGCCTTAAGGGGGGGGGGTTTACTTGATCGGCGTATGCCACAAAATGGTCGTCAAATTCAACGCAAAAAATCGCAAAAATCAAGGCACTTGAAAAAGTTGCCGCTACGTGAACGAAATAATGAATATTTGTTCTAGCGACTGACGATTCAAATTTGCAATTATATTAAAAAATAGCTAAAATACAGCACTTTGAATTTTTTTCGTTTTATAGCGATATAAAGCTTACTCTGTTTAAAAAGTACTTTTTTGAATCGTGAGTACCTAGATATTTTTATTCTGAACTCGACAATGTATTTACTTTACTTTCAAAATAACCCTGGTCTCCAAAAATTACTTTGAAACCAATGAGAATGATCACAAAGTCCGCACTAATAAATGGCAAATAGGCAAGACATAATTCAACCTCTTACTCACACTTTCGTAATGTCTAAGACCAGCTATATGGAAGGTATACCTGGTCGACTGTATTAAGCCAAACATCATATAAACAGAAAGATCTTCACCTTTTTTTATTACCTTAGGTAAACGAATGCCTCATTCAGATATCGGCTTTATTTTCTAATTATTTTAATGATATTTGGGAGAATGTATTAGAATTCTTCGTCTGGAATAAATATATGTTGTTATTATTATGAAATTTAACTTGTTACTTAATTTCTGGCTGTGATATTTTGCTTTAGATGTTGAAGGTTTTTAATCTTAATAATATGAGCAATGTTGTAGTCAACTAAAATATTACAAAAACAATTCTGTGCTGTAACAGTAACAGTAACAGTAACAGTGCCTGTTTTGTTTTTTAATAAAATGTAAATATATATATTTTATAATAATCAGATGTTTTGGATTGTTGAATATTATATTCTTCCCAATCGGCATTGATGGAGTTGATTAGCAAAATTAAATTATAAAACATTTTGTCACAGGGAAGATTCGAACTAAATTTTATCACCAAATAAAGTTGTATTCATTATTTCATACATAAGTTTGAGTATACATTAAACATATTTGTAAAAGAAAATACGTGCGGTTGATATATACAAGCAAATTTTAATATATTTCAGATATTTGTCGGTGTTCATTTATGATTGATTACGTGATAACATTGATGTGTCTACTTTATTAGACTCTTTTTCTGTTCCTTGATATTCTTCTCGCTTTCAAAATGTATTTTATTTTTCAAGGACAAGGTTTCGGCTTTATGGAATTTCAGAAATGCAGTTTTCTTCGGCAATAAATATACATTATTATTATTAATTATGAAGTTGCACGACTTAATGTTATTTTTAACCTTACATGTTGAAGCTTTTTAATAATATGAACAATGTTTGTAGAAAACTAAAATCTGACAAAAACAACTTTATGTCATTGTAAGATACGAAATTTAGAGATTTTCCGGACTCTTCAAACTAAGATCCATTGGTTTTAGACAGCAAGTTACACAAATTTCAGTTTTCTAGATGGTAAAAGCATTTATTTAAATATCTGACTTTGTTGTGCCTTCATGTTTTTGTTTTATTTGTACTTTGTATTTTGACCACAGGACAGTTTTTAGATTTTTTTTTTTTTGTATATGTGAATAAGTAAAAGAGCATGGGCTAAACGAGCGCATAAGCCTAATTACAGCAGTTTATCAGGAGTGACAGCAATTGTTAAATGCCAGCGAAAAAAATGTTGTATGTAGGCGTAGAAAACAAATTTTGTTTAATTTGTGCAAAATATGGTGAATCTAAAAATCACGTATGTTACAAAAATTGGTCTTCGTCGTCAACAGACATGGAGTCGCCAATTATTCCGGAAGGTTTCCGACATTCTGGTGAAATGCACGGTGTAATTTATGGTAGATTAATAGGGGACTGTGATAGCAGCGTTCTTAGAAAACTACGTGAGATGGCTCCTTACGGTCCCCAAAAAATTATTGAAAAAATTGAGTGCCGAAATCATATATTATGTAATAAATAAAATTAGCGACTGTTTAAAAAAACCTAAATTCAATTCGGACATAGGACAATTAATAACAAAAAATTTACTTAGATTCAGAGCGGCCTTGACAAAAGCAATTGAACATTACAAAAGTTCGAACTTAACAATAACAAACCAGATTGTGAAACTGCAACGTCACATTATAAATGGATCAAGACATATTTTTGGTGAACACTCGGATTGTGCTTCTTACTTTTGTCAAGGATCTAATGAAGGTGAGATCAATATGTTTGAAAAATTTCAGAATTTTAATATGTATGATAACTTTATTAACGCTTTAAGTCGGCTCAGCCTAATAGTAGATCTTTAATAGGAAACGTAGATGCCAACATTGTAGAATCTTTTAATTCAGTCATTGCAAAATTTGTTGGAGGTAAAAAGATTGTATTATATTCAACGTACCTAATTCTTACAGTGCACGTTGCAAAGCGGCAGCAGTTTGATTTAATTGTAAGGGCAAATATCACTCAAAGCTTCATACCAAATATGGATGTATACGACAGTGTGTGAAAAAAACGGTATGAGAAGAAAAATTTTTTATAGGAAACAAAAAATACATTCAGGAACTACGGACGATCGCGACTATGGGCCGGAGGCAAATGCATATTTTATTGAAGATATAAATAATCATAACAATACCAGTGTCGACTGTGAAGAATATAATTTTCAATAATTTAAAACATGTCCTATTTAGAGAATATAAATTTTTACATTTTGTAAGAAACACCGGCACTGTTTTTACTTTCTTATACGTAGTATAAGGAAGTATTGTGATGATGAAAATTTTCGACCTCGAGATTTTTGCAGATGTCCACGTTTTGATGTCCCCTGATACCGAAAAAGTGGTTTTTAAAAAATGTCTGTGTGTGTGTATGTCTCTGTGTGTGTGTGTCTGTGTGTGTGTGTGTGTCTCTCTGTGTGTGTGTGTGTGACCACGATAGCGCTCAAACCGCTATAGGTATCAATTCCAAATTTTATATTTACAAAGATAATCTCCCTCTTGAGATCTGATTAGATTTTCAGTAAAATCGGCAGACCGGAAGTAGTAGTTTACTTCAGTGAAAAAATCGAATTTCGCCAATTATTCGTCAACTACTAAGTTTAAACAAATTTATAAAGAATTCATATGTACTTAAAATTAAGTTTGAGACAAATTGTCTTAAAAAAGTTTTTCGAAATTCCAACCGGAAGTAGGTCTTTTACTCTTATCGAAAATCAGTTTTTTGCGAATATCTCGCAAGTCATGCTTTTTAGAGAAGTATGTTCCGAGTATAAAAGTATTTAGAACATAATTTTCAATATCTTTTGTATAAAAAAAATTTCAAAATTCAGACCGGAAGTACCACTTTTACTCTTATCGAATAGCGATTTTTTGCAAATATATCGTAAATTATGCATTCTATATATATTTATCAAGAGTACAAAAGTATTTAGAACTGGATTTTCAATATTTTTTGTATATGTGAAATTACAAAATTCGGACCGGAAGTAGCACTTTTACTCTTAGCGAGTAGCACTTTCTTGATAATATCTTGTAAAGTATGCATTCTATAGCGATTTATTAAGAGAATGAAAGTACTTAGAAAAGGATTTTGAATAAGTTTTGTATAAAAAAATCTTAAAATTGTATAGTTTCAAATGCTCATACGTATAAGAAAGTCGTGTGGTGGCCACACCTCATTTTTTTAGCAGATTTTAGTTTTCTCTAAAACATTACTCATATTATTACAAAGCCTCAACATGTAAAGTAAGTACAACTCATGGTGAGAAATAATAAGAAGTACAACTTAAATAATTGTTAATCATAAATAATAATAATTAAGTTATATATTTATTGCAGAATAAAACTTAATATCTAATTAATTTCGGCAAATATCATTAAAATAATTACAAATTACATAAATCGGGAGTCTTAATAAAACTAAATAAATACAAGCCAGGAGAATACTCAGAAACAGCAAAAACAAATTTCGAAGAAAATAGCCGCACCAATATGTTCATGCAATAAATGCAGGAGGCAAATATCCCAAATTTATTTGCTTTCCAGTTGACCAGGCATATCCCTTCATATTGCTAGCCGGTATCTGCATCGTGTACAAGATGCAGGCATTTTAAACTCGGTAAATATATTCAATTTATTTCAGGCAACCCGACATACGCCGTTCGGGAATTTTTCTTAAGGAAAGCCCACCCTTAAATAAAAACATACTTGGTAAATGGACCTTGGGTGGGGCCTTGAATATGTATTGAGCAATCAAATAAAACAGGCCGCAGCTAAGGCTTGTCGACGTTGCGTGGGAACTGCAATGTTTTAAATTTTCAAAATTTGCTAAAACATAATGAATTCTAAATTAGGGTTTGAATGCTGTTGTATACTTTATAAATTTGCTACTTTTGCTACCTCTGGTTTACTGATTTGACTCAAAACTGATCAGTTTTTCCCGCTATAGGATAAGATACATAAATTTAGAATGCGGCGTCGATACCTTTCAACTTTTAGACGCAAGCCAGCTCCTGCACAGATAAACTGGGAGGAAACATATTATCTGGATTCTCTAAATCTTTGTTGAACAGAAGACTACGTTTTGAACAATTTCGTAGTTTTTCAAAATTTTTGCAAAATTAGTATTTAAAGAGAGTTTGACTGGAACTCAAGTTCAAGTTTTTATCATGATCACAACACTCTTTATTATACTATCCAGCTATATGAAATGCTTTACTTTCAGTTAAAATTATGGTTTATCAACTTTTGAGTTATGTTTACGTTACTCTCTTCATTACAAAATAAATTTATAATTTTCAATACATCTTCAGTATCATTCTCTCTGTTCATGTAGTTGTGAAAGGACGTTGACAGTCATTAACATTTTACAAATAGCATCCTGTATCTATTAAATAATTTATAACGTTTAGACGACGACTTATTGTCTGTCGTTTTATATTCATTGTTCTCCCAGAATTTAAGACGAAGTTTCAGTATATAATTTTTATATTTTATGTTAAAAAAACATAAAGTACCTATGATGACACTATCCTTGTAAACAATTATCGAAATGATTTCTTGCTAATACATGTGTCCATAGATGGTATTTGTCCTTCATGTAAATAATTTACAGGCAAGCAATAATATTTTACATATACATACATACAGAATAGGTAAGTATGCAAATGAATGTTATTAATTTGAAACTACCTTTCTTTTAGTATTCTCGATAGAGATAGATGAAAAGGAATAGTGCAGATTTTAAGAAAAGGGATAATAAATATGGTGGCGTTTTGTCATTTTTTATAAACAGTTTCTTTTTTCCAAAATAATAATAACCTAAATTTTCATAACTACTAATGATAATTAGTGTCCTGGAGTTCTCCGCGTTACACTATTTTCAGGGGGTTTCGATGGCTATTTATTTAGTTATTATTTCCCTGGCGTCTGTGATGCTACTTTCGAATGTTCGAATCGATAAAACACAAGTTTCATATAGAATTGCAAAATTAAAATTGAAAACGTAATAGTTTTCGTAGAAGGGCGTAAGCGCTCTCCACAAGGAAACTATTCAGCGATGATTACATATATATATATATATATATATATATATATATATATATATATATATATATATATATAAGCAATATTATTCTTCGGGTAATTGGATAAAAATAAAAAGCAGTTGTTACATTTGCGACGTTTCGTTTATTTTAACAATAAACTTCTTCATAGCTAAAATATTTTAAAAAAATACATAGAACACAATCAACCAGCAATTGAGGACATTATATATTATACAGATGCAGACAGCAAGAATTTGCGTATTTTTGCAAGTTCGACCAACTATGAGTATACTCCACCGCAGTCAAGACACGACTGACGCGGTTGACTGTCGATCCCTAGCGTCGGCATAGACAACGCTTCTGATAAACGGTAGGACTAGATACATAGGTATATGTACATATAAATGTGTACTGCATACAATTCCCTATAGGCAGATGGCCGGTGGTTCTATCGGTATATATTTCTTACCTCTGTAACAATTCTATTATTAAATACATGGATGTTATTATTCTACACAACTCTGTTCAATATTAATGTTTAACACGTGCCTGTCATTATCAAATTCTAAGTCAGACTAATGTGCAAAGCCTATGTTACTTATATGCTCCATACAAATAAAGTATCTTATTTTGTCATAACTATTTTCAAAAATGAGGTGTGGCCACCACACGACTTTCTTATGCGTCTGAGCGTTTCAAACTATACAATTTTAAGAATTTTTTTACACAAAAATTATTCAGAATCCTATTCTAAGTACTTCTATTCTCTTAATAAATTTCTATAGAATGCATACTTTGCAAGATATTATCAAAAAAGTGCTCCTCGCTAAGAGTAAAAGTGCTACTTCCGGTCCGAATTCTGAAATTTCATATATACAAAAAATATTGCAAATATAACTTTAAATACTTTTGTACTCTTGATAAATTTATATAGAATGCATAACTTACGACATTTGCAAAAAATCGCTATTCGATAAGGGTAAAAGTGGTACTTCCGGTCTGAATTTTGAAATTTTCTTTATACAAAAGATATTGAAAATTATGTTTTAAATACTTTTATATCCGTAACGTACTAGCCAAAAAGGCATGACTTGCGAAATATTCGCAAGAAACTGATTTTCGATAAGAGTAAAAGACTTACTTCCGGTTGGAATTTCGAAAAACTTTTTTAAGATAATTTGTCTTAAATTTAATTCTGAGTACATTTCAATTCTTTATTAATTTGTTTAAACTTAGTAATTGACGAAATATTGGCAAAATTCGAATTTTTCACTGAAGTAAACTGCTACTTCCGGTCTACCGATTTTACTGAAAAACTAATCAGATCTCAAGAGGGAGATTATACACGTAAATACAAAATTTGGAATTGATATCTACAGCGCTTTGACCGCTATCGTGGTCACACACAGACACACAGGACACACACACAGACATTTTTTAAAAACCACTTTTTCGGTATCAGGGGACTTCAAAACGTGGACATCTACAAAAATCTCGAGGTCGAAAATTTTCATCATCACAATACTTCCTTATACTACGTATAAGAAAGTAAAAGTCGCTTTAAGAACACATTGTCGAACATATACATAGATATATATTCGATTTTACATTTTCCTATATTTGTCATTGTAATTTTTTAGATGATAGCTAATTTGTCATTTTATTATTTACTAATCATATTGCCGCTACTGCCAAGAAAAATACTTCATTTTTTCAACATTTTTGCCTTTCTAGCTACTTTCTCTGCATTGCGAACTGATTCTTTTTACGTCCTTATACGTAGTATAAGGAAGTATTGTGATGATGAAAATTTTCGACCTCGAGATTTTTGCAGATGTCCACGTTTTGAGGTCCCCTGATACCAAAAAAGTGGTTTTTAAAAAATGTCTGTGTGTGTGTCTGTGTGTGACCACGATAGCGGTCAAACCGCTGGAGATATCAATTCCAAATTTTGTATTTACGTGTATAATCTCCCTCTTGAGATCTGATTAGTTTTTCAGTAAAATCGGTAGACCGGAAGTAGCAGTTTACTTCAGTGAAAAAATCGAATTTTGCCAATATTTCGTCAAATACTAAGTTTATACAAATTTATAAAGAATTCATATGTACTTAAAATTAAAATTGAGAACAATTTTATTTAAAAAGTTTTTCGAAATTCCTACCGGAAGTAGGTCTTTTACTCTTATCGAAAATCGGTCTTTTGCGAATACTTCGCAAGTCAAGCTTTTTAGACAGGTACGTTACGTGTATAAAAGTATTTAAAACATAGTTTTCAATATCTTTTGTATAAAAAAGATTTCAAAATTCGGACCGGAAGTAACACTTTTACTCTTACCGAATAGCGATTTTTGGCAAATATGTCGTAAATTATGCATTCTATATATATTTATTAAGAATACAAAAGTATTTAGAGTTATATTTGCAATATTTTTTGTATACATGAAATTTCAAAATTCGGACCGGAAGTAGCACGTTTACTCTTAGCGAGTAGCACTTTTTTTCGAATATCTTGCAAAGTATGCATTCTATAGCGATTTATTAAGAGAATAAAAGTACTTAGAATAGGATTTTGAATATGTTTTGTATAAAAAAATTCTTAAGATTGTATACTTTGAAACGCTCATACGTATAAGAAAGTCGTGTGGTGGCCACACCTCATTTTTGAAATATATAGTATACATGCACCAGGCCGCACAGATATTTCTGCATGTGGTGGATTATGCAGTGGCTAACATAACATATAATTACTTCTTTGTTCACATAAATAATTATTTTCGAATATGCTGCCCAGGACTCCTGGTGTCAAATGTAGGTTACATTCCCTTTATTTGAAAAACTCTTTGTTTCATAGGTAAGGTAAAATAAATAAAACAGATATGTATTTAAAACAATTACAGATTTATTAATAATCAATCAAACTGCTTTTTATGCTGAATTTTAATGCACAGAATAAACAGTTATATATATGTATTAGCTCTATGCTTGTAGACCCTAAATAAACTTTAAAAAATTGATGAATAAGGAATATATATATATATATATTGCAACGTATTTCGATAGCAGTGTTAATACTATGTTTAACACTACTGAGGCTTTATAAAAGAATACTTTAACTATTCAATATACCGGCTTTTAAATTGAAAATAAAATTTAGTATTCTCAGTCGTTAAAAAAAAAATTATAAATGAAAAGCATGAATGAAAAGACTCTTAATAATCTCAGGATTTAGGTTCTTCATATATTAAAAGTTACTTTAATATTCTTTTTTTAAAAATTAATGTAATACTTGTGACACGTACTTTCAATATGTCTTTTTTAAACTATGTAAATCTTACTTGAAAATAAGTACCGTTATTATTATGTCAAAATTCGAAATAAAAAAACAATTTTATGTATATAAATTTGTCTTATTAAATCGGTTAAATTTACATCATAACTTTGATTAATAATCAATAAGTTAAGTATAATTTAATTATTATATACAGGGTGTCCAGAAACTCTCCTGACAAACGAAGACCGAAGCTTCCACAGATAATTTTAAGACAATTTAACCCAATTCACCCTAGTCCGAAAATGCTTCCTAAAGGAGCTAGAGCTCTTTGAAGATGGCGCCTTGTAATTAGTTTTTTTTAATATCTCCCGAACGCTTCTATTTAGAAAAACAAAAACTGGTATGCTTATTTATCCTCCAGAGATGAATCGATTCCATCAATTGCGAATTTCTAGTAACGGTCATAGGCGTCCGTTTTGGGCAGGTAAACGGTTATTTTAACGCATAACTTTTTTGTCTTTCACTTTTAAGCATTTGTGACACTAGATTATTAAATTTTCAGGTATTCTAGTACTAAAAGGTACCCTTACTTTAAGTCGGTAGGATACACCGTTTTCTAGAAAAATCGATTTGAAAATTTTTCGTTTTTTCGTCATTTCATCTTTCGTCATTTCAACTTCGCGAACTGACAACAATTTGACAATTAAAAACGTAGGTTTTATTTCTGTTGGCAGTTCAGAGCGAACTAGTGCAAAAAATACTAAATTGAATTTTAATGACGAAAAAACGAAAAATTTTCAAATCGATTTTTCTAGAAAACGGTGTATCCTACCGACTTAAAGTAAGAGTACCTTTTAGTACTGAAATACCTGAAAATTTAATAATCTAGTGTCACAAATGCTTAAAAGTTAAAGACAAAAAAGTTATGCGTTAAAATAACCGTTTACCTACCCAAAACGGACGCCTGACCTTAGGAAGCATTTTCGGACTAGGGTGAATTGCGTTAAATTGTCTTAAAATTATCTGAGGAATCTCCGGTCTTCGTTTGTCAGGAGAGTTTCTGGACACCCTGTATATATCACATCAACTCTACAAATTTAATACCAATTCACTTCTCTAAACTTGATGAAAGTAACTATTATTCATATTATTTCTAGAAAACTAGTCAAAATTCTATCTTGATACTCTAAAAATATAGATTAATTTAACTTTATAAGAATATTTAATGATATGTCACTATATAAATCTGTCTAATTAACTTCAAAATTAAATGTCAATGTAAAGATTTTTTTTAAAGTATTATACATTTTTACGTTACGTTTCTAGTCTTTTCTAGTTCTATTCTTCTTCCTATAGTTTTCAATGTCTCTTTCTGCAGTGTTACCTCTTCAAAACGTCTGTTGTAAACTCAGCACGCACCTTGTATTTCTTTCGTCAGATCCGGTCAGGAATACGTTCTTGCTTATGAATGTCTGGTCAAGTACTTCTTATATCTTCATTAGTTTATAATTCCATTTATAATTTACAATTTTTCATCTATATTCTGCAACAAAGTCCAATCTAATCTCGCTATCAAGAATTTTAATATCAGCATCTCGTATTAGTCCAACAACTTATGAATTTCACTTTCTATTCTATCAAATACTCGGTTGATGTTTTAATTAAATTGATATGCAATCCATTTCAAACGTTAATAGATTATTTTCACAATTAACCCTTTTTTTAAAGAATCTCTCTTCTTAGATCAACAATTTTTCACTCTCTATCAAAAAACCAATAATTCATAATTCCTTTTTTTTCTTGGTAACCAAGCCCTTTTCTTATAAAACGACCTATGTGATTTATTGTTCTATTATTCCATGCAGTAAATTAAGTTGCATATATTTATTATATATAATACTTGTCACTTTCACTTTAATAGGTTTGACATTTTTACGTACAAAATTTACCGCTCTTTCATTAAGTTGACATTACAATTACAAACACTTTTACATATCTGTACTATTAATATAAATAACATTCATATAAATGAATAATATTTTCAATTCAATACTATTAGTTACATTTTAGAAATATTAATTTTGTTTATATTCTTTAAATGTTCTGTATTTTAACAGTACAATATATACAAAGAAAATATACATAATATACAACTAGCATGAAATATCAAAAGCTTAATTTAAATAATTAATAAACAATACCTTTGGCCCAGGTGTTATCTTAAGTTACCAAAGTAATTCGCACTACATGGATAACCGTTTTACTCCTGGTTCAGGCACACTGGTAAATTAGACGCCCACCCCCTGGACTCTTTTTTGAATCCAGTGAGCACGAATCTTATTCACACAGACACTTGCCAAAACTAGATTAAAATGCGTACCTATTTGAGTGCATGGTTATGTACGCATTCTCACGCTTGGTCAATGATATTCCTAGAACACATAACTCACTTCTTAATTGCACAGGTGCCCATTCTATATATTATCAATTGATTTATTGAAGGAGTGCCTGCCCAAAACAATTATATGTAAATAGTTATTTAAATAAAATAATTTTGAAAATAAAACCTTACTACATATAAATATTGTTACGTTAATTTTGGACAGTTCTGTGTATTCCGGAATTCTGTTTCTTTTATTTCTTTTGGTAGGCTTATCGTTATTGTTCTCTGTCGTTTTGACGTTAGTAATTTTCGCTTTGCATTACTTTAAATTCTAATTTATTGGGTTGTCCCGCCATCTTCTGACGAGCTCGGTCTTTAACGTATCATAGACATATAAGTTAAAAAATAGATCTCTACTTCGCGGGCCTTTTACAGCGAGTCATGGTCAACTGAGCTTATGCGTCTTAAATCCAACTGATAGTAGGCAACTTGTCTTGCTAAGAAAAGTCGTATAATGTTTATTTGCTTTTAATATTATTAATGTAGTCCCATTACTTCTTGTTTCGTCTTAGAGAATTTTCCTTTATTTTTCCCCTACTTCCTTAGTAATTAGCAGGCTTCCATTTTGTTTACAAGTATGGACCGTATAATTTAAAATGTTTCCATACAATTATTAGTTTTCGATTTGTCCGTCTGGCGTTGCTATTTTTAGTGGAAGTTACTGAGAATGTTTTCCTCGTCCACTTGATTTTTATCGATTGAATGGTGTAGAAGCGGATTGAATTTGCGATTGCTATTCACTGCAAATTATTTGGTAAAAATATTACCCTTATCGTTTCGTAGGAATTACGCTTGTTAAGTGGATTATTACCGCTGTGATTTAACTTTGGATGAATAATTTTTCGACGTTTTATCAGATCATTTTGTGCGATTAGTAAATCGGTGAGTACCTTCTCTAGTTTTTTTTTCATCAGTTGTGTAGAATGGTTTCTAATGAATGTCGTTTTCCCTTGTCTTATAGCTTCTAATTGTGATATCGTCCTAAGTGACAAAAAAATCAACAGCCATGAGGTGACCGCCATCTTAGAATATTCTGGAATCTTTGTGTGAATCTTTATGTAACTTACTGTTAAAAGAAAATTAACTACCGATTCAGTAGAGCTGAGAATCTTGACTCTTCTTACACGAAGTCTACTTTTCCTGGAAGCCCGAATAGTACGGATTTTCCAGCTTCCTACCGTATGTGTCAGGCCACATCTCCTTGGTCCATTAAGATAAGTGTTATTCGTTCATCCTAATTAATTATGTTAATCTGTATGTTGGCGTTACCCTAAATTGTTGCTTAAATTTTAAATTAATTTCTCTATATCATAAGGTTCTCTCGATTTAAAATTTCATATATTTTCCCCTTGACAATTTTGTAGCACGGAAGTTAAGGCTGTGCCTTAATTTTATGTAAGATTTGCGTTGATTAGAGCTAGAGAATGTTAATTAAATTTTCAAGTATATTTGGATCTATGCCAGAACTTAACCGGTGACTGCATAGAATAATTTCAGTTACGGGGGTTAACGTATAAGTTTGTCATTTAATTGTTATTTCAAATTAAATTTTGGAGGCCTTAAGCCGGGTTTTCATTGTTTACATTTCTTTTTATATACAGCCTTTTGTTAGAGCTTCGATTAATTCTTACATACATTTATATATATACAGTGTTGAACACTTAATCACACAATTGTAAAATTCTTTGTAAAGCAGAAATCTTGAATGAATTAAAATTATTATTGCTTTTACGTGTGCGATATACAGGTATCCAGAAAAGGGGGTGCCTCTGTTCACTTTAATTTTTCATTAACACATACTTCTAGCTTGTGTCCGATTTCAGACGGTATGACGTTGTGTAACATTTCTTGTAGTCATAGGTAAATACTTGTTTTTTTTAAAGAATTTCTAAATTTAAAATAATCTTATAACTTAAATAGCTCCTGATAGAATATAAAATTGTTATTGTTGGGAAGTGGTAGTTTTGTCTTAGCTTTTGCTACCTTGAATACTTGAACTAATTTTTCTCCCGGATCAAGTATCATTTTGGGGAAGGGAGTATTTACACAAGGGGGGAATGGCGTCCGTATATTCATCCTTTAAACTTTTGGAAGGGCGTAGCAATATTATACAATTTAAAGGTTTATGCATATTGAAAATAAATTTGATATCATTATAGCATAACTTTTCGGATGAGCTATACGGGGGCCCCCGTGTACACGCTATAAGTGGAGGTACTTTTTGAAAACCACAGACACTATTAGTTTTTAAGCTTTGATTGCTCGATTTCTTACGGCCTTATATAGATTATGATTGGCGTAAAATGTTTTAATAAGATCTTTACTGCCGTTATGTAAAGGAAATTTAAATGAAACATAACCGGTGTTAGCAATATAAATTCCCGCTCGTGACATTTTTAATACAATGTCGTCGTTATCAATGAGTTAGAATATACACACATAAACAGATGCATATAAATTATATTTCATTGTCGATAAACCAAAGGAAAACTAATTGAAATAATAATACAGTAAGGAAAAAAAGTTAACATAAATATCAATTTATTTATGCTTACACTAATAAATCAAAGCTAACAACTTTTGAAAACACATTTTCTGTTACATACTAGTTCATGTGTTTTATTAATAAATAAACTTTATTTCTGTTGTCGTGAAGCACTTAGAAACATAATATTTGCGTAATGTGGATTCATCAGGAACATTTCGACCAGTATAATTGGAAGAAATATTTTGAAAGTAGGATTGTTAAGTTCCTTTAATGGGATATTAGCCGCCATTAAAGCTTCACAGAGTTCTTCGTTAAAATTGTCAGCTTCCAACGGGTCCAATTTCTGTGTATGTTTTAGCGATGCTAAGTGACGTTGGACGTGGCCTTTTTGGGTATTCTGTAACGATTTTATACAGACTATGCAATAAATTTCGGAATCACTGACAATGGAAGACATACAATCAGTATGACCCTTAATCCAACTTGCCATTGTTTTACGATGCCATTCTCGACGTTCTTCTATATCATAGTAACATAAACAATGTTCTAGACCTAAATAAATGATAACTAAATGTATGCGTATGTTATTGAAACTTAAGAAAATCCAATGCACAGATACGTCGATATAAATGGAAGAAGTAGATTCAATGACCGGTATTAAACAGGAACTTACAAATTACAAAAATTACGATGTACGTAATTAACAGTCAAAACAATGAAAAAACGAAACTAACATAAGTATGAATAGGTATACACATATATAACTTTATTTATTTAACGAAATAAAAAGTAAATATAATAAATTTTAAAAAGTCGTCACCCTTCCACCTACGCCGATGAAGAAAGGATTTTACTCATAAATTCCATTTTTAATGGGCATTTTTTGTTGCCCTTTCAGTAACTTTTCAAGTAAACAACAGATGTCGCAGTTCACCATATGAATAATCCTATTCAGAAATAATGTAAACAACAAACAGTTGTTTAGATTATTTCTTTGCTCTGTTGTAACTCCGTTGTAGTTTAAACCTGGGACGTCCGCCCCCCTAGTGCTAGCGTTCAGTCAGCTGGTCTTATGGTCGTAAGTTTCTAAGGACCGCGTTAGGACACGACCTTGAAAGTTCGTAATTTTTAACTCTTAGGACTAAGTTAAGACCTAGTTAGCGAAGATTTAAACCTTGTGAGGTAATATGTACACACACAGCTACATACGTACCACTTACGCATCGTAATTTGTAAATTCAATTTTTGTATAACGTATACTTTTAAGGTTAAGACTAATTCTTAGGACTAATACTAAGTTAAGGAACGCTGCATAAACCCACCATTACTGTGATTGGTAAGCACTACACAAACATGATTAACGACTTTTTGTTGTTGCAATTAAATAAATTAGGTTTGTAGAACATGTGGTTCTACCAGAACGGTGTAGCCTGAATATGCATAAACTCTGGCAGCCACCACTTAATAGGAAAAATTTAAAAATCTAAATAAACATAGTCACAAAATTTCAAAAATTTTATTAAATAAGGTTACTTTGCCTGCGTTAATAATATTTTGGCATTGCTTTATTGCAAAAAGCTTGATGTAACAGGAAACCAATTGAAATAGTTTTATAATTACAGTGATTACAAATGAGATTGTTATGGGTTTCCAAAACCTTAACGTGGATTTATTTGGGACAAGTACCTTACGATTCTTATTGTGAGAAGGAATATTATTTTCCCTTTGAATCACAGTAAATAAATTAATGTAATATTATGCATGTAGATTGGAGACCATTTGGTCTATAGAAATACCCACAAATAATTCTTAACACCATGTTTACGAAATATATCCTAGTAGTAACTGTTGCTGGACGATGTTAAAGTAGTACGGATCACCGGCGTTGGAATTTAATGCTTAAGTCAATTCAAATATGAGCAACTAAAAAGAGACAACGAATCTGTCCCACTTTTCCCGGATGTAGACGAATATCTATGCGTTCAACTATATTATTATTTATTATACATCAGGTTTTTCAACCGCTTGGGATGCTCTGTAAAAAGCTTAAACGCATCATCAATTCCTTGAGAACACAGATCAGAACATATATGTATTTTTAGCGTGTAAAAAGGTTGTTTGGGAAATATTGCCAATATACACAGACTTGTTTTTAAGTAATCGAATTGACGATTACTTTCAGCTCGTTCGCAAATATAGAAGCGCAAATGACAAATAATAGATTCAACTTCTAAAATGATGTTTCATATCTTCCGTGCGTTTTTTTTTTATATTTGTCGCCTTGAAGTCGTGAATCATGCATCGAATTTAACGCATGTAAATTTACAAGATAGCGAATGCCATAACACAGCTTAGACACGGGTCACTAGATTCCGATGATGTAACAGGAATCTTCCTTCGCGTTATTATTAGTATATACAGCGCTCTGCAAAACAAATCATCACCCATAAAATTCGTATTGACATTTCACAAAATATTGCTATTTTTGTTAACAGACAAATGTATTTGTAATTATAAGTTTGTTTCCAATAAAACAACAAATATGGCGATTTGTTTTATAATGAAGTAATTTTATTTAATTAATGAGTGTATATTAATGATTTTCTGACAATTATATTATTTGTAATTGACTTAATTACGCGTCCTACAATTGATGTATCTATCAGTGGTGGCAGGTGAGTACGTTTTGGCGGGGCAATTACATAGACAAGACTTATTTATATCTGGGAGTATATCGCCGATAATAAACGAATCAGTCTTGTCTATGTTTTTGCCCCGCCCAAACGTACTCACCGCGGCCACTAGTATGTATCTTATGTCTGTACCAACCGTGAATATGTTGGTAACTCAAAAATTATAAATTTTCAGAAAAGCCAAGTTAAAATTTGTCAGGTTCCGTAAAATCGGGAAACCACTGTAGAGGTTACATTTTCATGTAACTTCATGGCAACGAAATAGAACAGACACCTGCAAAGGGTGAAATTCAGTATTAACCACTGAAGTGGCCTTTTCTTGCTTTAGATTTGATTTTAGTGCGAGTTACCTAATTATTCACGGTGATTGTTCCTACAATCAATGACTTACATAATTTCTCACGATATAATAAAACAGCTATTAATCAACTTTGAAATGCTCTATTACTATGTAGCTTCAAGTGTACAAATAAAAAAGATTTGTTGACTTAAATTTTTAGAAGAAAATCATGATTCATCGGGATCGGCTTCAAGAAGATCAGGATCTTCATCCACAATGCCCTCTTTGGTAGATAGATTCCTATAAAAATCCCTAAAAACTTTGTCAATGAGAGGCAGCAATTCAAGTAAGTTATCCTTCTTCTTTCTGCTGATTGGAAATGGATGTTCACTTACAAGGGGTAGAGAAGGAGGAAACGATTGCTTGCCTCGTTTTCGTAAATTGAGTATTTTGAATGTCTCATCATTTTCCAAAGTAGTCTTGTATTTTATAACCCCCAATTCACCAGAATATTGTACCCATTGCACAGGCTGCCATAGGAATTTTTCACCATTTGTATTAATTTTTTTTGACGCAAATAAGCTCTTGACTGCACTACTAAAGTCAAAGAAATGTTCTTTTTCCATAATAACCACTTTAAAGGGTTTCTTCTTTCTGCAGGATCTAACCAACTGGTACCAGTCATTCGGATGGTTAATTTTTATTCCTGACTTTTTCTTTGCTTTTTCTATAATGGCGTGATCACTGTCACACTCCATGTGTGTGTGACCACTGACTAAAAACTTATGGTTTATTGATTTGAATGTACCAAGCTGATTTACGGCATAGTTAAACATGAAAGCAACATATTGATTTTTATTCTGTCCGCCACACGTGTCAGAATAGAAAACTACTTCCTCGACATCAGATGGAAGGCTCTTAAGAAGACGATAAATACACGAAGCGATTTGATTTCCACCTCTGCCAGAAACTGTTTCATCCCACATGTAGCAGGTCGCTTCATTCGTTGCCAAATCATGTACCGTTAAATTAAAAGTCCACAGTTGTCGCAAATAAAAAACCGTATTGCTACTTAGGTAGGGCGTCGGAAGACATTGTTGAAGGTCAAAAGCGAATACCTTAATCTTAGCGTTAGTTAGTGCAGATTCTTTGTCAAGTTTCTTTGCACTATATGCATTTTCTGCTAGCTTATGATGTGCTTCCCTTTCCTCTAACAATGTAATCCTCTCCTCTTCTCGAGCACCTGCTATCTTGTTGTTCAGCAAATCACACTTAAAGCACGTGTCCTGTTTGGGCTTTTTGAATGCTAAGTTAAGGTCATGGAAACATTTTGAGTATAACGTTAACGAAATTGGTTTATCATTTGTCTCTTTGTACATATCGTGCATTTTAGAAATAGATAAATCCGACGAAAGGTATTTTTTAGCAGATCTGTTCCTGCAATAGTGGCTTTCGTAATGAGGAAATGACAGGATATGCTCTTTTGCTAACTGAATTTCCTCATTTGTTCGCTTATTTTTAGGCGCAGCCTTGCCTCGTAAATCTTTTGGGATAATTCCTGAGAAAGATCTTCTCTTCTTTTCAGCAAGCAACTCAACAAAACCCTTCGTTTCGCCAAAAGTTCCGCAAAAACAACTCTTGCATATTGCTTCTTTTGTTTTATTTATAATTATTTCATATTTATATGAAACTTCTCTATGTTTTCGGCTATTCATTTTTGCCGTTTTTTTAGGCATAATGTTTATAAGTGAAGCAATATAAGCAGCCCTTCTATCTCGGCTACCTAGACTCCAATATTCCTCGAAACGTTTTTTGCGTTGCTCTTCTGGGAACCTCTCACGACATTTCATACGACATTCCTTCAAATCTTTAATCATTCTTGCTTTTATTAACTTCCCTTTTTCTGAAACATAACATTTACCGGTATTCCTTAACCTTTTACTCTCTTCCCTTTGTTTTCTTGTTCGCCCCATATTTAGATGTTTGTTTTCTTTCACGTTTACGTTACTACTTGTCGTCACAGTTTCACACTCAGTTACTTCAGTTCCCATGACTGCCTCGATTGGAGTACCGTGCCTGGAAACCCTCGATTGGAGTACCGTGCCTGGAAACTAAAAATATCTTCGTTTTGATGTAATATTGATAGTTTATTGTGTTATTTTTATCACAAGTTATTTAGATGAAACCACAAAATTAAATCTCATTTTAAAATACTTATTTTATATTCACCTTTAATAAGCCCTTCATCAGATTCGCTACTTTCACTAGAGGGTGGCTGAAATTCAGGATCAGCAATGCTATCATCTGAGAAAGTGGCAGTTGAAAATATTATATTCTCCGCATCTACAAAATAATAAAAATTTCTTAGTCGTCTCAAGTAAAAGTGTATTTTCTGTTTTCTTATTACAGGTGTCATGTAGATGAAGTCAGAAAATTAGATCTAATTTTATGATATTCAAGATTGTACCTTTAATAAGCTCTGCATCAGATTCAATACTTTCGCTACTAAAGGATGGTTTAAGTTCAGAAGCAGCAACGCTATTATTACTTGAGCAACTGGCAGTTGAGTTAATATTCTCTGCACCTACCGAATGAAAAAAGTATTTTAACCGATTCATAATGTAAAATTGTAAGAGCACAAACTTACCGTTAAAAACATATTCCTTGTTTTTACCATTTAAGGCAAGGTTCACTAATAACTTACCACGATTGTTCATATTAAATATCAACAAACACTCTTGACACTGACAAGCTTAGAAACATTGAACGTAACCTCACCTAGAGCCTGTTTACGCGCGAAATCGTATAAAATAAAGTTTCCAATGTGGTGAGTAACTATAGTCCGTCTCAACCCTATTATGCAGTACAGGTCTTATGGGAATTGATTTCATGGTTGCCAAATCGTCTCATTGTATAATGTCGTTACAGTTCCGGTTCAATATCTGACATTTTTTGTAATCAAAACATAACCTATACGACTGTTTGTCATTCAATTGATGCATACAAAAAATTAATAGTAATTTGAAACACTGAAAGGGGAGAATATATGGGAAGATGGATTAGTTAAAATATTTGTAATAATATAATCCTTTGGGATTGTTCTGTAGAAAAGTATTTAGAATCTAACTGAATATAGTAAGCCAGAGTAAATAAATTAATATTTCAAAGAAACACTTAAGGTATACAATTTTCTTTGTTATTGAATATTGACATCTTAATCAACTATCCACTATAAATTCAGACCAAGACAAAGTTAATCACAAATTTAATATCATAAAAAGACTTTTCTATTTATAAAAACAACTTAAATAATACATTTTATTTGAAAAGAATAACAATAACCATACATACACATGTACTTTTATTTTTTAATATGTTACATGACTTATATAGTCTTATTGAATATTAATATGTTAATCTACATTCCGTTATACACATTTAAGGACACAAATTCCTCACAAATTCATTTTGCAAAAACAAGTTAATAATACATGATAACATTTATGAAAAACCTAACCATGACCATCCAAAGACGTAGGTACACATATTGTTTTATTTTTCTTCAATCACTTAAAGAATCTTGATCTGATGATGAATATGTGATGTTAATTATAAACTCTTCAACATCGTCTTGCAAGTTGGCAAAGTGGCCAATGTAATTCTGCCAGTTGTCACTGTTACATTCTGATAACCCTCCACAATTAATTGTTCAATATCTCTTTGTTTGAATGTCGTATTATGCATTTCAACGTAGTGCTTAACTTGTGCCCACACCATTCCAATTGGGTTGAATTCACAATGATAAGGTGGAAGCCGAATAACATAATGCCCTTTATTCTTTGCAAATTCATCAATTTTGTTTCTGTCATACTGAGACCTAACCTCTGACACACAAGCCAGTAAATCTCTTTTTAACATGTCATTATCAAGTGGTATATTCTTCTCAGTAAGCAATTCAATAATTTGGTCTTCTCCGTGCTACTGCTGGAAACTTTTCTAATTTTCTCGGGTGATATGAGGCATTATCGAGACCAACAACCGAGTTCTCTGGTATATTTGGAAGCAATTTATTCTTGAACTAATCTCCATATGTATCTGCATCCATTTAGCTATGAATATCAGCAGTATTTTTCTTACAAAGAAATGTACATTCAGCACCAACAACAAAACTTTGCTCGCCTCCAGCATGAATTAATGGAAATCGAAGCCCAAGACCACTTGGTGATTTTAAACCAGTGCTGAGTCCTTGTGTAAAAGCTTGTCGACTGCTTTGAACAGTAGCGTCAGTCCACTTTTTATTTACCGAGTGTCCTGCATTCACTCTAGATTCATCAGTATATATTATAGTTCTATCTAAAAATAAAACAATCAGAATCAAACACAAGCAAATAATAAACTGCGTAATGAACATAACAGTATAACAAATTAAATGATAAACTATACCTTCGTGTCTGAATTTTCTGATGTCTCGTATTTATGTCTCCACCTAATGATGTCATCCCTTTTAATAAGAATAGTCTTTCGTCCCACTTTTTAAAATTCAAAACTCATATCATGTAGCAATCTGTAAAAAGTATATGTATATTATGTATATAGGTTATCACGTTTTTCAGAATTATAGATATAGGTATGCATACTTACTTTTAAATGCTTGAAAAAGATAATATACTTGCTAAAAAGAACGATTTAACAGAAGTTATATATAGATAAATTAAAGACAATATAAAAGTTTACACACTACGGCAAAAACTGACAATTGACAGCAACGATTACTCATATACCCATATCAATATACTTTGCATAATAGAACTTGCAACAAGGCAACCGGATATAAAGATGGCGTTATTAAGAGACTACTAAAGATAATAAGAGATGCAATATCCCCATTAAACCTGTACTGCATAATGGGGTTGAGACGGACTATAGGTAACTCAATCAATTACCCACTTATAGACAAATCATATGATACAAATTCCCACATCTTGTTGGTGAATACGTAGGTAACTTGATATACCTCTTCAACCACGATAGGAAAACCCGGTTATAATTAGGTAACTCGACTTACATAATTTTGTACAGTAAATTTCAAGATGCCCAATAATTCCCCTCAAGTTTGGCAACACAAAATACACGGAATCGTAGTTATCTACTTATTCACGGTGTAGAGAGTGAATCTGCGAATCTAAATCTGCAAATATCTGATTTTTCACGAAAAGTGGACTTATCCACATATTCACCGTTGGTACAGATGTATAATCAAACACATATAGGATTGCTTTGGTTCAATTTTGTGTTGGGTTCCTTTTTCACAAATAACTGAGTGTCTCAGCTTACTAGAGACTTGCTTTCGTTCCATGTAACAAACTTAGTTTAGATTAACAATTTTGTTGGTGCATAGAAATTGGCATAAAGTATTTAGTTGTTATTTAAATTAATTTTTGTGAGTTAGGTAATGTGGTTATTTCTACATATCCAACAATTAGCATAAAGGTTTCGATTATAATTTGAAACCAGTTGGTAGCTAAAAAAACCGTTTGAAGAAAATATGTTGAAGAAAATAAAATCTTAAGTGGGAAAACCAAGCCATCAGAAATTAGTAAAATTAACAAATAATAATAATAGGATAATAGAAATAATACATAATATAATAGGCTTTCAGTAAAATAAAAATAAATTGCAAATAGTAATTATCAAACCTTTCCTCACGATACATTTCAATTTTATATAATTGCCCAAATGTAATTAAATTTATTTCTAATGAGTCACTTTCTTAATAGCTCTTGTTTATGGTAACCAATTATTTGCTTGATAGTTTATTAAAAAAATGAGGTGTGACCACAACACGACTTTCTTATGCGTATGAGCGTTTCAAATTATAGAATTTTAAGAATTTTTTTCACAAAAATTCTTCTTCTTTTCTAAGTACTCCTATTCTGTTAATAAATATCTATAGAATGCATACTTTCCAAGATATTTGAAAAAAAGTGCTACTCACTAAGAGTAAAGTGTTACTTCCGGTCTGAATTTTGAAATTTCATGTATATAGAAAACATTGCAAATCTAGCTCTAAATACTTTTGTACTCTTGATAGATATATATAGAATGCATAATTTACGATATACAGGCTGTCTCTAATAGGTGCGGAAAAAACGCTACCACACATTTCTGAGGGCGATCTAACCCAACTTACCTCAGTCCAAAAGTGGATGCACCATTGCATTGAATTGCCACAAGAATAACACCCAAATTACAGAAGCATATGTGTCCATATACGGAAGGAAGTTTTTATATTCAGATTACTCATAAACGGCTGCTCCAATCAACTCCTACCAGGTATACCTTTTCTAGGTAAAAAACATTGGAGAATAAGAATTTTTATTTAAAAGTTAAATACAGTGTGTCTCAAAAAAGTTATTACGTTTTAAATGGATACAATATGCCGCAGGTGGCGCCCTCTACATTTTGCAATGAAAATGAGAGCAGATTTAAATTTTTTACCCCACGAAACCCCCCCTACCCAAATATTGTGACAATATACCAATTATTACAGAAATTATTTATAAAAAACTAAAACCAAATTGAACTTTTGACACTCTGTATCTCCGAAAGCATCCACTTTTGGACTGAGGTAAGTTGGGTTAGATCGTCATATTTTGCCCTCAGAAATGTGTGGTAGCGTTTTTTCCGCACCTTTTAGAGACACCCCAGTATATGCAAAAAATCTCTATTCGATAAAAGTGAAAGTGTTACTTCCGATCCGAATTTTGAAATTTTTTTTATTCAAAAGGTATTGAAAGTTATGTTTCACATACTTTTATACTCGTAATGTACCTGCTTAAAAAGCATGACTTGCGAGATATTCGCAAAAAACTGATTTCTGATAGGAGTAAAAGACCTACTTCCGGTAGGACTTTCGAACAACTTATTTGATAAAATTTTTCTCAAATTTAATTTTAAGTACATTTGAATTATTTATAAATTTGTTTAAACTTAGTAGTTGTAGAAATATTGGCAAAATTCGATTTTTTCACTGAAGTAAACTACTACTTCCGGTCCACCAATTTTACTAAAAATCTAATCAGATCTCAAGAGGGAGATTAGACTCGTAAATACAAAATTTGGAATTGATAACTATAGCGGTTTGACCGCTAGCGTGGTCACATACACACTGACAGACAGACACACAGACAGAGACATTTTTTAAAATCCACTTTTTCGGTATCAGGAGACTTCAAAACGTGGACATCCGTAAAAATCTCGAAGTCGAAATTTTCACCATCACAGTTTTCTTATACTACGTATAAGAAAGTAAAAGTGTATTCAAATTTGTAATTGTTTAATTATAAAAATATTGCTTTCACCTTCTCTTCCATTTCCCACATGATTTTCATATCCCTGTAATAATTTCAATGTATAAATATATAATTCACAGTATTTACGCCCATAAACTGCTATAAACTATCAGACAATTCACAAATAATTCAAATTCTTTGACATGAATATTACTGAACTGCATTCAGGTTATTCATAATATACATACGTATATTTACTTAACACTCATGTTTTTGCTGAATGTTATTCGAGAGCTGTTTTAAAAAAAATAACGTATACGCGTAACATGTTTACGTTATTTAACGTATACGTAGGATACATCATACGATTTTTGGATTTCAGTAACAGGCATATGATAACGTACATGTTATTTATAGCAGATATGATACAGCATAGGCTAAAATATATTATATCCATCTGTTACTTGAATGATTGCAATGATTAAGTATGATTTAAATGACGCGAACTCGCATCACCAACGGTGGCGTGAAGGAAAACAGAAACTAGCGATCGGGAAGTCTTGGGTTCGAATATCACCCGTGTGTAAATTGTTTAAAATGTACCTACCTAATTATATAATTTTCAGTGCACAAGCGGAAAATTATAATTAGAATTTTCAATACTGAGAAAAACTAATTTTAAAATTATTTATAATGCCTTAATTTGTTGAATTAATTGTTTTCAATATTTCTCATACATGTACAATTTTCCCACTGGGCTGAAAATTGTACTTTTGTTTTGTTTGAGAAC
Organism: Amphimallon solstitiale; assembly: GCA_963170755.1. Lineage (NCBI taxonomy): Eukaryota > Metazoa > Arthropoda > Insecta > Coleoptera > Scarabaeidae > Amphimallon > Amphimallon solstitiale. The sequence goes on from OY720680.1 coordinate 105,915,880, forward strand.
CAAGTTTTTGACGTCAGCACTAATTAACTCATTATGTATATAATAGTATAAAATATATGACTACGTCATATTTAGATGTGAAGAAGTATGATTGAGCTTCACTATGTTTTACTATGTGTTTATTAGTACACTAGTTCGTTGACTTAAATATTTTATAAGGTCATGTTCTTTAAAATATAACAATGTGAGAGCGATAATATTTTAAAGAAATTACTAATGCATAGAAAGCGAATGGATCACTGCTTTACATTGAAAAAAGTAATAATATTGTTTAAAACCACCCCTTTTCTTATAACTCGTTTTACCACACATCTTGCATCATATAAACTGGGTTTAAAAGAATGTTTGAACAGACGAGACGTGTACACCAAAACAGAAATTCTTGCATTTTAAAGGCACCATAAATAAGCTTTAAGTAAATTAGTATGTAATGATTTTTGTTTCTAATTTTATAAAATAATCCCTTGGTGAGACTGTTTGGAAAGCAACCTATATTTCCATCAATTTTAAATGAAACTACAAAGTATTTAAAAATAATTAAGAGAAATATTTAATGAAAAACAAGAATGCCTATAATTAGGCACTTATGACATAAATTGCAATTACATTTCTTTAATTACAAAAAAATCTGAGAATAGATTTTTTTTACTGCAAGCACAACTCTTCTTGCAACAATTCCAATGTAACTCTCGTCATCAACGCATGTCATCCAATTGAGGCCACAAAAAGTCAGTTATCATGGCCCAATCCCGGTCGCCATTGACAATCACAGCCTGGTCATTCTCGTTTCGGAAGATGTATGGCACAATGAAGCCGCCTGACCAAAATCCACACCAAATATTAATTTTCTCCGCATGCAATGGAGACTCTTGATACTGATGGATTACTCTCTCCCCCCAAATGTGTCAATTTTGCTTGTTCACGAAGCCGTTCATCCATGAATGTGCTTCAGTTCTTGTGTCATTTGGATCTTATACGGATGTATGACAAGTGTGTTCGCAAAATTCGCCAAGTTGAGGTGACAGAAAGGCCAACTCCTTGTGCACGACGAGGAATCGAGAGGTTTGGTTCTTCAGCCACACTTTCAGAAACAGCAGCAATATTCTTGATTGACCGCGCGTTTCGGCGTCCTATAGGGACTTTGATCGGCAGCCGAACCGCTTTGCTCGAATTATCGAATTTCGCGATAATTCGTTGAATTGTTCGCTCGGTTGGACGATCATTTTGGCTGTAAATATTTCGCAGCTCGCGAAAAGTTTGACAAACAGAGAGATGTGGCACTCCATGGAAAAATGGTGACTATAGCAGAATACAAACGTCGAAGAATGACAGAGCTGCTAGCTTCGGACCATAGAAATAGAGTAGGGAGAACGCGTTTCAAGTATGCGCGTTGCTGGTAGAATTGAAAGACGCCATTTTGATGGTTATAATGTCAGTTTATAGACAAATATATGCATACCGTTAAGTGTTCACATGTAATAAAATTTATTAAACTATTTAAATTCGAATATTATTAATTTTTAAACTGTTTTTAATTAACTTTACTTCTCTAATAATTATACATTGAAAAAACAGATTATAGATTTTTTTGAAAATAAATATTTGCTAGTGCCCACGAGTTACTCGTAAACTTTCAATACAGAACTGAAGTAAAAATGTTATTTAAAGTTGCCTTTCAGAACAATTAATAGTCCTGCAAGCATAGAAATGTGTGTCATTCAACTGTAATATTCACTAATTATTTACTCTATGTAAAACTGAAATTAATAATTAAAAATGTGTGTACGTACTTAGGTTAGCACTAGTATAAACAACTTACACATCAACAAATTTATATACATATATATTTATTAGTAATATATCTACATACTTCAACATTTAACTAGTGGCTTGAATTTACATATACGAGGTTTTATTTTATGATTTTATTTACAATATAATAATATATAAAAGCTTTTCGTCAAGTTCTTATGGCTCTCTTGATGGAAGATTTGATTCACTCTCACTCGATGCTACAAATATTTAATAAACAAATCCACCGTAACCATAGAAAATGATGCACTTGCTTCACAATTTATGTTTGTATAGCACTTCACTAAGGTATAGAGTAGAGTATGTTTATAATGGCAATTCTTCCCAAAATGAGACCAAAGTATACTACTTTCCTTTGGAACCCAATTTGGCCTATCTGTTTTCTTTAACCGCAGATTCCTTCTAATGGACTCTTTTTGTATCCTATAATCAACAATTTTCAATGTTAAAAGATTTATATTCAGCAAATTTTGGATGAAATTAATAACTTTATGTATCTACCTACAATTGTGGAAAGATAATTTTCCTTTTCTATGCCTCTAATTGCCTTGCACTCTTCTTGCTAATCCAATTAGTGCAATGAAAAGTGGCACATCAACCCATATTAAATACTAAGTACCAAATTAAAGATAAAACAGCTAAATCCTTAGTAAAAAATGAAATGGGAAATAATGGAAATTCTTAACCTTAAACTAATTAACAACAAATGATAGTATAATAAGTTTGTAATTCACGATAATAAAGAATAAAAAACAAAATATATATTACACAAATAATCAGCTGATGGACCCACCAATGGTGGATGTAAACATACCCCTCTCGGCATCACTTTTTGTGGACAATGCTCTCTCCTCCTTTTCTCCTCCTTGATATCGTGCAATTCATACTAGGCTAATAGTGGAACAAAGTTACTATTGTAGTATTTTATTTACACTGAAATACATAACTGGTGGTATTCTAAGTAGAAATTTGGAGCAATTTGCTACTGGTGATTAAATAGAACCAATTTCGTTAATTCATGGCGAATGTTCGTTCCTTGGATTGAAGTGGTATATTTTTTCGCCAAATTGAAAAAGCGAATTTTTGTATAGACTCTAACAATTGCTTGTATTATAGTATATCCATGATGTTCCTCACGAATAGGAATCTCTCTAAAATGTTCTTACAATTCAGGGAACATTACATATATTTTCCCGTAATATTTTTGTGCTACAGCTATTGTAAATACAGTTATGAATCCTGTGTCTTCAGGTAGGTTCTTATTATTCAAGACGACAATTTTTCTAATTTCAAGTGGTTGTCCAATGAAAGGGACTGCATCTATTCTTAATGTTCTTTTGCCACCTCTAAGAATAAAATCCTCTTCCTTGAAACGTTTAGAACAAACCACCTTGCTTTTCGAACATGTAAAATCACTGGAAGGTTTACCCAATGCATCTAACCATTTTTGCAGCAGTTCACTCCGGGGAAAACTACAAGCGTATTTTCGTTAAATAATATTGTAAACTTCCTAAAACGAATAATGGCATTGTTTTACCATGTTACGTACGTATGAAATGAAACACTTTCAGGTTTAAACCTTCGGGCATTAGAGCAGCCTGGGACCGAACAAGACATGCTTTAAAGTCTTCAAAAACAACACAAATCGATAACAAAACACGAAACACTCGTCGAAATAAAATGACACTTCCACCAGGTTACCGCATTTGACAATACAACCGTCAAAATGGCTGCCACTACTGAACCCCGCTAAAAGAGGATGCGTAGTCGTCGAAGCGCGTTCTCCCCACTCTATTTCTATGCTTCGGACACAGCTATTGAAAAGCCCTTTATAACAGTAGATGGCACTACTCACAGGAACGAAATCGGACTGACGCTCATGATTAAATTAAATTTCTTCGCTTGTATTTTTATTATAATCTGTACCTACAATATCTATGAATAGCAATTTGAATATATTTCTGTCGGAAGTATCCGTTTACACAACTTAAGGAATGCGATTTTATGCTAATAAAAGCTGGTTAACCTCCCATAATGAAAAGTCACGAGTCGCCGCTGAGTCAAAGGATTATTGAACTTTTTTAATACGCAAATAGAAAAACTGGCAATGACCACAAATTGCGTTCACCATGAAAATATTATAAAACGTATATATTGCAGGAATGTATTTAATGAAATGAAGATCAGGGATACTAATTTTATTGAGTTAGGCTGGAATTACCCAACGTCTTAGTCTTAATTCTTAGTCTTATTCGTAATTTTAGTGCATAATCTTAAAGATGAAATGTATGTTTTTGAATGTGATGGTTTCGACAGTTTATTATTTCTTAATCATAATTTTATTGTTTAATATCTGACCTTGAAAGTTGCCAATTTTCAACTTTTAAGAATTAAGACATAGAAATTAAACAAAATTGAAATTGCGCATGTACAACAGCTGATCGTAAAGTGCTATGATATGCATTATTTGTTCACCTAACCTGAAATTTATACAAGTAGTGCATAGTTTGTTTGTCTTGATGTTTAAAAATGAGTACCACTTCGAGGATAGAAAACAATGATTTACTTTTTTTTATTGATTTGATAGGGATATTACCGTTAGTATTTTTTTTTAATTCTCATTCTGCCTTTGATTAAAAACTGCACTAAATCGCGCCAAAATTACAAAATATTCGTGCAACTATCAACATCAGCTGTCAAAATTGCCATTACCTACTTAAGAATTAAAAATTAGGAATTAGAAAATTGTATAAACACAAATAGAGACTAAAATTATATTTATAAAATAAAATTATGACTAAGAAATAAGAATTAAAATAAAGACGTTGTGTAATTCCAGCCTTATAAACGCTCTACGTGCAATAAATACCTATATAAATTCACATTTGTATTGTTATAGAGAATCTATAGAACTAGATTTCTTTTGCATTATATCTTCGTGTATATTATATATTACACAAATTCACTCTCATAAATCATTGAAATTATTAGATTATCGTCTAAGTAAATCATAAATTGTAAATATAATTATAATTATGTATGTACCAAACTCAAATAATAGTACATCCTTGATACTTATGTATCTCGGAGACCAATTTATATAATTATTTAAATACATATATGTATGGTGATGTGATGTGATGTGATAACACGTGTTAATATATATATTTGCTGTTCAACTATACTTGAAGTATGTTTGTTACAAAATCCATAGTCTTAACAACGTCCAGTTTGGAGTGGTAACGCGCACATGATGTCATCGTTTAAATTTACAATTGGAAGCCAATAAATTAAAATACGGAATTATTTGTTTTTTCAGTGGCCAACAGTTCGCAAAATAAATTTTAAAAATTAGTCTGTCAGGCAGAACGCTCATACTTGTAAGAACGTTGAAAATGATAAAATCACCAAAAATAAATTGTACATACATATCCAATTCAACACAAACGCACAAAGAGCATAGGTTATTCTGAATATTTTCGAAAGGAATATTAATAGATGTTAATACCATGAAATGAGTAAACTGAGCGTTTATTATGGTGAGCACGTGAATTATAAGTTAATGGAATAAGTTTTGCATTATTTTACGAAATGTAATTGTAAGTCTAGAAAACTTACCACGGATGTTTTCTTAAATTTCGGCGTTGAAAAACACTGTTGTACATTTCCCATAACTGTAATGATTATAAACATCTATACGGTAACATATAACGACATAATTATGATAAATACACTCTTTATTACTGTTATTATCGTTGTTAATTTCACGAAATAGGGTAACACAATTTGACGCGAATTTATCTTTTTTATTTTACGTTAGTTCTATTGCTAATTTTATGTTTCTCGTCTTCCTTATTACCGCGTTTATTTCTTTCATTTAAACATTTACTATAAATAAAATAAAATAGTACCCATTGTATTGTTGTTATTTAAAAATGCTAATGAATGAAACTGAGTTTCTTATGAATCGTTCGAATATTGTCATGTGGCGCGTGTATATTTTTTGCGATGATTATTCGGTACTGCGCCAACCGATTGCGCGTCTGGCTCGCTAAGATCGACTGCTATAATGCCCCTAAAACATATTTCTAATAATTGCGTTATGTGCGGTTTTAATCCGATAGAGATCGATGACATTAATACAAACAATAAATCGAAAATTCGGAGACTTGTTACTTAATCTTTTCACTTTCTAATTTACCATTAATATTTATTTATTTATCCGGTTTAGTACTATAAGAAGATTTACATTGCAGTATTTATACACTTCATAAACTTGTATCATAAATTATATATTTGAAAATATTTTTGGCTACCAAAGTAATTTATAAAAAGTACTCGTCACTGTATTAAAAAATGAGGTGTGGCCACCACACGACTTTCTTATACGTATGAGCGTTTCAAATTATAGAATTTTAAGAATTTTTTTTACAAAAATTATTCAAAATTCTATTCTAAGTACTTCTATTCTCTTAATAAATCTCTATAGAATGCATACTTTGCAAGATATCAAAAAAGTGCTACTCGCTAAGAGTAAAAGTGCTACTTCCGGTCCGAATTTTGAAGTTTCATATATATATATAATTGCAAATCCAGTTTTAAATACTTTTATACCCTTGATAAATATATATAGAATGCATAACTCACGACATATTTGCAAAAAATCGCTATTCGATAAGAGTAAAAGTGGCACTTCCGGTCAGAATTTTGAAATTCTTTTTATACAAAAGATATTGAAAATTATGTTTTAAATACTTTTATACCCGTAACGTACTTGTCTAAAAAGCATGACTTGCGAAATATTCCCAAAAAACTGATTTTCGATAAGAGTAAAAGACCTACTTCCGGTAGGAATTTCGAAAAACTTTTTAAATAAAATTATTCTCAATTTTAATTTTAAGTACATATGAATTCTTTATAAATTTGTATAAACTTAGCAGTTGACGAAATATTGGCAAAATTCGATTTTTTCGCTGAAGTAAACTGCTACTTCCGGTCTACCGATTTTACTGAAAAACTAATCAGATCTCAAGAGGGAGATTATACACGTAAATACAAAATTTGGAATTGATATCTACAGCGGTTTGACTGCTATCGTGGTCACACACACACACACAGACGCACACACAGACACACAGCATACACACACACAGACACACAGACACACGCACACACAGACACAGACACTTTTTAAAAACCACTTTGCCACATCTGCAAAAATCTCGAGGTCGAAAATTTTCATCATCACAATACTTCCTTATACTACGTATAAGAAAGTAAAAAATGAGGTGTGGCCACCACACGACTTTCTTATACGTATGAAAGTGTTACTTCCGGTCCGAATTCTGAAATTTCATTTATACAAAAAATATTCCAAATCCAACTCTAAATACTTTTGTACTCTTCATAAATGTATATAGAATGCATAATTTACGACATATTTGCAAAAAATCGTTATTCGGTAAGAGTAAAAGTGATACTTCCGGTCCGAATTTTGAAATTTTTTTTATATAAAAGATATTGGAAATTAAGTACTAAATACTTATGAATTCTTTATAAATTAGTCTAAACTTAGTAATTGACGAAATATTTGCAAATTTCGATTTTTTCACTGAAGTAAACTAGTACTTCCGGTCTGCCGATTTTGCTCAAAATCTAATCAGTTCTCAAGAGGGAGATTATATTCGTAAATACAAAATTTGGAATTGATATGTCCAGCGGTTTGACCGCTATCGTGGTCACACACATACACACACAGAGAGAGAGAGACATATACGCACACAGACACACAGAAATTTTTTTAAAAACCACTTTTTCGGTATCAGGGTACTTCAAAACGTGGCCATCTGCAAAAATCTCGAGGTCGAAAATTTTCATCATCACAATACTTCCTTATACTACGTATAAGAAAGTAAAAGAACGAATTGCTATTTGGAGAAAAGGCGATGTCAAAAAAAACGACTTTTGAAATAAATAAAGAAAACTGTTTGGTGACTGTAATGTTGACCTTAGCAAATCAGAGTTAAAGATAATCTTCATAATACTAAAGTTCTTATTTGTTTTTGTTGCTATGACTTTTTATTTGAACTTACGTCGTTTTCGCCTAAAATAAACTACAAATTTTAGGAAATATTATAATAATTGATTAAAATACTGCAAAATAAAAATTGAGATAAAAGGAGGGGGCAATGTATTTTATTTTTATTTAATTAATTTTTATTTCCTGTAGCAGTTGTAAGCCAAGAAATAATGTCGTAACAGTGTTTGAATTCATTGCCGACAAATTCTGAAAGAAAATCTATGACGTTTATTTTCGACACATCTATAAGCAGGAGATCCATTTTGTGACAAACGTGTGGCTTATGAAACCCTTTATAAATTCATAAGGTATACAACATATCCTGGTCGGTTGGAATCGTATATGGATTGATGAAAATTATTGATGTTAAAACGTTTCTTTTTCTACACGGTGCTTGCCTCTTGTTTCTCTTGAAATTACAGTTTTCTTATAATTGGTTTGTTCCTACACGCATGAAGGGAACGGTTCCGAATCAGTTCCAACGCGATTCAAAATTGAGTGGTACGCATGCGTCATAATGAAGGGTTCCGAATTACGCAAACAAGTTAGAACCATGGTTTGTTAAGAACTGGTTGCACCGTTACTTTTGACCAATGAGAGAATTCGGCACAAAAAATCATCCAAAGTACTTACTTCCCTACTTTGTCCTTTACTCATTTCCCTTATCTTTGAGAATTAAGATATTTGATTCTCATAAAAGTTCTTTGTCGACTAAATGAAGTGACTAACTTTTCTTCTAATTTATGCAGTTTCTCGTTTTATTGAATGACATCCTTCAAAGACGACGTAAAATATCCACTTCCGTGTCTTGTTCAGTGGAGGGTACGTTTTCTATTTCTGGTGGTACTATGTGAGATCATTTGGGATCTAAAGATTTCATTAGTGTTTGTGTTTGTTTTTTTACTTTCAGCCCTTTGCATTCTTTTAATAGACAGTGCTTTTGATGTAGATTCTGGTAATAACTTCAACGATGGAATGGCTAAAACTAGTTTATTAACGCAAATTCTTTTATCACTATTATATTTTATATACTTACCCATTGCTTTTGATTTTTTGAGTGTAGTATTCATGAGGTTTGCTTAAAATGTACACTGTACTTTTAGACGTTTTTTGAATTTCACTTATCCTCTCTGTGACAACGCTTTATCCATTCGTTTCTTACTTCTGCATTTTTAGGTAAATTTAAAAACATTATTTTTTCTCTCGCTTTTTTGCCTTTTATCATATTGCTGTTGCAAATAGCAACACTACATCCAGTTCCAGACATCAAAATATTGAGAACCACGATATTAATTAAAACGAATATTATTTATTATCAATTCACTTTGGCGCAGATAACCAAAGGGAGTGTTGCTTGTGGTTGCAATTAATTTTACTTGTTAACCACAACACTCATATTTTAATATACTCACTAATAAAGAGCATAACAATTAAAAATGTTTTTTTTTATCAAACAAGCTTAAAACTCTAAGAAAATACTGGTAAACTGACTTGAAAACACAAACAGGCATACGTGTAAACAAGCTTGTGTTCTCTGAAAGACACGCAATATGGCGTCACCTCCCACTCGCCAACAAGTTAAGTTACGGCGCAACCATTTTTTTACAAACCATGAGTTAGAACGTTATTTTCATCAGAAATAACAGTGTGCAGTGTGTTGCATATGTCAAAAAAGTTAACCAAAGAGTTGAAAATGTCAGTGTAAACTGCAACGATGTCTTGTGAAGAAAAGGAAAGTAAGTTCCGCCTTCGGTGTCCTTATAAATCAAAACCATTGCACAAATAGGTGAAAAGCTTTAGAACGAAATTATAAGAAAAACGTTGACGACCAAGAGCGGGTAGTGACGGAAAATGTTTTGAATATGCAGACGAAATGGAAACCATTTTGTGCAAGACAAAGCCATCCATCTACAACTACTTCTAAGCAATAATTCTGTACCTGGTGAACAAGACATGAATAAATAATTACGGATTAAGTAGAATAACCAGAAGCAAGGTCTAAGTATAGTACAAATTCAGAGGCGAAGGAATACAAAAAAGAGGGCCTGGCCTGTGTACTTGAAAATATTAAAATGGATAATTTAAAGTATCAAAAAAAAAGCTTGGACTCGAAAATACTAAATTAGAATAACTGATTAAGAGGAACGAATTAATTGAAAAAAGAAATAGATTAATAAGAAGCATAATAGCCCGTGCGAATATAAACATTTTTTTTTATATAACTCGGTTTTACAACGTCCGTCGTCTTCCGATTTCCAATCTCCACTCGTTTCTATTCGCCCACAACTCGCCATCCAGACCCCTAAACCTCATTTCGCTGTCTATTCCTTCTCTCCAGCTCCTCCGTGCTCTTCCTCGTTTTCTTCGCCCATTTGGATTCCATTGTATTACTTGTTTAGGTAGTCTTTCGTTCTCCATTCTCTGCACATGCCTGTACCATACCAGTTGTTTTGTTCTTATATCGTCCATCGTGCGTTCACCCACTGTCATAATTTCTCTTATTCGTTGATTTGTAACTCGTTCTCTTCTTGATCTCCCCGCTGCTCTTCTCCAATAATCCATTTCCGTAGCGGACAGCATTTTCTCTGTTCTGTCCTTGATTGGCCAGACCTCTGAACTGTGCGTAATAATACTCTTTACTATGGTGTTATATATGAACTTTTTGTTCTGTTTCGATATACTCTGGTCCCAGAATATTCCATTTATTAAAGTTATCGCTTTTCTTCCTTGTACATTTCGGTCTTTTATAGCTCTGTCTAGTGTTCCGTCCGCTGTTATTTTTAGCCCCAAGTATTTGTACTCGTCACAAGACTTAATTCGCTGTCCCGTATTTAGTACTAGATCTTGTTTTATTCCACCAATGCACATATACTCTTGTCTTTTTTATATTGACCTCCAAACCCCACTTTTTGTATTCTTCTATCAGTTTTCGAGTCATATATTCCAAGTCGTCATACTCCTGGGCCACTACAATTTGATTGTCGGCGAAACACAAGGTGTATAAAATGGTGTCATTTAATGAAATTCCCATGTTTTGGCATTTTCTTTTTCATACTTTAAGGACTCGTTCTAAATAAATCTTGAAGGGCGTTGGTGAAATACAACAACCTTGTTTAAGACCTTTATTCACTTGGAACCCTTTTGTCAGTCTTTGGTTTATTTTGACTTTTGCTTCGCTATTGTCGTACAACTCTTTAATTGCTTTAATTAACTGAACGCTTATGTTTGTATTCTCCAAAGCCTTCCAAAGTAAATTAAGTGGTACGCTGTCGTATGCTTTTTGTAAGTCTACGTATAGTAAATGCAACTCTTCTCCCGAATATAGACATGTTTAATCTAAAATTAGAATTTATTTTGATCACTGAGAAATGTTTTTTCTTCTATTTTGTTTTATTAGCAATTAAATGTTTCGCTACAAACTATTTTAATTAGTTGAAATTTGAATTGACATTCTTAATAACATTGATATACCATCGCGGAACTTCTCGCATCAACTTCTTCGTCTTCTAGATCCGGAATTTCGTTATCAGTAACATTCTTTCCATCAAAATTAGTCATCATACAAAAGTACATGCTCGTATAAAATGAACAATTAGCGGTATGTCTCTTGCCTTTAAGTGATACAACTGTCGAAACTTTTGCTTTAGGATTCCAGCACAGTGTTCAGTTTTGTATTGGTTTGCCGCAAGTTTCCTATCGTAGTTTCTATCGCGTGGAGTCAAATATCTCCTGTCTGTAAATAGTGTTATAGGTGACGTTTCAAAGTATAGACACTAACCTGAAGCCGGTAAATGTGTCCACATTTTTGTTGTAGTGAGTTGTAGAGGAGAATTCTGAAAAAATCTACTGCCATGGAGTGGACCAGGATATCAAATAAATAAATACATCGCTAATTTTTTTTATTGGTATCGCATACAATGTGCATCTACAAATAGCAATTTTACTGTCTCTGGCTATTGTCTATGATGCATTGTTTTAAAACCTACTAGTATTGAATGATACCCTTTTCTATTCAAATATGGAGCAGCATCTTCTTCTGGTTTTTCTATTTTAACATAAGATCAGTCAATTGCGCCAATCACACCCGCGAAACCATTATAAAGTTTTGTTCGATATATCGTTTTTCTTCGTCTGTATGCCATTGAATGAATTCTAGTACCAAATTACTCAAAAACAAAGTCAATTTTACTATTATATGATGCAATGACCTAATTGTGATATTACACCGGTCAGCCAAATCCCCGAAACTAGCGGTTGCATGCTCTACATATCACAGATATTAACCTACAAAAATATATTAATTATGACATGGCTTTTTGGTTCCTAGCATATTAACGTGGTTCTCTGCCGACAGTGCCATATTCACCAAAATGTTTTTTAAACTGCTCAACATGTTTGTGTTTGTAGGGGAATTGTTGATAATCTCCAAAGCAATGAGCAAGTGTGGCTTGGAGATTACCAACAATTCCGCAACAAACACAAACATGTTGAGAAAAAGTTGATCTGAATGTAAACCTACTATTTGTTGTACAAAAAAAAACAATGATTGCTTGAAAAGATTAATGTACTGCTTTAACACCACAGATACTCACCTAGGTAATTTTCATTTTTAACTTTGTTATTGGTTAATAATATTACTAATTCATCGTCACTACTGTCATTCCTGGCCCCATAACCATCACTGTCATCTTCTAAAACGCTCATTTTATCCCAAATTAGTAATTTAATATGTTTGCAGACAAATATAAAGAAGAATGTCATTTTTTGAGGTTCAGTTAAAGGAGATTTAAGCAACCGCGCACGTGCGAACCTTTAGTACTACTTGCGGAGCAAGAACTGTTTTCACGATTCAGAATCGGTGCTAGAACCATTAAAATCGTGTTGAAACGCGACACAGAACGATGAGTAAGACGGTTCATTAAGGGCTTTCCAGTTAGAGGTTTAAATGCACTAGGTCAAAATGACCGAGATCAAAATGAACCTACCCTCGCCGGAACAAGTAATTATTAAGAAGGCGAGTATTTCATTATTTTCGGCTTGATTACTTATTATTACAAATAAGAGATTATGACGTGAGACACACTACAAAACAGACAATAACCAAATTACATTTGATATAAAATACAGCCGAGCATGCGTGGGTCGTTCTGAACCAATTTCAAAGCTGGTCTTTGAGGGGGCGGGGGTAAGTATCACCAGCGCTAGGAAGATCAGAACGACACTAACAAAAGAAACAATCGGATGGAAATAGAAATTGCGATTGAGGTAACTCTGTACTTATTCTGACTCTAACGGGAAAGCGCTTATTGTTATCTGGATCGGATTATGACGGTAATAGAAACAAACCTAGTGTGTAGGCCACCAAGACTTGTCCAAAATATCAGAAGAGGAAACTTTGTTAACGGTAAACTTACAATTATTGGATGAATTTGTTATTTTTCCAGTAATTTGGTGTATGTCAAAAAATCTGCCGTTCTTATCTCCATCACAAGAAAGAAAAGAATGTCCACCCACAAGGAAGAATAATGAATTTTAGAAAATTTTACATTATTTGTAAAGCCAATTAATATTCTTATGAGTGAATGATTTTTTGTCCCCAGCTATTGTGTTATTGATGTTTAGTAATCGTGAATTACTGTTCGGAACACTTCTGAAAGAGAATAGTTTAAGGACAATCAACATAATAAAGTTTTCTTATACTCTACGCCTTTCCGCCATCTTGTGGGTACCCTTCCATCATAAGATAATGGTCAGATGCCAATAACTATTACATATACTTTCTCCCTTACTTTGTGTAATATCTTTTTTTGTACTCACTGCGCTTAAAGTGGCATTTCACGCATGCATTGCCCGGCCAGCAACGAGTAAGTCCCGATCGATTCAAATATAAAAAATCCCGACTCTTTGGGGAATTAAAGAAAATCGATCTTGATACTAATAAAATTTAGTTTATAAAATCGTTTATTAAAACAATTTTGTAAGAGCAATCTTTTTGACGACCTCTTAAGCGATTGGCAGTTAGTTTTAATCAAACCACAACCACAATAAATTCACTATAAATGTAAGAATCATACTCAAGAATATACTAATTTAATGCAAAGTGTAGTGTTATATTTCCAGTTCTATTATACATTTTATTTGTTATAAAATATGTTGCTCAACCACAGTGACTGTATCATAGATACCTACTACTTATTTTAGAAAGAGTCAATAAAAATATTTGAAAGGTCGAAGCACTGACTTGTACAATATAAATGGATGAGTGGGCACCGGTGAACTCGTCACTATTTTTAATCCCGACCCTTTTAAACTAGCCAACTGGTCACCAAAGAAAGTCAGGTAACTTTGAAGGTACCCCTTTGAAACCGGTGATCTCGTCACTTTCACTTAAATGGCTATTAGCAACCACTAATAGGATTATCTTTATTATCATGAAACTTTGGGTAAAATATTTTGAAATTGCCATAAATTGATTCTCTTGTAAAATGATTGCATTTGTTTGCTACAACTTGTTACATTGGTGTCTCGTGTATAATATAAGCTCTAGTTGTCGATTTTATATACAGCCAACGAGGTCAGAAAATGCTGGTGTTAAACGATTTCAAATTTAAAAAGAGGAAGGTCTTAAAAAACGCAAGAATTCTGTGGAGTTGTGCTACATCGGGTTGTGGAGAAAAATGTCATACCGATTTTTATTTTTAATGGCGAGATCTGTTAAAATCAAATGTTACACCGGGAGAACAATTTATTTGTCAGTAAGTAGGCTACTTATTGGGAAATAAATTCTATATTTGGATACGGCCTAACAAACATTTATTTTATATTACTAAATGATTTATTCAAATTTTGAAAGAAGCCATGTTTTACAATACTATGCTATTTCTTTTCTTGAACACTATTCCAGGGTTGCAGGGAACATCTTTTTTATACAACGTAAACATATTTTCAATATACTAACAAAGAAGGAAACTATTTTATTAATCCATCGGAAATATATGTGTTGAAGAAAACAATAAAAGTATTTTTATACTACTATGCTTTTTTATTTTTCTACACTACTTTGTCAAATCTGTTATGGTTATGAAGGTATATGTAATTTGTAAATAAATTTCAGATCTAAAAGTAGTTTATAAACATGTGATGTGTTGAAGAAAACAATAAAAGTAATTTTATTCTACTATTTTTTTTTATTTTTCTACAATACTTTGTCAAATCTGTTATGGTTATGAAGGTATATGTGTTCGCTTATCGCCTGGGTCCAAAAATTAAGCCGCGGATAAAAAGTGCCGAGATGGCTAGTCTCGGGCACAGATAAATATCCAGATGGCCCATGATTAACAAATTTTTGTAGCCCTAAAATGGTTACGAACACCAGGCTACGCCACCGTCGCCGGGTTACTACCACCAGAGGCGCTGAATATTTGATAAATTTATATAATCTGCAGTTTAGTTGTAATTTAAGAGATTGAAACCTACAATTGGTATTCTAGTTAACGACGGATGACGCTCCTAAAAAATTATTATTTTAGGTAATTTATTTCGGTACTGAATAAGTTACTTTACATATATTTTTTTCTGTTATTTGAAAGTATTATAATTATTTTTGTCTAATAATTGACAAAACCATTTTTACTAAATATAAGATTCAAAATTTCATTTAATTTCTACCCATATGATAATAAGACTTAAGGTCTATAGTTGCTTGCAATCATTTCTGCACAAAAAACTGTTACATCAACTATGCACACAAAGTTACCTTGCGCGTACTTTTTTTTTCTATTTATATGATTTATTGACTATAAATTCTAAGAGCTCCTTCTTTGAGTAAGATTAATGTTTGGGGGAATATTATTATAAAAATACAATCTAGGAAGAGGATTGATTTTAGTGAACAAACTGGAAAATATCCTAATGTAAACACTTATATAGGTATAGCACAGATAATATACAGGCTGGCGCACCACATTTCCGTCGATTTATATATACGAAGTGACAAAATGTTTTAACACTTGGCCACATTACGGGCACGTGTTAAAATTGTTTTGAAATATACAGAGTGATTCAATAAAAGTTGCGTACCAAAGTTATGAAAATTTAAATGGAACACTTGTATATTATGGCATATTTTGATACTATAGGCTAAATGAAGGCTACTTACTGTTATACTCCCTATACATAACTTAACAGAGACATTTAACTATTTCTGTCATATATTTGAGCGAATTATTTTAAATTGTATTTATTGTTTTCTCAAAGCATCAGACTCTTAGATAAGTTAAAGTTGAAATCTAAAAATTATACAGAGTGTTTAAAAACAATATTATTATTATTACTTCAAACAGATAGGTACATTATTTACTATTATTACTAAAAACTATATTAGTAATTTAGGATTTTCAATTTCAAACTTTAAGCCTGTATTACACTTACCAAGTTCTTGACCAAGTTATTGGCCAAGAACTTGATCAAGTTAAAATTGACGACAAGTCGTGTATTACACTTGTCAAGTCGACTTGGTCAATTTCTTGGCCAAGAACTTGGTGGCTTAGAACATGTTCTATTTTTCTTCTCAACTTGATCAAGTTTTTAGTGATTTCTAGTAATATTCATGTTATAAACTTTTTTGCCAACTGCCTAAAATGTAAATACAAATTCCATTTTAGAAAATTGTTAAAAATGACATGTTAACTTGATACTTCTTGAAAGAATTGTATGCGTAAATTATTTATTTTCTTTTGCATCTCTTGTGCAGTTATTTTTACATTCAATATCAAACGCAAATCTTCGGTAACTTTATTAATTTTTTTGTTTCGTACTTTTGCACTATTGGTACTGCTAATTCATCTAAAAACTTGGCCAAGAAATTGATAGGTGTAAAACAGTCAAGGTCAACAATAACTTGATCAAGAACTTGCCGACAATTTCTTGGCCAATAACTTGGTCAAGAACTTGGGTAAGTGTAATACAGCCTTTAGTTTCGTGCAGTTCATTTTTTAAAAACAAACTTAAGTAGTAAAAGAAAACTAATGTTTTAACAAGTGCTCAAAATGATGTCCTTATTTTTCAATACATAAACGAATTTTCTCTTGAAAGGACTGTTTAACTCTTGTTAAAATACTTGGTGTTAAAGAACGAAACGCTATTCTTATTCTGTCTCTCATATCGTCTGGTGTAGTTGGTGGTGTATCATGAAATATTTCCATAAAAAAAAACAGAAGTCGTTAGGTCTGGAGAATTTGCTGGCCAATTGAGTGGACCGCCGCGCCCTGTCCACCTATTGGGATATTGCCTATCCAATTCATTTCTAACATTTACTTGAAAATGCGCTGGTGCACCGTCTAGTTGTAACCACATTCTTTGTTAGTTACCATCGAAAAAGAACGTATCACTAGTGTTCCAATTATTCCACCCTACACATTGACACAACATCTGTGTTGCCTTCGAGAGTTCTAAAAAATGGGAATTTTCGTCACTGTAGTGGTGAAAATTATGTCTATTAACTAATCCGTTATTGTGGAATGATGACTCGTCCGTAAAAAGTACAAAATCCAAAAGAAATTCATCTTTATTAAACTGCTCTAGAACCCATAAACAAAATACGAGTTGCCGATCGTAATCTACTTCCAAAAGTGCTTGGTATAATTGAATACAATACGGGAAAAAGCTGTGCCTTTTTATAATTTTTCCGACGCCTGCTTAATTATTCCACTGGCTTCACTTATTTTTCGCTGACTTGTATGCAGCTTTTCTACAAGAGATTCGATAACAACAAAATCATTTTCTTCATTTCCCATAATTGGTCTTTGCCTTTCTGGTTTCTGATAACACTTGCAATAAACTTTCTAATGGCCGCCTGTCAGGGCGATGACGCGTGTTAGGATATTTTTGAGCATAAACTCTTGATGCTAGCAAGTAATTTTCGTCAAACTCTCTAATTACTAAAATCATATCCACCTTTTCGCTTTGAGAATCGGTTCTCATTTTAAATAATTGAAATTATTGAAACGACGTTGAACGGCGATGACGTCTTAACTAACATGTACTGTAACTGTCAAATAATTTATCTGGCTGAAGTAATAATAATTCCGCCTACTTTTGAGAAATAAATTGCAAGGAATTAGTGTTTGAAATTGATAATCCTAAATTACTAGAGAACTGAAAACTCTTATAGCTGCGACCATCATCTGACTAAAAACTTGAACAGAGAATTTTACACTCACTTTTTGAAAGGAACTGGGTGGTATATGCGCATTTGTTATTTTTGTTAGTGCTCTGCTCTTCTTGTTTTTCTGATCAATACTATACTACTACTCCTTTATGTCACTGAAAGAAATAATTTTATTACCTATACATAACCGCCATTTAATAAATTATTTCGAAAACTCTTAAATAAATGAGGTGCAAATCTTTCAGCGGCACTTCGACACACTCTTTGACGGCAGTCATTTGGACACTTGATGTAAAACCTCGACTCGATCATCAGTAATAGGGATATTGCCTCATTTTCATATAACAAAAATTCTGTGATATGAATGTCTAATAAAGCTACTAAGTTGATGTAAACATTTTTTGTTATAACCTGCTAAATAGGTAACCGAATAACATTATTATGTTTCAGTGAAAGGACAATAATTACAGATTCAGAATAATCTAAGAAATTGTGATTATGATCGACGGACTTCAGTGAAATCATTCCGGGCTCTTTTTATGCTTCATTCAAAGCGAGATTGTAGATGGTGATACCATTAAGCAATTTATAGGGCAACGTATGAAAATGATTCTTAATATTCTAATACTGGGATTTATTTTATATTCAATTTTCTTATGGCATGTAAATGTTTTATTGTAAAGTGACTCAGCGTTAAAAGTAAAATGACGATCCTCATAACTAAGAAAAAACATCTCTCTCAACTCTATTTGGTTTATTTTCTAATATAAAATCTCACTCGGAAAACCGAAAATAATGTTTGAATTTCTTTCATCTGAAATTCAAGAATTCGTAATTTATATTGATAACTATGGTGTGTTTACATATGTATATGTTTTTTGTCGTTCACTAACAAAAGTGAATTGGTTTTTTGTCGTCAACTCAAGGCTAAATATGTTTGGGATGAGATGAATAAGGAGATTGTATTCTTGTTAAATATTAAAAATAGAAAATAGATCTTAATTCAAGTTCCCCAATATCGTCATCTGGTGTAGGTTAGTTAAACTTAAAAGGTAACTTATAACAAATCTTAATTTCATTTTTCCCGCAAACATGTGGTTCAAATATAAAATAAAGGTAAATTCTAAATCGTAGTGTCCTCTATTTTCCTTAAATGAACTAAAACTGAAGGGCTACAATAAAGCCTATCTTATGGGCTCTCTGCTTCTTTCTCTGTGTCTCGGGTGACGAGATGACCGCTCGTGATTCTACCTCCGGTGACGAGTTGGCTAGTCGCCTGGGTCCAAAAATTAATCCGGGGATTAAAAGTGCCGAGATGGCCCGTGTCCGGATGAGTAATGCGGATAGGATGCGCGTGAAATTTTTATGCCAAATTGAATATTTAACTTGGGGCTTACGAGTATGCGAAGTGCCTAGTCTTTTGACATTCGAGAAGAAAATCACTAAAATTCCGAACGCCGATATCAAAATACCCCAAGCAGCAAATTCACAATTTTAGAGAAGGATGAAAGTATATATTTGCTAATGTAGAACAAGTGTGCATATAGTGATTTTGCAACTAGGACTAGCTTTTTGTTTATATTTTTGGAGTATTTTTATTAAGGAAAATGCGGAAGATGTTGAAAAAGATCATAATTATACAATTCTTTACATACCATCACTGACATTATCACAAAATGATGTTATTTCTGGGGTTTTGTTGTCAAATAATTGAAGCGCATTGTTAAGTGTGCTAAATGTGTGTCCGTACTAGAAGAAATCTCAAACATCTGTCGATAATGCTAGTTTTCATCTTTTGAACAGAAAAAATCATGGTGGTTTAATACGTCCTTCACAAGATGTCACCAAAATATATAAAATAGTTGAAGTCCAAGTACGCCATATTCTTGTACAAAACAACAATAAACTTCCTGCAGAATCAGTGTTTTTTGAGCTATTTGTACGGTCAATTTCTATTAACTTGTTAGTAGAAAATAAGTACTTTGTATCCTTAGATACATGTTGGATTCATCCATTTTACATGAAAGTCACGTTTCTCTTTTAATTAAGCACGTTATGCGATCTTATATACAAAAATCCCCTGCTATAGCATTGAAAAGAAACAAACAGAAGCAGAACGTGGGGAACTTGTAAGAAAAAAATCTCTCCAAATTAATAACTTTTTTTTTATAATCAATACATATTTCAAAAGGATTGTATTGTTTTTTTAAGTATATAGTGTTTGAAAAAGTTGCTGAGGCTCAGTTGAAGGCCTATGTAATCTCAAACGACGTGCTGCCAGTTGTCCAGTCTGGATTCCGGAAGAATTTCAGTTGTAACACAGCATTACTTGAAGTAGTTGACGATGTTTTCAGTAATTCCGACAAGGGGAAATTAACGATTATGTGCCTTCTTGATTATTCTAAAGCTTTTGATACTCTAAACCACAATATGTTATCAGCTGTACTTCATTATGTGGGCATAAGCCCTAGAGCGAGGGAACTGTTATGTGACTATCTGTCGAACAGGAGTGGGTGTGTTGTAATAGATGGCAGAGCATCATCCTTTCTGCCTCTTATAAGCGGAGTGGCTCAAGGTTCTGTTCTTGGACCACTCCTTTGTTGTATATATACTTCTACATTCGTTAACTACTTAAAATTTAGCAAGTGCCATTTTTACGCTGACGACACTCAACTGTACTATTCGTTCTCACCCAATGAAACAGAGGATGCTTGTCGGAAATTTAATGGGGACATCCAGCAATTGGTCAACGCCTCTCGTCGCCACTCGCTGTGTTTAAATATATCTAAAACCGAATTGATATTGTTTGGGCCCAGAAGGATTCCAATTGATGCTGATTATCGGGACGGGATCAGGGTTGTTGTGGATGATACTGTGATTCCTCTAAAACAGAAAGTGAAAAACCTAGGGGTAGTACTTGACGATCAATTAAATTTTGGTGATTACATTAGTGTGTGCACGCAGCGTTGCTACGCCGCTTTGAAGGTTATTTACAGGAACAGATCATTTTTAAATAAGAAAACTAAACAACTTCTTTGTGAAGCACTTGTTCTGTCTAATTTAACCTTCTGTGATACTTTGTACGGTGCCTGCATTTCGACTAGTACTGCATCTAAAATCCAGAAGGTGCAGAATTCCTGTCTCCGTTTGATCTTCGGTATCCGGCGGAGAGAACATATCTCCCATAAGCTAAAAGACTTGAATTGGCTGAACATGAAGAATAGGAGGTTATTGCACTCCGCTACTCTATACCATCGTATCGTTATCACCCACCTGCCTCCCTACTTATACAATAAAATCATATTTAGAACAGATGCACATAATATCAACATTCGTTTCAAAGGTACCTTAACCCCACCAACTCATTCACTTGAACTTTTTAAAAAAAGTTTCTCATACCAAATCACCTTCTTATATAATTCACTTTCGGCTGACATTAAATTATCTACGTCTGTTCCTGCTTTCAAGAAGAAATACTTTGATATACTATTTACCAGGCAATGAACTTTCGCAATTCTTGCACTCTCGCAACCGTTTATAACTCATAATATGCTGTTTGTGAGTGGGTATGCAACCAACCCTCAGCACATTATATTTCTTGTTATGTGTTTATCTTAGGTATATTTCCAATCATTTTTATTTCTTATTTCTCTATGAAATCCCTCTCTTTTGATTGTAAGTTTGTGTTTTCAGTTTAAATTTATTTAATTTAGGTTAAGTTGTTCATAGGTTGAGTGGAAGAGCGGATGCCACCTCTGTGGTCTCCGCCTAATTTCACTAAGTACATCTTTAATTTCTTATATATACATATATTGCTTTCTCTTTGTTGTCATTATTATCAGTTTTCTATATCTGTACACATGGATGTGACATAAAAGTTGCTTATTATTATTATTATTATTATTATTCCTTTAGTAAATAAATATTTCATTATCTTCAGATGCAGATTTTTAATTTTAAAGTTCATGTTCTGTTACATACTTTCCAAGGGGTTTAGGCATTTCAAACTAGCACCTTTATTGTATGTTATTGCGCGTGCGTCAGCCCCGTGCGCAGTTCGTATTAAGATCACAATCTGAACATGCCATGCCCATCCATTTATATTATTCAGGTCAGTGGGTCGAAGACATAAAATATTTTATTTTTATAAATTTGAATATTGAATGTATATCAAGCATATAATTAAATAGTTATACATATTAATATTTAAAAAGCATAAAGCTCGAAATAACTATAAAGGGAAAATTACTTGAAGTTTGGAATAATCAAGAATTACACTTTACATCACACTTTAAAAAAAAAGTAAATATTGTAATCATAAATTTTGTGTATGTATGTCATATAGGCGAGTAATAGGTACGAAAATGAAATAATGCATACATTAATTAGGTAATCTATTTCAGGTCAAGTATGATACTAATCATGTTAATCAACAGTATTTTTAATTTCGTACAACGAATATTATACAAACCATTTGCCTGAATAAATCTGTGCAATTAGGGGCACTCACTCCTTTCAGTCGCTCGTCCTTTAAAAAACGCTCATGCAGTTACTTGGTTCGAAATAACTATTTCATGCTACGAATGTTTCACAAGTATCGTTTTAAAAATATGGCCGTTACAGCGCTGTAGTCGTCGTTCCGCGCATGCGGACGGAAAACCTATACCTGTTGGTTAGATACAGACGCCAGTACGGAAGCATATGCTCGTGTTTACATTTGAGTATATTTGAAATGAAATTGTGTTCACATTGACTACCGAAAATGCTGAATAGGCCACACAAATCCGGTAATGCATGCTTTGACTTCCCTTGAGCGATACCGTGATAAAGACGAAGGGTTGTTAAGGGGCCCCACGCAACGACGAAACTAAAGACTTTAAAAGGTCTCGTTCAAGCAATAGTACAGATTTCAATTATGAAATATCAAAATGAACTTTAGAACACAAAGAAACAAAGCTCAATGCATGTTTGACTGGAATTAGTTTTTAAAATAAAGTTTACGTAGAAAAAGGTGTTAATAAATCAGGCGGCAGATTTAAATGGAGATGGAATTATTCATAAGCGGGTTGTACGATATAAGTGCCTTAATATTGGTGGTAATTATGTTGAAAAACCGATTTAGGTACAAGCTTTCTTATAAAAATAAATTTGTGTTGAAAAAAATGCGCTTGCCTTCTTTTTATATAAAAAATGAGGTGTGACCACCACACGACTTTCTTAGGCAAGGCGCGCACCAAAGTGGCGTGGCGATGGCGTGGATTTGAAATGGCAAGTGATGTCGAAGTGGCACGTACGTGGTGTGGCTGTGGAATGGCGGTAGTATGGTTGCAGTGTGGTTTAATGCGCACCAAAGTGGCAGCCACGCCATTCCACTATTGTGATTAGCAGTCCTAATATAGTCATCCGAGAGTGACGATGCTTTCGCATTTGTTCAAATCGCAAATTCAGTGGTAATTGTAATAATCGTAAAAAAGCGCACTGGGTTCATCCCCTGTGGCAGAAAAATATGTTGTACGGAATTCATAATATTTACCGCAATCATTTATTCTTGGACGACAAAAAGTTTAAGCTTTTATCGAATGAAAAAGGCCACTTTTTGCAGGTTACTTGAAGTCCTATAATACACAAAAACACGAAACACACGAAATAAACATATAACAAAACATAGATCATTCTCGTATAATACATTTAAGGCATTTCCTATAGAAGGCTGCTTCATCTGGTTTGTGTATCTGCCGTAAATATAACTCCTCAGCAAGATTTGAACTCCTATCCTCTATTGAAGATGGATATTACGTAGCTACATGTCGTACATGAACGACTTGACGTGTTGTCCACTGCAGTTAGTGCATTACTACTTGTAGACGCCGGAAAAGAGTGTGTTGCGTTTATATCAATTGTAGGTTCAAGATTTGCTCAGCAAGGGTCGAAATTCCCATTTTAAAAGATTGTTTCTGCCTGCCTGTCCTTTTACTTTGAAGTATTGTGTTGATGAAAATTTTCGACTTCGAGATTTTTGCAGATGTCCACGTTTTGAAGTCCACTGATACCGAAAAAGTGGTTTTTAAAAAAGTCTCTCTCCCTCTCTCTCTCTCTCTCCCTCTCTATCTCTCTCTCCTTCTCCCTCTCTCTCTCTCTCTCCTTCTCCCTCTCTCTCTCTCTCTCTCTCTCTCTCTCTCTGTGTGTTAGATTTTCAGTAAAATCGGCGGACCGGAAGTAGTACCTTACTTCAGTGACAAAATCGAATTTTGCCAATATTTCCTCAACTACTAAGTTTAAACAAATTTATAAAGAATTCATATGTACTCAAAATTAAATTTGAGAAGAATTTTATTATAAAAGTTTTTCGAAATTCCTACCGGAAGTGTCTTTTACTCTTATCGAAAATCAGCTTTCTGCAAATATTTTGCAAGTCATGCTTTCAAGACAGGTACGTTACGAGTATATAAGTGTTTAGAACTTAATTTTCAATAACTTTCATATAAAGAAAATTTCAAAATTCGAACCGGAAGTAACACTTTTACTCTTGTCGAATAGCGATTTCTTGCTAATATGTCGTAAATTATGCATTCTATATATATTTGTCAAAAGTACAATAGTATTTGGAGCTAGATATGGAATATTTTTTGTATAAATGAAATTTCGAAATTCGGCCAAGAAGTAGCAATTCTACTCTTAGCGAATATAACTTTTTTTCAAATATCTCGCAAAGTATGCATTCGATAGAGATTTATCAAAAGAATATGAGTATTTAGAATTTTGAATATTTTTTGTATAGAAAAATTCTTAAAATTTGGACTTGAAGTAACACACTTACAGGTTTATTTTTCGGATTATTTTTCTACGATAAAAGTATTTAAAACAATTCAGAACAACTTCCGTAGAATTTGAAACGCTTATAAGTATAAGAAAGTCGTGTGATGGCCACACCTCATTTTTAACTCTGGCAGTACACTTAAGAAAAAGTGTGCGTCAGCGTCCTCCTATAACGAGACATTAGGCACCGTTGTATGATCCTTGTCTTTTTCTTTCAAAATATTCAAAAGCCGATTTATTTACTTTATAGTAAGTAATTCCATTTTGAATGCTTTCACGTTGTTCTGTTGTGCTATCACAGAGTAAATCCTGGATCACTTTTGTTTTTATACTATTTCCCAGTTGTTTTGCATTATTTTCTTGCAATGAATTGGGCTCCTTAACTGCAGCAAAATTTGCCTGGAACACATGTTGATCGTCTTCTTCTTAAAATAATACTTCTACGTCATAATTCACTCCGATTTCCTTTCCATCTACGCTGTCATCGTCTGAGGAAACATCCTCAGTAAATGCATCAGATACTTGTTCCGTTGAGCCAATATATTCCCTTTAACTAGAGTGGAAAAATACTGGCTGCCGTTTTCTGCCACACGCCACACGCCACTCGAGATTAAACTTGTCAGAAAGCAGTGGCGAGCGACTGGCGCCACGCCACATCTATAACTTCACACCACTGCCACTCCATGTCGGTGCGCGCTGTCGCATATGATTTCACTCGTTTAAAAATTGCCACATGCCACGTCGTCACCACGCCACTTCCACGCCATCGCCACACCACTTCGGTGCGCGCCTCGACTTATACGTATGAGCGTTTCAAACTATACAATCTTAAGAATTTTTTTATACAAAACTTATTCAAAATCCTATTCCAAGTACTTTTTTTCTCTTAATAAATCGCTATAGAATGCATACTTTGCAAGATATTCGAAAAAAAGTGCTACTCGCTAAGAGTAAAAGTGCTACTTCCAGTCCGAATTTTGAAATTTCATGTATACAAAAAATATTGCAAATCTAACTCTAAATACTTCTGTACTCTTAATAAATATATATAGAATGAATAATTTACGACATATTTGCAAAAAATCGCTATTCCGTAAGAGTAAAAGTGTTACTTCCGGTCCGAATTTTGAAATTTTTTTTATACAAAAGATATTGAAAAGTATGTTTTAAATACTTTTACACCCGTAACGTACCTGTCTAAAAAGCTTGACTTGCGAAATATTCGCAAAAAACCGATTTTTGATAAGAGTAAAAGACCTACTTCCGGTAGGAATTTCGAAAAACTTTTTAAATAAAATAGTTCGCAATTTTAATTATAAGTACATATGGATTCTTTATAAATTTGTTTAAACTTAGTATTTGACGAAATATTGGCAAAATTCGATTTTTTCACTGAAGTAAACTGCTACTTCCGGTCTACCGATTTTACTGAAAAACTAATCAGATCTCAAGAGGGAGATTATACACGTAAATACAAAATTTGGAATTGATATCTACAGCGGCTTGACCGCTATCGTGGTCACACACACACACACGCACACACACACACACACACAAAGAGAGAGAGAGAGAGAGAGAGAGAGAGAGAGAGAGAGAGAGAGAGAGAGAGAGAGAGAGAGAGAGAGAGAGAGAGAGAGAGAGAGAGAGAGATTTTTTAAAAACCACTTTTTCGGTATCAGGGGACTTCAAAACGTGGACATCTGCAAAAATCTCGAGGTCGAAAATTTTTGTCTTCACAATACTTCCTTATACTACGTATAAGAAAGTAAAACGGTACTTACTTGAAAACCACGCCACCCTACCTTTTATTTTCATAATTTTCATCTAAAGTATCGAAATAGTATCCTTAAACTTTGACTAAAACGACTATATTTTAGTCAGTTTCATTTTTATCAATTATGACATGCACTGTGTCGATTTAAATAAGTAAACAAACGAAAGAGATTTAAGTGTAACTTTATTTTTTTTTTTCATATCAGAGTATATACTAAGTTGACAATTTAAACACAGACTGACCATTTGAAAAAGAAATACATGAAACTATATACATGCAATGTGGGCTGAGATCTCTGGAAAATGGAATTACAATATATTAAATACAAGACAAATGCAATGAAAGAAATCAGTATTACATTAAATATAATCATTACATTTCATTTATCAACAAAAATAGAGCACTTTCTGAAAAAATAGACAGCTTATGGATTTGTCGTCAATCCAAGGTCTCAAAATATGTTGTGGAAGTACCATGCAGAAAATGCTCTATTTTTGAAAATCGTTGTATGAATTAAAAGTCTTGTGATACAATAAACTAAATGTAAGTAAATTATTTAGAAATGCACAATATACCAAAAAAGAAAAAAATAAGATTGGTATGTTGTCATACATTGGATAGTCGTAAAAAATGCATATAAATATGACGCATTAAAAATATCTACTTAAAAGAAATAAAATCCTTTATAATTACCTATATTTTGGCACCGTCATAGGCAAGATGCCAAAGTAATCAAGAAGAGTCATACAGAAAATGCCACAAAGTTATAGATACTAAATATTATGTACAAAACAAAAGTATTTTACAATATTGGTTTACAATAAAAAGTAAATGTGCTAAAAGGATTCGAAGTTGCATTTCAGAAAATATGTGCATTTTTTTATAATTTCGAAATATGTACACATAGCTACTACAATACTGCATAAAAATTAACTACAAATACAAATTTCTGAAGATTATTTTTAAGCAGTATGACAACACACATACTATCCTATAGAAGTGTCAAACATTCTGAAATGCATCTTTCACATTATTGAAGAACGCTACATAAAAAAAGTCTAAAAGTAAACATAGGTACTAATTATCTAATTTTACTAAAACCTTGTCGTTATTTTATTTTATCAATATTTACATTTTTTCCTCCAAATATGTAGTATGTTATTATACCATAGATCAATCATATAATGTCTTTCATATATACAGGATGTCCGATGTGTATTTAAAAAAAAAACACAATTGCAGTTTTTCGTGTAATTAGGTACTACTAAAAAATGTCAATATTATCACAGTAATGCAGATTTGTAAAAAAAAGTATAGTCACTAAATTAAGCGATCACAATATTCAACAAACCCATTAGGTATTTCGTAAAAATACGTAAAAAAGCATACGTATGTTGTATTGATACCTGGTAGGTTTCTTAAAGGAACACCTGTATATATAGAATTATTTTGTATTAAATAGTCAGTTCAAAATCTAAATACACAACTTAACTAAAGCTAAGTCTTCTAGGTACAGCTTCAGCTAGGATTTTTTTTCTTAATCGATGATACAATAATACTTGAAAACATTTCTTCTCTTTATAGTTAATAAGAAAAAGAGCTTGATTTTGCATTTGATTTAATATACTCAAATATAAATACTCTACTTGCACGGTACAGAGCCAGTCTCTTGCCTCATTGCACAATGAAATTTTTTCACACTGATTTGGATAGAATACACTACTCGTCTGATTACTACCTACTTTTAATATAATCGTATGTATATATTTACAGGTGGTACTGACACAAATAATAACACTTACTGTCATATTTGTTTACTTTTTTTTGTTTATTTTAAATTTTTATTATTCACAGTCTTCACGTATATTAGTCTTTATATTTACTTTTTTTTTGTTTTCTTTTTTAAGTTAATATTAAACTACAATGGATTATAAATTTTTGTCGAAACTTCAAAGTATATATTCAGTTTGCATTCGAAAGTGAATTCTGCTTTACATCTTTCATTCACGTTTTAAGAAGAGATTTAATTTTCCGCTTTTACATCACATATAAAATTGAAATACAAAAAAGCTTTACTAGTTATTGATAACGTATTAAGTGAGCAATTTAATTATATATTTTAGGAAGTAATTTCTTCCGTTACTTGACACGTTATCAACTTGTATTATTATCTCGAATTATACATTTTAAGGTGAGTGAGCCATGTTTTTATATAATCCTATTAACTAGTCATTTATTGGACTGATCAATAAATTCGTTTCCCCCGAAGGTGGTTCTAACAGCTTTCTTAACTTAACTTAACATTGAAGATGAAAGATAATAAGCAAAATTTTCGTCATCTCATGTTTTATTATTTAATGAAAAATAAAGAAAAGCAAAGGGAGTGCAAAAAAAGATTTGTGCAGTATGTGGAGAACATGCCTGTCATACTATAAGTACCTATAGGTCTCTTAACGAAATAGACGAGTTATGTCGTTGATGTCATAATTGTATTAACAAATTATACTGCTTTGAGCAAGTTGAAGTTTGTAAATAATCTACTTCCAACTTATACGTTGTAACCATGCACATTTCTGATAATATATTCACTCAAGTTATACCAGGATTATTAAGTATTACTGTAATTTAGTATTTATTATTTGGCTCGAAGTAACTATCTATGACACGACTCGTATGTTACTTTAAAAGACCAATACTAATTTTTGGCTTGATTAGTTGAACAAAATTAAATTAAAATATTAATTGAGTGTTGAAAAGTATTTGCACCAATTTGATTATGCTAATGGACTCTTTTGATATTCAGAATGACGGTATTTCTATTCTGATCTCTACTTAAAATTAATGAACAAATTGAAACTGGTGAAATAAGAATTAATTTTCAACAATGTGGCGAGGAAAATATTGCAATGTTAAGCAAGCTAAATTCACTGCCAACGACACCAATAGGTCGGAATGGAAGAGAATTCCTTTAAGACAAGTTCTCTCAACTAAAAATGTGTAAAATCCTTCACGCAAACTCACGACCGCGCATATATTTTTGACGACCAAAAGCTATTTGATGTTGTCTGGTAAGCCTTTTTCTGGATGGCGTAATCTTTTGACAAGCTGTCATTTTACCAGCCTCGAGTATGATGACAGCTTGTATAAAGATTGCCGATTATAATCATTTATGACGTCGTTCTGTACTGCCAAATTGTATGATTTGTGTAATAAATAAATAAAGTCATGATGACAGCTTGTATAAGTTGTATTAACTTTGTATATAGAGATTTTGGTAATTTCTAGACAAGCTATAATTCGATTAACCTTAAGTTGAGCTCGTTCCCTATGTTTTAATATTTTACTGTGTGAGCTATACCAAATAAAATCATATTTTTAGGTATTCTGATTTTTGTAAGCAATGACGTAAAATGCCACCACAATCCGAACTTCTTCTTTTTTACGAATATACCTGGATGAGGCAACCTTTACAAACTGTCAATCTACAAGTCTTGATAGAATAGAACCAAACAAGGAAATGGGTTCCTCAATATTTTTGGATTAGGAAATAAAAAAATTTTTGTGCAACATAGAAGGTTTGTTCCAACCATTGAGGAAAAATGCCTATGGAGACGCGTAAAGCAACTTTGCTGTACTCTCAAAACGGGAGCATTGGGCGGGGCTATGTGTGGGACCAATATGGCTGCCTCACCTAGTCCGGACTACTCAAAATTATAATCTGTCATCCCACACCAGTCAGGCCTACACTAACCTATGAAATGTTATTCCAGGCGAATTCTTCTTATCAACGCCGTTTCTGCTGTTGCAGCTACGTAGAGCACAAGAAACCAAAATGTCTTTCAATATTTAACTTATTATATAACTCTAATACACGATGCACTTAACAAACACTCCTCTCTTTACCAACACTACCTGTTTGACGTAAGTGTAGTATCAATATGGCGGACCTGTACTCGGTTTGATCACGGGATGTCGTCTCCCTACCTATACTATCTCAATGGTTCCAACACAGATCACAAACTAGTCAGGAGCAATTTGATTGGTTGAGAGAAATCACAAATCTCAAATTATAATCTTATTGCTTTTACAACATTTGATTGGTTCTCACTTGTTTTTGATTTTATGTTTGAACAAACTTATATAAACAACTGAAACAATGATTTTATTGTGCTGACATTTCTTAGTCAACCGATCTGGATATGCTTAATGGAAAGCTTGGTTTCGCATATTCATAATACATTTAATATAACTATAAATCATATTTCGAAATATTATTCATAAGGAACCTATTTCGCTCATGAAATTTTCTAGCTGTCAACAAGTTTTACATACCAAAATGTTCTCTTCTCTTGGCCCTTTATTCATATAATATGATAGTAGCAGTAGGTATATGAATAGAAATATACAGTATGTCCACGGATCGAGTTCCAAAGAGGAAAAACTTTTTTATTTTGCATTTTACAAGAAAAATGTATTCTTGATAAAAGTTTTTGCATGTCTCGAAACGGCCAAATCAGTTTTAACCTTTTCAAAATTTCTTTTAGTTTAAGATAAAAATTGAAAAATTGGTCGTTTTATTTGAAAATTTTTTAAAGTCCCAGAAATTAAGTTGCGTTGTCATGGTAATTATCCATATTTAATTAGCTAATTAACTGTCAGTTAGAAAAATCAACCATAATAGTTGAAAATGTTGTCAAAAGACCAACGAATTTACCTAATTCAATGCTATGGCAAAGGTAATAAAGCGATCCGTCTAGTTGTCGAAGAATTTAATCAAAAGTTTCCGGATATTTACATCTCAAATAGAGGTGCACGAGCATTGGTCAAAAAATTCCTATCCACTGGTTCCATACTGGATGTAAAGAAAAAAAATATAGCACGCGATGATGACGACGCCGCCACTCTTCTTGTAATGGATTCAGTACGGAACTATCCCAAACTTTCTTTGCGGCGCAGATCAGTCCATCTGGGAATTAGTAAATCGCTCATTCAAAAGATTTTGAAACAAAGGAAGTTCCATCCCTACAAGCCCATTTTTATCATGCATTAGAACCCGGAGATCCTGCGAAACGTTTGTATTTTTGTCTGTGGATGGGCGCTCAAATTATGGATAATCAATACTTTTACCGAAATATTATTTTTTCTGATGAGGCCACGTTTTCTACTAATGGTACTGTTGCATCTCAACATGTGAGATATTGGAGCGATTACAATCCGAATTTTCGCATGCCTCACAATCGACAATATTCGGCAAAAGTTAATGTGTGGTATGCAATTTCTTACCATGGTATCATTGGACCATATTTTTTTGATAATACTGTCAATCAGCATACGTACTTGGATATGCTGCAAAATTTTGTTGATGAACGTTTGGACGATCTACCGATTAATTACCTCGCAAGGTGTTATTTCCAACAAGATGGTTGTCCGGCTCATTATGCTAGGATTGTTGTAGAATGGTTAAATCAGCAATTTGGACAGAATTGGATAGGTCGAAATGGTCCCGTGATATGGCCACCAAGGAGCCCTGATTTAACAATGGCTGATTTTTATCTTTGGGGTCGTTTGAAGCAAATAGTTTATGCAAATAATCTTCCTCCGAACGTAGAAGATTTAAAGGAGAGGATTAGAGACGCTGTGACGTCTTTAACTCTCGAAGAAATTCGAAGAAGTTATAGAGAATTGCGCCGACGGCTAGAATTGTGCGTTGAAAAGGGCGGTGAATGGATTGAGTAAAATAGTTATTAGTTATATCATTTTTGTTTTTGAGTTTATGAAAAAATTTTCAAATAAAACGACCAATTTTTCGATTTTTATCTTAAACTAAAAGAAATTTTGAAAAGGTTAAAACTGACTTGGCCGTTTCGAGACATGCAAAAACTTTTATCAAGAATACATTTTTCTTGTAAAATGCAAAATAAAAAAGTTTTTCCTCTTTGGAACTCGATCCGTGGACATACTGTATATTTAAAATTCACAAAAAGAAATATAAATATGCCAGTGTTGGTGATACAAGTAGTACTAAGTAATGTAATCATTACTTAAAAAATAAAGAGTCTAGACCGTGTGGAGAAGGTTAAGAAATCAATAAACTCGACATATATATATAGAAACTATTACATCAATTATGGTCATTAAACTTGAATTGGTCACATCTAATATGAGGGAGAAGAATTAATCCAAAAGACGAAAGGTATAGTTGTGGACAAATCGGTCAGTCACCATGGGTAAGTATTATTATTTAGTTTGTACGTGCATCAACTAACACATTTTTTTTGAGAAATTTTTAAATGAAATGTTAATCAAAAAATGAGTGTTTAGGATATTTCTATGCATTGTCACAACAGTGCCAAGAATCAAGACCTCATTAAAATAATAGTAATAAAAAACTATCAGAAGAAAATTCTAGACATCTAGAATGAAAGACACTGTTAAATAATAGTAACTTCTGTAAAGAAAAATTGACAGAATTGAAACCAACGCCTTTAGAAATTTTTGATTAGATAATGGGATATTGGGTTTCTGCCAATTACAATTAGCATTAATGTTATCGAAATAACATGGGCTCTATTCCATGGTGTATATCATAACAAGCTGCCGTTTCATGTTTCGAGTTATCCTGTTTGACCTCGCAGTTTAAATTGTATTACCAAAAGAGAACTTTCAGCATGCTTAAGACATTGGTAAGTAGGACAATAATAGATAAGTTACATATCTACTAGGTATAGGGTTATTCCATGACAAAAGTTACCAAGAGCTCAGAAAAAAAAATCGGCTTATGAAGTAAACCTTAACCTATTGTCATAGGAAACAATGCTAGTCTTCATACTTCAAAAAGAAAAAAATATTTAATTCAATATTTTCCATGTTTTACTTAACTTGAAAGCAACGTTTAAAAGAAAAGCTGTAATGGTAATTTACACATCTAGATCTGGCAACCCTAAAAAAAAGAAAGTAATAGTCATCTGTCATAACTTTGCCACTTTTATTTGAGGTTAGTTATTGTATTTTCATGATCGGTCTTGAAAATTAATAAAAAGCGTGGATGAAGCTGTTTTAAGAAGAATATTCTTCACTGCAGCATCAAAGTAACACCCGAAACGAGAAAGAGGTAAAAGTTTGTTTAATTTATTGCCTACGTATTTCTTAATCAAACATGTTTTGCTAAAGTAAGGGTATTGTGGTTACCTAATGAGATATCTAAAAAATATTGCTTTAGCAAGTGTTCTCATTATATTTTTAACATTTGAAGTTGTGTAACACCCGAAACCGTTTCGGGTGTTACACTTTTGTAAAGAGAGATTTACATACAGACAATTGTGCAGCTCAATTTAAAAACAAATACACCCTCTCGTCATTGCACGAGCTGAAAGAGCTTGCAAAAGCCAAACAGTTGCGTTGGCATTTCTTTGCTGCTTCTCATGGCAAGGGAGCAGTGGATAGAGTCGGCGGCACCATAAAAAGATTAGCCTGGATGGGTGTTAAGTTCCGACAGGTAATCTTGAGTAACGCTGCAGAATTTTATACCTTTGTCAAATCAAGACAAACGGACATACACGTTATGTACATTGACAAAGACGATATTAAAAAAGAGGACCAGTTTTTAGAAGACCTCTGGGACGATGTACAAAGCATACCCGATCTTCGGAAGCAGCATTATTTCGAGGTACTAGACTACAGGCGGATCATCGTAGCCAAAACACCCGAATCCATTGCAGTTCAAGTAGTGTAAAGAAATAAATATGGGAGGATGAATTTCTACAACCTATAGCCATCATACTGAAAAAAAAAGCATGAAGAAGTTGCTATGTCTGATGTCAGAAATGAAGCCTCCGAGTTGACTCCTCTGTTTGGTTTCGCAGGCGATATGTAGACTGTTGAAACAGTACAAAACAATGTCAGAAGTGGTTCTAGTCCTGACTTCGAACCTGTGTCTGGTTTCTCAGGCGACCTTCAGGTTGTTCAAAAAAACAACTACGGTACTGTGAAGTCTATACCGATTCAGAAGAGGATGAACCAAACGGATCAGTACAAGTGCAGAATGTCAAACCAGGAACATTTGAGGGCCTTCGAATAAAAGGGGTATAAGTAATTTTTTTTTAATTTGGAGATATGTGCATATATCAAAATTTAATGTTGATATCTGTTTGGTGCAAAACAGATACAAGTGATATATTCGCCTTTAGTGCCATCGTATGGGGAATAGAAATACCATGTAAATAATTTCTGCAGTTTTGGTTGGGGTAAAACAGGTATAAGTGTCACTTGTATCCATTTTATTCCAAATAATATTCCGCATTTATTTAATTCAGTAGGTACTGGGTTGGTAACAAGTGTTGTTAGCTGTTAAATAGTGTAGCACCATATTTTGCTATGGATACTTCTGAAACAGACGGTAAGTACCACGCTGTAAAATTAAATTAAAATGTTAAGGTTATTTTCAACAATTTCATTTTTATTTAAGATCGTGATATTCCTGACCCGTACGAAACAGATGAGGCAAGTGAATATGTTCCCGAAACTGATTCACCGTCTTCTGACGATGAAGAACGTGCTCACGGTCCAGAAGTAACAGAAATGATAGAAAGTCAGCACAAGACTCCATCTAAAACAAGAAAGCGCAAGCGAAATGTTGATAAATGGCAGGTAAACGAGAAGAAATTTCTTAGAAATTCTGGAAAGGCATATCTTGGCCACAAAAAGAGACCTCATTTACCACGCGAACTGAAACCATATCAACATAGCTGTCGATACAACTGGAACAAAAATATATTGGAAGCAGATAGACGTAAACTTTTTGAAGAATTTTATGCTGTGTCTTCATATGATTTACAGAACTCATTTCTCTCTTCCTGTATAAAGAAAAAATCTGTTCAAAGAAAAAAAAACTGAAGTCAAAGGCAAGAGTTTCAGTACTGAGATATTTCTGCTCAATAAGCGTGTTTGTAAAATGCTCTTTCTTCGAACCTTTGACATTAGCAACAAAAGATTGACTACGGTTTGTAACAAAAGTAGCGATGTTGGTATTTGTAAAAAGGACCAGAGAGGTCGCGGTCCTGCTAGGAAAATGGATCCAGCAAAACGAAATGTAGTTATTGAACACATAAAAATGTTTCCAAAATACCGGAGTCATTACTCCAGAAATTCAAATTTTAATACTCGATATTTATCACCGGAACTCAATATTACAAAAATGTACGATTTGTATATTGAACACTGTAAGGGAAGGAATTTAGTTCCTGTTAAGCAGTCGTATTACCGATATATTTTTAATACAGAATTTAATTTCAAATTCCACCGCCCTAGTTCTGACACTTGTAGTAAGTGTGATAGTTTTACCACTATCATTAAACATTCCCAAGATGCCGAAAAAATTGAAGATGCTAAGATAAAGCAAATGGTTCACCATAGAAAAGCAGAAAAGGCACGATCTTCAAAAGAAAATGATTCAAATCAAAATAAGGAATCAACAGATACTTATGTGGTTTGCTTCGACCTTCAACAAGCATTGCCAACTCCTCTCATAACCACATCAACAGTTTTTTTATCTCAGGCAACTGTGGACATACAATTTTTGTATACATAATCTCGTGACAGGACAGTCAAACATGTATGTATGGGATGAAACAGTCGCTGGTCGAGGCTCCCAGGAAATTGGATCCTGTTTGATTCATTACATCACTAATGTACTTCCTCAAAATGTCATAAAACTTATTGCTTACAGCGATTCATGTGGCGGACAAAATAAAAATAAAAATATTGCCAAACTTTTTATGTACTTGGTCAAGGCTACGAGAATACAAGAAATTCACCATAAATTTCTAGAAGCAGGACACACCTTTATGGAGTGCGATCAAGCTTTTGGTATAATAGAAAAGGTGAAAAGAAAGATTCCTCAAGTCCATGTTCCTGATCATTGGAGACAAGTAATAAAGAGTTCGTGCAAAAAGTTTACAGTACACCAGATGACCAATGAAAATTTTTTCAGTTTTTCTTTGTTGAACAATATCATAAGAGACCCAAACAAAGATACAGAAAAGCGTGTTATTAAATGGAGGGAAATTCAGTATTTCTTTTACACCAAACAGTCGGAAACATTCTCTTTCTTTTATAAAAGTACTCTGGATTCCGACTTTCCTTTTAGCAAATGCATATGTCTTTCTAAAGCCGCAGGAAGACCGAAGCTAGCGTTAGAAGACACGTTTTTGCAGCTAAACAAGTACTGTTTAAAAATAAACGAGCTAAAATGGAAAAATTTGCAAACAATTTTAGAATACATTCCCCCAATACATCACGAATACTACAACAACATTCAACACGAAAAGAAAGACAAAAAAGGAAAGAAAAAACCGAAGCTAACCAGAAGAAATGAAAGTAACGAAGAAACTGCACAAGCTGAAGTTGAACCACAAAATGATGACTGCGAGGAAGAAGAAAATATAGAGCATGAGATGGACTTTATTTTGTATTCTTTCTAAAGCCGCAGGAAGACCGAAGCTAGCGTTAGAAGACACGTTTTTGCAGCTAAACAAGGACTGTTTAAAAATAAACGAGCTAAAATGGAAAAATTTGCAAACAATTTTAGAATACATTCCCCCAATACATCACGAATACTACAACAACATTCAACACGAAAAGAAAGACAAGAAAGGAAAGAAAAAACCGAAGCTAACCAGAAGAAATGAAAGTAACGAAGAAACTGCACAAGCTGAAGTTGAACCACAAAATGATGACTGCAAGGAAGAAGAAAATATAGAGCATGAGATGGACTTTATTTTGTATTCCGATGACGAATGAATAATGTTTAGAAGTTTGTATTTTTTTAAATAAAAGCATATATTTGTGTACTAAAGATTTTTACTGCTAGTTTTTCAAATAAAAAGTTGGAATAAAAAGGGTATAAGTACTTTTTGACAAATTTCTGATAAAGTTTTTCAATAACCTGTTATACACTTAAAATTTACCATTTTTAAAATAAATAATAAATTGTAAATAAACATTCCAGTACTTTTTTCAAACGTTGCTTAACTTTGAAGGCAAATATCTCAAAATAGTTAAAATTGCACTTATACCCTTTTTAGTCCAAGGCCCCTGCCTGAAGGCAAAAAGAGCACAGAATATCGTTATGCAGGAATTTGCCAAAGTTCTGTTTGCGATTATGATGGGGGGGGGGGGGTGCAAGTTATGTTTTTAAAACTAGTTGGAGAGAAAGCGACAACCTTCAGACCTGATGAAAACGATGTTAGTGATGTTCGCTACGAGGACATAATCTGCGTATTGCCTAGTGCTAATTTGAAAATAAAAGGTGATCGCACTTATTACGAATTTGCAAGAGAAATAGATGTATTTGAGAAATAAGTTACTTTGCTTCAATAAATATTATTGTTTTTATTATAAATCTTAATTTTATTATTATTTATGACAATAAGTTACTTCGCTTCAATAAATATTATTGTTTTTATGATAAATCTTAATTTTATTATTATTTATGACCTATAATTTTGTCTAAATGTGTTTTGATTTCGCACTCGTAACACCCGAAACGAACCGTTTGTAACACCCGAAACAGATAATTTTGTTCATTAAAATGAAGGGAAAAGCGATACCAAGTTTTAGTATAGTGTTTAGAAAGGCTACTGAAACTAATTTGACATATAACAAATGAAACATGAGATCGCTAAAGAAAATTCGCAGAAATATGCATATTGGGTCAGATAGTCAAAAAGGTATAGGCAAATTCGTGTAACACCCGAAACGGCTACTTATTCATAATTTTCTCGTTATTGCTCTCATATTTCAATAATAGAAGTTAACAGTAGGAAAATATTATCCAAGCTGTAAACAATTCGATAGTTTTAGCAGCCAAGCCAACATCTAATAAAACCTTATTTAATGAGTTCAATGTAACACCCGAAACGATGGAATGTCCCTATAGGAATAAATTGATTTTATCCAATTTTTATGACATCAGCATGTGGCCCACTAAAACACCTTAAAACTTTGTTTATATCTGTTCTACTTGTTAGAACTTGATATTAAAATGAAATCTTAAGGAAAAGTTTCTTGGAAATCAAAAAAGCTGCGTTTTATTTCCTAAACACGGTCTTTAATTAAAAAAAGCAGAAATACGTGGTCCCATTTTTTTATGTATGCAAAAATTTACATAATTTTTACATTCTTAGGTTCGTTTTCTTCCATTAAATTTGTCGGAAACTTATCTCTTGATCACAAACCAAAATGATACTTTGCAGTACAACAACAAAATCTACCTTTGTTTACAGTCTCATCATAACCTAAAATACATACAATACTAAGAACTAATGAAAAGGCAGTGATTATAACTGTACATTGAAAGAGTTGGCAGATCTACAATGGTAAAACGATTTTTGCTCGTACATTTATGTTTCCATTTTCTTTTTTCCCTATTGTTTGCATAAATCACATCTTTTATACACAAATAACACTCACATATACAGACATTGTCGTTTACAATTGTTTTGCGCAGCGCTTAAGCGTTAGTCTCTCGTTTTATGCCAGCTCATTTCGCTTGCATTGCATAGATCCCTGAATCGAAATATTTGGTGTATTGTTACATTTAATTATTACATATACATTATATATGTATGTTATACTTTTCCTTCAGAATTATACCGTCATGTATCTTCATCATCAATGGATATCAAACAATGAGATTATTGTTAATCTCTTCGGAACACTGCGTAATATATTATGTTACCTACTCATGCTCCAAGGTCACTTCCATTGGTGTGGAGAAGGCGGTAGTTCTGATGGATGGGCTACAGTTGAACTGCAAGAGAAAATTCAATGTAATCTTTGAGCACTTAAGTAAATATATTTATAAAATTTAATTTTGTTGCCCAGACTTGTTATGCTCACGTATGCGAATAGATGTTCTTATTGGTACAGCATTAAGAATTTATATTTATACAGCGGTATGCTATGGAATATTTAATTTGTATATTTCGCAAGCTCAACATCCACAACAGTAAATTGGACGAGGATTAGGAGAAACTGAAAAGTCTGTGAATCCTCTCGTTGTGTTGATTTTTCATAGGCAAAATCCATAGAAGTTGAAGGTCAGTTCTTTTAATTTGAGGAGTAATAGTGTACAATGATTTCGCAAAGCAAGCCAATGCAAAATTAAGCGACAATTACAGATGGCGCATTGAGCATCCTCTTTAAGACTATTACATCTAATGAAACTTCAGAGAGAGATATTAAACGCAGTAAAACTATTCAAGGTTTATGATGATGCGGCAAAGAAACACGACAAAATATGAACAGGTATGTAGGTATACTTGCGATAGGTTTGAAAATAATATTTAAAATAAATAGTTTTAATTTTAACAATTATAAATGCCACAATTCTCGGCCAATAGCTTCAATAAACAATTTTTTAAAATAATTATTGCCGAATTTAATTGGCACTGATTTTTTACAGGTTTCTTGAAGTACCTTTTCATATTAGGAATCTACCATATTCATAAGTATTTGACTTCCTCATCCCAAACGTCTCTCGAGATTATTCAACTCGCTCCAGCTTTTGTGATCTTAGTAAGTGCTTGCTTAAGTGCAAATGTAATAGAACCAAATTAAGCTTTTTGAGTTAACTGATATACTGTTCAACGACAATATCTTCCTTTTTCATTAAATGTTTACCGTTTTTGATGAAAATCAATTCATATGCTTCAATTCTATGCCTAAATGTAATGCATGTATATTTAATTTTCTGGAATTCAATCTCTATCAATTTGGTTTCTATTATTGTTAGTTAACTTTATATATTTTTTATTGGATAAGATTCCGGACTAGTAGGGAATCGAATCCGTGACCTTCCATTTCTTATTGGGATTCTCTTATAATTGCGTCATCAGGAATGCCACAGGAATCTCATCGTGTAAGTCTTAAATGTACCAATTATTTCTTCCACTTTCTTTAGGGGTGCCTGTCGAATAAAGTGAAAAGATTGTGTTAACAACCCTGGATAGACTATCCAGTATATTACATATTTTTCTCTTACTGGGCTTATTTGGGAACCAATGTCAATTAGTACTTTGGTAGCTAGTCAATTTACGTATAAACTATTACAAATGTTGGTTTAGCCACAGTAGGCCCACATTTCGGTGGCCTCTTTGATGCCCGTGTATCAAGTTTTATGTTTTTAGGACGACTGCACATTAGCACACTGACAGACGGGAAGTGAATATAAAAGAACTCGTGCAAGTGGAACAGAGAACTGGACCAACTGGACTGCAGCTGTGCTGTAGCCGTGGGCATGTAATTTACGGGAGGGGTGGGGGGGGGGGATGATTTTTTGGGCAGTGAAATTATTGCCCTTGTTACTATACTGTGGCTTGGCAGGACAGGTAATTAATAATATCAAATGACTCTCAATGATTTTCGCCAAGAAGATATGAGTATCCACCATCTTGTAATACCAAGAGCTGCAAGGGCGGAAGAGACGTTGGTACTCACAAAAAGAGACGAAGAAAAACTGAGTATGTTTGAAAGGCAAGTAACAATGGCCCATTACAAGAGGGAAACGAATCACGAAATCGACCAACTTGTGAAAGGGAGAGATATGGTAAGACATATAAAAGCCCAAAGATAGTATGGACACATCAGTAGAGCAGATCTAAGAGCAACAATATGGACACCAATAGGTATGAGAACAAGAGAAAGATGAGAGCAGCAAATGACAGAGGACCTGAACAAAATAGGAATAACAACCCGGAGAATGAAAGCAAAGGACAGAAAAGAATGGAGACAAATAAATAGTAGGAAAGGTAACATGAGACAAAAACCTAGATAGAAACCTATTGAAATGTGGAGTGATCTCCCACAAAAAAAAAGCACCAAAGAACCTCAGAAAGGTGGCTTCTACTTCGCCGGAGTGTAGAACCTGTACATAAGCGCTGCTATACTACACAATATGTGTCCATATGATTATATTGCGATCAATTAGCGAAAAACTGGCAATACTCGCATAAAAGTAGCTTTTTAATATGGTTTGCGAGTTATAAATTTCGAAGCACTTCACTGTAACTTTGAATGTATTTCTGTTTTACAACATGGTAATCAGACATAAGGTAGATATGTTTATTAGTATATTTCCCACATATTAAGTCCTCCGCAAATTCTCTCACGGAATACTCCACTCACGACTTTGGTGTTACAATGTGAGAAGTCAGTGATTTCTCTTTCCTCTATTACCATGCTGTCACACAATATTTCTGTTATGGATCTTTATGGTAAACATCACTTTTTAGATAGTTGTGTGTTCCTGCAACAGCATAACCGTTTAGCTTAGATCGTGAAACTGATATATTTTGCAATACAACTCCAGTCTCTTTATATTATCACTGCTGAATATAGTTATGTAGTTACTATCGATAACTGTGATTCAGAAATTTAAGTAGAGAAGCAGATTGCTCATACAAACAATTAACAAATCCCATCGTATATACAGATTGTCGTATTTAAAAGTTAATATGCATCTTCAAATACACACACATAAACATGTACCTATGTATGTATGTATACAACAGTTCAAGAATGTGGCCCCCCACACCACCGGTCTTATGGTGGTGTGGGTAAACCGAGAGCGCGAACACCATGCGCACCTGGCATTCGTTCCGTATCTTTAGAGCGTGAACTTACATTTTGTCTGAGCAAACTCGCAAATATTAAAATAAAATGCCCTTAGCTGTCGAGGAAAAAATACAGATTGTGTTATGGTATGCGAAGGATAATTCGTACAAAGACGTGCAAAATTTATTTGTATAGTTCATTATAATGTTTTGTTTCGTTTTAAATGTGAGAATTTTATTTTAGTTACAATTTTTATAGTTTTGTTTCAGTTCAATGTTAATACATTATACATCAATTACCAAAATAGCGGAGCAATTCCTTAAAGCAAACGTCTGCATACTAGCTTTCAACGTTTTGCACTGAAGCCTCGGTCTCGGTACCCGGTGTCCCCTCGATATGAACTCATCTGTATTCCCCTATTATCGTACCCCTCCATTTCATGTTTGCATGCACATGTGTGCGTGTCTGTGTTTCCCTATATCTACTTTTATTTCAGTCAAACGGTATATGTATTATGTTTACGTGTAATATATGGTAGTAAAAATATTTCTGTAGAATATATACTTTCTATAGCTTCCGCGATGTTCTAAATGTTGTTCGAGGGAGTAATTTCATTCATGTCAAAGGCAAACTTCTATCTCCATTTCTTAATTGTCGCTCCCAAGTTACTATTTCTTTTTATTTCAGTTCTGCGTTTAATTCCTGTAGCTATGGGTGCACTAGAATGCGGGAACTTTTGTCCTTGTTATTATTACATTTATTTATTAGAAAATGTGTGAGCATAACAAGCCGTTGACTATTAACATTAAGTACTAAATATCTAATTGATAAATGTTGGTTTTTGCAGAATTATAAAAAAACTATAACATTTATAAATTATAA
Source organism: Amphimallon solstitiale (assembly GCA_963170755.1). Lineage (NCBI taxonomy): Eukaryota > Metazoa > Arthropoda > Insecta > Coleoptera > Scarabaeidae > Amphimallon > Amphimallon solstitiale. The sequence goes on from OY720680.1 coordinate 105,959,023, forward strand.
CTCTAAATAAAAACGCGAGGTTTTAGATAAACATCGACAGGTGCTAATCCATGTTTGTCCACCTTCCAAATGTTATAAAAAAATAAAAATTTCAAACAAGTATGATGCGATTGCGATGATGATTTAGTTCGATTATAAATACAGCATGAAAAATATACAGTGTGATAAAATAAATAGATAAATAAAAACAAAAAGCACTAACCTAAAATAAAGCGCAGTCACGCAGCACAGAGAAAGATGACGGGTGATAAAAGAATTTCTAGGGCCTTCTTGAAAGGGGCGCATACTTTTTCTTTCCTGCATAACACAGCCATCATCTTACTTAGGCTCGTCAATATTACTTTTTTAAAAATGTGCTTCATTCGCACGGTATTATTATTATTATTATTATGTACAAACGTACATAAATGCGATTATAGAAGCATTTATGTACTTGATCTCCATGCAAGATGAAAATGTTTATTTTTGGAAAAAAACGTCCTGATTTTTTTTCAATTGTGAGTATAAACATTTAACGAAAATTATATAAGAGTGCAATTCATTATTAGTATATTAACAGGCGAACTTGGCAATTATGAGTTTCAAGAAGATTGAGTGTGAATCTAGGAATTTTAGAGAAAATACAGATAAAATAATAAGATATTTTTTCAGCTAACACTATACGCACGCTAGTTAGACTTTAAAAATTGAAATTTTAAATTCGCACATGTTTATAGTAAAGAAATACTGGGTGAGTCGGGAGGAAAGCATCCATGTCCAGAAATATATTTTACAGGTAAAAGGAATGTTAGAAATCTCAAATGTCATGGTCTCTTTTTTCTGTTTTCAAGCGGTAGATTCAATCCAAAATACATTATTTTAATTTCATGCCTTCATGTGATAAGTGGTGTTATTTCAGTTTGTTTTCAAATTACTGCATCTTAAGTTAAGGGTCCTCGCTGGTGAATGGGAAATGTAATATTGGTTGCATAGCACATAATTTAATAAGCCAAGGATGTCCGAGTACTTTTACACATAGGGAACATATAATAAATATTTGAAATAATAACTCAATATCTAAGCGAATAAAAATTCATTTATGTCCAACTATTTACACATTTGTAACTGCGGGAAATATTTATAGCAGAATAACAATTCATTGTAATGTGGGTTGCCTAATTTTAATTTATTTTATATTCATTTTAAACAAAGTAAAGAATAGTTGAACGAAAAATAAGTGCACAGCCGGGTAGCTTTCTATTCAATTTATAACGTGAACCCAAGCAAACGTATCTCCTGCGAAGGATTTTTGAGAAAACTGGTTTTTAATATTTTGACATATTAATTAATTTTCTGTAATCCGATAATTTTTTTCTAAATTTGATTCTTCAGCCGGGTAGATTACTAAATTCTTCATAAGTTGACGTTGAAAGGTTTTCTCCATCTTTAAAATCAACAAAAATATCTGGATTCTAAAATCTGCTATTTTGCCATTGTTGACAGATCCACTAGCGAGGACCCTTAATGTTATTGTGTGAATGTGAAATATATATAGAAAACAGTGACTGAACGTTTATTATAGGACCCGTTCGATTGAAAGTATTTATTACAAAATGTCAAACACTTAATCTTATCTTGAATATGTAATGCAAGCTATTTCTTTGTAGCATCTGTTGTAGAATATGGTCGCCTGTTTTCACATCGGAGAACTAAAGACAAAAGTGTTTTTCCTAAGAATAGGCTATAGTGACGATCGTAGTAAAAAATTAGTCAATTCTCAATAAATATGTAGTCTTTTTCATATTTGAAACCAGTTAGAAACGACAATGGTGTATTTTTTTATCATGAATTCAATTGAATTTGCAATTATTCTAGTATTATTTCCCAAATTTATTGAATAATTGATCTAATTTCATTAACTTTTTGGTTGAAATGTACGTAACTAGCAACTCTGTATTGGAAATAATTTTTATGAGTCCGAAATCTATTGTGTAATCGCGACAACAGCCGTCAAGGGAAGAATATTATACTGAAGTTGGTATCATTCCTATGCGTCGTATAATTCACTATAGTTGTCATTTTGAGCAGAAAAAATTAGAGTGAAAGTAATTCTGGTAAATTTGGAAGTCATGTCTGAAATAAGACAATATTGCAATATTGGATAGACAAAATCTGACATTTAAATTTTAATACAAATCAGACTTAAGTTACACATAACCTACTTAATTTTAGATTTTTTCTGAACATCCGGTATTAAACAATGCTAAAAATACTATTAACTCGCCGGTGAAAACGAAAAAAGAAAATATTCATCATTCAGGAATTTTTCGAATTTGTTAAAAAACCAATTACTCTTCGTACTAATACTAATAAACTACCATTTCATTTTATCACAAAAATTTCTCCTTTTTAAAAAATGTCAAATATGTTAATCACCACGTTCATATCTTTGTACTGGAGCCAAGCTCCATTCAATATTGAAAATGTTTTATCTCCGGTGCTGTTTTCCAATAAAAGTAAGTTCTAAATAGTAATCAATAAGAACCAGAAAGCTAGCGAAACAATTTTTCTGAAATTTTGCAAGTGTAAGTTTCACAATTTTATAAAGATTCTCTCTTCCAATATCTAGCGATATTCGCTTATTTTATTACTGAATTTTATCTTTAAAATCACAAACTGTTCAAGACCAGAATGCTTGTCACTGCTAACTAAGAATCTGAACGTGGAATTAGATGGATTAAAAAAGGTGTCCTTTAGTTGAAGATGATCCAACATCACCAATTACTGCTCAACTGGCCAAAAAAGAGTAATACAAACATTCCTGGAGTAAAACTTGCAAAATCACACCATTCATAGCTGGTACATTATCTACAACTAGAATATTATGCTCGCTACATGTAATTTTGTTGTCAGATAAGTGGTAATCCACGTGATGTATCGCACATAGTGGGTACTGATGAAGTAATATTCACACCTGATGGCATCATTATTCTCGAAACTTCCATATACGTCCGTAGATTAATGTCACACAAGTTTTCGGTGAACGTGTGGTGTGGTATGTTGGACAGTTATTTAATTGGCTCTTTCATTTTGGGGCGTCATAGGAAACCAATACATTAAATTTTCGAAATGAATTAGAATAGATAATTCTTTTTCTTTGTATTGTTAGAACGATTGAGGTTCTGCAAATTTCGCTCTTAGGGTCAAGCAACGTTTGGATGAAAGGTATCGTGGACGTTGATTAGTCCTCCGGCATAACACTATTCTACTATTTTTTGTTGAACAGACTTAAAAAAATCGGATTTATGATAAATGCCTGTACCTAGTATGAAAGGAAGGCATGAATCAATGAGAAGAGACTAACGGGTGTCCTTTGCAAACGAACTGCATTTTTGACGGTGTAAATCCAAAATAAATAAAAATCGGATAAGAACATTAGAGTTTTTAAGATTATTTTTCAAATATGCATTCTTCTCTGAGAGTCATTGGGCCTGACATAACTTGAGTGCGCGAAGAATTCGAAAATGTTCACGGTAGATTCTTAAATTTTGGTTCTGAATGTGCTCCAGCAAGTTTCCAGTACGTCTTACAACCACAATGACATTTCCCGAATCTTCTGCGGTCTACAAGAGTACGCACGATCATCCATGTGCATTTCTGCTAATATCAAGGAATATTCCACCAAGAATTTATTGAAGAGAGCAAAAACAGTCAAGCAAATTATTTAGAAATGCTGTAGGTATTACCAATTCACATAGTCACAGTGCGCTCACTGTGAGAATTTCCAACCAAAAAAAAAACCGTTACTCAATTAAATTATACTGGCTATTCGCCTAACTTGCTATTACCAACATAACATCTTTTTCGAATATAATTTATATCCCTGGAACATATACGCATGGAAATGGTATATTTGAAATATTTAGGGTATACAGAGAAAATATCATTATCTAATGCCACATTATTACCTCATTCAATCAGGAGAAGATATTATGATATACCTATACTCAATGCTAATCTGAAATTATGTGTAATTTTGAACTTGTCATTCGTTTTGTAGTCATTATAAAGAATTGTTTTACTCAACAGTATTCCGAAGAATTAGGTCTTCTTCCAGAAACGGGAACGTTGTTCAAAGCAGTGCATAGATGCCTATATGGGAGAGCTCTTTGAACTCAACAGTGGCCAATAGAAAACAGTTCCATATATAACAATCTACTTTCATCCAGTTTATTACGGAAGGAAAAACATCATTTGAAAATTGAGAACGCATTTGTTTGGATAAATATCATTTTGAAAACTGTAGGTTTTTCTGTGATTTATCCAAAATACCTAAATAGTTGGTTCTATATTGCATGATTGAACTCAATGATTCTTCCTTGCAAGTACATTTGTTCATTTTTTTAAGTAGAAGTAATATTAATTGTATAGATTCTTGGGCACTGGCAATAATGAAAAACTCTTAGGACTACTGTTGTATGTAAGCTCAAGTAACTCTGTACAAATAAATAGGTTTTTCATCCTACATTTAATCAGAGGTAATTTTATCAACAACAATAATATATATTGAGGTAGCTAAAATGAAGCTGTTGAAATGCCAGATCGTGAATGTAAAATATCGCAATAATTGTGGATGTGAATTTTTTTATTGAAAAAAAAATACTAATTTATGATGAGTTCATTTTTAATTCAATGCATGATGAGCCTACAATTTAATAATTAATTAGTCTTCTTTTGTGGCAGACCAAACAGATATACTGCATGTTGTATATGTGGCGCTCAACTTGCAATGTATGCATGCGAGAGTCACTATCCTACCGAAATCACAAGACACTTTTTAAAACGTAGACTTTTTGCTGATGTAGCACAAGTGAGACCACACATGTATTATTTTGGTGCTAGAACGTATTCTTCCATCAAATCGACGGATATTGTCTACTTATTCAAAATACGCACAAAATGTCACAAGCTAACAGTGCTCTTGTATAGTGAGCAAGGAAGTTTTGAAGGCATAGAATAATTTACACATATAGAGATTTTACACTGAGTAAACACCAGAGAAATATAAATGTAGACTTATCCCTAACAAAGTAGAACCCAGGCATATATCAGATTAAACGAAAATTCATAAACCAAACCAAATGGACTAATTTTCACTAGTTAAACGAACTAATTGTTCGCCACTTATAGATACCAAAAGATACTAAGGGCATAAGTGCAATCAACAACACAATACCGTTGTTAGTCTTCGTGGGATTAGTCTATTCATAAAGATTCTAACACTTCTAACTGTCTCGTTATTATCAGGAACAAAATTATGTAATGATAAAAGAAGTAGGTACTCTTTGTCATGAATTTCCATACATTATTAGCGTAAAAATAAGAATATCAAAAACCATATGCCTAGTTATCTGTTTCAGTGGCAGGGATTTAGAATAGTTCACTAGTTCAATGATAATAGTTCAATGGATAATCTCCATTGAATATTTAATCAACGACTAAAGGAGGAGTGAATTATCGGTGGACATACAAACATGTTTGTAGGGTTTCCTTTAGACTAGGACGTAATAACGATAGATTCAGAGTGAAATAGTACACGAAGGACTTGCATATATATATATATTGTATGGTATACAGCATGTATCAATTTTCATTAGCCATAGGCGATTAATTCATGCAATACGTGACAACATGGCACCCCCTACTTTCCTCTCCAATGCGAGCGCGACCGATTCAAGCTCAAGTTATAGCAGTAACTGTTGGACCACTGACTTGGATGTTTGTAATGCGTTCAGAAATAATATTTACGCCTTGCAAGGATTTCTTTTTCTTTTTCCTTTCAGTAAATGCAGAGAATTATTAAGCTGCGTTCACGCTGCATGACACAAACAAAAGCGTAATTCTAATAAAATTAAAAATAAGGTAAATAAAAAAGGATTCTGAAAATAATAATAAACTGCTAGATCCGGAGATCGCGGCGACCATTTGATGTTTCCCGTTCCAGTAATAAGACGGGTTTTATTGCAGACTAGATCGCAACGTGTTCGCAGCTAAAGATTGAATGTAAAATCTGGTGGGGAGATCGGAGAAACTCGATGTAATGTCTATTGTTGCCGGGATTGGTGACGGACGGTAGAGGTGACACACGTTGCCATGTATTATTTGTATACGTATAAATCGCACGTAAACATTGAATCCCTATACCTAATGAAAATTGACACATACGGTATGAATGTGGTAGGAAGTACACGAAACAGACAAAAATATCTCTCTGGAAGTCAAAGCTGATGAACAAAGAAACTCATAAACTCGCTTCCCAATAGGCGTAAAGGAAAATTAGGTAATATGGGAATTTATGATAAATTAAGTATTCCAAGGCCACATCATCTGGTTAGCTATCATTAGACATGAACTTGGTAAGAGAAACCCTAAGTATCTACCCTTGTGTGTTATTTAGATATATATGATTCGACCTGTAAATCTGGATGTTGGAAGAGTTACAATGATTAGTAAGGGTAAAGCAGGTCCATCTAACAAGATCAATCGAACGGAATAATTCCGCAAGTAGTTAGGGTTAAAATATTTCGACTTTTACAGGCTTTGGTAGAATTACGGCCGTTTCATAAGAAATTATTGTCTAGTGGACTGTTGTTAAGATACATTTTGTCAAAAGTTCCATAAATTCGTATGTATATTCAAGGAAGAACATATAGACTAGCAACTATTAAAATAAAGCGATGATTGTGATAAAATTCTTATAATATTGATATACTTATTAAATTATTAATTGAAAGCTCCAAAATGTAATTAATTTATATAAAGCAAATGATTATGAGTTATAAACAAAATGAAATAACGTCACACTTTTTACATGAAAATAGCAGTTTGATAAAAGTTATGTTAAATGCATATGTTAGTTGGTGTAAATGATATTGCGTTAGAAAAGCGTAAAATATGGAAGGGAATAGATTATAAGGATGAAAGAAATAAAAGAAAAGATAGATAGATGTACATTCAGGGAATTACATTCTTATAACATTTTCTATATTTTTATCATATTTACGTAATTGAAAGTAAAAAGAGGCATATAATATGAAAATATTTGAAATTGACGTACAGTTGGAGTGCAATGTAATATTCATTTTAACTGTTTATTGCAAAAATTATTTCAATATTTCTTATCAATTATGAATTTCGAAAAAAACAAGAGGAATATGTAAAATAGCTAATTTCGGCCTTCATCGTGTGATTCTTTAACTTTTAATGTTTAACAATATTATTCGAAATATGGCAATGAGGTTAAAATATTAATTATACATTACATTCCCACAAACTCTACATTGTAAATATGCCCTAATTAAGACTTATACTAATAAACTCTACAGAAAAATAGAGTAAATCTATTTAAAAAGACCACTAAAGGGAAACAAAACACTATCTAACTACTTAAAAAATTACTATTACAAAAACACGCTTGCGCCAGCATGGAAATCAATCAAGTTAATTAATAATATTTCTGTATTAGTAACATTGAGAATAAATAGTAAAAAGAAAACACTGAAACCATTTGGTGTACGTCATTTTTACTATTTGGGCTTACTTTCAAGGGTTCTAATGTTTATTTAGTAAGATATGTGCGATTCATATCTTTCAGTATGTAAAATTAATAATAGAGCGACCAAGAGAAAAACCAACCACCTAATAAAAGTTAGGCATATAGTAAACTGGAATATATTAACAACATATACAGCATTATTGTTAATAGATGTCAAATATATTTATGCATGATAATACCATTAAAATAAAAGCTTCAAAAACAAATGTCGAGAAAATATAATACTTATATGTTTACAACCTCTTACCCAGATTTAGCGTGTAACACACATATAAAATGAGTTGGCGTTTACTCAATATGTTGGAACACAGTAACGCAAAATTCGATAACGCTGTCTAGACAATATCCGACGTAAGTAGTAATGATGATTTTTGCTCAACTAGGAGCATGCTCGTCTGCTGAATGCAACCAATACTCTGTTGATATACTTGGAGTCTAAATGTGTGTCACCGAGTGGTAAAATAATTACTTTTTTTATTTTAAGATAAAATTCTACAAATCGTTGTATATAATACAAGGGTAGTTCAAATATAGAGACTTTTAACAATTATGTATTAGGTAAATATTATGACAAAAGCATAAATCTACGTTTCTGCATTTATTCAAGGGAACTGGACAATTTTTAATGTCAACATTATAAAAAGTAAAGAAGCAAGTGGACTTTTCCTCTTGTATATAGGCCTCAAAATTCTCCTCTCCCAGTGGCACCTATAGTAGTGTATAATGTGTGCATTCAAAACTCATAACAGGTTAGATTATAGTTCGAAAAAGTAGTTCCACCGTTTTCTAGATCTCGCCGATGAGATGACAAATGTAGAGAATGTAATCCGGCGTTCGGCGATTGTGTGGACACGGACGGGTTTCACTTTATAAGTCAGAGCAACTATGACAAAATAAGCCTAGCCTAACTATTACCGAAATCGCCGGGATTATACGTGCCCTCCGAAGCACGGTACCAGCTCACAGAATTTTTTTATAAAGAGAAGAATATCTAGATGGACGCCAGGAATTCTTCGCGGATATTTTATTTCCCTCTATGTCGTAGGATTGGTGTTTTCAGTTACTGAACTTATCAATTTCTTCCTAATCTTGTCGCCTTTCTGGTTTCAACGATATCGCGTCCTGTTTTCTTCTTTTCCTTATTTCCTCATCTTACCCTGCAATTGTTGTCCGATACCTCACTTCAGCTGTTTTGAGTTCGCTTTTATGTATTTTCACTGGTACCCACGATTCGCTCTCATATAACAGACTTGGAACGACTATACGTTTATAGATTCTTCTCTTATCCGTGTTCTTTCTTCTTTCCCCCCTTAATATTGTCTTATTCATGATGTGGTAAATCTAGATGCTCTTTTGTCTTTTTCTGGCAATAATGGCTCCAAAGTACTCATAAATGATTACCAAATCTAATGTATCTTATTTGCAGTTTATTATTTCGTTTCCATTTTCATGTTATTGATTATATCATCACCTTGCTTTTCCTTATGTTTATTTCCTCTCAATTTTATATAGTAAATTTTCGGTTTTAGTTGGTGTGTCTCCTATGTTTTCCCTTTTGGTTTTGATTAATCTGTGCATTACTACTACACAGAGTAACGAGCTCAGACTATCCCCTTGTTCTGTTCCGCTATTAAACTAGAATGTTTCTGATTTTAGCCCGTTTTGTTGTAATCTTTTGCTTTGTATTCTGGTATATGGTCTTTGTAAGGTTTATACGTTTGTTATGAACTTCTTGTGATTTAATTGTTTCCCAAATTACTCTTCCTATCGTGTCGTAATGTTGCTATTAAATCAATATATACCAGGTATAATTTGTCTCGCGTTTCTTGAACCCTTCTATTCAATTTCTCATCATACCTATGTTGTCATTTGCTGATCTATATGCTCTAAATGTCACCTGCTCATATTTCAATTTGCCAGTTAGTTTCCTCCTCAATCGTTTTTCTATAATTCTTGTGTATGCTTTGATTTTTACAGAAGATAAACACATATATAAAACATAAACACAATCAGTGGGGTATTTTTTGTTATAATTGGGAGGACAGGATTCTTTTCTCAATCCTTAGATATTGCTTCTTCATTCTATCCTTGTTGCATATACTTGCCTTCATCTCTCATTCATTTTGGCATTTCTGACTCCGACCTACGGCTTATTTTTGTATTCAATAGTGCCTCTTTCAAATTCTTTCATAATTGTTTTTTCCATTTGAATTCCACTTTTTTCACCTTTTCTCACAGTTTTTTGCGTTCCATCAAATTTTTCTGCATACTGAGTGCTCCACATGTTTTTTCTACTTGAATTCCTCTTTCTTCATTGCCTTCCATCAAATTTTTCTGCATAGTGAGTTCTCCATATATCACAAATCTAGATTTTGTCTATTGTCATTTCATCTCATCAATTTTTCATCCGTCTTATTTGTTTCGTCTCCTTCCTTTCATGGTTTTTATTCTTCCCAAAAAGTTTTTTTTGAATAATCATTGTAATTGTCCTTTATTTGTTCCCAAAATTTTCACAGGCGTTCTTCTTTGTCTTTTCACTACTAGTTTGACTCACTTTTTCATTGCGACGTAGTTTATTTTGTCTATCGTACTTGTTATATTTCTCCCATGTGTCTTTCTTGTCTAGTTTTCACTTTCAGTTCTGTTGACCACCCGTTCGTTTTTTGTTTAGCCTTACATTTTACAAATTTCTCTTCTCAATTAAAACTTTCTCATCTATCGACTATTATTCCCCATTCTATATCTATCTGCCTAATCTATATTTTTCTTTTGTCTTCTTTTTATACGTTTACTCTTTTTCCTTGTTGTTTTTTTTTCAATTTGTAGTGCAGCAGTTACCATTTTATGATTTGTTCCTATTTCGGTGCCTGAAAGTATTCAAGTTCCCAAATATTAGGTGCCGACCTAGTATTTAAATCCAATTAATAGGATATCGCATTCGGTTCCTAATTCTGTTATTGAAGTGTGCTATTCTCTTATTGCGATATCGGACCGAGAGCCTGTTATTACTAGATAGAAACTGAATCCTGGTATTGAGAATCATATCCTGCTCCTTTGGTATGGGATTTGAATCGCATCAATGGAGTGTCCAAGTCGATTCTGATTTGTAACAATACGGAACTGATGTTTAATGTTCCCACATTTTTGAATGCGTTTTAAAATAATTTTGTCCTAAAAAATAACACATTATAATAGACGTTATTTTGTGTACATTAGGTTTAGTTCTTACGATCGGATAGTCAAATATGCCATTAATCTTTTTTTTTTATTATATCTGGATTGTCCTAAAATTATTTTAACTGTACATATTTGCCATTAAATACACCAAAATTCATATTACATGCATTAAATGTTGCTAATTGTAAGATACACTTAAATTATTGCCAACGGAATTCGGATTAAATGGAGGATGTGTTTTATACAGACTACACATTTTAAAATGTTACATCCTATTTGAAAATTGAATAATACCGAAGGCATTCCAAAACTTAGAGTACCAAAGTTAGATGTGGTGGAGCAAAAACCGAATATTCATCAGTATAGTCAAGAGTAATTTTGATGTATTTTGCACGTAAACGTGTATATTATAATAAATAATTTTTGCTTATGAAATAAATCAATATGGTAGACATTTGCCAAAATAACTGCACTGGTATATCAAATAATGGACACACCAATAATTTTCAGGGGATTTAAAAAAAACTGCCGAAAATAATAATAACTTGTGCAAAATATTTAAGTAATGTGTTCAATGATGGTACTGTAATTAATTTCTAAATGTCCTACATATTCTTGAAGGAAGGTCAGTAAGTATTCTATGAATGTGCTAGTCGTAGTACAATTTTGAAAAAGTGATTTGTAGGCTACTTTAGTAGTAATACTCTATGTTTATGAGAACAACGGATTCGAAATAAAATACTTGGAAAACAAATTTGAAATTTGAATTTAAAGTTCTGCTAGAGTAGTTTCAAATCTGAAAATTATCTGGATATTCGTATAGTTCATTAAATACATTAATTGGAATTTTGAGAGATCGTCATTTTGGTTGCCTTCATTTACGCATTCCTTGAAACGAATGAATGCGTAGAGTCTTGATGCTGTGCAGTTATTAATGGAAATTTGTGAAAGAATCCTCTAAAACGTAGAATATTCACTGACCATTACTGAACATTCTATGGTAAAGGGGTACAAGTGTTCTTATGATCACATGTAGAATTTCATTACAAGAAAAAATGTTTCACTTGATTTTGAGCTGTATTTTAAAATTAAATTTTAGCTAGATGCATATCCAAGGTGTAACAGAAGTATCAAATAATGGCTTTCACTTTTTATTTCGAAAAATTATGAAGACATGTTGCAACAAACTTTGTTTTTTTTTAAATGGCACTCCTAATTTCTTTTGCAATTTTGAAATTATTATATTATTTTTAAATTTTCATAATGCAAAAATTAATAGAGAACAATAGACTTATTTTAAAATCGTAAATATGGAAAATTAAAAAAAAGAACAAACAAGATATGAACAGAAAAAAAAGTAATATATGCACAATCATAAACCAAACCACATTTGCCTAAAACATTTATCTTTTCGAAATTTACAACTATTATTTGATACTTTTGTTATACAGCTTGTATATTAAAATGGATCAAAATATACAGTGCCGTTTTTTTTATTAACAGTATAATTTAAGAACTCTAGTTCCTATACAGAGACAATAAGCAACCCCAATAATAAAAATAGATTGTAATTTTGAACACTATAGACTTCTTCTGTAAGTTAGAAATCTTGCAATAACAAAGTTATCGAAACGTCGGCAAATATATTTGCACCTTCGTTTCTGTATATAATAAATACTTTAGGTAGCAAGACTATTATCTTAGGCACTTTTTATCAATTTTTATAGTGATTCTATCCTACATGTTTATTATAGAGGCCAAACTATATTGTCAGCATATTGCCATTGAATGTCTGCCTACGCACAGCTTGCAATGGCCGGGCGAGGGGGGGGGGCGATAAGAACTCTTACTTACTTTATATGACTTTTTGCTTTTATAGAAATTGTAAACAAATGTTGTGGTAGCACTTTCTCAAAACATTCTGTGGTCAGCAATGTATTACATTATCTAAATTTGCTAACATATACATTTTGATTTATCCTATAAATATGCTATAACTATAATTTATAATATATATGTTACCGTGAAAGACCGAAAGTAGTGAATGTCAACATCCGCCGGTGGATGTCGACAAATACCAAATGCCTTGGTGAAAGTCCGAACATTTCTTAATTGTATTATAGATTCGGACTTTTACCGGTATATGTCGACAAACACAAATGAGGTCCGGTGAATGTCGGAAACGGCAGGTCGCAACAAGTTTTTAGACGGTTCCAGCATCTTGTTTCAGTTAGCTTTGCCTTCGTCAGAGTAGCTGCAAAAGAGAGTCTTCTACTTCAAGCAACAAAAATGTTGCGAACCTCAAAAAAAAAGTTTCCTCCTGCCCAAATTGGTGATACCGTAAGAATTCAAGTCCCTGATGTCGACCGTGGTCGTACAGACCCTCGAAATGTGTTAGCGGTTGTTGTTGGAATAGAGGATTCAGCCTTTTATAGACTAGCTAACAAAAATGGTACCTTGAAGCAGCTTTTCACCCGTAATCAGTTCGTAATTTGTAAAGAAAAGTTAGTTTCCATGGACGAAGTTTCAACAAAAGAAATGTCGCTAAGAGAAGCAGCTTCTGCTAATTCAAAAAGTGGAGGGCAAGGCTACACACGTTGTAACTGCAAAAGAAAGTGTTCCACGACTAAATGCAGCTGTAAAAGCAAGGAACTTTTGTGCAATTCGAAGTGTCATGGTAGTTTATGTTGTTGCAATAAATAAGATATTGTTATTATTTTTTATATTTCATTTTATATTTTTATGTTCTACTGTTTGTTTTGAGTTCAACAAAGTCTTTTTCCCATATTATTTTAATAAATAAAGACCTATGGGGTTTTTTTTTTATTTAAAAAAAAAATGTTTTTAACATACACCATGAGTGCATGCTGAATGTCGACAATCGCCGGTGTAAGTTAGAAATAATGAAATTTCACCAATATTTCGGACATACGTCAAGCAACGTTGAGAATGTTGACATTCACCGGTGAATCTCGACATTCACCAGATTTCGGTCTTTCACAGTAACATATATAACATCAATAAACGCTAATGATGTTTAGCGGTCGAAGAAAAAGTTTAGAAACTGAGCAAAGCGATACCTTTAACTCTGTCTGAGACCAGTAAAGACGAAACTATGTCAAATATGTACATAGTTTCACCAATCATCACTCTAGTCGCTGCTAGAGTGCCTTTCTAATCAGAGTGGTTTTTATCTTTATCGCATTTTTTAAATACATATTGTTACGTTAGTTTTGAATAGAACTATATATTTCGGAATTTTGTACCTTTTATTTATTTTGATAAGATTTTTGTTCTTTTTCTGTCTTTTGACGTTGGGGAATTTTCGTTTAATTTATTTTATTCATCACTTTAATATAGCTTGTAGTAACGTACGTTCAAGGATTATAATCAGATTAATTTCTAATTTATTGCATGGTCCCGACATCTGTTGGTGAATAACGGTCTTTACGATAATAGTTATCTACTTTGCAACTTCGTTTGGTAACCGTGTTCTAGTTCCCGTCTTCGTCGTTGGCGCGTGATCTTCGCAGATTTTAGGTGTGCCTGTGGAATTTTTAATATCTATCGTTATTCGAAGAGTTGCAGATATATTAGCACGACCGCATCTGGTTCATTGCACTTATTGCGGCATTTTGCCACATCGGTATCGCCTAATTTTCGCTGAATTGTAGATTAAACTGCAGTGATCATTGATGTATATTATCCAGTAGATATTTTTCTTCCGACATATTAGTCCGATAATCAATGGAAGCGATCGATTAACAATTATATCTGGTAATTTTTTTTGCCTTTTGAGATGCCTAATTAGAATTATAGGTAATGTGTGTCGTTTCCCTTGTTTTTTAGCTATTAATCCTATGCAGAAATTGTTGTATTTTTCGACATAAAATTGGATTTGGAACCACGAGGCATAGCCGCCATCTTGTCCAATTTTGAAAATTTTGTGTGTTTAATCGTTTGAAGTTATCTTTTCTATACAATCCGTGGTGTTAAGGATCCTGGATGTCCACAGATAAAATCTACTTTTGTTATGTTAGGCGACCTAATTTTTTACATAGATAGAATATAAGCTGCCATATGAATGAAATCCTTAACTTAATTCGTAAAGGAGTTATGGAAACCTGACGCAATATTACAGGGCTCTGTATATATTTACAGTCTTTGGTACAAGCATTTATGCAGTTGGGTACTGTTATATATTTTTTATGTATACCAGTTTCAGTGATGGTATTGAGTGTTAGTAGTTTTTCTTTTGACTTTATTAATAGTGCATGTTTTTGGTTTTCTTGTAGTTCAGTTTGTTTTGCTCTGTTTAACAATACCTATAACGGTTGGCATTCTATTTTGTTAAAGTTATTCATAACGGGCATATTGTATAATAAAAAAAATGGCACTCTATGGAAAAACTGTTAATTTTCTAGGCATTTCAATACCTAAAAAATACAAATTTGTTATCAGTTCGAATTGAGAAAAATGTCGATTTTGTAATTTGAAGAATTCGAATTTGTAATACAATCAAGTTTGTCGCATTTCCTAAGTGAAAATGTGTTTGTGAAACATTCGTTCGTTGTAGATGTTTACATAGACGAGGTAACTAACGCCAAAGCCTCGATAATATTTCATACGCTACTCAAGTTATTAAGGACGAGAACTGCCCTTCTTTTCATCATAAATATGTATTAACATTTCATTATTACATATGATTACACAGATATAATTTACAATGACCAAGAAATTATGGCAAGTGTCAATATATAAATTGATAATTACCTGGATTTGTATTTTGAGTTTATATATTCCAGTTTACTTAAATATAAGAAATTTTCCAGTAGGTATCTAGAATTCGCAAGCCAGAAAGATTACTTATTCGTCGTTATACCTAAAAACAAACTGTTTAAGATTCAACAAAAAGAAAAGCACTGTAACGGAAGTTTTCGTTTGGAATACGAAACATATATTATATGATAATGGCCATGATTAGTAGTAAAACAAAAGAAAAAAAAACATCGGGATAATGGTAAATATTGTATGTGATTGCTTGTGAAATGGTGTTGTGGATATAACGGTATGATATCAAAACATTAATCTATGTAATAATAATAAATAGAGTAACAATAATAAAAAAGTATAAAGTGCTTAAAATCAATAACGTACACCAAATGGAAAATGTGCGGTCACCTATGCAATGGCGCTGCGTTGCTCTTCGGCGTCGGCTGCCGTCTTACCTGGCGAAACTCTTGAAAGCAGCGGATTGTGGATTTATACACAGAGGAACCCTACTTGTATTAAGTTGCTCAGCGATGAATTTATGTACCTCTTCTGTAAAAATAAATTATAATTAGTTTTCAAGTATTAATTTTACATTAAAAATCAACAATTGATAGACATACTAACGCCTCACAAAATAAATATATAGAGAGGAAATGCCTAACATTCAATTGTACATCATATTAGATCCATGACGACTCGTCTTGTTTATGTGCCTGATCTATTTTTATTTCTGTCAGTGACATTTGATATAACCAAAAAAAAAAAAAAATTATTCATAACTGTAACTTAATAGTAGTAACTGAAATGCTTTAAGACTTCAGTCTTTCTCAACTTCCGTCTTCCATAACGTAATCAAAGCAAAAATAAACACGAAAATTTGACAGGAAAAAATACACGACACACGCTTTTGACAGCTATGTTTTATCTGCCAACAGCAAATACAGTGGAATCCCGATTATCCGAGCTTATGTGGACCGGAGCCTACTCGGATAAGAAAAAACTCGGATAATCCGGAGAGAATTTGCAAAATAAATACATAGTGGCATTTAGACAAATTTATTAATCAATTTAAGATGACAAATATGATGTTATTTTAGATTGTGCAGAATGTTTACATCGTTTCTTAGCAGCGATATTTCGCCATCTTTTAATCAGCAAGACATCGACGGCCGTTGCTTCTTGTTGTTGTTCGACATATTGTAAAGCCGTTTCTAACGCTGCGAGTCCCTCTCCGTGAGACACTAGGGCATTTGTCTTCACTGTCATATGGATCTGCGTTGCTTGCATTCATTTCATCACTATGATTTGATTCTGAAATAATACCTGGTCATCTAAACTTTCCTCTGGATCATCAGCAACGATCCATTCCTGCACTTCAGCTGGTGTCACATCCTCGCATTCTTTTAGTCTTGTCAACAATTCGTATAAATTTATTTCTATTTTCTTTATCTTCCTCCTCTTCAGATGCATCAGTGGCCACAATCTTAGACCAAGATTTCTTGGGGGTCGATCGCTTTACAGCATTCCAACTTTCAGCCAGCCAATAAACAACATGTTGTAGATTAATCTCTTTCAAGACTTTAACTAAATCATCAGTTTCACTTTTCTTTAGAGCATGCTGTAGAAGAGAACGTATGTAGTTCCTCTTTACATTTTCAAGCACTCCTTGATCCATAGGCTGAATCAAGGCGGTGGCATTTGCTGGAAGAAATTTAACCGTAATATTTTCACTTTTCAAATGTTCTTCATTTGGATGAGATGGTGCGTTATCCATCACCAGCACTGCCTTAATCGGTTGACCGTTCGTTTTCAAAAATGTCTTTACACTTCGGCACAAATTCATCATAAAACTAATTCTTGAACAATTCTGTGTTCATCCAGGCACTTTTCTGATTTTTGTAGTAAACGGGCAAAGCCCCCTCGACAAGGTTTTTGAACCCTCGTGGCTTGGCCGATTTTCCAATGCACAATAAACGAAGTTTGTGTCTGCCAGAGGCATTACTGCAAGTTATTACAGTCAACCTCCCCTTGCTGCGCTTGTATCCAGGAGCTGAAGCCTCTTGTTTGGCAGCTGGAGTTTTTGCTGGCATCATTTTAAAATTTAAACCAGTCTCATCGCAATTGTAGATTTGATCTTTAGTGTAACCTTCTTCTTCTAATAATTTATTAATGTCATCTCTAAATTTTTGAATGCACGTGCTATCGGATGAAAGTTTCTCACAGCAAATTTGAAGTTTGCGAATTCCATGTTTTTTCTTCCAGCGATCTAGCCAACCGTCACTTGCTGTAAAGACATCTGTATTGGAGTTCGGGGTAGATTCATTAATTTGTTTACAAAACGATAATGCTTTTTCCTTCAATATGGGACCGGATAAAGGAATTCCTTTGCCCCTCTGTTGAGTAAACCATAAGTACAAACTGTCGCCAACTTCTTCGTAGTCACTTGGTTTCATGGATTTTCGTTTAGAAGATGCCGAAGCTTGGAGACTATGCCATTGTTTAAGTTTGTTGCGGTTTCGTCTCCAATCTCCTACTGTAACTTTGCCTACACCGTATTCTTCCGCTATAGCTTTGATGGATTCACCTTTATCTAACCGTTTTAACGCATCAATTTTGTCCTTTACTGTAACAACCACTCGTTTGCGTTTTTTCGGTAGTAACGACTGTGACATTTTCTCAAAAAAAAACAACATGTAAACGTCATCAATGACGTACAATTGAATATAACGCGTCTTCTCTATACTTATAGAGGAAACGCGTTACATTCAATTCTACGTCATACTAGATCCATGACGACTCGTCTTGTTTATGACACTGGATCTACTTTTATTTCTGTCAGTGACATTTCATATCACCAAAACAAAATTTTTTGACAATATAGTAACTATAACGTAATATATTTAGTAATTGAAATTTTATTTGAAATGCTCTGAGACTTCAGCCTTTCTCAACATCCGTCTTTCATAACGAAATTAAAGCAAAAATACACACGAAAATTTGACCGGAAAAATATACACAACACACGCCTTTTTGGCAGATATGATTTATTTGCCAACACTGAATTGAACTATTAGTCTATTAAAAATATGTAACAGTGAAATTTAATATTGAAACGGAAATTATGTGTTTATTTGCCCTCAAAATAATTTAACAAAGTAACTTTTTTTGTTTCTCTAATACAGTTATGACAACATGTAAACGTCATCAATTACGTACAATTGAATATAACGCGTCTTCTCTATATACTGGGGTATCTCTAAAAGGTGCGGAAAAAACGCTACCACACATTTCTGAGGGCAAAATATGACGATCTAACCCAACTTACCTCAGTCCAAAAGTGGATGCTTTCGGAGATACAGAGTGTCAAAAGTTCAATTTGGTTTTAGTTTTTATAAATAATTTCTGTAATAATTGGTATATTGTCACAATATTTAGGTAGGGGGGTTTCGTGGGGTAAAAAATTTAAATCTGCTCTCATTTTCATTGCAAAATGTAGAGGGCGCCACCTGCGGCATATTGTATCCATTTAAAACGTAATAACTTTTTTGAGACACACTGTATTTAACTTCTAAATAAAAATTCTTATTCTCCAATGTTTTTTATCTAGAAAAGGTATACCTGGTAGGAGTTGATTGGAGCAGCCGTTTATGAGTAATCTGGATATAAAAAATTCATTCCGTATATGGACACATATGCTTCTGTAATTTGGGTGTTATTCTTGTGGCAATTCAATGCAATGGTGCATCCACTTTTGGACTAAGGTAAGTTGGGTTAGATCGCCCTCAGAAATGTGTGGTAGCGTTTTTTCCGCACCTTTTAGAGACACCTGTATATTAATATTTATAATATTATAATACGTTGATATTACAATTATGTCTATTCAGAACTATTCAAACTATTTGAATCATTCTTATACCGTTTCAGAGTGCATGTCTTCCAAGTGGACATATATTTTATTTCATATTGGCTAAGATACGACGAGCCATTTATCCCAGCACAATGCAAAAACTCAAGTTGCACTTTAGACGCGTAACGCAAGCCAGCAAGAAAAAATGTTTTTTGATGCCTAGGATTTTAGAACTTATTTTAGCTATATTTGGGATATTGTATGTAAATAAAAAATCATTTGTTTTCTATATGTTCTACTTTTTTAGATCAGTGCTTTTATAAAATGCGGTTCTACTCGAAATGTGTAGTTCAAACTCCATTTTATGCAGCTGTAAATCACATATATATGGTCTGTTCCTGTATATTAATTAGCCCTATTTTCAGTCTACCGTCCAATTAGTTCCAGAAAAATTCACCAGATGAAGTAAACATTGTAGTCCACTAGAATTGAGGTTAGTTTGTGAGTTCTCGCCGTGCAAGGTGGGCACGCGTGATATTTGTGTTTAGGGAAAACGTTGTTATAAAGTTAAATAGAAATAAAAAGAGTTCGAGTAGAAGAAGTTGTGTAAATCATCCTGATGTGTTTTGCTACATATGCGGCGAATACACGTTAAAAGAAACAGAAAACTGCTATTGACTTTGAAAAGCGTACAACAGTAGACTACCGGCAAGAGACAAAGTCTGAAATTCAGCGTACCGATGGTATGAAGAGAATCCAGAGAACCTAGTAAATATTACTGTAATCAATCGAAAAACCGTAGCAAGTGGACTTACCCGTCTTTCTAGACGCTCGGTCCCTCGCTCAAAAGAAATGCCGATCCCAACGCTTCCCCAGCTACCAGAACGTTTCACCAGCTACCAGGGCTGTGTGAGGACGAGTATTGTCCGTTTAATTACCCTTGTGATACTAATGAGGTGAACGTTGATTATGAGGGAATGTCATCAATTCCGCAACATTTCAACCAGGATGAATTAAATGACTTCACCAGAGATTTCAAGATGATTGGCGCCTATTTATTGACAACGCAAAGCGAAGTTTGAAATGTGTCCTTCTGCACAATGGGAATAATGTAGTTTAATACCAATTGCTCACTCAACGAAAATGAAAGAATAATTAGCTTTGGTCTTGAAGATAAAGTACCATGAACATTAACGGGTGATTTGTGTGGGCTTAAATTTTTTTTCTTCGGACTGCAAAGTGACCACACCAAATACCCTCGCTTCTTGTGCCTCTAGGATAGCAGAGACAAAACACTCCACTAGGTTAGAAAAGAGTGACATAAAGGAGAAAACACGGACGTTCGCGAAAAGAATGTTCCCTTAATTGGTGGAGATAAATCATCTTTCCTCCATTTCACATCAAGCTCGGCCTTATGAAGCGATTTCTAAAGGCTCTTAAATAGCAACAGATCATACTTTGCATATATTGGGGAAAATGCCTCAGTTGAGTAGCAGCAAAATTAAAATGGGAACATTTAATGGCCCACAAATAAGACAAGCCATTAAATATTCTGCCTTCGTAAACTCGATGAATGAGGCTGAGCGAAAAGCCTGGACTTCATTTGTTGCAGTCATCATAAATTTTCTGGGCAAACGCAAAGCTTAAAACTATGCTGAATTGGGAAACGAGATGCTTAACAATTTCAAATCCCTTGGGTGTAACATTAGCATTAAGGTGCACTACTTACACAGCCACTTAGACTATTTTTATGAAAATTTAGTGACACCATTGAGGAAGAAAGTGAAAAATTTCACCAAGATATTAAAACAATGGATGACCGCTCCCAAGGAAGATGGGATGCGCACATGATGGACATATTTCTATCTTTGTATATAATATTCGTATACCTAATATAATAATAAAAATTGTGTTTAGGTTGTTTTAGTTGATCCACGGATTGATTTAACTTTAAAACACGTATATTACACCAAAATGTTATAACTTATAAATTTGAGATCCTAGGCATAAACTAATGCCATATTTGAATTCATCAATTTCACATGAAATCCGCTCGAAATATACCCCGGCATCAAAACAACTGTTGGTTTGTGTAATGATGACACATGGCGACTCTCCAGATGATGTTGGGAGGTATTCAACAATGGGTAATTGGCTTAATTATTTTTATAGGTGTGAATTGTATACACCGTTCCAAAAAAAAGTTGGTTAAATAAGCAAGTTCGTGGCATTTTTTGTTTTAAATGGGATGGTAAAAACAAAAACAACTGAAGTAAGTATGATTTCTAAAATATTAATAAGCATTTTTCTTAAATGGAATAGTCTGTATATCTTTAACTATTCTGAAAGAAAATAATATGCAAGGAGAAAATACTTTTGAACATTTAATACGATAGATAAATTAACATAATTTACTGTTTCCTGTTCCTTTGTACAATTTAATATGATTTAAGATCCTCGTTAAATTATCTTTCTCGTTTTTTTAGTTTTCAATGTTATTTAAACCTCTTACGTTTTGATGTTTATTATTATTTCTTTCATTGTCTATTTGATTATAGCTGTAATAATTAGTAAATACCTTAAGTGCATTTTATTTTATTATTTATAATTTTATAGTAGTAATGTGTTTTAATATTTTTACCGAATATTATTTGCTTCTAGAATATTTGAAAATACACACGGTTGCTTCATTAGAAAAAAAAATGTTTTGTGAATATCTCGGAAACGAAACGTTTAATTTTTTGACTATCTCATCGTCAGTAATAAGGAAGCAATTGGACATATTCCAACCTATCAGAGCAAGAATCTCTATTTTCCAATATAGATGCTTGCTTTCCTTTTAAACACATATCATTGGTTGTAAGTCCACCAGAGTTTTCAGTTATTTTGTATCAACAAAGTTCATCAACAAAATGGATGTCCCACGTTCGATTACGGGCTTCAGGATAAGGCTTTTATTTTTTTATTTTTTAAAAGTAAAAATTTGCCAACAAAAACTTTAAATAACTACACAACTAGAATGTTAGCTAATCTCACATGTCCAAATATTATATTATACGTTAATCAACCACTTTAGTAGGAGGTCATTTATCCATGGAGGCTCAGCAATTTTTATTAGTAATTTGCTGAGTGATAACCTTAGTAATATTGATGCCATTGGATGAGTTGTCTGTAGAATTGCATTTCGAGTGTGCAGCATCCTTTATAGTGGTCGTCATTTATAGGAGCACGAATGGTAACTATGCAATTTTTTAAAACAAATTTGAAGTGGCTCTTGAAATATTAAATAAATTCAAAAATCATAATATAAATATTTGTGGTGACTTTAACGTAATTTTCTTGAATGCTTATGAGAAGGTATATAGGTCATTGATTTGATAGATTGCTATAATCTCCAAATAACTGTAAAAGAACCTACACGTAAAAAAATGTTTAGATAATATATGTATTCAGAAAAATATTAATTATAAAGTTGAAGTAATTCACAGTGTTATTTCAGACCAATCCGCGCAGAGGGTACAGTTTTGTTTTGCTTAACATATATCAAACAAGAAGAAAATACAGTATAAAAGTGTCACCGACAGGCAGAGTATATGCAAAACTCCCTAATTTCTGGGTAGGGAAAACTGGTTGGATATTTTTGCTGCTTTAAATTGTTCAGATCAGTGTGATGCTTTCATTAACATAACTACGTATAATAAAGAATTGGCATTTCCTACGATTAGCAAAACAATAGGGAAGGGATTCGTATTTCATTACAAAAACTAATATATAATATATATATATATATATATATATATATATATATATATATATATTCATTATTATCTAGAAGTAATGAAGAAATGATTAACTATATAAAACGTATAAAAAAATAAATAGAAAAGTAACTAAAAATGCTAAATTATTGTATAACAACAATATTATGATACATTCAAAAATAAATCCAAATCAGCATGGAATAGTATAAACTTAAAACAGAAAACTAAAAACAACGGCTATATAACGCTTAAAATTGAAGACCAAATAATATCTAATGAGAATGATGTGGTAGAACATTTTAACAAGTATTTTTAAAAAGTAACGAATAGTATAGTACACGATGTGCTACATGAAAGCAATATAGAATTCAATCCGTTTACATTTTTCTTACACCCAGTTGAACACGAACTGCGTCAAGTAATCCTAAGTTTAAAATGTAAATTTTCCTCTGGTTGCGATAATATAAATGCCGGGCTACTTATGCACTGCACTGATCAGGCTATATTTCCCTTAATGTCATTAACCATTGAATCGTTTTTGGAAGGTTTTTTCCAGCCGCGGTTGAAAATAGCAAAGATTTAAGCTGGCTGAGAATTACCGCCCGATATCTTTGTTAAGTGTTTTTGCGAAAATTATTAAAAAGCTGGTAGCCAATAGACTAGGGTAATTTATGCAAAAGTATAATCTGTTTAATGACCACCAATTTTGCTTCAGAAAAGGTGGCAGCACAGTTTCAGCAATTACAAAGTTTTTAGATGCATTATACAAAAACATAGATGAGGGAAAGGCATGTGCTGGAATTTTTATAGACTTAAGTAAGGCATTCGATATAGTTGATCACAGACTGTTGCTACAGAAATTATTTAGGTATGGTATTAGGGGAATGGCCTTGAAATGGTTTCAGGGTTATTTAGAGAACCGCCTCAATACGTTCAAATTTGTAACGTTATTTCGGGGAAGTGGACTCTCAGGAATGGGATGCCACAGGGTAGCGTGCTACGGCCCCTATTATACATCATATACGTCACTGATATTCCATCAGATAACGTCTTCATGTACGCGGATGACATTTCACTTTTGGTTCCCACTGAGAAGATCCAAACACATAAGGATTTTGGATTTAACTGTTGACCCTACACCCGATTGGAAAGAGCATATGGTCCTGCATGTTTTGCGCTGGGTAGATTGGGGGATGTAGTGAATTATACAATATTGAAGATGTTCTATTTTGCTTGTTTTCACTCAGAGATGATAGCATGGGGATACATTGTTGTGATAGATAATAGTATATTATGCAATGAGCATTTAATGATAGCTATTAAGACACGAGTAGGAAAATTACAATACGAGGCGAAGTCGAGTATTGTAATGAATACGAGTGTCTTAATAGCCATTAAATGCGAGTTGCATACACTATTTTTTCTACGACCCATTTCATAAATTGAGGTTAAAATTTTCACTGCACCTTTGCGAATTTAGCTGGTGATAAATTGTTCGTGGTTACTAAGGCTTGTTCCATAATTTCTGGTGGACTCAAATTTTACATTTCACTGTCATTATCGCTCATTTTTACCGTTTATATTTTCAAAAAAGCACAAATTTTAAGTACTTACTTGTAAATTGCAGAGAACTGTCACATTTATTTAATTTGTATATCTGTCAGATATGCAGTCGCCATATTGAATATTGGAATGTCGCATTCCTATTGGATATAAACCTGTATCGTAATGAAAAATCTGTATTCCTATTGGATATAACTTGTATCATAATGAAAATCTGTATCGTAATGGACATCATTAAAGTACAGGTTCGGCATATCTAATAATACAATTAAAGTATGGGAGTAGAAAAAGTGTTTTATTTTTATATGTATTTGGACTTTTATGTATACATGTAGAAATGCTAATTAGTTTCTTATACATGTATTGATGTACTTTACATTTTATTTTATATTTACCATCTTTGTGACGTTTCCCATACTCTCTTTGAGTAGAGTTGGAATAAAGATTATTATTAGTTTGAATATAAAACACAATGACAAATGTGCAATAAAATAGTAATTTATAATGTAAACATTAAGAAAGTAATAGCGGAATTTAAAATGTGACCAATTAAATATGACATTGTTCACAACGTTTTTACTAGGGCCACTGTATTATAAACTATAGCTATTATTTAATAGTTTTTGCAATTTATTAATTTTATTTAATTTAATTTTTTCTTATATACAATCAATTTATAATTATTTTATCCTGTAACTGGCAGATAATAAAGTCTTAATTATTATTATATTAGGCAGTTTGTAATGTAGCACGTTTTTCCCTAGAAGAAATGTTTCCCATTAAATGCAAGAAAGACAGTCAATTGGTAGAAATGCTAAATCTATCTTCCGTTTTAATCTCAGAAGAATAGGTTCTTATGAGATATAGACATCTTTTATTATTTGAGGGACTTTGTAATTTAATATACCCTTTTCTAGAAAAGGAATGTCGCCTGTAAAATGTAAGATATTTCATACAATTCAAGTTAGCAGAAATGCGAAAAGATAATAATAACACAGACCTACCTATTAAACATTTTGAATGATTTTGTGTTGATAATGTCTTAACTATTTTACAAGCTCTGAATGCACTAATATTAACAGATTCTCAGGGTTTTCAAGAAAAAATCATTAATTAAATTAAATTAAAATTAATAAAGAAAATATTTATTTTCAAAAATAGAGCAAAAAATATCTATTCACACAATTTGATTTTGATAAGACTACTCTGTAATTTATCTATTCCGTTTTTCTATAAAGCTACGTCTTAAAGAACTTTTATGGATTGCATCTGGAACATTATGTTTTACTGACCAACAGGGGTGCGTTCAGAAATGTTGGATAGGATACTGGCATGGTCAGGTCATATTTCATGACGTCATCCACTTGGTAAACTTGGAGCGCTTTACAATTCTTAACGCCGTAGAGTGAGTCGAATTAGTTTGTGGCAAAAGTCAAAGGGCAAAGCTAAGCATTAGAGTTAGGGATTATGTATGAAAAAGTAAAGACATCAAAGAAATAAGTAAACTAATTAGAACAATGGATTATAATTGAAAAAAATCTTTGGATCAAATTAAATTTTCCAAAAACAAACTGTTCAAACTCCAAGAAATACCCATATGACCATATGATGTGAAATAACATGAAATTATAATTATAACCTTAAAAAACACTCAGAACCGCGCTTATTTAAAGCGCATTCGGGTCGGGATATTTAACCCCGACCCGAATGCGCATGAATCGCCCGCTATTAACCATCACAAATAGGTGGGTGATGGAAGGAACACTGCGAACGTCGCACCAATCATTTCTGAACGGCAATGACGTCATAATTTTGGGACATCTTCTTGTTTCTGAACGGCAAGTGTGAAATTGGAGTGACACTTGGATAACATTCTTTCCTTTTCTGAACGCACCCCAGTAGTGCCTCCTCTTGACTATGTAAAATTGGAGGTGTGGCGAAATTTAGATTTGAGTTGGGTGTAAGTTCTATGCTAAAGCCAAAACATGCAAGAAATAAATGCTCTCCTTACGAAATTTATGATGTGTTTTTGCGTTGACAGCGCGAAATGTCCACAAATATAAGAAAATATATTCATACTGTTTTTACACTTTCCCGGAGACATTGCTTTCTTAAACACAGAAACTAAATTAAGGTTTGGCAACTACCTAAACAAAAATGTTTATTAGTGAATTTCTCACCGAACTTGTTAATCTGACATTTGTTTGTGTGAAGTTTTTAACCGTGAACACGGGTTTTTCTTTTTAATCACGTTAACCTAGCAAATGACGTTTCGAAGCAGATTATTGTTACGTTACTATCATAAAAACTGTCAAGCCTGCCACCTTGGCAATTCTACTGCAATTTTACAAAAAACAAATATACCTACATAAGAAAAATAACAAACTGCCAACTAACGAAGTTACGAGCGCAATATGAATAACACTATTATTTATTTAATTGCACTCGATAAACTTACTAAACAAAATCAATATTGTCATTAAACCTTCTGTTTCTATTACTACGTACAAAAGATCATTTGTAAATGCATTTGTTTAAAAAATGTTATGTTATGCGACAAAAATAATGACAGATTTGTAATCAGTACCAACTAATATTAATAAAGATCACCGACTACATATAAAACAATGAAAATGATTTAGGCCTGTGTAATTTAAATAATTAAGATAGATATTTAGACAATTTATAACTGATAATAAGTTACGAATAGCAATATCAAAATCGGTAGTTTCTTACCGAGTGAATGACAATGTTTTGAATAAATAATATAAATTATATAAACTGAAATCTCTACAGCTCCTTCAAAATAATATTCATAATACATTAGACCTTCTCTTAGGAGCAGTAATTTTTCTCATACCACCAATCGCTTATATAGCAGTTTTTGTTTTAATCTCTTAACCCTCTAGACATGTTTCGCTGCTTGCGATTCTGACTGTTCCTATCAGATGTTCGTCCGATTCAATTGTGATCATTGCGAGTTATGGTGCAGCAGGGTTAGGTATTTTGTACGATACTCTACATTAAAAATGTATTCGAAATAGTTTACATTTCAGCCAGTGCATGTTAAAATGAGAAACATCTATGCGTTCCCTACGATTTATTTTACAATTACTTATAACGTATTTATGTTAATATATCTCTTCCAGCACTGATAAAAGTGAATAATATCCGGTTAGTATTATAATGAAATAAGCACACAAAAAAAAGAAGCAGATATCCGGGCGGCGACAAAAACGTACCGGTAAACAAGTCGTAAATCAACTGTACTCATATACTACGTCACCGACAGAAAGTCTGGAATATTAGAAGAGAGCCAGAATTTGCTCGACCTTTGTCTGCACATATATATACATGCCGCCGGTGGGTAAGGAATTCATTCATTCAGTAGTGTTCGTACAGTGCAAATAAACATAAATACAGTGAATGGTGCAGTGTTATTATAGTTCAAGAAGTAAATAAATATTACAGACATAAATAGTAGTAATAGAAATAAATACGTGAGTTGTTTGTTTCGACCCCGAAAACGCAACAGTATCTAGACAACAGGTTTCATAACTTAGGACATGAGCCACTTTAGCAGTTTCCAAATTAGAAAAACCGTTCTGAATGGTTTAATATTTTTCACATCAATTAAACTCCAAAACCGGTATTTTTAGGTTCCGATACGTCCTGTATATTATGTATTGTGTTACTTTTATTCTATATTTCATTGTTATTCAATAGTAATACCGTTTAATTGTTGTACATACATCCATATCTTACAATCAGTTTAATTTAAAAGCGTTTTAAAAATTACATCATAGATTATTTTTGTCCAATCGTGTTTTTTATGATTAGGATTGTAATCATTAATGCTTCTCATATTTGCTTAAAATAATTATTTGCATATTTCATATTACATCTACTTTCAAAAATGTATATTCAAACACAATAAATTGCATTTTTTTTTATTAGATTTTTAACGGCGAAATGGCGCGACCAGAAAATGTAAGTAGTTTCGATGCCACAAATATTTTGATGTTTATTAAAATTTTGAACAATGATAACATAACCGCATATTTATAGCATTCATAAAACGAATTGATCTTAAATCTAACACCATTATCGCCCCCAAAATCGACCCAAATAAACACATGTTTCGATTCCCATGTAAATATGGAAATATATGATAGTATCTTATCTTCAAAATCCTGCAATACTGCTATGTTTATAAGTGCATATTTATTTACTCATTCACCTATCACGTTTCATATAAATGATAAAAGATCACCTACAACTGGTATTATATGGAAATTAGGGGTTTTTAAATTGTTTCTCAGAATTGTTAATACATATCGATTCGAACTTCTTCAGCTGACACGTGTGTATAAAGTAATATAGACTAATTTAATAGCTCATTATATATGCAGTCAGGTGTCGACCTGTTGAAAAAAAAATCATTAAAACTTGAATGAAGAAAAAACCAAGTTAATTTACAATCGTCTACTTTTTTGAGGTGATAATTTCATCCTGAAACGATTGTAACTGTTTACTTTACTCTCATCTATTATATAAGAAAAGTTGAAGATTAGTATATTCATTGGTCCTCCAAATACAAATTTTCTGATAATGTCAGTATATGCCATTATCATTTTTCCCATTTCGAAGTAAACTGGTGTGAGGATTTGCATTGATAAGTATAGGTATACTGGCCGTATCAAGAAAAAAAATCAGTCAGAGGTTGTTCGAAATTAACTTTAAGACGTATTTATAATATGCAAAGCATAATTTGTTTTGATCGACTATGCTACTATTTGGTTTAAATAAAAATGGGAAAGACAATATAAACATAGAAAAATGTTGAAAAACATCATTGATGCAACAAAAATATTTTGTACAAGAATATAGCAAAACAATATTTAGCTGAGCAGATAAATATATTGCATTTATTTGACGATGCCAAAAAGTTAATTAAAAGAATTATTTATCTTCTTTATTTGGAAAATTAACAAAAACACATGCTCACTTTAATGTAATAACATTCATTTAAGTGATCTGTTGTCAAATGGCATGTTGGCAAATATGTTAATATTTGCGACCAAGATATTTATCAAATATATTTTACAATTTTATTAACTGTTCGTTAATATTTTAATGTTTTAATTAACTGATAAAGATAATATCTATATTATCATAACGTTTTAATTTAAATATTGTTTAAGTTCATTGTCAGCTGTTCAACACCGAAAAAGAATTGTTTTATATATACGAGGTAGGCGCCATAAATTCACGGCCTGACAGGCCTATACAGGTTCAAACGTGTTCAAACTTCGCCACGACATGCATGCACATACGCGAAGTGTACACTATAAGTATGACGGTTCGAAGCCTAGTAGTTTTTAGTAACCAGCCAAACATTTAGACAGCGTTTACGGTGATTCATCTCCTTCGTATTCAACTGTAAAAAAGTGGGCAACATGTTTCCGTTTGGGACAAGAATCCCTGGAAGATGCTGATCGGTCGGATCGACCAACTGAAGTGATAACGCCTCTACAAATTTCAATTATTGAACATTTAGTGTTAGAAGATCGCCATTTGAAAGTGAAGGAATCGGTCGGGTCAACCAATTGAAGTGATAACGCCTCAACAAATTTCAATTATTGAACATTTAGTGTTAGAAGATCGCCATTTGAAAGTGAAGGAATTAGCAGTGATAACAAACATTTCCGAAACAAGTGTTCGCCGAATTCTCCATGACCATTTGGGTATGAATAAAATTAGTGTTAAATGGATACCGCGACTTCTTTCTGCTCTTCAACGTGAACGTCGAGTCGAATGTGCGCAGTCGCTTTTAAACATGTGTGGAGACGACCCAAAACCGTTTTTGGAGTCCATTGTCACAGGGGATGAAACAATGGTTCTGTTTTACGATCCTCTATCGAAAAGGGAGTCCATGGAATGTCGGCGACCTGATGAACCTTGTCCCAGAAAGGCGAAAGTCGTTCAATCAACGAAAAAGGTGATGGCCACAATATTCTGGGATTGTGAGGGCATTTTGCTAATTGACTTTAAAGAGCGCAATACAAGTGTGAACGGTAGATATTATGCGTCTTATTACATAAATTAAGGGACAGTATTCGTGCAAAACGTCGTAAAAAATTGACAAAAGTGTGCGATTATTGCAC
Source organism: Amphimallon solstitiale (assembly GCA_963170755.1). NCBI lineage: Eukaryota > Metazoa > Arthropoda > Insecta > Coleoptera > Scarabaeidae > Amphimallon > Amphimallon solstitiale. Next base: position 105,989,905 of record OY720680.1, read on the forward strand.
GACAACGTCCATACTGCTGCCATTTCACAAGCTGCTTTCAAGAATTGGAACATCCAGCTTATAGTTCGGATATGGCTCCTTGTGATTTTTTGTTTGTTTTCTAATTTAAAAAAAACACCTTAGGGGACGTAGTTTTAAGGACGACAGTGAGTTGCAAGCAGCTGTTATAAACCTTTTTGACGGAAAAACTTCAGATTATTTTTACAAGGGTATCGAATTATTAATTAATCGTTGTAATAAATATATAGAAGTTAGGAGAGATTACGTTGAAAAATAAAAATTCTTATATTGTTCCAAGTTTCTTTTTTGTATATCAGGCCGAGAATTTATGCCGCCTACCTCGTATATACATACTTATACCAAACGATTCATTAAAATGTTCCTATTTTTAAGTGATATTTTGCGTTTATATATTTTTTATTTCGCTAAGTTTTCTGTTCGGGTGGTTTTTGGCTTGATGGTTATTCTACAGAGGATTCATTAATGTAAGGAAGAACTTGATTAGCTGGTGACCAAGAAAACAGTCTTTTCACAACCGTATAACATTGTTTACATCAATCCAATTTATTGAGAATAAATGTTATATGTTATTATTTTGATAAAAAATTGAGCAGGTATGATTGTTTAAACTAATTAGCTTTTAATATCTGAACCAAGAAGAAATATTTTTCTTTAAAGTAAAAATAAGTCATGAATTCAAAGGACTTTTTCAGTATTTGCAATCATAAAATTTGTTTCAACTAATACAAATTACTGTAAGTCCTACAGATAATACTTAATGTTCACATCAATCACAAAAAAAGCAGAAATAAGAAAATGTTTGATTAAATTTTTATACACTAACTTAATATTTTTACCTATTTACAGGTAGTATACGAAAGTATTGTGATCATGAAAATTTTTGATTGCGAGATTTATGTAGTTGACCACGTTTTAAACTCTTTTGATACTGAAAATGTGTTTTTTGCAAACATCTCTAACTATGATAGCGCTTAAGCTATCAATACCAAACATTATATTTATTAATATAATCTCCCTCTTGAGATCTGACTAGATTTTCAATGAAATCGGTAGACCGGACGTAGTAGTTTAGTTCAGTCAAAAAATATAAATTTACCACTACCTCGTCAACTACTAAGTTTAGACAAATTTCTAAACAATACAAATGTGAATTTAAAAAAAGTTCTTTAAAATTTTTTTTCCAGAAGTAGGTCTTTCTGTCTATTCGAAAAAAAAGTTTTTTGCAAATATCATGTAAATTATGCATTTTATGCAAATTTATCTAGAGTACAAAAGTATTTTTTTTTTTAGTTAGTTTGACGACATTTTAGATAAATTAAGGAAGTCAATTTCTCATCGTAACTTCATAAAATACGTTTCTGGTAAGAGTGTCAGTCGCGATTTGTTTCCTAGTAAATTTTAAATATTTATTTAATAGTATTTTGATATTATATCTAAAGTGGGCAATACACGATCAAATATTTACATGTAAAATTGACACAAAAATGCATGTAAAAATTGATGTAAAAGTTGCTATAATACATGGTTCAATAAATTCACAATATAATGTAGAATACTTGTAGTGAGAATGTTGGTACTAATGACAGAAAGTAAATTTTACCAGACTTATTCAACAATTGTAGCTGAATTTCACGTGATTATACGAGATGTCATCTGTCATAGTTGTCATAACAACAACAACAACAACTGGATTAAAACTATCGTGTTGTCATGAGTCCACATATTAATGCGATACTAGGATATGAAGAATGACAACTCAGAACATAACAATACACAAAACGCACGTGGTAGTATGTGCACGCATGTATATATAATAAAGAAATTAGTTTCAATTCTTCTCATACCAACCTATATTTTAAACAGTGTACCAATAGTAAAGACTTAAAATTCTAAAAATTCCTTTAAATTCACGTCAATGGCCTTGAGATATAGGACGTGTTCTATATCTCAAATTTTACATGTAAAAATTGATGTAAATCTTTTTTGTCACAATAGATGTTCAAATTTGCACTTTGTCAATAAATCCATGTATATTACATGTAATTTATGATCGTGTATTGCATCCTTAAAGAACGTCATAAACCGAACATGGAAATATTATTGGATTCGTCCATTCGTAGTTCCTCAAATTTTCAATAACGTGTGATTATACATATATGATTTATTTTTCTTTGAACAGCAGTATTTATAGGGAGTATTGTTCTTAATTTTACAGACTCTTTTTCACCAACCATTATTCCACAATTTCAACAGCTCTATAACTGATATATTTGGACAAAACTGTTTTTCACTAGTAAAATTCCGTTACTTACGGTCCAAATTTATAATATTTCTGTAAGAGACAATTCTTTCAATTTGGGTATTTGTGTGAAAAGAAGCAATATTTCCAAGAAACGATTTGTCGATAATAGAAAAGTACTACTTTCGCTTTACTCCTTTGATTCAAAAACTATCAACTCTTCCGATTAATATTATAAGTTTAATTTAGAGCAGGGTATGGATAGCTTCAAGCGGTTTCTGCCCAATTGCAATCGAAATATATCTAGAGACTGAATGAATGGACATATGGTGGGGAACGACAAATTGCTCGCTATATTGGACGTGCCTTGATTATTTTTACATGTAAAATAAGTGGAAGAAAGTGGTCTGAAAAACATGTTTTCTTCCACTTGTCCTTCTCTTAAAACTGGACATCTCAGTGGTGGGGACTATTACATTATTCCTCTTGTTACATTACGACTTCAATGGATATAGAGAGAGACACATCATCCGAAAAATCAAAACGTGGAGATTTTAAAGTCAGCCCAATTCATTTGTTCTATTCAATGATCTAACTAAACTACTAGATGTACTGTAGAGAGAGACGAATTGACCTCTACATATAAAGGAGACAGAATACAAAACCGTTAGTTGTGGGCAAAACAAGGCGCCAATACATGGTTTTGCATATAAACTTTCTCAATTTTGTTGATTTATACATATTTATTTGTCTTTTTGGTGAGTTGGATTATGTATTTTATTAATAGATTTCTTCTAGTATTGATTTTATTTCATACAATACTGACTTTATATCTGTTTAAAGAAATATGAGTATAAAGACTACTGTGCATTCATGATGATTCAATCAATTATTTTTTTTAATAAAATTGTGATTGCAGTTAGACACATTTTAAGAATTTGCTTTTAAACATTATAAGCCATTACAAGCTATAGCAACATATTTGAATTTTGCCCACATAAAACGGTCAATTTCGTTCATCCTTGTCAAACTTTCGACGCTCATATATTTTCCTTCTTTCTCTTATGGTCACTTCCTAATAAACAAGACATATCGTACAATGCATCTAGTAGTATGATAGTATTAGATCATTGGTTCTATTAATTGTCTTCACATTGTCATTGTAATTTTCCAAAATATATCTACGATTTTCATCATTCGCAACTCCAGTATGACAATGTTAATATTTGAAATTCAAAAAATCTGCTTTATCTGCATTTTATTTTCCTATACATATATGCATCATCAATAGACCTTATTTTCTATAATTTTCGTACCTAGAAATACTTCCTATACCCAATGTGATTTGTCTTCTGAATCGACCTATATTCTTCTTTTATGTAATATTTTGCAGTTCAACCTAAATTTTCGAGGTGCAATTGCAACCCCATTAAAACACGTATAGGACTTATCACATATTGAACCAGATATTACATTCGATAAATATTTACTTTTTCTAATTATTTAGTAATTTATATTGTTATCCTAATATTATGAGTAATTAAATGTAAATATTTCAAATTATATTAAGTATCTTAAATGTGCAAAAATAATGCTAAACTTATTAATTTTTTAATTTCACATTGCAAAACAAAATATAAAGAAAATTCTAGTTTTGTTTACATAAATTTAAACTGAAAGTAAATCTTCCTTATACTTAAGTGGTTTTATATACTTTATCCCTAGATGTTCGAAAGCTTTACTTTACCTTTGACTTGTTCTATTGATGTCAATTTTCTTTCCCAACTATCATCAAACGGCTGAGGAGCAGTCGTCTCAAATTCCGTAGTATACTGGCGCATTCCGCTGGCTGTAGTATAGCAACATTTACACATACACGAATGATACCTCAATCTACCTTCGTCTAAGTATGGGTGAGCTAAAGCGTCTACTACAGATATACGTTTATCCTGCAAAATAAATAAGTTTGTTTATGAAATGTTCATGCAACAAAATATACAGAAATTTATTATTGATAATATAGTGTTTGCCGCTTTCTACAGATATATTATTGTCATTTCGACTACAATCTAATAAAAAGAGGTATATCACGTCAATTAAATATTTCAGGTAATACTTATGCATATACAGGTTCGGTCTGTTTTTACCTTGCATGCGAGCTTAAAGTCCGTGTATTGAAATGAACGTTGTTGCCACATGTGGGCAAGTACTGGTCGACGCCAGACGACAGGCCGATACTATCATTGCCATCATAAGATTCCAATATAATGCATGTGTGCATGTTGCAGGGGTTGTTATCTTCATTTTTAAGTCCTATTTCCATTCGTAATATTCTTAAAAAAAAGTATCTTAAGTTAATATTATAAGAATTCCTTCAGATTTATTATTTTTATGATTGAATTTAATTTGGTTTCGCTGAAGGTCTACTTGTCGGCTCGCGTATGTATATCTGTTAGGTAGGTGCGGTTTGGCAACTCCTTTCGTGTTATGTACGGAAAGCCGCATGCAAAATAATCGTAGGCCAAACCTGTATGTAATATTACACGATTAAGAAAGTTCATAAAAGAAAACATTAGGTTACCAAATATTGCGCTTTTTATAAAGAGCTTGAAAAGAAATATTGCAAACATTTTAATAAATACATTATTTTATTATGCTGGAGTAATAGGTAATTTATGAACATCAAGTTTCCTGTAATTGCCGTAAAGCTGTTGGGGAGTATTAAGATATGAAATATCATTATTCTCCCTCAATAGTTATAAATGTAACAATTCTCTATTTGCTAGATAAACTTATTTATTTAGGACAAGTGTTATTTATTTGTTGTCCAATAGAAGAAACGCATTATAATACGCAAAGATATTTTTATATTATCTACCTAGCTATACAGAGAACGAGTTTGGAGAAAGGTAAGAAAAACGGTGACCGTCAAGTATACAGAGGTAATTATCACTCGGTACTAAATATAGACTGTAGTTAGAGTGGATGTTCCATCTTTACAAAACCGCACTCATCGATTACTACACGGACTTGGCGAGCGTTATGAACTCTGAAATTGTCAAGAAGCAGCATAATTTTTTGATGAAATTTGTGGGCTATTCTTAATGTATCTTTCTGGCTTTCTGGTCAATTCTTTATAAACTTCTCTTGTTATTATAGACTCTTTTTGTATGTCTTCCATGAATAAGATTCCTTCCATATGCTAAAACACCCTGACTATAAGCTTTCCGGGTGAATTCTACCGTCTATAAGTTACGAAAAAAGTTCTTCGTCGCCAGCTAAAGCCACCAAGACATCTTCGCAAATATGTTTCTGACAGAGTTTTTGTTCACGACTTAGCAATTTCAGAACCCAACGTACTGCAATCTTATTTATTCCTTAATCTTTGTGCAAAATTTTTAATACTGTAGCCAAATACTTGAAGTCTTCATCGTTATTGTTTGGATCATAATATTATCTTATCAAAAGGGCGCGTCTTCCTCAAAGACTCTTATACTCTAATGCAGTAGTTCTCAACGTGGGCGGTAGCGCCCACCAGTGGGCGCTGGAGGATTTTGGGTGGGCGCTGTACGGTGTAAAGGTAAAGCTACACTACACAGTAAAAAATTAGTAAAATTATACAAAAATGCAAAATGTTTAATATCCGCGCTCACCAATGTTCCTATTATGCATTGTTAACCCCATCGTTGCTATGGTTACGTACATGCTGTTTCTATTTCTGTGCTTAACTATGTTATTGTATGTATGACGCAACGCGCGGACTCTGTGAGTCAACGTGAGTATAGTGGACCGCATCTCGAATGTTCCAAGGTCGAGAGAGTTCGACTTCCAGAGAATTCCATGCAGTGCGGTATATATAGCGAAATCATTATTCGCATGATTCATTCTATTTACGATAGTCAGCGATAACGTTCGAACAGAGACAAATATTCAGTGTGCGATAGTTGTGTGATTAATTAACAGAGTGTTAATCAAAAATATTGTACATTTAACACACACGGTTCTGTTATAAAATAAACAATATATATTTGAGCTGAATTAAAACTAGGTAGAGCAATTTTTATAATCGAAAACCGTTTATTATAGGTAATAATTATTTATTGATGTTGGTAATGTTTTTAATAACTCAAATTATTTTAGAAATCTAACTTATACAAAATACTTTAAGTATATTGCTCCAACCAAAATTGTTTAACATTGTTTAACATCGGTCTTTTTTACACGACAGCAATGGCCCCTCCAGGCAAAAAGCAGAAGGTGGTACGCCAGTATTCGGTCGACTATATAGCCTTCGGTTTCGTACCAAGCCTAGCGTATCGCACAAGACCGGTGTGCCTCATTTGTTCCAATGTCTTCTCAAATGAAGGTATGAAACCCTCTCGTATGCGTGACCATCTAGAAAAGATGCATTCGGACAAAAAGGACAAGCCCGCAGAATACTTCAAGAAACTGCGTGATGACGGGGAGAAAACTACCCTGTCCATTTCGTCTGCTTTTGCCAAGGTGACAGAGATTCAGCGTGATGGCCTGCTGGCATAATATAACATTGCATATATGATTGCAAAGGCTGGCAAGCCGCACACTGTGGGGGAAACACTGATTCTGCCTGCCGTGAAAGAGGTGATTTCGACTGTCTTACATAGGAATGCGACAGAAATAGTGAAGGCTATCCCCCTTAGCAACGACACGGTCTCCAGAAGAATAGATGAGATGGCAAGTGATGAAATCCAGTTGGTGGACATTCTCAAGAAGACCAACTTTTCCATCCAGCTTGATGAATCGACTTTGAGTGATAACACTGCCCTTCTCATGTCTTACGTGAGGTACTTCGACGAAACTGGGGAAACAAAAGAGGACATGTTGTTTGCAGAGTCCTTACCCCTTGACACAACTGGTACATCCATCTTTGCTGCTGTCAAGAAGTACTTTGAAGATATGGAAATCCCGCTAATCAACATTCACTCCGGCGCAACAGATGGAGCACCAGCAATGGTTGGGCGATACAAGGGGTTCCTTGCTCTTCTCAAGAAGGAGCATCCAGATATCATCTGAATACATTGCGTAGCGCACAGAGAGCATCTTGCAGCGAAACGGCTGACCCCCAGCCTTCATGACTCTCTCAATCTCGTGATCACGGCCGTGAACGTAATAAAAACAAATGCAAAAAGCGATCGACTATTCCGCAACCTCTGCCAGGAAAATGAAGAGATCTACAATCGGCTGCTGCTTCACACCGAGGTGAGATGGCTCTCTAAGGGCAACTGCTTGGCTCGATTCTGTGAAATGTTCGATTCAGTTGTCACTTTCCTGCAAGTCAAACATGAGAAGTTGGCCGGTGAGCTGAAGAAACACAAATTCGACATTTTCTACTTGGCTACAATCTTCAGGAAACTCAACGAGTTGTCTCTCCAGATTCAAGGTAAACTGGTGACACTCATCGACTGCAAGAGCGCAGTGACCACCTTTATCGACAAGCTGGCCCTTCTCCGCAGTAATATCGTTAGGAAAGAACTTTACCAATTTAGTGAAATTAATAAAATGACAGAGACACCCACAGATGAAGATCTTCTTCGATATGGGGCTCATCTTCAGCAACTAAAAGAGGACCTTACATCGCGCTTCCAAGACCTCATCGAACTGGATGTACCTGCCTGGATCACTGACTCGTTTGGAGTCGTGCTGGAAGACGTTGACGTTAAATTGCAGGAGGAGTTGGTGGAACTTCGCAACAACGAGGATTGCAAAGTCCGAATCAAAACAGGCTTCAAGAAACTCTGGCAGAACCACAGCATGGCAGGACTATTCCCTACAATGTGGGGAATTGTTTACAAGCTTCTTCTCACGTTTCCGACTTCATATTTAGTGGAAACCTACAAGAGGAAAAGGCTGGACATGGTCAACAGAGGGGACTTGCGGCTTTATTTGTCTCTGCTGACTCCTCGCGTGAAAGAGCTGGTGAGCAAGCACCAACCTCAAGGATCGCATTAGTGAAGACTGCATGGGTTGGGCTCACAAATTTATTAATTTAATTTTGTTAAATAAAATTCAATATTTCAATAATAATTTTTGTTTGTATTAATTAATATTTTTAAATAAATTTAGAGGTAGAATTTATTACTTCTTGTTTTAATTACTGTGCCCAGGTTAACTAGTCCATAATCCATAGTCGTAGTCCATGACGTGTCCCTTCGCGATTTTCTGCAGTGGGCACTGGGATCTATACAAAATCCAGTAAGTGGGCGCTAGGCGAAAAAAGGTTGAGAACCACTGCTCTAATACTCTATTTCAACCTTAGAAAAATTTACCTTATGGGTAATAATAGTCATGTCCTTCTTTATTATAGCGATCGACGTTGCCAATAACATTCAATTTCAGAATATTTAGGTTGGCAAAAATGTCCAACTATTTGCTGTCAACTTTCATTTGAATTTAAAGTATCTGCGTCTTTTTATTGTTTGTTTTCTTTGTTGGTCTTGTATATTATTTCTTGTGTTCTTGATATGTTTAATTATACAACAGTTGTAATAATAACTATTTTTACATTTTACATTACATCCTGTTATAATTCATTAATTAGTAAGGATCTAGATCCAAAACGAGAATATTCTGTACTTTTATCACACATTTATGTTGTATATTAAAAAGAAGTTTACAATATGTTTCTTTGCAAACTTCAAATGTAGTTCCTATTATTATATTCAGGATATTTAGATCTTTGTGAGTTGATTTTATGCTTGCCTATAGTGTATGCTTTTTAGAAGATGTCGGTTGGGCGTCAGCACAAATAAACCACTTTTGATGCATTTTATTGAACTTTCAAATTTACCATTCATGACAACAACTCTTTTATAACATGTTCAGTGGTAAAATAGTCATTTCAAAATAGAATATGTAACGCTTGTTTTACATCTGTCAATTTATTGAACTTAAAATTGAGCTAGAATTTACAGACGTAATACCCAACTCGGCGTCAATTTTGACAACGTTCTAAAAATTGAACTTAAAACTAAGGCTACACAAAAATAACAAAAGTCATTGAATGTGAATTTGGTCAGTATATGTCAAAATGTCACAGAAACTAGACAACAAAAATTTGGACCGTCACTTGTTTACGTCATGGCTAAGTAGATAATATAAAAGTCTCCCCTCGTAAGTTTGTCCAAAAACAAAACCAATGAAAATCACTAATCACCTTCGAAACGCTAGAATACGGACAAAATTATAAAAATGCAGTACTGGAATCTTCATCCTGAACAGATTATTTTAGATTTGAATTTGAAGCTCCAAGGTACTAGAAATTTGCAAAAGTGTATTATGCCAGTGTGCCTTGACACAAGGCAATTTCAATTAATGAGCTCTTGGAACCAAAAAATATTCACCAGAATTGGGTCTTTGTGACATTTCTTTTCCCCAAGATTAAATCTATCCATTTAACATTTTTCGATTTTTTTTTATATCACTTCACACTGTTAACAGTGTACGACCATTTTGAAAATGACATTAAATATTATAAAGCTACATAAGGAGATAGCAAATACGCACTCTGTATATACAAATTTATCTATTATAAAAAAATATTCTTTTTGTTACATATGCCTATTACTGTCATTCCATGTTATCTATAAAGCTTTAGTTTAAATAATGAACACGAACTTTGTAGAGTTACACTTTCATCGGATGTATTTACTCTGTCCTACAGCAGTATCTTTATTATGTACGAACTAATTTCAGTCTTATCATTTCATTATATTCATTTAAATGTAACTTACTGGATCAAAAACGAGCATTTGACACAATAAATGTACGACTTCGTGAGTCGCTTGCGACGACAAAGTGTACAGAGCCGTGAGCGAGGGTGGTTTCGGAGGTCTCCTCAGTATATGGGTCTTCGCCCCTTCGCACGCGTATCTCATATCCTCCAGTGAAGGCGTTCCCAACAGCTCGGTTATAAGTTCTAGTTGTTGGACCGGGTTCTGCGCTTGAAACAGGATCCTTCTGCCTAGCAGTTCCCCGAAGATACAGCCCACTGCCCAAACGTCGACAGCTGCTGTGTAATGCCTGGCGCCCATGAGTATTTCCGGTGCTCTGTAATACTGCGTTACAACTTCTTGCGTCATGAGTTTACTGGAATCGGGTTCTTCTACACGGGCTAAACCAAAATCACAGATCTGTAAAATATACAAAATAGATGTATAAAATAATGTCCGTAGATGTATTATAATAATTGATTTTGCATTAATAGTTTAGATCATTTTTGCTATAAGCTAATATATACTTAAATGTTTCGTAAAATTAAACAATTATGACTTGAACCTATATATAAATTATTCGATGAATGTTTATCCAACGCTTTTACCAAAAAAAGATAGTAGTGTATCTTCAAGAAAAGTTTGAAAGATAAACTCTTTTATGTCTTAGATATTAGAACCTGTACTCATTACATTCCAAAATGAAATTTCAAATTAACAACACGAATAAATTAGAGTTATAATAAAATTATGCAAGAATTTAATGAAATCTCAAATTTGAATAATCTATTCATTGTTATAATAACAAGAACTAAGCAGGAGCTGCAAGAAGTATTGTTAAGATTAACAAAGTGCGGCGGAAATAAATGACAAGAAGACAAAAAGTATGACACACGAACTGAAAAATAAAATACTAAAGATAAAAAGTTCAACATGACAACAGCAGGGGGTAAGTCTGCAGCTTTGAAGAGGTGGAGTCATTTACATATTTGGGAGCAGAATTTAGTAGGAAGCAATGTATAAAAAAAGAGATCCAGAGCAGATTAGTGAAAGGAAACAAATGTATACATATACCAACTTCAGAATTTACTTAGCAGTAAGTTGCTATCCACAGGAGCAAAGCTGGGGGTGTATCAGTCAATATTGAGGTTTACAGTATTGTTTGGAAGTGGAATTTGCGCAAAGGATAACAGCGAACAAAAATGCTGATAGTATGTGAAAGTAAGTCCATGCGAAAGATATATAAAGGCAAGAATGTGAATGATAGATGAGAAAGAAGAACCAACAAGGAACTGCAAAAATTGAACAGCCAACCAGATATAATAGGAATCAGGTGTATAGATTAAGATTGTTAGGACGCATAGAACGCAGGAACGAGAGTACCTAAAAGACTGATGGAAGGTGGCATAGGAGGAGGCTGACCCAAAATAAGATGGATGGACGAGGTGCTGAAGGATGAGAATTACTTGAACATAAATAATTGGAGAGAGAAAACAAGAGACCAAAGGGAGTGAAGAAAGGTGATATACCAAGCCATGTGCCTACTAGGCCTGCAGAGCTAGTAATATATTCACTGATCTTACAATAATGAAATTAGAATAAAATATAAATTTGAAGTTAATCAGCATAATGGCTGAAGTAATTTTATAGAAAGAAAGTATTCAGAGTCATTTATGTCAACAAAGTAAGATGAAACAAAAAACAAATAAGCGAATCCCTAGACACATTAAATTAAAATAATCTAGATACGTATTTCGGCAACTAAGTTGTAATCTTCAGAATTTTCCCACTGACGATTTGGTGAAGACCGGTGTGGTCTTGAAGGTATTTTAAAGCTTATTAAATCGTATAAAACGCAACGTTTAACACTCTTTTGCGGGTTTCGTACGCAGTAGCGGCTGGTGAGTAGGTTTTGGTGGGGCACGTACATAGACAAGACTGATTCGTTTATTATCGGTGATATACTCCCAGATGCCGTGCATATCACCGATAATAAACGAATTAGTCTTGTCTATGTACGTGCCCCACCATAACGTACTCACTAGTCGTCACTGTTCGCACGGATGATGGCCAAATACGTTCTAGATTATATTTCTTTGGGCAAGAGACTTTTGTTTCAGATGTCAAGCATCTGCCATATTTGCAAAATAATTTGTTATTCATTAATTAACGCATTTCTCTTTAAAACAGACAATAATAATTTTAATGAGCGCTCAGGATCCGTTATAGGAATTTACATTATGTCTAATAGCTGGGCTGAATTAAATTCTTACAAAGATTAATAAAAACAGAGCTTAACTCAAGTTAGTATCGACTGCAATTTCTTAAGATTTTCGAAATCCGGTCGAACTGCAATAAAGATACTTTAAATTGGGTGATAGGTTATCAAAACGTCAGAGGCAATGAAGCTGGTCCCCTAGTAAAAAAGAGAACAGCAAAGGTTCAAATTAGCCCTGAGCGAACCTACGGCATTGAATATAAGTCCACAAAGGAAGCCATAAAAGTTCAATTAAGAGAAAACACATGGTGCACTGCTAAGATTATCCAGGGTTAATACGATCCTATGGACAGCAGTTAAGCAGACTCCAACTGCTAAATTTACTGAAAACACTAATAGGTTACTGTGACTTAAGAAGACATTTACATAAGGTAGGACATGCAAAAAAACGTGTAACAACGATATGTGATATGGAATATAGAATGCTATTCCATGCACTTTGCGTGTTTGAAACCACCACTCGCATAAGTAGATGAAGATGATATATAGAACACATCAGCGAAGACCGCTTTGGACTTCAGGGAGGCCTTTAAAAGATGCTGTGATGCCGACATGGACAGTGCAGTGCAGAAGGTGAAGCTACTTTGAACCACAGCTGTGTCAGAAAAAGAAATGATACATAAATATTTATAAAGGGTACTACATATACACATTTCGCAAAAATAGCTTCAATATTCTTCTTCCAAAATAATTTCCCTTGCAATCTATGAACTTGTCAATTCTTCGATACCAGTCACCAAAGCAACTCTTGCTGGTTAGATAACCGTTAAAGTTGCTAAATTTAAGCAATTAGAATCACACCTATTACTAAACGAATTAAAGCATTTTATGTACAGCTAACAGAGCGAGACATGGCCGGTGAGATGTCCCTCCCACAAGGTGCGCATTTGATTCCTATAATATTACGATAAGCACGAGCAGTCTCGAAAGATTGTCAAGTGCAGTATGTTTCCCCTCGCAAAATATTACAATTTCTTATCTGCATTTACTCCTTCGCCCGGCTAATGTATGCAAGGATGAACAAATGTTATCATTTCTTTTTTCCCAATACTTTCTCTGTCAGACACTGACCTATACCTCGCGCAGCGACTATTTCTCCCACCGGCCATGCCTCGTCCTGTGTACTGTACTTAGTTATAAGTAATATACATACATACCTTAAGAGCACAATTACAATTTACAAGAAGGTTGCCGGGTTTGATATCACGATGAAGTATTCTAGCTGAGTGTAAATATTTCAGTCCTGTAAACACAAAATATAAAAATTAGAATAACTATTGAGCTGTCTTATTTACAATCCTTGCTTGATATACAAGCTGCTGCAGTAACATTTACATTTTCGAAAATGTGTAATCAGTGCAACACTGCTTTTAAATAGGTTAATATTGCTTATTCTCAATGTATTATGTATTTAGATCAAAAAATGTATACAAGCAGGACCAAATCACTTATTGCTATGAAAGACAGAAGAAAGCAAAGCAAATTCCTGTTGGTTATTGTCTCGAGACAAATATGTTCAGAGTACAACAGAAACCGTATCTCTAAATGTTTGTGAATTATAACCAGAATTTCAAAAGAGTTATATTATTAGAAATTATACAATTACACAGCATTTATACATACTTTCATACATGGAAATACCCTGTTTTTATAGACTGGATGATGACATATTTACTAATTCATTTAATACAATTAAAAAATAAACCATCCCAAGAACCAGAAAATTAGGTAGATGATACAAAAAATGTATTAAGTAACATTTATAATGAATGCTGAAAAGATCTTACTCTTATCTCGTTAAAAGGTTTTTAGGATATATATTTATTTATTTATTTATTTATTTATATTTTTATTTTAGTGTCTCTGCGGCTTCTTGTTTGATTCGCATGAATACTAAGTACTTTTGATATAAGACGTTTGTTTATCATCAACACAAACGCTTAAGCATAATGCCTTTACTTTGGGTGGTGTCCATTGTGCTGGGCTTATTACTTACGAAATCAGATGATATTGTTTTGTTATAAAACGTAATGTGAATTAAATACTCTTTATAAAATACTATTTAAGTCATTCTACTCCTATTACTAGTGTAGGCTTGAACATATCTGATGGCGCTTGAAATTAATACACTCTTTTGTAAAGGAATAAAAATATATTACTGAACAGAGCGTAAGAAATGTAATATCAACTGATCATTAAAATATCAATAAAAGAAGTCAACTTTTTATAAAATCTCAAAAGATTATATTTCTGGTTATAATTCGGGAAATACCCTATAAATTCCCTTCGATTTGATCCAACTTGTATAGCTCCTAGAACAAGTATGGAAGATACCTTAACATTAACGATAATCATTCTTGTTTAGTATCAAGCGCAGTTTTTATTTAAACACTGAAGATGTGTCACATGCTTTCATTATGAGATCATAAATAAGTCAATGGTCATTAATTGACCCATTTACATGTTTATATGTGTATGGATATGTCTGAAGTACAATTCAATCAAAGTATATTATTCTAATTAATTATGGTGCGTTTGAAGTTCAGGCATTACAATAATTAGATGAGCTAAAAATGTATTAAAAAAGATTACAATTATGGGCAGTTAAAGTGTGAAGTGATTCTGCTTAAGAAGAGCAGTGGATGGATAAGCGCATATCTTAGTATGATACAAATAATTTTTATGATATTAGTAAAAATTAATTTGAACCAAAACATTTTTATCAACAATAATCAAGTAGTAGTTAATGTATGTGAAATGTTACGTTCGGCCTAAAGTTATATTTTCGTAATATTCAATAAGCAAAAGTGAAATAAAAATGTATTTATAATACATAGATAGTGTACTTTTTCCTCAAAATAATTTAAACGTTACTTGTTCGGGAATTGTTTCTCTAATGTATAATATATAGCTTTCAACAGACGTTGACGTTTAATGTGAGCATATTTCGCTACTTTTATGGCATCCGCCATCACACTAGAAGAATACGATTTACTAGCATAGTCATGAAATATTTTTATTTGATGAAATGCATATGCCTGCCAATACTAAGCGAAAGAGCTTTCTACCAACATTGATGAATGGTGATTTTTGGGTGAAAGAGTTAAAACGTGGTCGATTTAAGATGAGGCGTAGTTTGAACGTCCATTTCATGTCACTTTGGCGGATATCGTTGAGAAAGTTCACAGTATCGTTCTGGTAGAGTGAAAGTGTACGAGATTGGTATCGGAATTTTGGATGAAAAAGTGCATCTTCTACGAAAAAAAAAGGCAAATGTAAAAGGTATTCAGAGTGAATATTGATATTGGATATTACAATTTTGGGTTTAACAAATTTGTAATCTTAATCTTCACTTTTTTTTCCACCGCCTATGTAAATTGCCGCTCTCTACTACTTCGAATGACAGTTGATTATATCTGATGAAAATGTTCCAAAGAAAGCTAAGACCATTTAATCGCCACGGCTACTGCCGTCTTTTGGGATTTTCAAGTACTAATGAAAGTTAACTACATACTGCTCTTCCAGCACAGTTCTTCGGTTCTCCACAAATCAACGATCGCAATGACAAAATTGCACAAATGAGGATTTAGCGGAGGTTATGTTATAGTATTACCCAAACATTTATAAACTACCTTTATGCTCAAAAGCTACAAAATAAGTATTTCTCCAGTAGGAATCCAGTCGATCACATACGGTTCGAGCTATTTATTGATATTACCGAATAAATTAGGCCAGATAAAATCTTCATTGCTATATCATATGATCTGACTCTTTTGAAGTAAAATATGTTTCCGTTTTTAAAAGTACATGATTTTTAAATCCATCCTGCATATCAAAAACAAATTACCAAAAAATATATTACCAACCATAATTTTAATAAAACATAGTCAAATTAAGACGTGCTTTTATAATTCCAAAAAGAAGGTATTCCACCCTTAATTAAGATAAATAATAAAAATTTATACATACCTCTAAGTATTTGATAAATAAAAACTTTTATGTGGTCCGACGATAACGGTTGATGGGACACTATAATTTTGTGTAAGTCACTCTGAAGAAGTTCTGTTATGACATATCTAAACTTCTATTAAGGAAATAATTTGTGTGTTCATTTATGATTATCTAATTGCTTTAAATTTCTTGAAAGTAAAGTCTAAAAATGAGAACATTTGTAAATATGAAAATTATTTTCCTTCGGAGGGAGATATATATACATATATAATTTTAAATCTATATATTGTAACGAAAACAAGTCCACAAAAAGAAAAGTAGAAGAGTAAACATTGGCGCGACGCATCATAAATCGTCCACATGTATTTAATGTGTGAGCGACAGAAGGTCTGTCGTATGTTCTACAAACATCGAGAGAAAGAGAGAATTTTCGCGAGTGTTTCCAGAGTCTTGTGTGCCGATATAAGAAGTGGCCGGTGCCCAGAAAGGATTAATTCAGTAGTCGTGCGGTATTTACTGAACAGTTTAAAATAAATACAGTTAGCGGTGCAGTTTTATTATAGTTCAAGAGAGACATAAATATTACAGATATAAATAAGTAGTGATAGAGATAAATACGTGTGTTAATTTATTTGTAATAGTTTTAAGTGTGATACATATATTTTATATTTTTATATCGTGATTAATAATAAGTGTATAAATATACAGACTGTGTCAAAACATTTGCACGAGTTGTTTATTGCGAACCCGAAAACGCAACAATATTTTATTCGATTGGGTGGAAGTACGGATGGATTGAGTAAGTCATAATCGGGAAAGTAACCTAAGTGGAAAATAATTTAACTCATTTTTATGCTGTTCAAGCTTTCGTAAAGTTTTCTCTGCGTGACATTACTAAATGCAATGACTTAAAAAAGTACATCAAGTAATCTGCCAGGGTACTTATTATAAAGTTTCTAGAAATTAGCTTCATGATTAAAAAATGATTATGGATGTAGCAAAAGACCTTAACATTAAAGGAATAAAAATTAATATCATTAAGACAAAAAATATTAGTGATAACAAATGATAAAGAAAAATTACATGAATGGTAATTTTTCTTTCTGTATCATTTGGATTGACCAAGTAGAAAGTTTTACATATTTGGGAACAGTTATAGATATTATTGGAAGAATGGATAGAGATATTAGTCACAGAATAACGGTTTTTTCACATGGAGGCTTCATCAATAAAAGAGAGATAAGTGACAATATTAAGATAGCAGTCCATAAAGTTATATAGTTGCCGGCACTACTTTATGGTTGATGGTGTAAGCTAAGAATCAGAAGGTGTAAAACTACAGAAATGAAATATCTTAGAAAACAGCAAAATAACGGTAATGGAAAAGATAAAAAACAACGCCATAAGAGAAATGTTGGAGGTAGAAAGTGCAGAAAAAATATATGAAAAAGCCCAAATACAATGATGGGGATACAAGAAAAACTAAACGCAGAAACATACATTACAAAAAAGTGTGGGAAGCAAGAAAAACTCTAAGATGAAGGAGAGTCAGACCTTGTATGACTTGGGATAATGAAATAGATAGAGGCCTTAGTAAGAGATATAAAGAATTAGAGAAGAATTGTGAAAGAAAGCCGAAAGGGGAAATGCGAAATAAATGATACTGTAATTATTAAGGATAGACGACATATGAATGGTTTAATATTTTTTTTCTAAATTTACTGTAATTCTTAAACCATACAAGCATTTGTGTATAGACAATATGACTTTAAGTAAATATATTTTTTTAATATATAAAAAAATAGAGTCGATAATAGCAAGATCTTGCGCCTTGAAGCAGAATTCTATCTAAGATACGTGTATTAGTTTCGAGAAAAGTCAATTATTATATATAGCCAAAATTCCACTTATTTGTAATTAGCTAGGTAAAATTGAATTTTTTACAGTTCCATATAAATTTAAAAAAATTACCCTGCATCTGAAATTACTTAATATAAGTTACAAGTTGGACTAATTCGCGAAAAATCCAAATATAAATGTATAGCGAACATTCCGACCATAAAATATACATTTATTAATCTTGATAAAAGCGCAATGTATGAAACATGCTAAGGAAAAGGAATTGTGTATGCGATTTTTCATAAATTCTGTGAAATACTAATGTAAAGAGAGGACATTACCTGTTTTGGTACAAATCGTGGGAACTACTAGATACATTTAAATGGAGCAGTCAGGTAAGAATGGAGAGTATATAGCAGGAGAGAAATAATAAGATGAAACCTGGTCATCGGCTTTTCCAAGGTCGCTGGGCTTTTGTACCCAGGTACGACCCCAAATACCATAACATCTAACCGTAACACGAGTTGAGCTTGACTAATATTAGCTAGAAAAGAGCAATAAACAAATAAAATTTTCAACTTACAATTTGCCATTACAGACATGAATTTTACACAATTAATTTTACATTCGAAATCCATTAGACGGTTTGTAAAAAATAATTGGTATTTATTATTTGCTCATAATAATAGTAGTAGGTATATGTGATGTGCAAACAGCAAACCGGTGTTATATCCTCCTAATAAATAACAGTTAAATCCAGCAATTTTAAATGAG
The DNA here is from genome assembly GCA_963170755.1 of Amphimallon solstitiale. Taxonomy (NCBI): domain Eukaryota; kingdom Metazoa; phylum Arthropoda; class Insecta; order Coleoptera; family Scarabaeidae; genus Amphimallon; species Amphimallon solstitiale. The sequence continues at coordinate 106,008,755 of OY720680.1, forward strand.
ATACATAATTGACTATTTGGAATTATGTCAAATATTAATACAGCATTAAATTTCATATCCTACGTACTACATATATTAGATTAATTCGGTTCCAATATCAAATAATTTTTTTATAAATCGTGCTAATGTAGTAATAGTATTTTGAGGTTACATACTATATTCCACAATTACAATCTTTAAACACAATATAAAGAGGAATAATGATGGTAATTTATCATTAGGTTTTTGGCATAGAAATAAATATTGTATTGTCGAACCTCTTTACCAGGTACAACAAAGAAATTAGCATTTTTTAAAAGGCGCTATCCGATATGCAGTAGTTAGAAACTTTTCTGAATGTTCAATTCATATTCATAATATATATTAATAATAAATTAAATTTTATGGAATTCATGTCTTTCATAATAATTGTACACTATATTTTTCAATAAGAGTAATTGTTGGTATACTGCACTCCAAATGATTAAGTCTTAAGATAAACTGTAATATTGTATTTTAATAGTTTCCTGTTTATAAATTAACCCATATCTGTACGAAAAAAAAACTCTGTTGGGTCAATTGTATACTTGTCGAATGAAACATATACGAGGTAGGCGCCATAAATTCTTGGCCTGACAGGCTTATACAGGTTCAAACGTGTTCAAACTCCGTCACATCATGCATGGACATACGCGAGGTGTAGGTACACTATAAATATGACGGTTCGAAGCCTAGTAGTTTTTAGTAACCAGCCAACCAACGTGACTAGCGCACGAAAATGTCTAAAGTAACGAAAATTGAGTACCGCGTGGTAATTCAATTTTTAACAAAAGAAGGGCATACACCTTATCACATTAAACAACGTTTACGGTGATTCATCTCCTTCGTATTCAACTGTACAAAAGTGGGCAAAATGTTTTCGTTTGGGACAAGAATCTCTGGAAGATGCTGATCGGTTGGGTCGACCAATTGAAGTGATAACGCCTCAACTAATTTCAATTATTGAACATTTAGAGCTAGAAGATCGCCGTTTGAAAGTGAAGGAATTAGCAGTCATAACAAACATTTCCGAAACAAGTGTTCGCCGAATTCTTCATGACCATTTGGGTATGAATAAAATTAGAGCTAGATGGGTACTGCGACTTCTTTCTGCTCTCCAACGTGAACGTCGAGTCGAATGTGTACAGTCGTTTTTAAACATGTGTGGAGACGACCCAAAACCGATGAAACAATGATTCTGTTTTACGATCATCTATCGAAAAGGGAGTCCATGGAATGGCGGCGACCTGATGAACCTCGTCCCAGAAATGCGAAAGTCGAAAAAGGTGATGGCCACAATATTCTGGGATTGTAAGGCCATTTTTCTAATTGACTTCAAACAGCGCAGTAGAAGTGTGAACGGCACATATTGTGTCTTTGTTGCATAAATTAAGGGACAGTATTCGTGCAAAACGTCGTGGAAAATTGACAAAAGGTGTGCGATTATTGCACGACAATGTTCCCGTCCATACTGCGCCATTTCACAAGTTGCCATCCGCGAATGCGGCTTTCAAGAATTGGAACATCCACCTATAGTCCGGATATGGCTCCTTGTGATTTTTTTTGTTTGCTAATTTAAAAAAAGACCTTAGGGGACGTAGTTTTAAGGACGACAGTGAGTTGCACGCAGCTGTTATAGAACATTTTGACGGAAAAACTTCAGATTATTTTTACAAGCGTATCGAATTATTAATTAATCGTTGAAACAAATGTATAGAAGTTAGGGGAGATTACATTGAAAAATAAAAATTCTTATATTGTTCCAAGTTTCTTCTTTGTATGTCAGGCCGAGAATTTATGGCGCCTACCTCGTATGTGCAAACAAGTATTTGCTAACCGCAACCAAGAAAAACTTCAGAGTTTTATGTTTAATTCCTTGCTTCAAGCATGTAAAACGTTAAAATCAAATAAGATTTTGCTTGATTCAGAAAAAACCTCTTAACTCGGCAGATTTGTTTGTGTCAACAAACCCTTTGTTTCCGTGAACGTTTTAGATGCTTGAAGCAAGAAATTAAACATGAAACTCTTGGTTGCGGTTAGCAAATACTTGTTTACACATGTTTCATTCGACAAATATGCAATTGAGCCAACAAAGTATTTCTTTCCGTGTGTAATTGATTTACTGATCGGCCATTTGCATGTTGAAATGAAAATTTATTGATATAAACAAATCAACTTTAACGTGATATTAATATAAAATGATTAATTAATAAGTAATTTATCACAAGAACCACAGAAGAATTACTTGCCTGGAGTAAATTATATGTTTGCATTTATTCAAAGAAAAGTTTCCTGGATTCGTTATTCCTTTTCTGGATGTTCCCAATCAATTGAAACAGTGTTCGCAGTAGAGTAGATTTTTGTTTGTTTAGCTTTACTGAAATTGACAGTTCAAAGGAAATATTAATACTAAAATACAATTAATTTAATCAATGAGAAATCGCTAAAATAATGTACCGGAAATGTGGAGTTTTTAAATATTGCCGCATCCTATGAAATGCGTCTTCATGAGTACAAGAAAGAAACTAACTTTGTCATTATTATTCGGAAAAAATGTCTTGAATCACTACTTTACGTATAAACATTATTTATTTGTGTATTCATGTAATCAAATAATCATAATTACTATTACATGTGTATAACGTTTTGTCACTGAGAGCGTTCACAGGCGTTTCTTAATTGATGAATGGTTTCTGAATTAATTGGCCCTGTGAAATTTCTGTACAAATCAATATGATTAATTGTGTGAGAACTTGAGAATTGTAAAGATTTTCTAGAAATGGCAGAAATCAATATCATACTGAGTCTCACTAAAAATACTATTTTTTATAAGAAAGTTAATACTGAAAGTATTGACGCCATTGAAATATAAGAGAGCATAGTTATAAATAAGACTTAAAGTCAGCAATTTAGTAATCTATACTCCATTCAGTCTAAGAATAAAGCATTGGGAAAGATAGGGCTTAAAATAAACGTTTGTGATTGGTTGAAATCGAGTGTGCATTTACACCGGCAAAATAATCGCATTTAGCTCGTTCTGTCAAAAATTTGTTTACTGACAGTTTTGTTCAAAGATTTTGTCGATTTCCGTATTTTACATAGTTATTTGTTGTTAATATTCTTAAAAAATAGTTCTTCTTAGAACTCGCAAGTGAAATATTCATTTGTTAAGGTATTTTATCAATTTCGTTAACTTTCTTTTCGTAATCGCTAATATTCTATAGTATGGCGGAAGCAGTTTTACCAGGTCCTTCAAAAAATCGTAAAGGGAAACACATAAGATCTGGACAAAGGCAAATGGCTTATAATGTGTACATTAAGCATAAAGACAATATGTCTAAAACAGCTGCAGTCAATCAAACAGCAGAGGAAGTGGGTATTAATAGGAATACAATGTACTGCATTATTAAAGAAATGGAATTATATGGAGTTCCAATTTCTCCTCCAAGAAAAAGAAATTATCGTCATACTTACAATAAATTGGATGAAGCACAAAAAAGTACAATTAGACGACATGTGCATTCCTTTTTCTTGAGGAATGAGTTACCAACTTGTACAAAAATTTACGTAAATGTCAAAATATAATGATATCAGATATGTATATCCCTGCTATCCATCTGACAGTAAACATATGTTTTACTTGTTTTCAAAATACAAAGTTCATCGTGTGTAAACTGTGCTCATATTGTAGCGCCATCTACTCCATTCTTAGACTGAATGGAGTATAGCTAAGCATAAATGCTGCTCGATGTATGGGGTTATCATAAAGTAAGGGATATACTTTAACTTATTATAACTTTTTAACAAATCAAGCTAACAACAAAAAGTAAACGAAATCTAGTTGCCTAAGGAATGGGATTTGATGTATCTATGGAAAACAAAAGCGTTGTCATGACAGTTGTTGACACAAGTGTTAAAAGTAAATCATTCAATTTGGAGTTTATTTTCAAATTAAAACTCAAGTAAACGTAAAGTTTTAACCACCCAAACTGCAATAGCATGGACCTACGAACACGAATTGGTTTAGTTCAGTGTTATTATGAATGCGGCAGAAATTACACAGCTGGATTACGAAGGTTTCGCACGAGAATGGGTTTGAGAGCGGGGCCCTGTCGTATGAAAGCGTACCGCAGTTTGATACAAAAATTTGAAAGAACAGGTTCGGTAATTGACCTTCCGAGATCAGGAAGACCAAGCATTAGTGATGTCCAAGTTGCAGAGGTTCTTCACGAAAATCAGGACATAGCCAGAGGTAATCCACTAGCAATCAGCAGTGCAAATGCGATATCCAAGCGATTGCAAATGCCGTACACCACGGTCTGGAAAATTTTACGCAAAATTATAAAAATGTATCCATATAAACTCAAAATGCTGTTTGAATTAAAAGAGGCAGATTTGGCTAGTAGGTACGATTTTTCTTTGCGATTATTGGCTCAGATGGAAATTGAACCCGAATGGTTAACCCGTATTTTATGGACATATGAAGCACATTTTTCTCTGAATGGTGCGGAGTCAATACTCAAAACTGTAGAATCTGGTCTGCAGAAGATCCACAAGTAATTGTTCAAGAAGGTCTTCATGACAAGAAAGTCACCGTTTGGTGCGGTTTTACAGCTGATTTTATCATTGGTCCGTATTTCTTCGAAGAGCTACAGAATGGAGAAGCCGTATCTGTAACTGTTAACGGTGAACGATACTTGCAAATGTTAAGAGATTATGTTATTCCACAGCTGCAAGACGAGCACCACAGAATTGAAAACATGATTTTTATGCAGGATGGAGCACCTCCGCACATTTTCCGACCAGCTAAAGAATTTTTAACTAACGTTTTTCAAGATCGCGTTTTAAGCAGACATTTTGCAAATTCATGGCCACCAAGATCACCTGATCTTAACCCAGCGGACTACTGGCTGTGGGGTCATTTAAAAAATTTAGTGTTTAGAAGAAGACCAACAACGCTACAAGAATTAAAAGACAATATTACGGAGGAAATTGGTGCAATTCAACCAGAAATGTTAAGAAATGCAGTGTACAATTTAGAGGAACGGTTGCTGATCTTACAAGATCAAAATGGAGGACATATTGAACATTTGCGGTAACTGGGTTTGGGCATACAAAATCCCATTATTTAAACAATTAAATTTCGTTTAGTTTTTGATATTAACTTAATTTGTTAAAAAGTTATAATAAGTTAAAGTATATCCCTTACTTTATAACAACCCTGTATATCTGCAACGTCATTCGTAGTGTATACACGATATTTTTTTGAAAATCAAACAAATCTCTATTACTTACTTAGTATGTAATCAAGTTTTAACATGTATCTTCTTCGTCTATTATCAATCATTATTTTAGCTACTTACAAATTCTAAAGATTATTAACTTATAAATATGTAGATGAATATTTGAAGTAGACCCTACTCCTTCTTTAATATACATATGTCGTTTAGGTCGTAAAAGATTATACCAATATGTAAGCAGGTATATTTCAAGTTTTCTTCGTTTCTTGCGTCTTGCCCGAGCCACTAGCCGATTTTCTAGTTCGTCACGGTAAAAATTTACGGTACGAAATGCATTATCTACACCAGTGCTAATGCCCAACATAACAGAACCGGACTTATTCAAGGTGTTTTGCAGTTCACCTGTAGAAAATGTTAACGATGTAAAAAGAACACCAAGCCACTACAAGAGTGTGACTATTTTATCATTTCGTTGTCTAATTCGAACAATGAGAAAGCCTGGATGATTACGAAGGAGGTATTCAGTCCATCATATCTATTTTGCGAGAATTGTTTGTTTCCTTTTAACACGCCAGATTTAAGATGTCTCAACGTAATAAATCTATAATTACATTATAACATGTGGTATGATGATGTGATATTTTTATTGAGAAATACAATGTAGTAACGAGTAACATGTGTTCAATACGTAATTAGACGCGTAATTTTGCAAATGTGTAATTATCTTGGTGTATAATCTATTTCTAATTACGTGTCCGCCTGAGTAAGTGGGTGCCCAATGAAGTAGTAAATACAATTTGTATTATAAAATGAAATTCAATTTAAAAAGAGTACTTTTACTATAAGCTGTACTTGCTAACAATTGACTATATGATCTATTTCACAAAATAGAGATGATTTTTCAAATAGGTGTTACAATTATTGAGCTTCATTATTTTTTCCTTATTAGCAAATAAGGCTTTGGCGAAACAATGCTAATCTAAGCCTTATCTTGATCATCACTGCTTCCTAACAATATTTCTTGGCACGGGGGCCTTATTCTTATTATTCAATTAAATGGGAGTAAAATTAAAAACTAAAGTTTCGACATTTTATAAATTGATGTCTTTAATTTATAAAACGTCGAAAAGTTAATGCTCTTCTTGTGTTAGATCATATTTGATGGAAAAATGAGAGATAGAGTATTAATTAATTGAAACGGGCTACAACTGACTGATTTTCAACAGCACATGTTGAAAATTTGTTAGAGAAGATACAGTATGAAGAGTATTCCTGGAATATTTGTCCGCATTTTAAAATTATTGCAATTATTTTGGTAAACTTTCTTAAGGCAAAGAATAGAGAAGGTGAGAGTTTAAATAACCTCGAAAAAAGTTTACAAAAACAACAGACGGAAAATTAAGCGAAGGAATGTTTGTTGACAGTCACATACAGGAAATAGCAAGTGATAGAAAATATGAACCTAAATTAAAAGCGTGGGAAAAAGTTTTGTGGGCGTTTATATAGTACCAGTTTTTGTCAGTATTTTGGAATATAAAAAATGACAAAATTATACAAGCATTTCACAGTGCTTGATGCAATATGTCGCTTAAAGGGTATTGTATTATATTCTTTATTATTGTTAAATACAAACTTCCTATGTTAAATTACAATATATTTAATTTCTTCAATACTACCATTTTGTGGTTAATTAGGTTAAGGTTAGCAATAGTGCATTAGATTAAGAATTGAAGAACTGTTTTAATTTTTACTATGGATTTATCTGTTTTGTGTTTCAGGTGCTCTTTTGGAATGGAATGGTTTGATGTACCGCTTTTCATTTTACCAATCGGAGCAGCAATAAGAGTGCAAAGCACTTGGGGACAGGGAAGAGTAAAGTTATAATAACCACGAGTAGATATACACACATCTATAATTTAATAAATATAACATTCAAATTTGTTTACTGTGGGTTACCAAAAGAGCCCATTAGAAGGAATTCGTGGCTAAAAATAATATGTAGGCCAAAATGAGGTGCCAAATGCAAGTAGTGGTTCTGAGCATTTTGAGGAGGATTGCAATTTTATGGTTATTTTTAAAAATTTAATAGTATGTTATATCTTGAAAATTAAGTGTGCCATGAATTTTTAACTAAGATAATTACATTCTACGTAAAAAATACTACCAAGCGCACTTTTTACTTTTGTTATAGCTTTGATGGTTACGATGATATGGATAACTGAAAATTTCGACAATTTTCAATTTTTTTCAAATATCTTCAAAAGTTGACATTAAATTTCTTAACAACTCTGCTAATTTGATCGATCCTATATCTTCAACATTAAGAAAGTTACCATATATGGAGATATAAAATGGGCACCCTGTATAATAATTACTATACATCATAATGATGATTAAAACCTTCTGCATATTAATATGCTGTTAATAATATCACTAAAAAAGGAGTTACTATGACAAACCCGGAATAGGTAAATTCATGTAACTACTTTTAGAAATGTGAATCCACATGCAATTGTAATAAATATATAAATTTACATCGGCCGAAGTTGCTTACACTATCTGCAAAGTTAATTACATACATTACATTAGTGATTATTATATTTTCTATTTACGTATTATGTAAATATTAAGAAAATGTTTGTCTTGAATAATTTACACAATCTTATGTAGTATAACGAAATTTTATTTTGATTATGTATTATAATTTAGTGTTATCATCTTGTTAAAAAGATTTAAAATATTACCTATTAATAATGTTAAGCCGCAAGATAATGTAACGCATTCCTTTCAAAAAAAAATACAATTACTTTTTCTAAAACATTAATGAAGAGGTAATATTAATGTAAAAACAAATTTAAGAAAAAAATAATACAGAAATTTATATAATTTAATAAATTTTATTACAATATAAACACTTAACGGTATGCAATAATCCATCAATTGCACAATATATCTATCAACCTCGTACCCCACCACGCTTCAATTATTGAGTCTCCTTTATTTCTTTTACTTACTCTAAGTTTAACAGACGCACATTTTTAATTCTATAATAGTAATTGGAAATATTCATTAAAGTTTATAATAAAGAGATAATCTTTTTAATAATACTCAGACAAAATTAGGGATAACTTACTTTTATTCAAACAAAGTTACTATGTTTTCTATAAAAATTGATATATGTCAATCCCTGATAAAATCAAAAATTGAAATTTGTTGGTCAGTGGTATTGTACAAATTACGTTTGTAGTGGTTATTATGTTTTAATACGTATAAATTTGCCTCTGTTCCGGTGAATTGGACGATTAAAAATTCATATATTTGTAATTGTGTATGTAAATTATAAATTCGTTTTGGTTTTATTTCGTATTTTACATCGTTCATATTCATACAGTGAAAACCCTTTGTACTCATAATATTAAACATTTCATTGCACCATTCTTTCATGATGTACACCCAATGGGCAAAAATATTTGAATATGCTTCAACAGAATATTATTGTTCCTACTCGTAATTTGTTATATTTTCTCCAAAAGTGGATTAGATGAAGAAGATTTATTGAATGGCAGGCTAGATCTCTTCACTTATGGGGCTATATCACTATCCATAACACCAGGTTTACATAAATAAATGAGAATATTTCGAATACCTAAAAAATCAAAAATCGTAAGAAATGTAGCAAATATTCGGAGGTTGTCCAGTGAACGTCTCCACAAGCTTTAACCAGTGAATATTTATTGCCAGAAAACAAGTGGACAGCAGACTGAAAATTTAAATGTAATACTAACGCACATTTCATTAAAAAAACATACGGTATAACTATTTTCGGTACGCTATTTCTGAAAATAAGGGAGCCAATCAGAATTTAGATCCGTATGATATTTGTCTCTGTGAACAGCTGATTTCACTGCCACAGTTCACCGGTTTGAGGTAATGTCAGATTATGTGTATGTGAAAAAAAATCTTCTGTCATATCGGTAACAACTCTAACCAGGGGGGGAAATGTTAAATTGAGATTGCGTAGACATCGTTTTACTTCTGCCTGCAGTTGGTAGGTGGCGCATGTGTTGACGAAATTTTAGGATCACATGTGATACTTCAGGGCTTAGCTGCTTGTAGGCTGTTGACTGTGTTTGGTAACTATGGCAACTACATGTGGTATAGTTTTCAAACATTTTTGTTGACAGTTTTTAATTAATATTTTTATATACATGCTAATATATGCTAATTATTAATCAGAGTTATAAAATATTAACTTATTTCTTAAAATTGTATGTACGTAAGTATTTATTCTGCATAATTCGAGTAATTTATTTATTTATTAGCACTTTTTTCTAGACTTCCTAGTAATTATGCCGACAAGAAAATGTTATGTGTCAAATTGTGACCAAAATGTAAAAGTTTCCCGCATCCAAAATCAATTCGTTTTCATGAGTGGTAGGAAGCTACATGAGATCCTAATTTATTCAATGTCATAAGAGAATATCGACGATTTCCATTTAAGGAATAAATAAGTTCAAATGTAAGAATAATTTAGAATGCTTTCTTCTTAATATTTTGAAATAGAAATAAATTTTCATATAAAAATAAAGCGTTACTAAAAAGATATGTTTCTAATTTATTACTAAGTTATTATAGCAATAAGTGTAGTTTATTTTTCTTTAAAATACATCTACTATTTTACTTCCGAACATTTAAAGTGAAGAATAAAAACTACTAAGGTAAATACAAAATGGAATAGAAATACATAATATTTAAATTTCCCGGTTCATCGGTTTGATCCATTTTAGTACTGCCTGCAGTTGGCAGGCGGCGCTAAACATTGTCTAAACTTTTTACTATTAAGTTATACTATCTTCTAGTATAATGATCTGTGACTCTAACCATAATATATAACATTGTCGGAGGATGTCATTCATAACGTTAATTTAATTTTTATGATACCGCAAACGGTTTTTCTTTTTTGTTGGTTACGTTATATTATAAGCAAAAATGGCCGTTTAACGTAGGGGAAAATGTGTGACCGCAAACTCACTATTATTGTATTAAATTACGTTGTAATTACGCAAGTTGTTATTATTGTCAATCCCAGCAAAGTTAGGAATACATATGTATCAGAGGGGCGTAACTTATATCAAACCTTTGTAGCTATAGTTTTTGGTACCTGAAAACCTCACCAGATGACTCAGATTAGTACTGTCATGCAGATTACTAAATTAAATTTCGCATAAGTGTTCACTTATTCATATTTTAATATTTTGTTGTGTTTAACTGAAGTTTTGGTTTGTTTTGTTTGACTATTTTTAATAATGAGTGTTACTTTCACTCGTTTGTATAAATTTGTTTCTTTTATAGTTGAAGTTTATTAGTGTCAATTTTAGGTAAGTGTGAAATAATTGTAAATTACGCTATATACTCTTTTGTACTATATTATGTAACTCCATGTTATACTCTTTTAATATGTTTTAATGTGTATTTTTGTAAAATGTTCTGTGATATTATTTTCCTTTTCCAACGTGTATTGCAGATTTTTTTTTACTTTGAGATGACATTTTATGCAACAAAATGTATTTATAATATAATAATTTGCAGCAAAGTATTTTGCGGTGGTGTGGCCTATTCGAACAAAATAATGCCAACCACTGTGTCAAGAAATTCGCCATAAATTATTTTCTTAGAAAGTGTCATCTCATATTAAAAAATACGTGTTACTTTTCCATAATTCTTGTAGTTCCATAATCCTAGCATTATATAAAATGTTCTTCATATTCCTCCTTATTATTTCCAGCTTTACTATTCTATTCCTTCTAAAATCATTATGGAGTATCGCTCATGTTCTGTTCGGAATTGTATAGACAAGCAATCTCCCCGACACTCACTTCCAGATTTATTTGTTAAATGGGTAAACATTTGTAGCAATAGAGATATATCACATTTGACGTATACATTGCAGAAATTTTAATTTTAATGTATAGATACGGCCACCAAGATTTCAGCAAAAGCTTTTTGTAGTTTATATGTTCTTCATACATATAGTCCTTAGCAACAGTTGATAGTACATGAATGAAACACTTTAGAAATGATATTGCGACAAAGAAATCATAAGAAGAATAGAGAAGTCCAACTAATGAAGAACTAGAATGGAGTGAAGAAAATAGAAGTACCTACTAAGAACAAAATGGTAACAGAAAAGTGCTTTGTGTATTTTATCTATATTTTTGTTTGATTGAATAAGGACTATTAAATTTTTGTAAGTAATATAGCTTTATGTTACTTTTCGATTACCTTTAAAACACATTGTTTGTTTATTGAATATCGTTTAATTAGTTTTCAGAATACATATGTGCATAATTGCCAAAAAAAGTATAATCTCCAAACTCAAATAGAGATTTGTATAAGACATATGAACAAAACTCTAATATTTTAGTAAGTAACTTTTTCTTAATTATATTAAGTAATTTTAGATAAAGAAGTTAATTACAAAAATATTAGGATTTTGTTCACAAACTATAAAAATAAAACCATTAAATTTGGATAAGAATGTACTATGCTTAATTTCAAAATTTGCCGCCATATAATTTAGTACCTGAAAATTTCAAGAGATGAGTCTGATAGGGTTACAATATTTAGTATTTAGTTACCCATCTACTATGTATAAGTTATCTATGATACGTATTTGACATCGTCATTAAAAAAATTAAATGTACGCCCCTCTATATTACCAGTATAAACTGTCAATGTATTATTATGAGTAATTCACTCCTGTATGTTTTAAATGTATTTGAAGTATTATTTATGTTTGAAAAATAGGGTTGTAATTAGTAGAAAATTGATTTTTTAGGATACACATACAAAAATTATACCTTTTCTTATTATACCAGTAAATGACTTCTAATAAATAGGTTTATTTATGTTTTAATTATTCATTATATTTTTTATTACCAATTTAAGTGTTACTGTAATTAATAGGGAAATTAAATTCAGGAGAATTAAAATATATTTGTACAATGATTTGTATGCAATTTGTAGAACGAAACAGTCAATATTTAGTAAGTTATAAGTAGTATTTATTGTTTGTGAAGTAATATAACGAGTATTTCTTAATACAAAAGTAAGTTAAACAAAAAGTGTCCGTCACACACCACACACACATATATACCGGGTGTAGAATGGATTTTCGTACATAGGGATTTTACATGCAAAACTAATAATTTGCGAATATTCCCTTCCCTAATTTTTTTATAGTAAAATGTTAAACACAAAAGTTGTAGACAAAAAAAATGTATCTAAATTCTTTGATATTTATTTTCTAACACCTTCTGGTCCTGCTAGACTTGAAGAAAAAGTATTAGGAATGAACCGATTAGTACTAGCCATGAATCCTGTCAGCAATAAATGTCACGTTTTGACAATCAAAATAAGTTTGCTGATTCTTAAAATGAATTGCTATAGCCAAGAAGAGAAAGTCAACTTTATTAAATGGTACTACTCTGGATTGTCTTTTAGGGACATACAAGCAACTTTTGCTGGATTCTACCCGGAGCGACCAATTCTAAATTTGAACACCCTGAATAGAATTGTCAGGCACTTTGAGACCAATGGCACTGTTAATAAGAAATGTAAGTGCCAGAATGTAACAGCTGGTGCAAGTAGAGAGAAGGTAGATGCCGTTCTCTTGAGCGTTGTAGAGAACAAAAATGTCTCCTTAAGACAAATAGGTAATAATTTGGGGATTCATTTTACTACTGCTCAGAAAATTTTAAAGAGTCAAGATCCGCGGTTTCGGTCTTATAAATACGAAAAGCACCAAAAAATATTCGAGGAGGATAAAGAAAAAAGAATGCAGTTTTGTGAAATAATGATGGAGATGGCCAATGATGACCGAAACTTTTTATCTAGGATTTTATTCAGCGATGAGTGTCGATTTCAGTTAACTGGTGAACCAAATCAACAAAATTAACGCTACTGGAGCACACAAAATGAACATTTAATGTTGCAGACTCATACGCAATACCGGAGTAGTGTCAATGTTTGGGCTGGCATACTAGGTCCTCACATAATTGGACCGTTCTTTATTGCAGACGGCTTAACTGGTGCTGCGTATTTAAATTTTTTGCAAGAAGAAGTCGGGCCAGCTATCGACGAATTGGGAATTAATTACGAATTTTGGTACCAACATGATGGATGTCCGGCGCATTACCAGCGCGATGTTTTAGAGTACTTAAATCATGTATTCCCAAATCGCTGGATAGGTCGAGGTGGAGAAATTAATTGGCCTCCAAGATCTCCGGATCTTTCGCCAAATGATTTTTTTCTGTGGGGCACATTGCATGATCGGCTATACAATGGAAGGACGTATCAAAATGTCGACGCTTTAAGAGCTGCAATACTTGCAGAATGTCGTCAAATATCACACTATCAACTGGCCGCAACTAGAAGAAATTTTTACGACAGATTGGGGTGCTGCTCAGCTGTCAACGGAGATTTGGTTGAGCATTTAATTTAGTTATTACTACAACTACCTTTATTACCACGTTCAATAAAATTTTAAAATCTCTTCAGCACGTTTTTTATTTTCTGCAAACGACTTAAAACCTATGCTTAAAACAGATTTAAACGCCTCTACTAAAATTGTCACATTGTTGTGTTAAATGAAGGAATTTTGTTACTTTTGTTGTCACATGTCACGGCTGTTGCTATTTTGTATCATTTCTTCAATTCTTTTTCCTTTAATGACCCGGAGGGTGATAGTAAGCAAAGAAGAAAAAAAATGGGACCTATTTTTAAAGCTCTATAATTTTTGTGTTTAACATTTTCCTATAAAAAAATTAGGGGAGGGAATATTCGCAAATTATTAGTTTTGCATGTAAAATCCCTATGTACGAAAATCCATTCTACACCCGGTATATAATAAATAATGTTTCTTTTTTAAAAGCATGGACAAAGAATGAGTTGTTAAAACGACTGCCTTAAAAGTATGTATGTTTTATATAAAAATTGTCCGATATTAAGTTGTCAATAGTTGGATCTTCTTAGTAAATTTGAGATGTTAGATGCTGCTAAAATGTCATCTAATAATTTCACTTTGACTTCTTCGCCCCTTCATAAATGTCATTGTCTGCATGCAGTCTGTGATGCAGGGTCACACGCATATTAATAAATAAAATTAGAAATTTTCATAGTATAGTAACATACCGCCGATCGGCAGAAATCGAAGAAACAAATACGCCCAGACCGCCGTGTCTGCACAAACCTAGGTAGTGGTTTGTGTAGGCACGGCGGACACGTTACAACAATCGTAAAGATTCCGCCGGCCGGTGGAACTTTCAGTCTATACGGATAAAACCACCGGCGAACACTTAGCTACAGCGAAAAAATATTCGTGTAAACGAAAGGAAAAATTATTGCAGTTATATAATTCTTATATATTTTAATTAGATTATTCTTATTTTATAAGATATTTTAATTTGCCGTATTCATTTGCTTGGGGTGCAATTTATAATCACCTTCCATTTGCAAGCACATTCATATATATCTAAAATCATATTATCCCATTAATAGGCATGATGAATATGGCCGAACAGCGTTTGGAGTGAACCTTGTGTATACGGCAGAACCATAAAGGGATTCACTGCTATAGCAACACACAACCCCGCTTCGTCTTTGTTCCTTCTACCGGGCGTGGAGAAGGCCGCCAACAGCGCGATTCAAAGAGAAAGTGCGAGCAAGAGGGAAGTATAGATTTGGGTTGGCTACTCCCGTGTGCTTACTTCAACCTCTTTATTACGTTGGGACGCGGGAGACGCCGTTACGTCATTAGGACGGGAGATGAATTTTTTCACTGCAGCTAAATAAATTAACGCAGGGTATGGCGGTGGCCGGCTCCGGAAAGGGGAAAACGTGAGGGAAGCCAGGAAGAAGGATGCTAATATTAAATTATAAAATAAATTCGTGCTAACTGAAAACTAATCGAAAGTACCGACAGAAAACGATGAGGACATAGGCGAGAAATCGAAGGGAAGGCACTTCTGTGATTGAAATGGTCGTCTAATAGGAAAGTATGAGGTGTCGGTTGGAGACAGTATTTGGAATTTGATACGGAGTGTGTGATTTCTCACTTTGGCGATGTAATTGATAGGCTGGAATGAGGAGACAATTGCTAAGTGCTATAAAATTAACGACATTTTCCGACATACTTCCCTACTAAGCGCAAATCATAATTAATGAAGAATTAAAAACATAAAATTACTCGTTACTACAAATAACTTATTCTAAATAAAATGTTTTAATAATCTGTACAGAAAGTTATTCTCCTTAATTTACAGTTGAATCCGTTTATAATGACATCGAAAGGAATTGACAAACACGTCATAATAAGCGGACGTCATACAAAGCGTTTCGTGAAAAAAAAACCTTTTTTATGTAAATATGTATGTAAAGTATTTTAATAGAGAAACATAGTAACTACATGTGTATACATATGTACATATTAAATCAAAATAAAAATTGCACGTAATCAGTACATTATACACATAGAAGTGTATATTTTAATGTAAGTAATCTGTAATTTTTGTCTGCTTTTGTTTTTCATTTTATTGTAAAAACAGTCTCTAATACTATTGTGTATAGAAGACATCGCTATGGTTAAATTATCATTTTCAATATTGCTATGAACAAATCGTGATAATAATTCTGCAGCTTTTAATGCCTCTTCTGCGGTAGGTAATGGTGCTTCCTCGACTACCTCTTCCCCATCACTTTCGAGTTGTTCCTTAGCATTAAAGTTCTGTACGATATTTTCATCGGTGGGTTCTTCGGATGTGAGGAGAGCGCTATCGATGTCAACATAATCTTCCCACATTTCCGGTGCTGCTAAAGAATCTGAATTTAGGTTTCGTGACCACAAAGATAAAGGGACGTCATCTTCTCCATTAAATTCATGTTCTGATATTTGAATAGGTAAACCGTCGTGGCTTTCAATGAATCCTGCATGTTTGTAACAGTTGTGAATCGTACTTTGTGACATTTTATTCCAGGCATCATTAACCATTAGAATTGCATCTAGCACCGTTATTTTTGTAGAAGAGTTGTTTTCATTAGCATCAAGACAACTAATCATTTTGAGCACAAAGTTCTTTCTAAAATTCGTTTTTAGTGATCGTATTATTCCCTGATCCATTGGCTGTAGTACTGATGTTGTATTCGGTGGAAGGAAAGCAAGTGTTATAGACTTTAAATCAGTAACATTTGGATGCGCCGGGCAATTATCAACCAGCAATAAAATCTTTTTCTTCTTCTTCACCAAATCACGATCCCAATCTCGAAGCCATTTTTCAAAAAGTTCTGACGTCATCCAAGCTCTACGATTGTTAGCATAATCGACAGGTTATGATTTGACACCTCTAAAACATCTGGGTTTTTGTGAATTTCCAATAATGAGCAATTTCTTTTTCTCTGTGCCACTCATATTAGCTGCTACCATGACAGTTATTCTATCTTTCGACAACTTGCCTCCACTACAATTCTCACCTTTAAATTTTAAAGTTTTGTCCGGCATTAATTTATAAAACAGCTTCATTGGCATTAAATATCTCATCATCAGAAAATTGTCTTCGTAGATTCGGCCACACAGATGTCAACCAGTTTGTTGTTGAATTTTGATCAACAGACGAAGATTCACCGACAATTTTTCCCGCCACAATGTTATGTCGAACTTTAAAACGACTGATCCAGCTTGCAGAACAATTGAAGTCGAGATTACCAAAACGCGCGGCAAAAACATTTGCCTTCTCCTGTAGCATAGGGCCGCTGACAGGTATTCCTTTGTTTCTCATGATTTTAAACCACTGAATTAATGCTTCATCAGCATTTTCTTGTCGCGATTTTCGAAGCCTCTTCGGTTTCAAAACATTTGAATTGAATGATTGCTTAATGCGGTTCTTGTTTTTAAAAATCATTGAGATTGTCGAATGACCCACGCCAAATTCCTTTGCGAGAGATGAGTTTGATTCTCCATTTTCTAATCTGCATATTATTGCACCTTTCTCCTCAATCGTAAATGCTTTACGGCGATGAGATGACATTTTTTTCACAGTATGGATGTACATACAATGAAAAACACAAACGACAAACGAAAAACAATGCGTGACCTTCAAGCGTCAATTACTCACTGAGACTCAAAACAAAAACGAGTCACGTGCCGAACGTCGTCGGGAATCAACGAACATTACCGGAGGTGTAAAGAATCATGTCGGTCATTATAACCGGACATAATTTATTAAAAATGGGTCATAATAAGCGACATGTCACTGTAAGGGAAGTCATTATATCCGACTTTTTTATAAAGCATTTTATATGAAAACCAAACTTCGTAGTGTAATTACGTCATAATAACCGGTTGGTCAATATAGGCGGAGTCATAATAAACGGATTCAACTGTATTTCGTTATCGATTAAGTAAAACAAATTATAATGTTAAATGGCAAGTTATAAGAGTAATTACATTTTACGCACAATAACTAACTTCTTACGACAAGAACGTTCCTGAATCATCATCCTTTTGTTCTGATGTCCGTCTTTAGAAATCGGCTCTCCGATTTCCTTTGAAATTTCCTCTTTTAGAAGATATGTTTTGACGGAAATTTTTGATTAATTACAATCTGGAACCAGATCATTTAGATTGAACAGCTACATTAAAGCCCAGCAGTACGGTACTGCATTCTATTTCAGTATCACCTTGTTGTTCTGGTATATCAACTGACTACATTGGTAGACAAAGTTGGATCAGAAGCTGTAGTATAAGGTAAACGGAGATATACGAGCTTTTACTTCTGGTTATTGCCAGAAAATTTGAAGATTTGGTGCAGTCATACTATTACTTTTAAGCAAACGTAACTGGATTATTTATGAATTCACTACACACTGTGAACATCAAAACAAACAATCGAAGGTAATCGAATATTTTAAATAATTCTTCTTAGAATTTTTTTATTCTTCAATATTTGTTTATAAAGGCTTTCCCATAGTGCGAGGGTGTTGGATATCTTCAAAATAAGAAATAGAGAAACCATTATCTCTACTATTTCTTCGGAGGAGAGGCATTATATGGTAATGCGTCTTTATCACTACTGAGATTGGCAAAACCGAATTATTTCAATAACCGGCTATTCACTACTTGTCATTTTGCTACTGGATTTGATAGCCAGCGGATCCATACATTTTTTGTGTCTAAATCCCAAATGGATGAAGTTTTTGGAAAACTTCAAAAAAGAGTGAGACAGAAACGTCAAGAATATATGGCTGCATCAGGAAAATGCGCTCTGTCGCAGAACATCTTCAATTATTTACTAGACTTGAATATTTGTAAGTTTTTCCCTTTCCCAGTATCAAAAAAAAAATCGCTTCTAAGGACACCATTTAGGGATACTAGAGAATATCGAAAAAGTAACTGAAGGCGGTTCCAGTATCAGTTTCAGCACTGTTAAGAAGAATGAAGAAATTATCTCCGGTGCTGCGTCGCTTTTGAATGCATTGGAGACATTATGGAAATGTAATTTCAAATGAATATGAATAAATCAGTCTAATTACTTTATGTATACACCTCGTATTACTTGCACTATCAGATACTCCACTATATTTTTAGTCAACCGTCTATATGATAACATTTTTATTTAGATATTTTCTGCATATTTAGCCATGGTTGAAAGCTTTTCAATAAAGGAGTTCACTTTGAACATTTAATGTATGTACAAGTTTTCTATTACCTTTTATTCTTTCCACTGAAGCGTTTGCATATTGTCATTTGTCAAATTAAACTGATTCGTCATTCTGATGGATTTGGATTATATGGTAATACGTAGTTAATAATTACATATCAACATTAAATTCATTTTATCTATTACTTTGCAACATATTTAAGTAAAATTGAAGAACATTTCTGAAGACTAGTCCTAACGACAAAAAAAAAAAGAGGTGTGGCTACCACACAACTTTCTTATACGTATGAAAGTTTCACATTATAGAATTTTTAGATTTTTTTTATATAATAATTATTCAAAATCCTATTATAAATACTTTTATTGTCTTAAGGCTATACGCCCGGCCTCGAAATCGTTTTTCCCATTTCCTAATCGTATTTTTCATGAAAACCTTACCGAATTTACACGCTAATTTAAGAAAAAAATGCCTTTCAATGGATAAATCGTAATTTCTTCGAAATTGTCCAAAGGGCCCTAAATAAAAATAAAAATGTAAGAAATTTCAAAAAACAAGCCTTTATTTAACATTATGTAACACTCAACAGCAATACATAAATTTTATTTTTTCTTAATTTTTAAAAATAAGGTCACGAAACGGAAAACAAAATTTTGAAATTTGGGCGAAATTCACTGAAATCAAATAGAGTATGTGGTACGCTCGCACATTGTGTCGAGAGGTAGCTCCGCCTACCATTTCGGGCAGTTTCTACGCAGCTTGTAAAATACTTCTGAGATCGGTGTATGTTAAGAAAGTAATCGTTACTCGGACATTATTTTATCGAAACCGTTGATATTTTCTTTACAATATAGTATACATATACAGTGTCAGCGTCACAATACTTCCTTATACTACGTATCAGAAAGTAAAAGCAATATCTCTTCCCGTCTCTAACGCTATACCTGCTAGAAGCGCATGCTAGGACTCACACGGCTTGCGGGCAGAGAGTATAATTATTATATTTGATTCGCAATAATTTGCTTCTGAAACGATCTAGAAATTTATTTCTTGCACAAAAAATAATTTTGGAATGTTGGCTTTATTTTGTTTCACATATATATGGGTAAATTCTGAAAAATAAGATTAGTTACTCGATAGCTGAAAAACATCTTACACAAATTGGTGGTCTACTAAAACTTTTTTTTTTTTATAAAATTTACACACCATAAAGAAAAATCGAAAACACTAGTATCATCCAAATACTTTAGGGTATAATCTTAAAAAAAAACAGATCCCTAGCTCTCTGCATTGCTGAGATATCACGAGATAAGTATTAATAATTGAAGAAAAAGAAAATTTTAAAATTTACACAAAAAAACGATTTTTCGACCTTTTTGCGATTTCGATTTTATTTACCAACTCAAAATTTGAATCCGGCAGGTGATTTTACATATCCAGCTTCACTTTTTTTGTGTGTTTGAGAAAATATAGATTGTATAATTTAGGGGCGGTTGCTTCCCGATTGCCAAACATGTGGGCCAACCGGCGATTATCTGAGAGCATAACGCAGCCATAAATTACAGGCAGATTAGATTAGGTGACAAGTTCTTTTCTCTATCTTTTTCCTCAGCATAAGACAGAGCACGCGGACCCTTAAACATTTGTCTTTTATTTACATTTGCACGAAAAGCAGTGGTACGCCTCTTTCAAATCGAACTCAGCTTGAAGCGGGCGTCCAGCCTTAACAAGTCTCTATAGAATGCATACTTTGCAAGATATTCAAAAGAAAGCACTACTCGCTAAGAGTAAATGTGATACTTCCGGTCCGAATTTTGAAACTTCATTTATACAAAAAATATTCCAAATCTAACTGTAAAAACTTTTGTACTTTTGATAAATATATATATAGAATGCATAATTTACGACATATTTTCAAAAAATCGTTATTCGGTAAGAGTAAAAGTGTTAGTTCCGGTCCGAATTTTGATTTCTTTTTTATACAAAAGGTATTGAAAATGTAGTTCTAAATACTTTTATATTGGTAACGTACTTGTCTAAAAAGCATGACTTGCAAAATATTTGCAAAAAACTGATTTTTTATAAGAGTAAAAGACCTACTTCCGATAGGAATTTCGAAAAACTTTTTTAATAAAATTGTTCACAATTTCAATTTTAAGTACATACGAATTCTTTATAAATTTGTTTAAACTTAGTAGTTGACGAAATATTGGCAAAATTCGACTTTTACACTTTTTCACTTCCGGTCTGCCCATTTTACTGAAAATCTAATCAGTTCTCAAGAGGAAGATTATACTACTAAATGCAAAATTTGGGATTGATAGCTATAGCGGTTTGACCGCTATCATGGTCACACACAGACATACATTTTTTAAAAACCACTTTTTCGGTATCAGGGGACTTCAAAACGTGGACATCTGCAAAAATCTCGAGGTCGAACATTTTCGTCATCACAATACTTTCTTATACTACGTATAAGAAAGTAAAAAGAATAAATACACGGAATCGTGTCATTCACCGTAGATATTTTTTACACGTGCTGATTCAAGCGAGGCGTTTAAAATAGAATATTATTTGCCTTGAAATTTAATTTAAAAGGCGTCTATACTATGTGTATCTACTCAATTAAATAAAACACTGGTGACACGATGTAACATTTAAAAAGAACACACGTATGTATATACATTCTGCATGTATTAATTAATGGTCTGTACCTATTCCCGTTGCCGTGCATTTTCTCAACAGTGTAATGAAGTGATAGAAAATAATGAATTGAAACACAAATATAATTGAATATTAAGAACAAGTACGTAAAACAATAGGCCATACTAATTGTAAATGCCTCGGTAATCATTCAAACGCAAGATTTTCCATTTAATTAGGCGCAATTGTTTTACAATCGAGATAAAATACTGGCCTAGCGAAGTTAAAGTTATATGTAATTGCTCTTGTGGAAAAAGAAAATTTCATAACAAAAGTGGAAATATTTCCTGGATTTTTAAAATAAAACACTTTTTCAATTTAATTTTTAATTATTTCGAGATCATTTCTTTTCTGAAGTATGTATGTCTAAATCCATTTTGCACTAAAATTAAGTAAATATGCTTAATTTATGAGTTAAATTCAATAGGTACAACTAATTTTTCTGGAAATGTATTAAATATTTATTTCCTGGAAATTTAATTCACTTATATACCATAAAATGAATATGTTTTAAATAAATATACATAAAACAACATTTAGTTTCAATTTAAACCGAGTAAGACAAATTTTAAAAACTTTTAGCACCATAGTAAAAATTGAAATTCGTCTGTCTTTAGTAAAAGCAATTAATTTCCAGTAGCTACTATGCATATGTTTATAGTGCTTTAAGAATAGTCTTTCACAATAACTCTGAAAGCACTTACACATTTACCTTTGTATTGTAAAGAACATTGGCATTTTTATCTTTGTGTTAATATGTACAATTAATGTTAATGTGTAGAGATAAACTCCTAACAGTTTATTTTCACAATGGATAGTACCTATTCTCCCACTTGCAATTTATATTTTATATCATTTTAAATTATTTTGGTAGAAAATTAATTGAAGCAGTTATAAAATAATTTAATGATTGAAAATATTTTTATTAAAATCAAAAATTTAAAACTGTCGTTTTATTCAAGTAACAAAAGCAGTGAAAATAGTACATACTTGATAATATTTGTTAAATAATTCATAAATTTTATTTATCACTTTATACTGTTTGCCAGTTTTAAATGAAGTAGACTTCAATTAGAACTGGCACTGTATAGACTAATTTGCTGGTATAGTGTATTGAAATTTTTAAGCCTTTTTACATTGTTTTTGCTTCATAAAGTTTTGTGATCTGTTTCCAGTCCTACCGGTTGTTGGCTTTGGATTTCCAGTGTCTTGCCACCCTTTCCTTGTTCTTCCTTTCTTTCTTTTGTAATTAAGTGTTTTACAGGCTATCCTTTTCGGTATTCGATCTTTTACCAGCATTTCAATGTGACCCAGCTACTGCAGCCGTGTTACTTTTATATACATGCCTATTGTTGGTTTAACATACATTTCATAGACTTCTCTGTTTGTTCTTCTCTCATACCCATTAATTCTTAATATTTCCCATTTCCATATCATCAAGTTAGTTGTGTTCTTTTATTCAGTATCTAGGGTCCGCAGCATATGTTGCTAATGGTCGCAGCACTCTTTCATAAAGAGTGTTGGCTTTCTGGATAGGTGATTTGATTTCAATATGGTTGAGTCGTTTTGGCAACCGACACGACCAAAGTACGAACTAAAGATAACGATTCAATGCCACTACAAATTCCCATCAATCGGAACAATTTAATAACAATGAAATTAAGCCAATTATATGTCAGGATATAATAGTTTTCGCAACTCAAACATTATTACATGAAAACCAGCTACAAATTGATTATTATAAACAAAGTTATCAAATAATTCTTTTTTATACCTATCTTTTTTTTTAAATTTTTATAGTGTTTAGATGACAATTATAACAAAAGTCAAAAGGTGTATGAATATTATTATTTATGACAGTCCTGAAATGCCTTTTGTAGATTATATTACTTGACAGTTATTTTGCACCATTTTTACTTTATACTGGCGCATGACACTCAAATATACAAACTCGTTGTCTTCTTTAAATTTCATTTCGCCCTAACAAGTGGCTTCTTTTATAGTGCTGAGTCTCTTGGTTTACTTGCGAGCCCATCTTGAACGTACCCTCTACTATTTTCTTCGTTAGTTATTGTTGTTCTTTTATATTTTTGCTATGATAACAACATCATCCCATATGCTGTGATTTGATTCTGTTGATCTCTAATTATTTTTTGTAAGACCATATTAAACAGCAAAGTGGTGAGAGAGTATCCTTGTCTCAGCAATGTTCTGACATTGAAGTCTTCCATTGTTTCACCTTGCACTCTCACACTGCTTGTTCTTTTTGTTAGTCTTTTGTTAATTTCCGGGACACTTCAAACTCTTCCATAATTTAGGTAACATAAAACGCATGCACTGAAATGTTGTATTGGTAAATTTTAAAATTAAACTTTTATTCTATAAAGTATAATACAGAGAGATGTGAAAGCAAGTATACAGCTTTCCACTATTGTAAACGATCAATGAAAACGTAAGTATTGGAAACAGAAAATGCTGCAATAATTCGAGAGAACTGGCATTTTGTGATTCACTAATATTCGTTGGGTAACTTTTCTTTGTATATATTAATTAATACTTCGAAACCTATCGACAATGCCCAATACTAATCTAGCCTGAGCATTTGCAGTTTACTGGATATAGGATTAATTTGAGAAGTCTGTTATTTTGTCAGACAATAAATTGTTCAGGCATTTATTCAAATCTCAATGAAATCCGATCTTACGGTCGTCTGATAATAATAATAATATCATTTATTGTCCAACAGCGAAGACCAATTACAGGACATTTTACAATAATAATTAACAACAAAAAAGTACACGTGAGACAATAGTAAGTAATACGGTAAAACATATCTACCGGGTGCCGCATTAGTGTGTCGGCGGATCTTAGCATGAAAACTAATAAAGTTGTAGCAATAAAACTTTACGTAGGTATGTAGCAGACTACTGTGCATTTTTTTAATTTTATTTACAATTATACAGGCTGTGTTCACATATCCGTTCTGCTCGACATATACTCTCAACCGCCTCTGTATCGACAGACTTACATTCTAAGCCATGTTGTTCTCATTTAATTAAAGAAAAGCGTTTCTTATTCGTTGCTGCATGTTGCTGCATGTTGCTGTTGTTGTAGGAGGTGTTGCGTAAACAGTGTTTTTGACAGTTGGCCACAGAAAAAGATCTGGTAATCGCGGAAGTCAGCTTTTCAAGCTTCCTCTCCCAATTCACCTATATTGGTGAATACATTATCTAAATGTGCTTTGCAGCAGCACCATAATGTGCTGGTGCACCACCACTATCTCCTTATGACGTTATATGATACGTCTTCTAAAAGCAATGGTAAATTATTTTGTAGAAAATTTGCATAATTTAAAGTATTGTTAAAAAAAGCTGGACCAATAATAGTGTTTCCTATAATGCTTCCCCAGGTGTTAACACTCCATTTTTGTTGATATGAAATGGGTTGCACAAAATGAGGGTTTGTAGTATCATAATAATGAATTTTTTTTCTGTTTGTTATTCCACAATTAGCAATTGTTGCTTTATTTGTGAAACGCACATGGTCTAGAAAATTTATATCTTATCGTAATTGTAAAAGTATCCATTCACAGTAAAGTAGTCTCCTTTCAAAATCCGTTTGTAATAAGTCTTGGTAATTTCGAATTTTGTAAGGCTGAAATTTATTTTTCTTTAAAATCCCCTTCACAGCAGTGACGTTTATCCAGTGTTGTTTCGAAATTATCTTTGTAGATACGTGCGGATTTTCCACAATAGACTAGATGACTCTCACTTCATTATCTTCTGTAACCATACTCTTACTTCTTTCATGTTTGACGTAATTCACCGAACCCGTTTTAAGAAACCTAATCAACAAATTCTCATACGTTTTTCTCTTCGGTGCTCTTCGGTCGGGATATTCCATGGCATATGTTCTTGATGTTACAAGTGGATTTCTATTGCTAGATCGAAGAGCAAATATCATGTCTATGAGCACTTCCTTCAAAAAATTCATTTTAAAGCAAAAACTTCTAAAGGGAACAATAAACTATTAAGGTATGTAAATATCATAATAGTTTCAAATAATTTCAAGAAAACGATATAACTGACAAGAAGGTAAATGCAACTCGTAACAACTACTAACAAACAAACAGACATTGATAACACCGCCCTACAAAATTAAAAAAAATTTTGTTGCCAAGTATTTTTGAACGAATTTAGGGTAATTCAGGTCTGCTGAATTCAAAAATAAAAGCAGTTTTTCCAAATTGGCTCTAGTTTTTGAGGTAATGGATACATAATTTTTTAAGGAATTCAGCTATAACATATGCTTTTTATTTTTTAAGAATAATTTACAAACAAGAAATTTACGCAGAAACGAGAGTTCGACCCTGTTTAGTGAGCGTACCACGTGCCGACTGCTGATCACGTGATCAGTGCGTGCACTTGTTTGTCTTGTGTCTCTTGATTTTAACTGTCAGTTCAGCGTAAGCAGTTGTTCTGCTAAGACTTAGCGTCGCGGTTATTGTGCTTTTCTTACGTATTTTGTGTATTTAGTTCTTATTGCCTACCTAGTGAAGTTATTTAAATTTAATAGACGTCAAGTGGAAGGTAGGAGTACATGTGACGAATATTTGTACCTATATTTTTAACTAAAGTTACTCTTTTTTCAGAGGAATGAGTTCTTCACGCAGAAGCTGTTTGAACAGCCCTAATGTCTTCTGCTACATTTGTGGCGAATATACTGTAGCGAAACAAAGAAAAAATATCACAGATTTTGTTAGACAAGCTTATCAAGCTTATTTCGGCGTACAGCTTGGAGACCAAGACAAGTCCTGGGCTCCCCATATAGTGTGCAAAACGTATGTCGAATGTTTACGACAGTGGTCAAACGAAAAAAGAAAAAGTTTGAAATTTGGTGTGCCCATGGTGTGGAGAGAACCTAAAAACCACCATGATGATTGTTATTTTTGTTTAGTTAATGTAAAAGGTTTTAACAAATACAAGAAAGGCAAATGGGATTATTCTGATTTAGAATCAGCACGAAGACCTGTGCCACATAGCGAAGAGATTCCCGTACCAGTATATACAACACTGCCCGATGTTCTGATGGCGGAAGAAGAAGAAGAAATTAAGGACCAGTACAGTAGCAGTGGAAGTGAATATTAGCAGGAAATACAATCAACACCACAGCAGTTCTCTCAAGAAGAACTGAATGACCTGATACGGGATCTCGGTCTATCAAAGCAAGCATCTGAACTTCTGGCATCCAGATTAAAAGAAAAAAACTGTCTACAACCAGATATAAAAATAACCATTTATAGGACACGAGAGGTGAAACTTGTTCCTTACTTTAGCCAAGATGAAGATCTTATTTATTGCAACAACATTCCCGGACTTTTTCGTCAAATGGGAATACAATTTGTTCCAGGTGATTGGCGACTATTCATAGACAGTTCCAGTAGAAGCTTAAAGTGTGTTTTGCTACACAATGGCAACCGATATGCGTCAATTCCTATCGCCCGCTCAACAAAACTTAAGGAAGAATATTAAAACATCAAGTTGGTATTACAGAAACTATCCTATGAAGAACATCAGTTTTACATTTGTGTTGATCTAAAAATGGTCAACTTCTTGCTTGGGCAGCAAGTGGGTACACAAAATACCCTTGTTTTATGTGCTTGTGGGATAGTAGGGCGAAGCAAGATCATTGGAATATGGTTAATTGGTCAATAAGACAAAATATGACTGTAGGAACAGCAAATGTCATAAACGAACCATTGGTTGACCGTGAAAAAATCATTCTCCCACCGCTCCACATCAAGTTAGGACTAATGAAACAATTTGTTAAGGCTTTGAGTAAAGATGGCGAGTGCTTCAAATACATTTGTAGATCGTTTCCTAGGCTAAGTATGGAAAAACTAAAAGCGGGTATTTTTGATGGCCCTCAAATTCGCAAACTTATTAAGGACTCTAATTTTACAAATCACATGACGACACTTGAAGCTGCTTTCGTTTCTCTTTTTTAAAACCACTTTAATATTTTTTACTAAAAGTTGCTTATAAGGGCCATTGGTCTATTAAATTGATATTTTTCTCTATTTTATCATATTTTGATAATATATCTCTAAAATTAGAGCCAATTCACCTAAATGGACTTCAAATTCGTGATCAGCACCACGAAATTACCTAGAAATCGCCCAAACATTGTTGACAATAAAATTAGTGTTGATCAGTGTAATTAACTAGCCAAACTTATATTATAACAATAAAATATGGAATTTTGAAGTAGAGATTTGACGTTTGCCTGCATAGTCATTTTTTTAAAACCAAGGCCAACTAACTATTAGACGCCCCCCATTTTGCATATTATAAACATGGGTATATTCCATTAAAGGGTTATAACTTTAAAAATACTGGAAATAAGTCCTATGTTATTGGTCCAATTTTAAAGGCAATTTTACAAGAAATATGCTGACTTAAAAAATATTATGGGTTAGATTTTAAAAAACGAGAAAATAGTCAATAAAGATCGATAACTTAGACACGACATATTTAACACCCTGTATATTTATTCACTTTGTTCAACCTCAAAACAAATAACGTGTTAGTTCATAAATTAGTAACACAAGAGTTACGTGAGGCATTAAACCCATTTTTAGACTAAGGCTTAAAATGTTATATGCTGCAGCTGTCAAGATTTTAACAAAATTATCAATAAAACCAAAACTAACAGTCGTAAGTGCACATATCCATATATCATTGGAAAGATAATTTGTGTGCTTATCATTATAATAGCTAGAAAGTATAGCAATCTATTTAAAATAAAAAAAGTTGAAAGTGGTTGCAAAAATTTGGAACAGCCTGTATATTTGTAAATAAAATTACAAAATGCACAGTAGTCTACTACATACGTACGTGAAGTCTCATTGCTACAACGTTATTAGTTTTCATGCTAAGCTCCGCCGACACACTATTGCCGCAACCGGTATATCTACATGAGCAAAGAAGGGAAAAAATTAAACATTAAAAAGAAAACGAGAGCTGTAGCGTTCTCTCCTAAGGAAACCATTCTATGCCGTTCCAGCAGCTGGTTATAATCTGAACCCCTAGCTGGAAAGGTGCCATTCATTTTATATGATAAATATTTCAAAGAACGCTTTTGTACACGCTCAATCGCTAACTGTAGGTAAGTATAAATGAGATACCGTACAACTGATGCATACTCAACTTGACTTCTAACAATTGTATTGTATAGTGTCTTTTGGGCAAGCATATTTTGAAAGCCACGGCACGATCTAATCATGAATCCCAGAGACCTGGATGATGCACGGCATATACAACTAACGTGTTCTGAGAAGGATTACCGATTATCGAAAAGAACGCTTTACTGTCTATATCATTTCTTGTAAGAGAAGTACCATTGACGTGATATCTGTATAGCACGAGATTACGTATCTTTGCATATGACACAACTACACATTTTTCGCTATTATGTTGTAGGCCATCATCCGAACACCAGGTTGCTTTGTAAATCTACACAATCATCATCATTACGGATCCTCCGAAAGATTTTCAGATCATCAGCATATGCGAGCACATGACAGTTTATAGAAGTTATTAGGTCATTAATGAACAAATTGAAAAGAAGTGGGCCCAAATTAGAAGCCTGCGGCACGCCGAAATAGCATGAATGGGATAGAAGGTATAGGTCTGAAAGTGTATGAAGAAAATAACTTCGTCGAATTTTAACGGAAATTCCGCGAAATGATGTTAAACGAAGGACTAACTTTAAACTATCCATTACGTGTTTAATGGACACAAATCATGTCCATTAATCCATATCAAATCTGCATCCAATAATTAAGGAACAACTGAATCGACTTGAGATTATACTATGGACGGAATTATTGGATATGTAATTATCCCTTCATTTATTGACCAACATGTATGTATACTTTAACATACTGAGAAATAGTAAGGAGTACTACTTTCAACAAAGTGAAGTCTGGTATCTCTTATATACCTTATTTAAGAAAAGAAAGACATCAAGATTACCTGCAGTTTAATCCTTGGATTTTCTCTTCAATGTCTTCTCAAGAAGAGTTATTTGCAGGAAATGTAACGTACAAAAATTCGGATATGCGTAAATTTATAAAAGGCACGTGTGGCAGGAAATCGATGCAAATAAAGAATTATGCAACAAAATGGTTCAGCGTGACACACAAGCCATAGAAATGCGTGCATGTTCACGCAAACAATTTGGACACGTATAAGATTGTTAATACTTGTAACTGTCATTTAAATTTCATTTGTACTTAGTAAAATTATTAATATGTTTCACTATAATTGTCTGATATGTTTTTGCACATTTATGCATACAATTTTAAATTAAACAAAATCGTAAGTTATATATTCGCCTAGAAGTCTGGCTGGCAAGTCTGCATTTGTAAGTTAGTGAAAACGAATTAGTGTTTTTTTAGTGAATTTTTAAATGTAAATCACCATTACGCACTAACAAAGTTCTGTAATATGTGAGATTAACAGCCCAGCTTCGAAAGTTAATTAATTTGATTAGGGATCTGATACCTTTGTGCATTTCACAACAGAAAAGTCAATACATTTTTCGATATCTTATAAATATCTAATTTTTCTGTTTTCTTTTACCATGTTTGTTCCTTCCAGACACACTTCTGCGTTTAGTATTAAGTCTAGAGGACATGGAGTGATGGACATAATATTGCGAACATGTCATCAATTTAATATTGTTTTAGAAGTATCAATAATAAATTCGAATGCTATATATATAAAAAATCTATGTTTAAAATATAAATTTCGTGTGTTAGATGTTCACCCTCCTGATTTTGGTAACCACCATTGGCATTGGATCAGTGACGAATATTGTTTTGGAAAACCAAAGAACTCGAGAGTTAAATCCCAACGATTCTCAGTTGTCACTTTTTTAAAAACTAAAAGTTTCATAAAAAACCATGTCACTGTCACATATGTAGAGAAATATATAAGTTTCTATGTAAATCGGGTTTTGAATTAGAAAATATACTTAAGACTAATAGGGAACAAAAATACTATTTGCATATTTTAAATAGAATAATGATTGTGAATATCAACGAATCTTAATTCTCCAACGCGCTACCATCTTTTATGTATGTATTTTTGCTTTGGAAAATTAATGACTTTCTCGACGGAAAATCCAAACGCCCACACGAAAACGTCTGAATATAAGAATGAAAGGGAATTCGGGGAGTTATTAATAACGAACATGTCGTGGTATGTTGAAAACCTCTAACTTTGGGCAAATTAATACTGCCATTACCACAGGCGACGGAATTTTATCCAACACCCTAGAAATTGACGCATTCTACTTTTAGTTATTTGAGCTTTAGCCATGGTTCAAGTATTATATATACATATATAATTTAAACTTCCAATCTATCAACATATTGGCTGTAAGAGAATTTTATTCAATCTTACGGTGTTCAAAATAATAATAATAATATGTTCTAACATGGGGATTATTGAAACAGTATCAGCTATAACGTAGGTTAAGGAGGTGAAAAGGCATTTTAATGGTAATTTATTAGCATAGTCTAATATTCATATCTCCTTAGTTCTAGATATAATTAAATAAAATTGAATTTTTTTTTTATAAATTGAGAAGTTGTATACATATATACGGTAATTTTGAAACAATCGTGTAAAACAGAAAATGGTTTAAGAGAATTGGCATAAGGAATTTGGTACCCCATATTTCTTATGCCAGTCAAATCTTTGGAACCATTTAGCCTAGTGATGAGCGCCACTGAAATTATTTAGAATTATATAATACACCCTGCTAATAAATAACATCTCAAAAATAATCATATAACCTCCATTGAGTATGGTCTGTTTCTTTGTATATTACTGTTAGTTATTCCAAAAAGAAAAAAATAAATTGTTCAACTGTCATTTTTATACATACATAGATGACATTTTCAGTAATTATATTTACTTATTTATTATCAAATACTTTTAATTGAGTTGGCCGATTTTTGCTGGACATCCATATTATTTAATAATAGTAGACGGAGTAAAAGACAATTTACAATAAATCCAGTATATTAACACAACTTATTACAAAGTATATGTTTCGCTATCACTGTAGCTTCTTCGAATATTCAGTTACTACTAAACTATATATTTTCTACAAAATCAAGTGTTCAGATCTTACAATGTCTAGGATACTGTGGGGAATTTCTGTTATTTACTTTAATGACTTTTTATTATCTATTTTATATTAAAAGTATTCTAACAATAGCTAATATGTCTGAATTTTTAAGTTTGTTTATTTTAAGAGACTCTAGTAAGTTTAAATCGGAAGCCTTTTGTTTCTGAATGTAAAATTTCAAAATTACTATTAAATTTGTGGTTATTTTCCAACAGGTGACATGCATAATTTGATTCCATATTTTTGTTGTTATAACATCTGTTATTACATGTCATATACTTTGTAATAAGTTGTGTTAATATACTGGACTTATTTGTAAATTGTCTTTTACTCCGTCTACTATTATTAAATTATCCATTGACACAGTAGACACACTTTTGCGGTTTGTTTTGTCTGTGATAAATTTCCAGTATGTATTATTAGATCATGAATCGCGAATTAAGTATTAACACGCACATTTGTTCCAAATGTAATAGCAATAATAATATTCTGATCCAATCTTGCAATCCTTGGCTGTTCCCTGGCCATATCGTATGGAATCATACGATATGGCCAGGGGACAGCAAAGGATTGCAGGATGAAGCTTTAGGCAGGCTAGGGGAACTGATCAGCTTGAAAGTAAACATGCAATAACAACAGCAGACAAGGACAGGGCAAAAGCAATAATGAAAACAGAACTAACAGCTGGCAATAAAGCCAAAGCCATAAACACGTTTGCAATCTCTTTATTGACGTACATACAGTTTCGACATACTTAAATGGACAGAAACTGAACTATCGGCTTTAGACAGATCAACTAGAACAATGACCACGAAGTATCGAATTCACCACCTAAAGAGTGCCATTGAAACATTTCATCTAGCAAGGAAACATGGTGGGAGAAGGATTCACAACATCCGTAATCTCCACTGAACACAAATATAAAAGCTACAAACATACTTCAGGGAACAAGCTCAACACAGCACTCTGCATCATTACATTATGCAGAACAACTATAAAGGGACATCGCTGAAAGTAGAAGAGGTGGAAAACAAAACTGGAAATGAGCAGAAGATAATAGCAAGACGTTGGGGAGAGATGCGGACGCTTCTGTGGAATGGATCAAGACTGGTACAATATACGCTGAAATGAAAGGATTAATATTTGCGATCAAAGATTACGTTGTCGTCACCAAATATTACCGCAAACACATCCTTAAGGAAGATATAGATCATAAATGCAGACTTTGCAGGAAAAAGGCGAAACAATAGGCCATCTTATATACTGGCGCCAGCGGATTATAGGACAATGTATAATATGATAGCAAAAATTCTACACCAGTAACTCTTACAACAGCGACTGCATACTTATGACAAACAACCATATTATCAGAACGATCCAGAGAATATAGTGGAAATGAGGAATTCAAATTGTACTGGGCGAGACCCATCACAACCGACAAAACCATACCAAACATCTGCAGAGCAAATGAAATACAAGGCAAGCCCAAAAAAAATGAAAAGAATGACTGAGTTGAATCAATACATATACCTATTTGTTGGTTTTGTTTGGTTTTTGAATGAAAGGTAGGTGTAAATAATCGGGACATGGTTGGTTTGGCATTCCTAGCCATATGAGTGAGAGATGCCTTGGTAAAAACATTTGACATGACTCGAGACACTACAAAAGTATCACCCGAACGCGTACCGTGTATCTGGGCTACGATACGCGTAATTCTACTGTTAACCAACCCAACCAGGAAATTGGCACTTGCAATTTCTCTACGTTCTAAGAGGGAAGGAACGTCATATTCTAGTAGTAGATTCTCAAAGTCAACATCTCTAGGAAGATACGGCCCGTGCGCCCGATACGAAAGGTATATCAAAAATCTCTGTAACGACGATTTCGTAATGGTTGTGAAGAGCAGGAGGCCACCAATAAATATCAAATTCTGAAGAAAACAGGAATTTGATAATTTGGGTAATTTATGAGGATAAATCATGAAGCGACCTAGGAATAATTTTTTCTATATTTAGCAAGCATGCCCTTAAAGTTGCATGATGGTGTCTCTTCATATTAAGCTATTCCAAACAATTATCACGATGAAAGATGAAATATGGGTTTGTGGTTATAATACTCAAAACAAAGATTCTTGCTCTCAGTGAAGGTTCGAAGAAATCGTTTTAATTAAAATGTTGATCATCATTCATACTCGATCTTCATTAACTATGAAAGTTGAATTTGTATGAATACGTTTTGCTACGTTTTGCTGTGAATTATTCATAATTCATACAAATTATAAATGCTTCTTAGGCTGCTAAAGTTATGATTAGTTGAAAGGAAGAGAGAAATCGACAATCGTCACAAACATTTTAGACGAATTTTTTTTTGGAAATTGTTATTTCACAAATTTAAAATTTTGAATTAACTCAAGAAAAAAAATTATGAATAGTAGACTACTGCAATAAAAATATGTACCTATAATCCTAGAATAAAAGATCCCTGTTGGTTTTTAGAACATTTTATATAGTTATATGGATAGGCTATTTTTGGATGCGATATATGTTATGGATCACTGTAATTTTTCAAGTAAATATGCGAACGAACTTGAACTGGAAAAAAATAAGGATTAATTTTAGACGTCTATCAGACTTCTCCTAGTTTTCGTATTATATATTTTTCTATCTTTTTGTAAACTCATACATACATACGTATCGATCCGGTTGACTAAAAAATAATATCCAATTTAACAAGATAATACTGAGAATTCGTAAAACAAAAACCTTTGTTTATGGAATATTTACGCCCGCAAATTTAACATGAAACTGGTACTTCGTCAGTCTGTTTTGTGCAGTTTGAGAAACAAAATTAAAGCTATTTGTAGATCAAAGAAAGCGAGGCAGTGTATTATGATACAACGACGCACGCACAATCACAAAGAAAACAAGAGTGTCAAGTTTAGAGATTTCCTTTATGTTAACAAAAGTAAACTAGCTTTATCATGTAAGTGAACATGTTTATATTTAGAACACTTTTCAGCCTAGTTTCTTCTATAAGGAGGTAATTCTAAAATAACTAGGCCGCAATAACAGAGTTTATTTTTAATTATTTGCAGTGTTGTAAGAGAAAGTCTAGATTCAACTGTAAATTATAATGTCTTTTTCATTTATATAGTTCAGCAAATTGGTTTTCATGATACAATTGAGGTTTAAAAATAAATAATTAAGTAGGTAATCACTGATCAGAATGATTGTATTCAACAAGTAAATCATAAAACACGAAAAGCGTTCTGTACTGTAAACATTTTCAATCTTCTTCAATCTAAGTAAAATAGGAGCATGGAAAATAAAAATTGAAAATGTCTTACTAAATCAGAGTAATAGTGGCCATATCAGATTATATCTGCAGATATTTACAAAAAATAATAATTTTGACGTTATCATCTGTTACTGTATATTATTGTTAGATTGGAGGTTACCTGTGGTATGTGGATAGTTCTCTAATTTTATAAAATTATTACAAATAAAACCTAACGTCTTCATCACGATATTTATACATATACTCGCTTTATTATAAATGCTAATTCAGCGCAGAAATCTCTGCTAATTGATCTTATGAACTTTAGATTCAGTGCTGAATTATTGATAGTTCCATAAATGAAGCGCTGTCCATCGGACATTAATAAGGCTTGCTCGCACAGCCCGTTCTAAGCAGTTCTAGAACCAATGCGCATGTCATTTGCAGGGAAAAAAACTATTAGGTGCCTGCAGTTCTGAAACTATAAATTCTAAAAATTATTAGTTAAATGTTTGGTTCTCGAGAATGCGTAATTGTCATTCGTATTTATCAATTTTATAGTTATGTTTACTTAGGTTAGTTTCATAGTCGTACTGTTTGAATATTTTCATTTCATTTTCTTGTAATTTGTGGTTTCACTAGAGTATTTGTTTTGATTCAGTTTCATAGAACTTATTTTTCGTATATTTTTTATACTTGTATTCGTTTACTCTCATTAAATCATTTTCAATTTTGTAAGAATAGCAGACGCAAACAGCTATAAGTATGTAATCAATCACTGATTGTTGTTCTGGAGATTATGTGCATTAAAACTAAACCCCATTCGATTCTCATTCGAATGAAAGCGATCTGTATTATCTCTGTAAGACTTACTTTACTAAAATAAACACTTAACAAACTATAATTTCCATAACATGTATATATTTGTAGCAGTATATTACGTCCACCAAAATTAATATAATAATAAATTTCAATTTACTGTGACCGCACGTTTGTGTGACACAAAACATTCAGAGTCTGACTGACTATTAAATCAAGAAGATATCCCAATTAATATTACCAACAAGTGTCGCAATTTTGAATACTCCAAAAGGAATTAAATGAGCAGTACTTCACAGTTTAAAATAAAGTTAAAGAAATATCTCGAACATATTTTTTTAAAATTATTAATGAATAATTGAAAGAAAGTACCAGGGATGGGCCTGAGCATTGAATATGCATTGTTATATTACTTGATTGATTCAGTTGATTGTTGATTTTTATTTATGTAATATTTATTAATGTGTGAGTATGTGGTTGATATATGTGCAAATTATTAATATAATAATAAGAAGAATGTTTTAATATTTGAAACAAAGGCTGGTAACAATGTAAGAGCCGCAACTGGTATAAAATATCACTTGACTAAGTTGTCTACGGATAAGTCAAAGTAATAGGTTTCCTGTAATATAATAGTAGTTTATACAACGAGTCAATAATGACAGTTATTATTCCCGAGAGCTGAATTTACGAACCGAGCCGCGTAAGCGGCGAGGGAGTAACTCGGCTCGAGGGAATTATAGTCATTATTGCGAGTTAGTATACACTACTTTATCGACGACTAACTGAAAATTACTAAAAAAATCAAAATGTCTGGTTACTATATCAATATGACGTTTGACGGTTGGACAGTTAGTAAAATGACCGGACTTGTCCATCGTTACTACGACAACGTTAGGAACGTTATGTTCTTATTGGCGGAATGCAGGGAATAATGGTAACGTTATGGCTCATTATTCCCTGGTCGCATTTCATTATTCCCTCCGGGTATTATGAGTGTTATTATTAGCCAATAGTGATTAATATAATACCTACTTTATTGTTTAGTCGTTGATAAATATCTAAATGTAACGTTATTGCCGGTCGCATTTCATTATTTCCTGCGGGTATTATGAGACCATAAAGTAGGTATTATATTAATAACTATTGGTTAATAATAGGACTCATAATACCCAGAGGGAATACTGAAATGTGGCCGGGGAATAATGAGACATAACGTTACCATTATTCCCTGCATTCCGCCAATAAGAACATAATGTTCCCAACGTTGTCGTAGTAACGGTAGACAAGTCCGGCCATTTTACTAACTGTCAAACGTCATATTGATATAGTAATCTGACATGTTCGTTTAATTATTTTGTTAGTAATCTTCAGTTAGTCGTAGATAAAGTAGTGTATACTAACTCGCAATACTGACTATTATTCCCTCGAGCCGAGTTACTCCCTCGCCGCTTCGCGGCTCGGTTCGTAAATTCGGCTCTCGGGAATAATAATAACTGTCACTATTGACTCGTTGTATAAACTACTATTAAATGCATTTGGTAAGATTTCATCAAGCCATTTCCACCGTCGAAAACGTTAGCAGAGCAAGTAAAAGAGCTAAATACTTTCAAATTATTTTTAGTTCCTGATGGCGAAAACTTCAACTTTCAATATAGAAAAAAAGTTAGAGATTTTTTTAATTTACGCATTACTGTGGCATGTAGTTAAACTGCAATATGTGTATGTGTATATTATTGTTTTGTTATTTTTTCCTAAACCTGACATGTCAGAAGAAGAACACATGTCATGTGTATTATTAGACCTAGAAAAGAAGATAAAACCCGTGGTGGATAATGGAAAACAAAACAGTTTGTTTTTTTAGAAAGTATGTATTTGTAAATGTAACAATCAAAGAGTATATATTTCGCTAATTTACACGAATTGTACTTTTTAATTCAACAGCAGAAGATAAAAACACACTCTACTAGTAAACAATGAACATACATCCATAAATAGTTTTGAGAAGCGTTTGCCAAAAAATACATTCATATTTGTAAACTTTGCTAAAAGAATTGATAGAATTAAACGTAAACGGTCACCAGCAGGAGCAAAATAATACGAACTCGTTTACTGTACGTTTTTGGACATTTTCACAGACAGGGAGATTTATTTGTTCGTTCTATTTTCGAATAGAACTCTGTATGCTTCTCATTCAAAAGGGAACACTTCCGACGGGCCACTGGCAGACATCGGCGCAGTTCACAGTTATTTCTCGGATAGTTTTTGAAGATTATATTTAGATGCTGAACGAATGCGGTTATTGTGTCTTTGTTTTAAACGCTCTTTATGTGTAAATATACAATCTTCTCTTGTGAGAAAGCTATTGACCTGAACAAGTGATTCATGCTGAGTAAAAGTATGAAAACTATACACAGAAATGGAACAAGCGGAATTTTATATTTGATTTTTGCATAAAATAAATACAGTGGTATGATATTATACTCCTCGGTGAAAATAACGTTTATGTTGTTTGAATTGAAATCGCTTCCGGAAAAACAAAACTGGGCCCTACTTTTGCATTATAAGGTTATAATATAAATACAATTATAGTTATCACCAAAAATAAAAATAAGATAATCACATGTTACGAGTTAGGCTGCTGCATAAGATGCTAGAATGTTTTACATTAATTATCAAGTCTTGAACGGTGCATTTCGATCGAAACAAACATAAAATTAGAACAGATTATTATAAAAAATTGAGTCAGCTATGTAATTTAGATATTCTGCAGTTCTCCGAGAGTGTTGCTATTTGTTTTAACCCGTATTTATTTACAACGGGTGTGCATATATTGTCAATGAATGAAAATATGTATATACCATTTCATCTTTGTTGTGCGCTTTTAACCTATATTAAAGCCCAACATTTTAGCAAATTGCTGGATAACGCTTAGAATAACTACCGCATTTAAGCCATGTGCCAGAAGAGATGCAGATAATGCTCGTTAAACACAAAATCTACTGTACGGTATGGTTATTTTAAGGGACGGTCGACTGTTTTCCCCCGCAATACATATTGGATGTATTAGGTGATCCTTGTAGTATAGATACTAACGCCGGGAATCGAATACGAATAATTCAAATATTCGAAAACTTCAAAACGAAATTATTCGAATATTTGAATATTCGGATTTAAATATTCGAAGTCGTATCCAATTTCTAAATGTAACAAACAGGTATTACTTTCTTATACTACATATAAGAAAGCATTGTGTGATGATGATCATTTTCGACCTCGAGATTTCTGCAGATTTCAAAATTTTTATAAAAAGCATTTTTGGAAATTAAGCCTTACTATTATCGAAAAATAATTTTCGCGAATAGTCATGCATACTATACAGACCTATTAAGATAATCGAATTTAGGACCGGAAGTAGCACTTTCAGTTTAGCTGGTAACAGTTTTTTTGCAAATATATTGCAAACTATATATTCTATACAAATTTATCAAGAGCACAATAGTATATTACAGACCGAGGTGGAAAGTGTTTCATTACTGTCGAGAGATTAAGTAGTAATAGTAATAGTAACTTTATCTCGAGACAGGAATGAAACTTTTCACCGAGGTTTGTCTACTATTTTATTTACAACCATAATTATTATATTTATTTGTGATAATTAACTTCATAGTGTTGTAGACCAATGAGACATTAAAAACAGTGTTACATGCACCAATCACAAGTTAGAAATGATTTCTTTAACTGAAAAGAATGTATGCTATTTTTCTTGCCGATACCTCATTGTTTTAGCATTATTTTAGCAACCATTAATATTTAAAAAATCAAATGTCATTTTGACAAAAG
Organism: Amphimallon solstitiale; assembly: GCA_963170755.1. Classification (NCBI taxonomy): domain Eukaryota; kingdom Metazoa; phylum Arthropoda; class Insecta; order Coleoptera; family Scarabaeidae; genus Amphimallon; species Amphimallon solstitiale. The sequence continues at coordinate 106,048,567 of OY720680.1, forward strand.
TAAAAATGTCAACTTCAAAACAAAATAATTCTCAAGCTACGTTCACTAATTGTACTTTTAATTATAATTATAATTGTTCTCATAAATAAAGTTGTTAAAAATTTGACGTATTTAACGCTTCATTCAGTTAATTCTCCAACCGAAGATCATTCGTTCTCAACTCTTGTCAGGCAAGATTTTTATTTTGTATGAGCATTGGTTGCTTGGCAATTAAACTCGATCAAATTCTTGGGAAAAGAACCCTCGCGCTCCGCGCTCGGGTTCTTTTCGTCAATTTGATCTAGTTTAATTGCCAAGCAACCAATGCTCATACAAAATAAAAATCTGGCCGACAAGAGTTGAGCACTTATGATCTTACTGTTGATAAAAATTCCGGTAAAAGTTTTGACATATTGAGTCGTCAGATTTGTGTTGTTCTAGTGTAAACGTCAAATAAATATACGATATCTTGGCTGAAATGTAGGACAAGAAATCACTATTTCATAATATCAGCAATAGCAGGGCGGCCTATCTACATGGATTCAAGCTTCCAATAATTCTAGTGTAACAATTAATTTTATTTACAACCATACAATTAATAATAATTTGTGATTAATATTCCAATAAGGTTTTGACATATCGAGTTGACAGTTTTGTGATTGACATTGAGGTTAAGAAACGAGGGCAGTAATAGAGGGCGGGAAGTAAATGAGGGCAGTAATAAGAGGGCGGGAAGTAAACGTGAACAGTCACACTTCCCAACTTTTAAAAAGTCAGAAATGCCAACATTACGCGTATGGTTGTAAATAAAAGTATTTACTGTATTTAGATTTAGACTTCGATTTTTTTTTCGAAGTTCATGAATATTATCACAAACACCATCTGGGAGATCTATGTCAGGAAATGGAGATCGTAAGAATTGGTTTTGAACAAAATATTAGAGGAAAAGCCCATTATTACCAAATGCAGCAATATTGTTAGTCATTTTAAGCATTCTAACATAGCAACACCTGCTTTAACTCACAAACAAATTCAACTGGATTCAGAAAAACACAAACTGATTCAGTCAGTTAAGAGCCGTTTCAATTCAACATTTTTTATGTTGAAACGGATTCTGGAACAACGTGAAGCCTTAACCAGCGTATTATCTGACAGGGCATTAACCACAAGAGTTCAGACAGGACATTTAATGTTAACTGAAGATGAATGAACGATCTTTGAAAATATTGTTCAAATATTGGAACCTTTTGAGTTGGCTACAACTTTATTGTCTACTAATAGAAAAAGGTGAAAATATCTGGTAGAGAATATGGGAAAAAGTTTGGATTGCCACAAGTATAATGAGTGCACGACAAGCTTTGTTGAAAACCTGTAGGATTAAATAGCCATACCGATAAAGATAGACAATTAAGAATACTTCATATAGGATCTGAATTGATACATAAGATGAAGTTACTTCAAAAAAATCCCCTTTCAGAATATCACTTATATGAGAACGTTTGACAGAAGCAATTACAAATGTTACAATAAGTATTTGGAAAAATTGTGCCGACCATGTAAATTTTTAATCTTTTTAAAATGATGTGAACACTAAATTATTGTTAATTTCCAATATATACTAGAAATAAATATTTGTTATACTTTATATATTTTCATAATAAATAAATTTTAATAGGGAATAATAATTAGTAATGTGTAGGTATATGTAATTAATTATCTTAGCAGTTCGTGTAAACAACTTCAGCCAATGTAAATTTTTCTATTTATTACTGTTGTATGTAAGATTCAAATTTCCAAGACTAGTTGCTTGAATTTACCTCCTCAAGGTTTGTAGCAGTAATAAGAATGGGATTTAACGTTTTGCCAATGGTAGTCTTCTGGGTGCTTGGCGAATTGGGTGTGCATCGCCTGTATCGATCTTATGCGTGACTACATTGGTTCTTCCTTTGGCGCCATTCTTGATTCCAAAGACATCCATATATCAGGCATATCAGGTCTTTAACTTGCTGTTGTTCTTTATTGATATTTAAAATAGACTCTTATAAACAAAACCTTTTCTGCAAGTTCTTAAGGACATTTTGATAAAAGATAAAAGGTTTGATTCATTCTTGCTCTCTGATACAAATATTTAATAATAAATAGACTTGGTTCACAATTTTCATGTTGATATAGCACATTCACTAAAATGTGCAGTAATTATATATTTATAACAGCAATCCTCCTCAAAACGCTCAGAACAAAGTCAATGCTTTCATTTGTAAATTGGGCCTATATCTTTATCCATAGATTCTTCTAATTTTTTTTGCAAAACTAGAATGAACTGATTTGAATGTAAAGAGATTTGTATTCATCAAATTATAGATGCATGCACCTACTTGTGTTTATAACTTTACTCTCTTGTTTCCAATTGCCGTGCACTCGTATTGCTGCTTTGATTGGTAGAATGAAAAGCGACACATCCATCTATTTTAACGAAAGTAGTAAATGAAACACAAAACAGCTAAATCCTTAGTTAGAATTAATACAGTTCTTCAAACCTCAATTGTCATGATGTCATATCAAATTGTCTACTAAATTTTAAGCTATGTGTTCCATGGTTTGGCGGGATATTTGAATCACTCTTCTTATTCTGAGACAGGGTATAGAATAAATGGAATGTAAACTATTTAATAACCCCCTGAAATAAGGAATTTGAACAGCTTATAGTTTATAGGTTATCTTGTATATCTAATGTAAGAACTTCTTCTTCTTCTTCTTGTTTTAGACCTATTCAGTCTGTTAATTTCTGAATTTGTAGCTATGGTTTGTCCTGTGATGTTGATTTCCAGCTGTCTTTCCATCGCTTATGTGGCCTTCACGGTGCTCGATCCCCTGCCGGCCTCTAGTAAGAACTTATTGTTTAGAAATAACAGAGCTACTACTATTATTATTATTCATGTCTTCATTGCGACACCATATTCACATTTGCTACTCATATTCAAACTATCACAAATGACGACATCAAATTGAGTTTTTTCACTATTATTATTATTATTATTAAAGTAATAATACTTTTCGGATGTTCTTTAAGGGGGTGGGGGTGTCCACCAACTCAATCAGTTTCTTCCAAATCCGGACTTTATTTTGTAAAATGTTAAAACATTTTTAGAATTATCGAAAAAAGTAAAAGAAATATGATAGCGTGGTTCTTTTTGCGAAAATATATGTAGAAACAAAATATTAAAAAACAAATTGGAAAAATATTCGAAAATTAACGACACTATCGTAATATAAAAATTATTCTAACTACGTTCTTGAAAGAGTTTTCAAAGTGTTTTCACAATTAAATTTGTGATTTGGAAAATAAAATAAATACTGCAAGAGTAATTGTGAAAAAATTTTAAAGTGAAGGTAAAGTTTGGGCTAGTAGCGGATTTATTGGTTCTGAGTACTCAAGCAGAGACATATACCGTATGTGTCAATTTTCATTAGGTATATGGATTCAATGTTTACATGCGATTTATACGTATACAAATAATATGTGGCAACGTGTGTCACCCCTACTATCCGTCACCAATCCCGACAACAATCGACATCACAACGACTTTCGCCGATCTTCCCACTTCTACATTAAATGGTTAGCTGCGAAGACGTTGCGATCTAGTCTGCAATAAAAGCCGTCATCATCAAATGGCCGCCGCGATCTAGTAGTTTATTATTATTTTCAGAATCCTTTTTTATTTACCTTATTTTTAATTTTATTAGAATTACGCTTTTTTTGTGACATGCAGCGTGAACGCAGCTTAATAATTCTCTGCATTTACAGAAAAATCCTTGCAATGCGTAAATATTATTTCTGAGCGCAGTACAAACACCCTAGTCAATAGTCCAACAGCTACTGCTAACTTGAGCTTGTATCGGTCTCGCGCTCGCATTGAAGAGGAAAGGTGGGGTGCGATGTTGTCACGTATTGCATGAATTAATCGCCTATGGCTAATGAAAATTGACACGTGCTGTATAAGGTTTTTAAAATCTCCATTCGTCCACGTTGATTTGAATGACATATGCCTAGTGTCGATTCAACAAATCAAACGCACGGTGCAGGCATATATCACAGTGCCTTACGGCTGCAACTTAAGATGAATATTTGACCTCTTTCACACCACCTGCGATTAGCATGACCGTCCAAAACGTATCCCGGTGTACATAAATCGGAGAAATACACGACGCCCCCACTTAAAATCGGAATTCTTTCAATTCAGGAACATAGCATTAACGCATTCTAAGCTAAATGTGTACTCCTGAATGTCAATTATAATATTAACTAAAAAATTTTTGAGCGTGTTCAAGAAACTTGTTTATGGTTTTGTATTATAAAAGACATAGTTCGTCTTCCGATAAATTCAATTACAGTGAATTATTGAGGGGAATTGCAATATAATATGTCAGTGGTATGAGATTATGCTTGATTATAAAATCTTATTGGGTTATAGATTGTAATGAACAGCTCAATTTGTTTAATTTGCTTATTCCTCGTATAATTCCAGGTTATGTTTATTTAATATTATTCAATTTAGTTGTCTCCACTATTATTACCTCTGCTTGCTGTAGTATTAATGTTCTCATTTACATTTATTTTAATATTACTGTGTGATGTAAAATTATTACTCGATTAGTGAAGTTATTAATCAATTTAGTTTTCTTTTGATTCTGAACTGTACCTTTTATATTGCATAATGTTTTTTGTATACGAATATTATTATGTAATTGGTTTTGTTGATACTTGAATAGTAATAATTACAGTAAAATATAAACGAAGTCACAGCAGAGAACAACGAACAACGTGAAGTAACCAAGACGTGTTGTGTTACGGTCTAAAATATCGTCCTGTATTACGTATATTTTTCATAACCATTAGTTGCACTAGAGTCGCTTTTCCGTGGTTTTTAGCTCTTTTTGTTTTGAATTCTAGGTTATCTTCCTTCAGATCATCCGGTAGGCAATGTGCGTTTTTGGTTGCATAATTTGTAATTATGAATTTGATTAATGTTGGAATGCTTTGTTAATACAGTTCGACAGCTTATTAAATACACTTGAGTTTAATTTCCAGGATTCCTTTGCAATAGCCGAAATCTAGATGCAATGCATGAATCAGGAGAAAGAATCACTAATGTAGGAAAAGCAAATTTATTAAAAAAGTCATTTAAAAGATCCACGATATTCTTTGAGTCACGGACTAAAAAGAACTGCTAGCTAAGTGGTAGATGGTATAGCATCCACTTCAGCATAAATCGAATCCTCTCTTCACAAAAACTCCTATATTATAGGTTTAAAATAATTATTCTTTATTCTTTACTTGAAACGTCAATATTTTACTAGAGATCTTACACAAATAGCTGCGTGGGATGAATCTTACGTTACTGTCTGCTAAGAAAAGTGAAAACAAATTTTCACCGAATGTTTTTGTGGTATGCGAAAATGTATCGAAAAAGACGACAAGTATATACAGTGAAATATAATAAATGCTTTTTGCATATATTACCGGAATAGTTTATTGTTAGGCAATGACTATCAAGATCAGGGCAACACTTGTATTTACGTGCATAGGTCATTAAGATAGAAAAATAACGAAGAATATTTTCTTCTAGAATAATTTCAACTATTACTAACATAAATGTTATCACAACTTGAAAAATATGTAAAATACATAAATCAAGAGTAACTTTTCTTTACATCGAAGCATATTTAACATGAAAGTATTGCTTATTAGTAGCACATAATTATTTTTTTTTATATATAACTTTCTATTTGATCTTAATATTTTAATTAGCGACATTTTATTATAAAAGAATAGTTTTTGCATGGACTTACATACATTTTAATTAAGAGAAAGAGTTGCAATTATTTTAATGTAGTATAGAGAGATTACATCCAAAGATCATGAAGAAAATACATCCATAACTATTTTTTATGTAGGACGAAACTTGTTTTGCTTAGACTTTATAAATAAATATAAATTTACAAGGTAAAAAATAGCATTAATATGTGTGTAACTTGTGTTGGGATAATAAATAATTAATCGAAACCTTAGCCGGATTTGAAAATTCATTGGGAAACATTACACTGACCTTTCTATAGCATTTTTAAATAATAAATATGGGATATTAAATATATCAATTAATTAAATGTAAAGTTCAGTCAACATGCCTTTTTCACAAATGCAGGAATTTGCGAAGGTTTTTTCGAGGTAATTATTTATTTTCCTTCTGTATGTCGAGCAGGGCATTTCAAGGGATATGTTAAAGTGAAATGCATTTTTCAGGAATTCATAATAATTCGCGATCGGCATTCAGAGTACATTGGCGGACTGGACCTAAATGAATTGTATTTCGAAATTGGGCATATTAATAGTGATATAATCACTATTATTGCGCCTAGTGCCTACATGTACAGTTTGCATGAAAGTCGATTGTCAACCATAATGTTCATGTCCCCAATTCTTTTAAATAAATAACAACCTGCTCTTTTTTTTATTTTGAATGATATTTTCATTGTCGAACTGACAGTATAATAATGTAGTCATTATAAGAAATTTACGAGTAAACCACAGTTAAAGAAAGCCTAAATTTTATTGTTAACATAAAATAAATAAAAACTCCTTCGCTAAACAGGCACAATTACTAAATTAAACGTTTAAATTGCGAATTCGGAATTGTTCTCCTACATTTTGAATCGTTTCAGGGTTAATTCTATGCATTTAATCTCTGTTGCGTTGTTTTAGTTCAACTAAATTTTTTGGTCTGTTGACGTAGACTTTGAACTTTAAATCGCTGCAACTGTAGGAATAATGTCATTTCACAAAAACACTAAATATCTTCTGTGAGCATTTCTTCTAAACTGTTCAAGCTCACATATGTAATTTCTGCGGATGTTCAGTATGTGTCTCAACCAACCAATGAGGAACTTACCCGACTACAATATCTGCAATTTTTACGGTTTACTTGTCACTGAGACAAAATGTGCTTAGTTCATTTCTAATGTAACAGAAGTATAATGAGAATTCTCTTCTACTAAACTCTCAGATGTCCAACTTTTGAAGTATCACCAATTTCTCGGAATTTAAACTCTTACTACTGTAATTGGCAGATAGGGAGACTTGTATATTTTGCATTAACAAATCGTTTACTTTCTGCTGAGATCTAGTCTTATTCTTGCATTCGATAAGAATTAATAGTTCATTTCTTTGTGTGAGAGTTAAATCTGCCATAATACTTAATTTCCAATAAGAGTTTAGTAATGCTTATATGCTAAATAAGAAGTCGGTGTCAGGTTAATACTTATTGATTTATACTAACGCGATATGTAAAAAAACATCAGGCACTTCAAAAAACTAAATCTGTTAACGTTCCTGTTATGCAATAGAGAATTTTCTCTTTATTCTACCTTATGTACTTACTTTTATTTTTTAATTACAGTGGAGCCCGGATAATCTGATCGTCGCTAATCCGAAGTCGGCTTAATCCGAAACCAACACTCAAAAGGAACAAGGTTACAGTAAAACCACAGTACTAAGTAATATAAAGTGACGAATTGTTCCGCTCTTTTATCGCCCATGTATTCCGACATTATTATTATTATTATTATTTATTAAGATTGTTATGTAAGATTTGTATGTTGTAAAATCGACAATGAAAAGGTATCTCAGAAGTAAGAAAAACATAAAGGATTGCTATATAAAAACTGATCATCATAAAAGAGGAAATGATGGTACAAAATCGTGCATCTTCATCAAATAAAATCGATCTGTTCAAGGATTTGCTCCAACATTTTATTTGGTTTTGGCGACTTTATTCCATACTATCGACGTTCACTATATATTTTACATATTAATTTTAATTTTTCTATTCCAATCGCAAATGCAGAAATGCTTTAATTTTTAAGTTGAGGTTATACTGGGGTGTCTCTAAAAGGTGCGGAAAAAACGCTACCACACATTTCTGAGGGCAAAATATGACGATCTAACCCAACTTACATCAGTCCAAAAGTGGATGCTTTCGGAGATACAGAGTGTCAAAAGTTCAATTTGGTTATAGTTTTTTATAAATAATTTCTGTAATAATTGGTATATTGTCACAATATTTGGGTTGGGGGGGTTTCGTGGGGTAAAAAATTTAAATCTGCTCTCATTTTCATTGCAAAATGTAGAGGGCGCCACCTGCGGCATATTGTATCCATTTAAAACGTAATAACTTTTTTGAGACACACTGTATTTAACTTTTAAATAAAAATTCTTATTCTCCAATGTTTTTTACCTAGAAAAGGTATACCTGGTAGGAATTGATTGGAGTAGCCGTTTATGACACATATGCTTCTATAATTCTTGTGGCAATTCAATACAATGGTGCATCCACTTTTGGACTGAGGTAAGTTGGGTTAGATCGCCCTCAGAAATGTGTGGTAGCGTTTTTTCCGCACCCTTTAGAGACAGCCTGTATATCGAGTTATCTTGAAATCTGTTCAAACTCAAGTTTCCTTGAATATTTTGTAATAGTATCATAAATCGCAAAATACCTTTATGGTGGTATAATGATTATAATTTAGCTATTTAATTATTACTGAAAGTGTTTCAAAATTATGAAAATAAAGCTACAAAAACTATATTCGAAATCCGCAAAAAAAATTAGTAAATACATAGTGTATAACTAAATGCTTGTACTGATTAGTACTGTTACTATACACGCAAATATAAAGAAATAATACCACACAGGGAAGAGAAGTATATATTAACTCTAGAAAAGTTTTCTTTAATATAAGCAAATACGTCACTTACTTAAGTAATTCTTACTTGCTTATCTATAATAAATAATTCTTCTCTTAATAAATCATTTATTTGCTTAAGCAAAGGAAGATTATTTTAACCATATGGTAATGAAATGATTCAAGTAATTGACGTATCTGTTCATATACAATAAAGTTTCTCTTGGTTAAAGTATGTACTTCACTGTGTGCATACGAATTACACTTCTATATTAAAATTTTTATTAAAGTTAAATAACGCCTGATTGAATATTTAAAATGTGTCAGCATCTTGAACTTTGAACTCCTTGGTAGTAATGAGAGAATTTGAAACGATATATGAGATTTTTGTTTCTTTCATTTTGCATAATTTACTTCTGAAATAAATTGCAATTAGGAATACGTTTTAAATACATAGCCAGTTTTAAATATATTGAAATAGATAGTAGTTCATATTCTTCCAGAAATTCTCTATTTTCTCTTATCAACAAGAAATATTTCCCTTCATTCATGCATGGCTGCATTCAGCAGATGGATCGGGAACCGTTCTCAACTTCTCACTACAACTTTTCACATGGCAACAATTTAAAACTTGGTTGATAAAACTGTTGTCCTTTATGTCATCATCTGTCATCTGTACTTTTCACTGCTGTCATATTTTAAATCGAATAAACAATAATACTAAGTTGGTAGTGTTCCTTTTCTGCATTATTTTTCGGCGTTGCTTTTAGTGTAAGTTGAATATTACAATAAATTTCTGTTAAATAAGAAAGCTAATTTAATATGATAAAAATGAAATGAATTCTATTAACTGGGGAGAAAGAAGCGTGCAAAAAAGTTGGATGGCATATGCGGAAGACCAGTTACCTGTATAACTGAGTTTGTTTTTGGTAATCTTTTTCTCTCAAAATGTTGTGTTAGGTTTGTGTTGGAACGCGTTAATATGCATGTTGCGTAGTTTTGAAACCAAGATTTTAAAAATAATACCAACCTTAATCAAAGCGAGTAAAGAGAAAGATAACTAATTTATTTAATCTATCTTACTCTATGACTTCGGTGATCAGTACTCTGAGACAATCTATAGTTTGATTTTTCCACTCAAAATTACATGTTCCCCGCGTTTGAGATTAGATAATGCATTCCAGCAAATAGCATAAATTAACAAAATAATGAAATGTTGTCTAATATATTACTTAAACTACAGGCAGTTAGTTAATAACTATCTCCTTTATGGAAGTATAAAAAAAACCTGTAATGAAAGCTTAAGACATGTCATATAATCATATTATAGTTATTATTTATTTTACGCATGGCGTGGCAGTGTTTGCTTGGAGTTCAACTAATCTAAATTATGCATTTTTACTGAACGAACACGCAAAAGTTAATAAACTGCTTTTCTCGAATTGTCAAAGGATGAATTTCATAGAACGAAGAAGAAAGAAAAAGCGAATTACACCAATTAAAATCTTTATCGGAAGTTGTAAATTAGAGCTTAAGTTCTGATGTATTGACCTCATAATCTCGAAGGTTAACTTACAAGAAGCAGGGTTAATATACAAAGTCATTTGAAATGTATGTTACCTCTTATCGTTTCTACTTGTTCTTTATACACTAGTGTTTATTGAATATTAATATTATTATTATTTATATTATCCTTAATAGTGCTAATATAAAATTGTAAAAGCACAGTCTATGTCAGAAAAACGAATTCGATTATATCTCGAAAAGTCGTTTAAATATAATGCATATGCGAGTACATCAGAGATTTAGGTATGTACATAATAGATATTCACGGTGCAATGCAATCAAATTTGTTAACGTCATTTTTTGTAAGTTCAGTAAACTAACATTGAATTAAATAAACATAGTCAAGCATTCAGATAACAAGCAAAAAATATATTATTTTACGTCAAAGGCATGAAACATAATTGACTGTGCTATAAAACTGTATATAAATATAGGAAACAAAGTTATTGAAAGACATTGCCTTTATGCTTGTTTGCACACTTGCATAGAGCAAAAAAAATGTTCTATAATCCGCGTTCCTCTGCTCTCATGTGAATACCTTTTATCAGAACAAGAACGAGTGATTCAAATATTGTGCTAAGAATAACACGGCCATTAGTAATCAGTCGGGTTCAAATAAACCGCTGGTCTGACCACGTAAACAGCGTCATCGATTGGCACATCTAACGCATATTAAAGGTACGAACTTCAAGAATGGGAACGACACAAATAGTAATAACATATTCAAATCACTTAGTTAGATATAGGTCGTTGCTTCAATGAAAATATATTGTAAAGAATGCATAATAAAGAAACAAGCGAATTAAGGCCTCCTAAAAAACGAGTAAGCAGGCATTCGAAACTTGGGGAATTTGATGAATCTGTCAAAAATACTATATGCCAGAAGATGTTCCTTTTTCAATACTTAATAAAATCATGGCAGATATAACTACCGATAAGTCCATACCAAAAATGAGTCACGCAATTTTACCCAGATTCCTAAAACCCACTAATTTCTAGTAAGTGTTAATAAAAATTCATCATATTACCACTTGTTTATATGTAAGTTATATTTAAGATATGTCAAACGCAACAAGCACAGTTGCTAATAGAAAAGGATGATATTCTCGGGTGGATAAGAAAATATTTGAGAGCAATAAAACGGTGAAAAGATTATGGTCGTCCAACATTTTACTTAGATGAAACATGGTTGGATGAAAGACACAACAAAGAAAAAGTTTTGATTTTTGTACGTACAGTGAGTGCACGACAAGCCTTCGTTGAAAATTTATTGACAGGATTAAAAGGTCGTAGTGGCAAAGTCAGGCTATTAATAATACTTTAATGGGACTTGAATTAGGATATGTGGAGGATGGACTAGTGCTCATTGAAGGTAGCAAAACAGCTGACTACTATGATGAAATTTTTGAAGAATGCACCATATCATTCACGCAGAGTTGAAAGGCCACCTATTTTCAAAAAAATAATATAACGTATATGCATATAACCGATGCGAGCTCAATCCATATAATATGATTTGCGCACAAATAAAAGATGAAGTTGCTTCAAAAAATATCACATTCAAAATACCACATGTAGGATAAGTTTTGACTGAAGCAATTACACACGTTACACTAATTGTTTTGTATTGATAATCTGTTTACAAATTACTATTCTTCTTAACAAGCTCTCAATATTCAAATTTAAAATAGATTTCATTATAGGTATATTATACCGTAGTCGACATATTTTAATTTCTGATACGAAAGTAGAAAGAGGAAAAGAGCGCGACGAAATAAACTAAAGATAAACATGAGCGAGGCTGCCAAGACAGTACACACGACAAACGTTTCTAAGGCGTGAGGGTCCCCCGACACTGCATTGCTCTCCCACCACTGTTAGCAAGCAGGCATCGCTGCATATTATAAGGTAATCTTCTGCATGGGATAGAAGTGTAAACCGAAATTAAAATTTGACGACTACGGTATGCATGTGTGAATATACATTAACAATAATATTCAAACGTGATAGCGTTCCCTTGAAAATGTTACTTGAATTTTATAGCGTAAAAAGTGCAATGTGATATGCTTAATTAGTTATTAGATTTATTTATCTTAATATATATATAACGTACAGTTCTGAGCAATAAACTGGCGTACACTTATTATACGATTATGTAAATATGACTTTTGTTTGAATATCTGTCATGTATGACAAATTGAATTGACGTTATAATTCAATTTGTTATACTTAACTTAAGCCATTTTCACAATGGCAAAATAATGTTAAAATTAGCAATAAGACGTGTACGCCATTTTATTGCACAGAACTGTACATTTTTCTCCAGCAAGACTTATAAGGCAATGTATACCACGGTATAGTTGTCTGGTTTTGCTCAGTTATGTGTTCCGGGTTTTGGTAGAATATTTGAATAACTTCTTCTTTTTCTGAGGCAGGGTATAGTACTTTTATAATCCTATAATTTGCATATTAGCATGGTAGTATAAATTTGTCCTTATATGGACATTTTATAGGTATTATGTATTATTATGGTACAAATTGAAAGGCACAAGTATGTCGAAAATATTTGATCGAAGTATTGTTATATTTTTTAAATAATCATTTTAGGATTGGCCGTATGGGGGGCATGACGCTACAAATACTCTTTTAATGGATAACTTACTTGAAACTTTGGATGTGAGTTACTATTTTAATATTATGTTCGTAATTAAAATGTTAAGATTTCAGGGTTTTCTCGAAACTGTAGGTAATACATATAAGCCACAATCTCTTCTAACGGTTTCCTGGTTAATGATAAATTAAATACAACATAATTTAAATTCGTTAGTGGTAGTTAAGTTAACAACTCCACACCAATATTTATAGAAATAAAAGCATACGTGTTGTATATTAATATCAGATTCACATATTCAGTTACTATCAATCATTCTCGTTTAGTCGATATTAATTTATACACATCTCATATTATTTCCGGTGGTAAAATGCACGTTGTTTTTACAAGATAACATTCTTCGTTCACTATAAACGTTTATTTTTATTCCTATGTGTATTTTCTAGTCACTAAATTGATGTGAAATAGTTCGTTAAATATCTTAACGCTATTTTTATTAAATTGCGTACAGTTTTATTTACATGACCAAATTTTGGTGTTCATTCAATAAATTATATTGTTATTTTAACAAGTCCATTCTTTAGTTGTACAAAAGAAAGCGTTGTTTTGACATATTATTATTTCGCCTTACAAAGAAAATGCATTTCTTTAAAACATAAGTACATTAAACTAACAATTGTCTTGGGTTTATATGATATGCATTTAGGTTAATCCAAAAATATTACTTGTTAAAACAACTTGATATTTAAACGTGCTAAATGTATTGCTAACAGTTGACTGAAAAAAGTCGTTGAGGGAATGAGTTTTGCATTGATTGAACGCATTATTTCTATTATTATAACTATTAAATTTGAATGCACATTTATTTAGCAAACATTTGGAAGTGACATTTTGTGTCGTATTTATTTGGAAGAGTGCACAAATAAGACGAAACACGTTCAATGATTTACCAGAACGTGGCATTTCTGCCAGGGTAATAAAAGGCAAAATAGCAGATATACAAGTTTTTAAATATATAAATTCTTAATGAACATTGCATAAAGACCGGACTAAATTAGTTAAAAAAGGTAAATCAATTAATTTAATTAAACGACACAGAAAAATTCCAATTACCGATTGGAATAACACTCCTCACAGATGCAAAAAAAGGTATGGTAAGGTAAGTACCAAATATGTAGTAGGTACCATTAGTGCTTGTAAAAATAGTTAAAACTGGCAGTGGAAATTTCGGTAAGTAGAAAGAGAGATTGGATACTTACAAATGTTCTCATATGATGTTTTTTTAAATTTTAGTATATGATATCCAGGGACAATCAATTAAATGTTCTTGTCCCACTGAATATATCCAGCAATACCAAAAACCTACATCACTTTTGTAATAAAATTAGGCCTAGTAAGTTTTTTAAATTAAACTAATTATACAAAGGATACATTTCTTGGAAGAAGTCTAAGTGGGGCGGTTGAAGTATATCCAGAGCAGATAACACCTGAAACAAGATAAATGTTTAGAGTCAATAAAAGTTCAACATTTCAATAATATTCCATTCAATTATATATATACAGGGTGTCCAGAAACTCTCCTGACAAACGAAGACCGGAGATTCCTCAGATAATTTTAAGACAATTTAACCCAATTCACCCTAGTCCGAAAATGCTTCCTAAGGGAGCTAGAGCTCTTTGAAGATGGCGCCTTGTAATTAGTTTTTTTTTAATACCTCCCGAACGCTTCTATTTAGAAAAACAAAAACTGGTATGCTTATTTATCCTCCTACCGGTCATAGGCGTCCGTTTTGGGTAGGTAAAAATGTTATTTTAACCCATAACTTTTTTGTCTTTAACTTTTTAGCATTTGTGACACCAGATTATTAAATTTTCAGGTATTCTAGTACTAAAAGGTACTCTTACTTTAAGTCGGTAGGATATACCGTTTTCTAGAAAAATCGATTTGAAAATTTTTCGTTTTTTCGTCATTTCATCTTTCGTCATTTCAACTTCACGAACTGCCAACAATTTAAAAATTAAAAACGTAGGTTTTATTTGTGTTGGCAGTTCAGAGCGAACTAGTGCAAAAAATAATAAATTGAATTTTAATGACGAAAAAACGAAAAATTTTCAAATCGATTTTTCTAGAAAACGGTGTATCCTACCGACTTAAAGTAAGAGTACCTTTTAGTACTAGAATACCTGAAAATTTGATAAGCTAGTGTCACAAATGCTTAAAAGTTAAAGACAAAAAAGTTATGCGTTAAAATAACCGTTTACCTACCCAAAACGGACGCCTATGACCTTAGGAAGCATTTTCGGACTAGGGTGAATTGGGTTAAATTGTCTTAAAATTATCTGAGGAATCTTCGGTCTTCGTTTGTCAGGAGAGTTTCTGGACATCCTGTATCTATAAGCTCCGACAATAAAATTGTATGAGATTAATGCGTTAGTAAGTATAAGTAGGTTCTGTTTAGTCATAAATAGAGTTAAAATGTATAATAAATTTTTGTATGACAAAACAAATAACATAGACGGTAATCGCTACCGATGTGGAAGATCACTAATTTTATGAAAGAACATATGATCCTGCACATTTCAATGTTTATAGTTTGATGTACATACATATATTTTAATTTATAAGCAACAATTACAGAGGGAGAAACCCAAAACCCGTCCAACTCTTATCAGCATCAAACTGCGTTTTCGTTAGTTTTATAAATGTATACTTCCGAAAAAATAATACTCAAATTGACACTAATTCCGTCATGTCATACGTAGTCACATTTCAGTTTTATTTATACAAAAGTTGTTTCAAATTAAGTTCAAAATGTTTTTATATTTTTAGTATCTCTGTGTTAAATGTTTTTTTAATGAGATATTTCCAAAACGCTACCTTTCAATAAAAGACCTACTTCCGGTAAAAATTTTTATATTGTTTTTATGATCTTTCTTAAATTTATTTATGACGTTTATATTGTTTAGAAATTTGTCCGAACCTAGTAGTTGATATCGATAAAATTTGATTTGTTTCATTGAAGTAGTAAATTACTATTTCACTGAAAATCTAATCGGCTCCCGGATCACGAAAGCTTCGATTCGATAGGAATCGACCATTTTGTATCGCATTATTTCCGAGTGAAATCACGAAGCCGTTAGTATCGAAATTAGTCGGTTCGGAAAATTCCATAGATATTATTTACTCATTGTATTCCACTTTCTGAATGAATCTACATTTTTATTTTCTTTACAATTTATTTTATTTTTTTATAAAATTTAATACATTTCTTTTGATGGAAATGTTTAGTTTCCACAATTGTTGGGGAATATTCAGTAATAGGTTACTACTAGTCTTCATATCTATTAATTGTATAGGTACATATATACATACAGCATGTGTCAATTTTCATTAGCCATAGGCGATTAATCCATACAGTATGTGGCAACATAATACCCCTTCTTTCCTTTCCAATGCCAGCACGACCGATGCATGTTCGTAAATACAAGTTAGAGTTGTTAGCAGTAACTATTCGACCACCGGCTTGGGTGTTTGTAATGCGTTCAGAAATAATATTTACGAGTTGCAAGGATTTGTTTTTCTTTTTCCTTTCAGTAAATGCAGAGAATTATTAAGCTGCGTTCACGCTGCATGACACAAACAAAAGTGTAATTCTAATAAAATTAAAAATAAGGTAAATAAAAAAGGATTCTGAAAACAATAATAAACTACTAGATCAGGAGATCGCGGCGGCCATTTGATGTTTCCCGTTCCAGTAATAAGACGGCTTTTATTGCAGACTAGATGGCAACGTGTTCGCAGCTAAACATTGAATGTAGAAGTGGGAAGATCGGAGAAAATCGTTGTGATGTCGATTGTTGCCGGGATTGGTGACGGACAGTAGGGGTGCAATGTTGCCACGCATTACTTGTATACGTATAAATCGCACGTAAACATTGAATCCCTATACCTAATGAAAATTGACACATACGGTATATCCGTGCAACTGGCACATAGTCAAATATCTGTGCAGTATTTTGGATTCACCTCTTCCACACAAAGTTAACACCAGCAAAAAACATAGACACCTTTAAATCAAATGATAGAGAATGCAATTCTGACATAAGTGCAGCAAGATGAACTCAACACATGATTCAATAATAAATCAATGATGACATTTTCTTTAAACGTTGGTCGATGTTGACGAACTTTCGACATTTGTTGACTTTCGTGGTTCCAATAGCAGATTCGTGTCCGATACTAAGTAGTTAACGAGATGAGTGGTGCAGATCTTGAGAAGATTATATTCCTAAATATAAATTTGGTAGCGATATCTTTAACCGTTTGCTCGCTATCGTGGGACAAATGTTCTGTGTTGCATTATACACTTTTATTTTTGATTCAAAATATAATCTTATCAATATATAAAGAGAAGAAATTACTGCTTATCATATTCAGTTAGAATCCGAACTGAATATGATAAGATATAGGACACAGACGTAGTCCTATCATATTCAGCACTCTCTTTATGCATTTACGCATGCGTAATAGATGCCTCGGTAATGATCACCAATGACTTTAGGGTTTCGGCATATCTGATAGGTATATAAAATTGGATGTATGTGTGTATATAAAAAACTTTATTTTATTATTTTAATTTTATTTTTTCAGTGTGAAATTTCGTGCCGATCGAACTAAAAATAAAAACATTTTGCATCATTTAATCTTATTGTTATCGGATCAGTACTAACCCATGAAGTTGCACCAATAATCTTATTTACATTGGATCACCTATTGTTATTCAGTGGTTAGATTAAAAGTGGACGTATGTATGTGGGTGGGTGTGTATACTGTGCATGTTTTGTTATAGACTCCGAACCCGCTGAACAGATGTTAATGAAATTTACAGGAAAACTCTACCATTGTCTGAAAAGTGTTCCTATGAAGTTTGGTGCCGATAATAATTGTTTTTTTTTGAGCGTAACAACGCACGCCAAGTATCGCTAGTATCTAATATGAAGTCGGGACACTCTAGGCTAGTCTAGATGAAGAAATAACGAAAAAGTATAATTGCATCTAACAAATAATCCCGCACACTGTAGACAGATGGGAAATTTCATTTTAAAAGTACATATTACTGACTGAATTAATATTTTACTTTCACTATTTTTAATTGAAATTATTTGTGTTTGTCGTAATATTTATTAATCTAACATAAATAATGTAGATAATGTTTTGCAAACTATGTATTTTCTTCTTTATTTAAAAGTTCATTACTTTCCTCTCTTTTACGAGAAATTCATGTCGCTGTAATTCTGTACCCGAAAAGAATTGAACTACAGCTTTTGTGGTCTTACGCATAAAATTTAGTGATTTTATACCCCTGAAATTTGAGCACAACAAAATAGAACACTTATGCAGCAGACACTATGGATATTTAGTCAATAAAAAAAGGAACACTAAAACATTAATTGCATTGAAAAAATAATAGGAAAAGGTAAATGAGGCGATATAAGTTCAAAGGTCACACCAGGAAGCTTTTTCGTACAGGAAACCATAACTTTACTCATTACAAATAATATCATAATTATTTGTAATGCTTACTAGTGGGTGTTCAAAAAAATTCAAGTGTCTTTCCATATTCTGACCCCGGATTTTCTGAACACTGGACAAAGAAAATACAAATAATTTCTATATTTACTCTTTTAAATAGTTATTAAAAAATCGTATTAGTGAATTACGTAAATTTATAATCGTAAATTCTTTCAACGAGAAAATTTGTATACTTACGTTTTCATGTTTGAAGAAGCATAGCATTTTCAGTTCTCTAAAAACTCGTTTCGACGACACTAAAGTCTGGAACACATTAGGTAATTTTTTCAAAGCTACTCGTCTACCATCTCGCGGATCAGTCACAGCCCTGTAAATAAAGAAAACTATTAGAAACAAAAATTAAAAATTTCATTTGGGTTGCAAAAATGAAAGAATTACTTATTCTACTGTGAATGATTTATGATTCGTTATAAATTTAATTCAACAAAAACAACAGTTCATCCAAAAAATTAAGTTAGTTTACAGATTAATGAGCCAGTAGAACGCAACATCATAATCGTAGGGGATAGTGTGCTACGGCTACGGAAAACAGCCGTGATCATTAAACCAGATTTACTATATTTTTACAATTTTGAATAAATTGCAGTTTTAAGTTAAAATTGTCATTTATGTATATATGTGTATCTATTAAAAATACTATACATATTTTAATTTCTGATACGAGAGTAGAAAGAGGAAAAGAGCGCGACGAAATAAACTAAAGATAAATATATACGAGGCTGCCAAGACAGTACACTCGACAAATGTTTCCTATGAAACGTAAGGCGTGAGGGTCCCCCAACACTGCGTTGCTCTCCCACCACTGTTAGCAAGCAGGCATCGTTGCATATTATGAGGTCATCTTCTGCATGGGATAGAAGTATACACGGAAATTAAAATTTGACGACTACGGTATAATGAAAACAGTGCAACAATGGTTTGTATTTTCGGAGCACTGAACCGGCAATCTTCAGATGTAGGGTCAACTGGGGAGTAAATAGGGACGACTTTTAATTTTTAGAAATGCTATTTTTATAGACTGAAATACTTTATTTTGATATTCATTGGATCTTCTTATGAAAGCTATTCGGTTTTGTAGATAAAACAAACATTTTTCAAAAAAAAAAAAGTTCCCATCCATGTTGCGTTCACAATACTCCCATTAATCGGGGTAAATGTAAAGAAGCCGAGTATTTTGTCAAATATAGGAGTATTAACTCGTAGTATTCTAAGCCATGGCACAGATGTGAGCTTGTGATGGATCAGTAATTTTATATAAATTTAGGAGATCAAGGGCCGCTTTACAATTACCCCACTATTCATAAAATTCACGACTTTAACACTTATTTATTAGATATACTAAAAGCACACAGTCCTCTTTTGTTAATCGCGTGCGACTGACACGTTTAACCGAACGGGCAAAATCGACTCGAATTGGTTACGCGGTAGGAAGAACTCCTCTCTGGATACGGGGAATTAAAAGCTGTCGTTTGGCGTGGACGTACGGGCGACTTTAAACCGCTCCTCGACGGAGAGATTTACCTTCTTGGTGGAGCGTGTGCAAAGATACGGGCCGCTGAAGAGGAGCGTGCAAAAATCAGCACTCTTGGACGTGCAGTAAATCACGCCGTATCCAGGTTTTCTGCCATAAGTAGGACGTTTAGAGCGATAAATTTAGCTAGGTTTTCGGTATATTCAATATAGCGGTGGGTCGCCACAGCTGACAATGACACCCCCAACTCCAGGTAAGGTTGAGTAAAATGTATCTGGAGATGCCAAAATTGACTAAAAATCATCCACCTGACGTTTGATTTACGTTGAGAGTGGCACGAAAATTCAATTGCAGCTGATAAACTATCGACGAAACCGTTAATCAAAATTTCAGTTCGCGATCACATTTGCCTCAGAACTAGACAGAATAGTGTCAGTCATGCGGGGTGCTATACTTTTCCTCAAGCAAAGGTAAAATTTTGGCATGCGATAAGTTTGAAGTAATTAGATATAGAAGAAAGAACGATTGCACGAGCCCTGCCGTAAATTAAGGTAGATAGAATTGAAGCCGCAAGGTCAGTAACTGTACATGATGGTACAAGATTCAGAAATTACAGTCTCAAACGTTTGCAGGTTTCGTTCGATAAATGCTGGATATACAAATAGAATGAGAAAATTAAATGCAAAACTTCTAAAGAGTATACTAAATGGCATTCATTTCATCGATCACAAATTTAGCATGCATCCGAAGAAAGGTTAACTCAAAATCATTAAATGATACAGAAGAGATCCATCTTATGAATTATTCGATAGCAGTCTTTAATTTGACATGTCGGTATGTAGTTAAGCTTAAGTGTAAGAATATCCACTAAAGTAACGGAAAACATTAATATTGACGTACAAAAATCCATCTGACGTTTGATTTGCGATGAAAATTCGATTTCACTTATGAACCGAAACGAAAAAATATCATCAAGGAAGAATAGTCACTATCATCGACTAATTGTCAAGCTTAAACGTCTGAAATCCGACAAATGTTGGACAGTTTAGGAATGAAAAGTGTATTTATTTACTTATGACATGACATTCAATTTGACAATTAGGTATCTCAACAAATTTTTTGAAGTTTATACTAATAATAAACGTCAACTAAGTTTTGATGCGATGTCAGTTTGTGAACAAATTTAAATTTGACGTATATACAGCGTGCATCAAAAGTTTTGAAAATCGGACATTATAAAAAGCATCGTGGCAATGCTTGCGTTTTATAGGAAATTGTAATAGAGCTACAAGCGAGTGAAAAGGAGCCGGGGTTCAAGCTCGGAGAGAGATTGACAAATTCTACTAGTTGTAAAGTAATAAACGTATAAATAAAAAAAACAGGTCCTATAAATTGAAAAAGCGTAATTTTGTTGTAAACTGCACAAAAATGCTAAATTGAGGTGCGCATAATAAATATATTAGAGACACAGCTATATTAATATATAACCTTCAAACACAACATTATTTTTATTCCTGGATTGGCACTACTGAAGAAAACTTGCAGAGACATTTTCCTCCTTCATTTGTATTCCAGGATCCAGAAGCGTTTCTAAAATGTAGTACATGGTAATCTAACTACTGTAATTTTCAATAATAGTAAATACAGTGTTTGCTGTGCCCTATGAATTTACTCTTTCACGCAGACGTAAACCACATTGGCCTTCAGAACTTCTCTTGATTTATTTGGCTTTGATTCAAATTTTATGGTATTAAACTGTTTTGGTTTTGTCTCATCCCCTCATGTGTTTCTTTCAGTCGATTTAGGACTTCGTTCGCAGTCAATACTTCCCGGTGTTTGCTGTTTCAAACTAGGAGTAAGTATCTTTTTGCGATTTACCGATATCTTCACACTGTTTGACTTTCGGTATAGAAATACTCAATAGTGTAATTTCAAGTGCTGTTGACTTTGAAGGTTGCCGAGGGTCCTTCGGCATTACAAGATGTGGGCTGCCGACGCTGAAGGCTCTGTATTGTTCACCATCTGGGATAAGCTTCTTTCAGAAACTTGCAGCGGAGATAGTTTTCACTTAAAGAAACAGCTGTTAATGTTAAATACACTGTCGTAGCTAAAGCATTTACTATCTATCTTCGCTCGAAATCCTTTAAAGAAGCTTACAGTGTGTAAATAAAGTAAGGAATAATATTCATATTTTGTTTATTATCGCTGTTTGGGAGAAAAGCTCGAACAGGTCAATTTTATTTTGTTCCTCCGGATTTTATGGATGTCATTTTTTTTCTTTGGTTTACTACTCTGGGACCTATGACGCCATCGACTTCTTTTTCAAATGGAACCTCCTAATTTTTTTTTTTATTCCATCATCAGACTCCAAACTTATCCCACAATATGGAAAACAGCCACAATTATTATGTTCCCTAAACCCAACAAAAACCACGCTCTTCCCTCCAACTATAGACCGATCAGCCTTAAGCAAAATCGCCGATAAAATAATCCTTCAAATATTAGACAACTTCACCACCGAAAACAACATTATACCTATGGAACAGCATGGCTTCCGCAAGAACCATTCAACCACAACACAGCTTGCAAGAGTATCCGAAAAAATCTTAGAAGGTTTTAATAATAACACGACCACTACGGCAACCTTCCTGGACATCTCCCGAGCGTTCGACAGAGTGTGGCATCAGGGCCTAATCTACAAACCTAATGCATTCGGTTATCCAAATCATCTTATTAGAATCATACACAATTACCTCCATAGAAGAAACTTCAAAATCAAAATAAACAGCGCATTATCCTCAACAAAAATACTTACGGCTGGAGTCCCCCAGGGATCAGCACTCCCCCCCATTTATATGCAATCTTCACTTCAGATACCCCAAAACCCGAAAAAGCAATCTTAGCCACCTACGCAGATGATACAACCATCTTAACACAATCACCCCAACCCAACAAAGCCCTCAAACTCCTGCAAGAAACACTAGATTCCATCATAAAATGGTGCCACACATGGAGAATCGCTATCAACGCCGAAAAAACACAAGCAATTATCTTCAAAAGAAAAACAAAGCCAATTACCGGACAACTTTATATCGACCACACACCAATACCATGGTCCCCTTTCGTGAAATATCTTGGAGTCACCTTAGACGGTAAACTAACCTTCTCATTGCATCTCAAAAATACCGCCAAAAAAGCGAAATCAGCAAGAGCACGCCTCTGGCCATTAACCCACGGAAATGCTAACACTGGAGGCGATCTGTTCAACAGTCATTCGGCGATCCCTCAAAACAAGTCTCCGCACTTTCTCGATCATGTCGTGAGACTGGCTTGTGCGAGCCCGAGGTTGTTTCGGTTTGTTGTCATTAAACTGTCGCACCCACGAACGCACTTTCGACACATCCATAACTCCATCACCACATGTCTCCTTCAACTGTCGATGAATTTCAATTGGTGTCACACCACGTAAATTCAGAAAACGAATGATTGCACGCTGTTCAAGTAAGGAAAACATAGCCATTTTAAGTATCTAAAACAGTTCTCATTCTCGACGCTGCCGCTGCAATTCGACCTGTCGTAAAGTGCTGCCATCTCTGTGACGTATTGACAACGAACACATGCTCATTTTAAAACAACGCACATATTTCTATTTCATTCCAGTCTGGAGAAAAAAAATTGGAGGCCTTAGAACTTGAATGCACCTCGTAGATAGTTTACAGGATATATGTCACTACTTAGAGAACCCGGATATATTTTGACAGCATTGATTCCTGCCATGGAATGCCAAGGGGTTCATTTACCCCATATTACCAATGCGGTGGGGTAAATGTAAACTTTAGATAAATATTTGAATCAATGATATTTGCTGGTTACTTTATAGAACTTTGCTTTATCTATGCCAACTATACTTGAAAATATTTGAGAATACGTGAATGTCGGCTTGAGCTGAACCAGCCTCATCGTGGGATGAAATGGATCATCTAAATCATAATCATAAATATTTCAAATAATTCAGATATGCTAGTTGGTATTTACGGTGCGTTTGCAATTTCCCCTGTTCACATTTACGACAACTGATTCTGAGTTTTAACACGATAAAATTTTTATTAGAAAATTCGTCTTATTAATATTGCGTTGATTGCGAAGATTCTTATTTTCAGATAACTTTTCCGCTCTGAGGAAAATTTTTCATTTCGTGATACTGTACATTACATTTCCTTTTTCAGTGTGTGTTATTTCTAAGGTTAAGTTGAAACAAATTAATTAATTATTTAAGATTATATAACATATGAAGTAGATACGATAGATCAACTAAAGGCTACTTACTACGTTTGCAAAATCTTATTTTGCTATATTTAATGACGCGACTCCAGGAAAGTCTTTTTCCTTTTCAAAACATCTCTCTCCTTGAGCATCATATGTCTTTTATTTTCAATATAAAAAAAATAATTACACGCCAGATGTTAAGCGTTACAGCGTTGTGTTAAAAGGAAAAAAAAACGTTTACTCTAAATTGAATCTCTCACTCGTAGAAGTTGCGTGTATTAAATGTCGAACTTGACCGAAAATAAAAACTACCTATATGTATAATGTTTCACACGTAAGTATAAGCGTAGGTATACTCCTGTGAAGTGAAGAATAATTTATTTATTCTTGTAATTTACTTTTATTACAAGGAACTGTATGTAGGTACAAAATTACCTAAAACCAATTTCCGGCATTTATCGTATTACAGTGCACGGACATGTGTGTGTATTATATGTTGGGTTGAAAAAAGATGAACAGAATTAGTGGTTTAAGTTTTTATTTGTATTACTAAATAAGTTGGTTGTGAATGCTATTATGTAGGTAGGAAGTTAATTTTCATATAAAGATCTTAATCGTATACAAAACATGCTACTGTTCCGAACAAATATATTGTCTGTTATCATAATCATTTTTGAAAGGCAGAGAGAGAAGACAGAAAAACAACAAGGCTGAATCTTTATTGTTACGTTATGCATGCATGAATGTAATCAATAATTTTAATCAAACTAAGTCCTGACATAGCCAACATAGAGCTACAATTAATGAATATCCTTGTTAATATAATCTTATATTAATCTCGGTAGTATTTCAAAGCTTCCCGATAGCTTTTGATCTTGTGAATTCCAGTGTATGAAGGAGCGGATATACGTAAAATATAATCAAGTGAAACTAGCAAAAGATAATAAAACCTAAACTTATTTTATTTTGTTATCGTTTCTAGTTATCTGAACCCGTAATATCTTATACTTTTAATTAATATTGTTTACATTTTCCTTTTTCTTATGTCCTGTCATTCACATCTTTACTTGAAACCCCGTCTAAACGTATACCTACAGGAATAATTTATGTTGCGTAAATGGCTATCTCTTATTCTCTCGGATGCATCGAGATCAATCTAGGTCGAAAGAATGTTGCATATATATGAAAAACTCTCTGTGTTTGACTGGAATGAAACAAAAAGATCTCGTACATTACGATGTTGAATATTTTGCTCTCTCATAGCGAATAGGTGAAGTAACAAAACATTTTGTAATTTGTAAATATCTCTAGAATAAAAGATTTTTCAAATTAAGGAATATCTGATACATACAACTGTACATCCACTTCGTATTACATATATACTATAAATACATCAACTGCCATTCCGAAGCCGTATGTCAAGCCGAAGAGAGCCAAAAAGCTTTAAACGCGTCCCTGTCTCAATTTGCAGTGGCAATACATTTTAAAACATTTAAATACTTTACAAACATAATTTATTCTAGCTGGCTCGAGTGGCTCTTAACAATCTATCAAGCCGTAGCAAGAAAACAGGATTGATTAACAATAACTTTTGCAGATATTCTAATAATTTCTTAACGCTAGCTTATATATATTGATCGGCGATTGCTATATGTGTATTAAGAAAACTAATGCTTTTCCCTTCAAGAAGTTCTACTTTATAATGTTTCAATTATGTTTGAGAATCAATCCAGCAAGTGATAGTTTATTAATGATTTCCCATTTGGAAAGATGACCAGACTGCTATAGTTATTGTGTATCCTGTTTCTGTTTATAGATTGCGTCATTCTTATGTTTTATTTCGTAAATTGCATAGTGATACAAACATCCTCACAAGTAAAAACATTAGTATTAACAGACTGGTTATAGATTTTTCCTCCTGTTTTTCCTTAAATATAAATATGAATTCTATATATTTATATTTAAGGAAAAACAAAACTAATACACAAAACGAAATGTAGTACAAATGTAACTATTAAAACAGGCAGCCAAATTATTTCGTCGCTAGGGCATGGAGTCAGAAGATATGTTATATATTTTTAATAGAAAACATAAATTGCAAAACATATCCTAGTTAACGCAATTTTAATTAAATATAATGTTATTAATGTAGAAAATAATAATTAAAAGATATATTAGATAAAAGTCGAATATTTTATTAAATATTGTTCACGCTTGTGAAACAGATATAATTCAAGTTCGCCCAATTTTGAACTTCTACTGATTCGAAATTTACAAATTATGCATTAAAAACGTTCAGATATGATGAATGAGCATGTACATATTTCTCCCTCGCCCTGTATCTATCATGTTTCATTATCGCTGCCAGTGTGGTCAAGAGATTGTAAAATAGATTGCTGCTTGTATATATGTACGTGAAAAATTGTGTATGTAAAATAATAATCTCGGTACATGTGAAATTGCTTTAGACTTCCGTGGTTGGGTAAACGGTTCAGCAACTACTGGAAACCACTGGTTTTTCACGTCGGTGTTACTTGAACTTGCGGGTTCATAAACCTGTATCAATTGAACGTGAACCATGATCAACATGAAATTTATTGTAGGATACCAAATAACTAGAATTGAATATGTCATTTCTACATTACACTACAACACTAATAATCGATTTACAGGCATAGACTAGTGATTTACTTTAGGTTGATTGCGCATTTTTTTTTTGTCAAATTCTTAATTAATTAATGTATTTTCAACTAAATGTCAGATTAATGGATGAATAACTGTTAGATAGGTACAATTTGTTTAATTTGTGTATTATGCCTTCAAACAAATTGATTGCCAAATATTTTATTATAATTCGTGTGAGTCTACTCTGCATTAAGACTATTCATTGGCAGTTGTGTGTGTGGAAACACTTGGAACACACATGACCACCTATTTCTTCTCGCTATGGGTCGCAGCATGAATCTACTTTGTTCCAGGTATTATCAAATATTTGGATAGATATAATTGCTGATTATTCTAATCCAAGTAACATATTAATTAGTGCCTTATGGTAGCAGGGTCTTCGATTCCCACCACCTCTCGAAATGTGCTCGGATTGTGCATGATATGGGTAGAGTAGATATTACGAGCTCTCTTTGATATGCGCAGTTGTAGGATCAGACTTTGATGGGAGCTATCTATCCGCTTCTGACCTAAAATCGTCTTACTGTAACAATTGTTTCCAATCTTTTCTGGAACAATTCAAAATACAAAGGAATTTGCTGAATTCCAGAATCAATTATTGGTATTATAATCCCTGAAAATTGAGCGAGGTCCACAAAAAAATTGCATAAACACCAACTATAATATTATTTGCCAAAATTTTATGGGTATTCTATTCTAATTTAGCGTTTTAAATACCAATATAAATTTTTTGGGGAATGCTGCGATGTGGGTTGTGTGTGTAAAGGGTTTTGTTGACACATTGCCGTTAAAGGAGACGAATTTTATATTCAGTATTGGACTCTATGGTATTCAAAAAAATTAGTAATTTACTTATAAAGGTATATCGAGGGTAGTGATGTGAGACGCGAATATTTCAGTCGAATATTTCCATAAATTGCGAATATTTCGGAAATATTCGGCGTTGCTTTGGGAACATTCGGAACTTCACCAATAATATACCTATTTTTCCAGGAATCGAGCGATAATAAACTTTATAGTTACAACTCCAATTCCTGTGTTATTTAAAACACTACACACAGAACCTGATCGACACACAGGAGAATTTATTGCAGAAGAATTAGGAAAAGTGATTGATAAAATTGGACCAGAGAAGGTTGTCGGAGTTGTAAGTGATAATGCTGCAGCGATGGAAAAAGCAAAAAATCTGGTCATTGCCAAATATCAACATATTTATGGTTATTCATGTGTATCTCATACATTAAACCTTCTTGTAGGAGATGTAATGAAAATAAATTCCCTTAAAAATGTTGAATCAGCTTGCAAAGAAATAGTCAAAGAAGTTACGAGTTCACATATTGCTTTAGCGACATATAACAAAATTCAACTGCAGAAAAATAATGCGACCTTAGCGTTGCAGTTGGCAGTTAAAACGAGATGGGAATCAATTTTAAGTTGCATTAAAAGCTTAGTTGCATGCAAATCGTCGTTACAAGTTTTAATGGTAACTGAGGAAATGAATTTTTCAAGAAATGTAAAAAAAAACATTTTAGATGGCTAAGATGACGACATATTTTGGACCAGGTTACATAAAGTTATACTTGTTTTAAAACCCATTGTAAAGTGGATTACTCTTCTAGAGGGTGACGCTACCTTCAACATTTCCCAGGTGATTGTTGCTTTAGATGATATTGAGACTGAATTTAATAAATATGTACCTGAATTGCCAGTTTCCAAAGCAGAAGAGAAAGAAATAATAGGTGTAATGAATAGAAAGAAAATGGCTGTTAAACCAATTCATTTTGCGGCAAATTTATTGGACCCCAACTACAGAGGCGAAAGTTTAAATAAAGAAGAACACGTGACTGCTATGGAGTTCATCAATATATTTTTGACTATACATCCTACATTTAAAGAGAAAAAAGAAGTAATTTTCGGTGAATTGGTGAATTACTGCGCAAAAAGTGACATTTGGGCGATGCAGTATATGTGGACGTCAGTAAGCAAAGTGAACCCAGTTTGTTGGTGGCTTACCATGTGTAAAGAGACAGAATTAAAAAATTTAGCGGTAGCGATATTAGCACTACCTCCATCTTCTGCTGCTACCGAAAGCAGCACATATGCGTTTTTACACAATGCCAAAAGAAATAGGCTTACAGTTAGAAGGGCCGGAATGCTTACCTACGTGGCTCATAATTTAAAATTATTGCGCCAAGATAGTAGCCAGAGTAACCTTACACTAAGCTATACCCCAGAAAATGATGCAAAGTCAATAACATCTAAAATTCCATTAAAAACAAATGTTGGCAAAGCCAAAATACGGAAAGAAAAAGATGGCTCTGGTTCTGACCCAGATTCAGAATCTGATACAGATTCCGTAGTTTCAATTTCATTACATGACACAAACTCAAGTATTGGCGAAGAAGATTTCTCTGATCTTGAAAAAAGCGAAGATGAACAGCATAAAATATGACTTTTTAAAATTGACTTTTATTATTTTGATTTATAAATTACTGATCTAAAGTCAAAGTGTTCCGAAAATGTTACTTTCCTGTAGGTAAGAAGCTTACCTATAATAAAAAACATCTTTATTTTGTTTTTTTATTAATAAACCTAATGCTCATTATTAAAATTCTAGTTATTTCTTCACCTACCTTTGAAACAATTAATTTTAAATCAATTTAGGATACAAATTTCAATGTTCTTATAAATTTCAATAAAATTCAATAAATTTCAAATATTTCGGAAATATTCGGAACAAAAAATAAATTTCGGAAATTTAACATCACTAATCGAGGGTATATCAAATTTAAACGGGACTATTTTTTTTACTTCTATACAGGTTGCTGAACTGGGATGGGTTGAGTTTGAGCTAAGGTGGGAGTTTAGGGAAGGGACAGAAAAAATCGAATTCTCTCAGGTCATCTTAGTACTACAGAAACCATGAGTGAGCAACAAGTACATATTTCTGTGCGGGGCAACGGATAATTATCAAGTTCTTGGCCAAGGAGGGTGTGAAACCGACGGAAATTTTGCTAAGATTACAAGCACAGTTTGGCGACAACACCTTGTCAGGAACCCGTGTTTTTTCATGGCACAAGGAACTTTCTGGAGGGCGTGAAAACGTTGACCACCAGAGCCACAATCACCGCCCCGAGGATAAGCGCGACCAAAGCCAATATCGAGGCGGTTCGACAACTCATGGAGGCCGATAGGCGCATAGCGCTCTGGAATATTGCCGAAGAACGAAGAACAAAGCATTAGTTACGGGAGTGCTCAGTACATCGGCTGTTGTCGGAAGAACAAAAACTGCATCGGATATAGGTTTGTCAGCGTTTCTTGAATCGATTCCGGCAAGGCGGGGGCGTTTTTGAATCGAATCGTGAAGTGCGACGAAACTTGGTTACATCATTACACTCCCGAGTGAAAGCAGGCGAGTATGGAGTGATGAAAGAGCGGCGAACGGGCTCCGGTAAAAGCGCAGAGTACATTGTCAGCTGGAAAAGTTAGGGCAACTGCTTTCTTTTATCGGCTTGGCGCCGTTCACGTGGATGTTCTCCATAATCGATGCATATTTAATTCGGAATATTACTGCTGCAAAGCTGTCCTTTCGACAAAAAATTGAAGACGAAATCTGTCAAAAGTGAGACTCTTAATGACATGGCCAGTCCTCATTCAACAAACATCACAAGGCAAAAATTTGACAGCCTGGGTTGGGGAGCGTTGGAGCATCCTCCCTACAGTCCAGACTTGTGGTCTTGTGATTTTCATCTTTTTGTAAAGTAATTACATACTCACTATGGAGTAAATAACAGCGATGGCTCTATGCATGGACAGAAAACAGAATGGCAATATGTGAAGATCCAGATTATCACACTAGCAGAAGAAGAAATATTGAAGAGCTAAAATAATCCTTGTCAGGGAATTACTAATACAAAGTGAAACCCAATATTTTGTTCTGCTTGTGCCATAATTCCAAAGGTATTAGTTTTTGCCTGACATGGGCGTGGTCTTCGTTCACTGTACTACGGTCGTCAATCATATCAGTATCATTGCAATTCCATAAATCCTTCATAATGTTTAGAACGGGCTTAGCTGGCCAATTTACGTTTATGTCGATGTTACGGGTTTTTGGTTTCACTCACCCTTTCTTCTCTTATATTTCTATTGAATTCGCATGATTTTCTATCAGATTAAATTCTTTTGGGATGCTTTTCTAAGCCATGACGCATTTTGGCCGCACATTACTCGCGTGATCTTACTCATATTACTCTTACACGTAGTTGCTTTTTAGGACACAGTGACAGTTAATGCTCCAACCAAGTTCATCAGTTGGACTTTGGTTTACTGCACTATCATTTCCGCATTTTTTTGAGAAGGGGAGGGGAGATTTATGTAAACATTGTAAATATATTAAGCATATCGCAATCCTTGCACCGCACTGCAGCGTATATAATGACTACCTACTTATAGTGATCTTTATGCGGGTACATAAACACCATGTATCTTTGTGTACTAAAATAGATGTTGAAGGATTATTTTAGCCACGAATACCCTTAACCTTTCCAGTATATTAATGTGGAAACCCCTATACTCAGGCTTATAACAAATGTTCTGCCAGTAAAAAAATATGTTCAACAAACAATAACCCTTACCTTGTTTATAATAATAATAATAATAATAATAATAATAATACATTTATTTGCCCAACAGATAATTCCAATTACAGGACAAAATATAAATAAACACATACATTAATGCAGACAAAAAAAAGAAATGAACATGTAAAACAAAAGGACACAAAAAGAAAAATGTAACAGACGTCACTATCGATTCCAGTATCCAGCGTAAATATCTGAAAAGAAAAGTTCGGCATTCCGTGCCATGTGGTGCAAGAGCGACTTCCTGAGCACATTGGTCCTGGCCGTTGGCAGATTGAAGAATGCTGCATGCCGAGCCGAGCATCGCGGAACGTAGAAAGGCACAGCACCAAGCAGCTGCGGACAGTCAATCCTACTGTTAATTAGCTTGTATAAAAATCTGGCACTATGCATGGAGCGTCGCACGGCCAAGGATTGGAGCTGATGCACCTCCAACAGATGTATGTAAGAAATCCGGGTAGGCTCCAGTGAGTTTAAAAGACAAAAATCTTAGAAATCTCCGCTGAATACAATCAATAGGAAGTTGTTGTGAAGTGTAGAGGGGGTACCATATAACCGAGGCAAACTCCAACCTACTGACTACCAACGCAAAGTAGAGGGACTTGAGGAGGCAGGGATCCGTGAAGTACCTCGAGATTCTCATCAGAAATCCCAACATCCTTGACGCTGCGACACACATAGATGTTATATGTGGCGTGAACGTCAAGGACGTGTCAAATACAACGCCCAGGTCCCTTATCGACTGAACTCCACTGATCAATTGCCCACAAATGGTGTAATTGTAGTCCAGAGAAACGGATTTACGAGTAAATATCATCGAATTACATTTTTCGATATTTAGGACCAGGCCATTCGAGTGCGACCACGCAGTGACGACATCAAGGTTATGCTGCAATTTGATGGAATCATCTTCACAATGGACTGTTGTAAAATTTTTTAAGTCATCAGCATAAGCTAATGCCTGACAAGTCAGAAGAGGAAATATATCGTTAACGAAAATGTTAAACAGCACTGGTCCAAGATTGGAACCCTGGGGAACGCCACTGGTTGCACGGAAAGTAAAGGATCTGTAACCATTATAGAATACGTAGTTTGAACGATTTGTAATATATGATTTTAACAGGTTAATAAGGCGTGGAGCAAATCCATAATAATACAATTTTTCTAGAAGAAGACTGTGATCAACCGTGTCGAACGCACGAGAAAAATCTAGATAGATAACGTCCACCTGTTTTCTGTCATCCATCGCCTCACTTACATATTGAGTGAAAGTGGCAAGGTTGGTTACCACCGATCTACCAGGCATGAAGCCATGTTGAAGGGAAGATATGAGGGAGGAAGTATTGAAGGATATGGATCTGTACAGGACCTGCTCAAGAATTTTTGAAAAGTTGGACAAGATGGCTATCGGTCGATAATTAGAGGTATGAGATTTGTCGTTCTTCTTATACACGGGAACAATCCTGGTACGTTTCCACCGATCCGGGAAAACTGATGTTTTCAAGGCAAGATTAATTATAGAGCACAACGGTTTCACCAGGTAATGTCGCAAGTTTTTAACCAAGAAACTTGGGACAAGATCATCACCAGCAGTAAAGCTCGAATCAAATTTGGCCATAATCTCAGTTAGGGACTCCCCGGAAATATAAGGGGCCGCAAAAGTAGGAAACTGAGAAAAAATTTGAGGAGGAACCGCAGAGATGGGAGTAGTATATGAAGTGGCAAAAGTAGAAGCAAAGGCATCGACAATATCCTTAGGATTGTCCCACCAAGTATCATTGTGGCACATTCGTCCAGGAATTCGTGTTGAACGCTGCTTGTTATGGACAAAGGACCAGATCTTGTTTGGATGCTTCTTAAGAACGGCTTCAGAGTGGGTTACATAGTTTTTGTACGCCTCTGATATTTGATGTTTAATTAAAGTCCTAAGTCTTCTAAAATCATCATGAAAAGCCCCACCATCAGGAGTACTCGATTTACGTCGATAGTAATCCTTCATCTTTATATTCTCCCTAATAGTCTTTGAAAACCACGGCGGGTACCGTGAAGTAGCTGGAACATATTTTGGAATTGATGAATCAAAGGCCAAATAGAGCTTCTCATAAAACCAGTCAAGCGCCTGATCCACATCACTGTAAGCATCCAACGACGACCAGTCAATCTCTGACAACATGCCATTTAGTGTATCATAATTTATTTTATTGAAATTGTACCGAAGATCTCCAGTAGGAGAAAATTGAGTAAGTTTAGTAAAGGATAGTTCAGTAGAGATAGACAAAGCCGGATGATAAGTATCCTCCGGTACAAAGGAGGTATCATCATGCAGGATCTCTAGAGGACAAGCGAAGTTGCACAAGACCAAATCCAGAATCCTACCCTGCTGATTCCGAATCCAGTTGTTTTGCTTTAAGTTTAGTGAGTTACAAAAATTCGATAAAATCAAACCAGAAGGAGATAGAGCTTTCACATCTTGATTACAAAATTCAGGAATGTTGAAGTCACCAATTAACAAAGTAGGTTTGTGTAACAAAAGAATTTGAAGAGCATCCAAGAAATTTTCAAGTAAATCCCTTTGTAGGTTTGGTGGGACATACAGTACACCAATGAAAAATATTAGAGAGCCAAACATACATTTACACAAAATGAAATCAATTAATGGCGCACAGGCAGTAAGATGGGATGTATCCAGACAGTCGTATGTAATTGAAGAGTTCAGGCCCAACAGCACTCCGCCCCCCAGAGATCCACCAACTGTGGCAAACCTACGATCACAACGAATAACATTATATGAACTAGGGAAAAATTCCGAACTATTACAAGAATCATTCAGCCAGGTTTCAGAAATAAGAACAATGTCATAATATAAATCGCAAGAACTCGAAAAAAAAGATGTGATTTAGTACGCAGACCGCGTACATTTTGATATTTTGATATTCGTATTTATTACTTTTTCGTATGGCACCGTATAGAAAAAGTTGACTCATTTGTTTTAGATATGCCTCGTCAAAATAATATCTATTTTTATTTTTATTTGCAATAATTTGGCTACGTATGTATAAATAATTCGATGAATAGATTTGATTACAAAAACAAAAAACAAAAATCACGTATTTTATTTATTAGGTGAGAATTATTATCATTACATAGCATATGTACAATACCGTACGTGTATGTCTGAAGTAAACAAAATTAAAAAGTAAAATCAACAAACAAGGAGAAAATCAACACGCAGGGAGAATATCAAACCAGGTACCAGTGATTGATTAGTGCATTACCACAGTTTGCGGAGTCAGAGAGGTCGCGCTGCATAAAGCACGAGTTGCGCTTTTTATTAATAGACCAATTAATGCAAACAAATTTCAATGCGGATTTATTTTTAGGAGTCAACGTCGCCCAGGATGTTGAACTTGGTGCGAGTCCAAGGTGGAACTGAACTATATAGGTTCAAGGTCGTTAATAATCTCTTTGTTTTAAGGATATATATATATGTATACACGCGTGCTTATATGTGCGATGCGGACAAGGTGCAAAGGAGATGGTGTATGTGTATATGTTGAAAGAGGAAACAAAAAAAAAGCAACCGGAGATACCGTCTCCGGGTTTCAATTACCACAATCGTTTCCTCTTTTTCTTTTATGCGCTTTCATGTGCTATGTTTACTAGTACCGATTATCGCCCCTACTTTTTTATAATCCACATTCTATTTCTTTTGCGGAGTGATGTCAAAGACCTAATTGCGTTCAAACAAACAAACATAAAAATGTATTTATTCATGATACCTACTGGACTCGTAAAATATATCGATTAAAAGAATACATATTACAGAAATGTTGGAAGCTGGCAGCCACCAATTACTAGGAACGCTTGAAATCAGTATGGAAAATATTCATGCAGGTTTCTTATTACCTCAGTTATATAAAACTGCCATTGCCTATAATGCTGTTTAATTGAGTACAGCAGTAATTGTAATGTGTTGTCCACTTTTTATGAACTTTGTATTCCTCAACATAAAAAGAAAAATATGATATCGACATATCCGCAAAAATCGTAAGAATGATTATAGTGACGATGGAGATCACGCGAGTTACTGTAATAACAAGCAGAGGAAAGACAGTTAATTTTGGAATAAATAAAAGAATCAGGCAAGGCGATGTGTAAGGAAAAATCAAGAAATGGGCACATCATCCTAAAATGTCAGTCCTGGTAGCATAATGCAGATGATATAGCCATAGTAGCCAAAGATGAGAGTGCACAGAACAGCTGGTCGAGCTCATATTTGAAGACGCTGAGAGTGTTAAATACATGGGAATACCAGTAAACAGAAATAATGACTGGATCATGGAAACTGCTAACAGAATTCAAGCCAAGAATCAAACCTTCCATAGATATAAAAGATACTAAAAACACAGGAACATTATAGTGTTGCTATTGGTGAATGCTGCCGTATATCTTTCCAATCTCATGAGCAGCATTGCGAAAACTTTCATTATAATATGAAAAGATGTGTATACCAACAAACAAATTTAATAAATATATAGCAATGTTACATTCCTAACTACCATTGTCCTTTGCCATCTATGTTTAGCATTGGCCATCAAAATGGCAACTAAGCACTATCTCCATACCACCTTTAATAGAACTTCCTTCCGTTCACTATTATGTCATTCACAAAAGCCAATATTTCGCTCAGAAAAAGTTTTTGTAGTCTCGAAGACTGCATTAGATCATTATCGAAGTGCATCTGTCTAAGTTATTTCGGTTCCTAATGGGTGCAAATTGCATGTATATATGCTGCTTCTTCTGTAATTTATATTTTATAAATCAGGGTTCGCCTATAATATAATACTCATGCTGTAGAGATGTCGTGATCTGAACTCTAGTTTGGCGGTATTTTTAGTACGGCATATAGGCTCTGAATCTATGAGATCCTTTCAACCGTCCTTGGCTAGTTTATCGACTATCAGAGTGTCCTTAATAAACATATGCCCTATCAACCAGATCAGTCACATGAATATATAAATTTCGTATACATATTTAGCACTTCAAATTAGAGGCCACCCCAAAATTCTATATATAAATTCCGCCCATACTCACGTTTATAGAATATTCCCGGTTCAACAAAAAACGAAATAATAAATATCGTATTAAATGCAGCTGTTTATGGACATAATGCTCTTTCTTAAATATAGAGAATGTGTGTGTATTTGGTTTGGTCTAGGTTAAGACTACTGGCGCGGTTAAATTTCGAAAACATTTGTAACGTTTCCTTATTTAGAAGGTTGAAATGATCCTGATAATGATAATGATTAATATAGACCGGACGTACCAGGTTTAAATTACGACGGAGCAAAGAAAAAATGTAAACAACACGCAGTTACTGAATAGCACTAATCTTATGGTGAACTGCAACATCTGTTGTTGTCGCGAAAACGACAGCAAAAAAAAGTGGATTTTACTGGTAAATTCCTTTCTTCATCGGCGTAGTTAGAAGCGTGAGGGGTTTTTAAAATTCATTATATTTACCTTATATTTCGTAAGATAAATAAAGTACTGGGAGTTAGTTTCGCTTTTTCATTGTTTTGACTGTTACATACTTCGTAATTTTTGCAATAGTTCCTATTTAATACCGTTTCATTGAATCTACTTCTCCCAATTATCTTGACGTAAGTGTGCATTGGATTTCGTCAAGTTTCTATAACATACGCATACATTTTTAGTTATTATTTATTTAGATCTAGAACATTGTTTATGTTACTATGATATGGAAGAACGTCGAGAATGGCATCGTGAAACAATGGCGAGTTGGATTAAGGGTCATACTGATTGTATGTCCATTGTCAGTGATTCCGAAATTTATTGCTAAGTCTGTAAAATATCGTTACAGAAAGTCCAAAAAGCGCAGTTTTCAGAAAAGCACCATTGAGAGTAGCTCTTTACAGGGAAAGACTTCCATCTATTAATGGATTAACCACATTAGATGTGTCTATTAATAATTTCAAAAGTATTCCAAGTGACTTCGGATGTGGCCTTCGCCAAAACTTAGACGCAGTTTTTAATAGAAATCCAGACTTATAATAACATTGCGGCAATTGTGTATGGGGACAATAACACAAAATCTAACTGCTAAATACGCTGAAATAAAAGAATATTTCCAGTACGCACCTATAACCAGCGATGTAGAAAGTATGTTTTCTGTCTACAAGGATGTACTTCATTCTAAGAGAACAAATCTTACAGAAGAGAACCTTGAGAAAGTATTGCTAGTAAATATTAATACTCCTTTACTGGACTTGAACTACAAAATAAACAAATAATATTTTGTATTTTATAGATCACCACCCACTTGTTATCCGATTATATAAATAAAATTAAAACTCTTTAAAAATAGAAAATTTTAATAGTGCGCCCATGGGCGATGGGTCATCAACCTCTAGCGTCCGGTCTATACTGATTAACACGAAATAGTACCTGCATGTATGTGATATATGGAATTATAAACTGATTATCCTACACAGTGTTCATCTTGCAGTATGCGAGCTTTTGAAAATACCTTTAAAATGTTAATTTACTGTTCAATTTTCTCGAAATCGTACTGATCGTAAAATAGTCCCAGCTGACGAATGGCGACTATTTGTGAAGCTCGACAGTAGGGGGCGCGCCAGCACAGTTTACACAATGTGTGCGACACTCACAGGCGCCAAGATAGCAAGAGCGCTAAAGATTGATATTATTCTTTATTTATATCAAAATAAATTACATTCTTGTTAAAATGTTACTATAACATTTTATGTTTAATATTATTTATAAATAACTTATTTGCTATTACTTTATAGTGTTTTCCCGGTTTTGCGATCGCCTGATTAAGAAGTAGTGTTTTTATCTGTGTGTGCCCCGGGTTGAGTGTTATTGAACAGATAAAGCTATCGACACCGTGTTTTAAACCTGGGCTTGTTATTTCATCGGAAGAACTAATTAGTTTATGGGGCAAATTAATAAGCCGTGGCATTTTGTTTCAGCGCGAAAATAATTTTGTGCTAATATCTGGTCAAATATTAGTTTCATTAAAATGTATAAAGAATGCACGGGTATTAAAAAGTCAGTTTGGAATAACTTCGGCATATTTTTTTGCGAATAATAAGTCGAGGGAGGAATGTTACACTGATAACTAAAGTTCTGCACTGCACTTGTGCTAGACACTATTGGCAGTGAGACTTTCTGTTCTGGTGAATAATGTTTGTGGCCTTCATGTATATAGATTACCGCTAGATTCAGTTTTAGTGTATTAATACACCAATAATATAAGCTTTTAACATTCTACTATAATTTATAATACCTGATTCAACTTGTACATGCAAAACACTCGTCTAATGAGTTTGTAATTATAATTGTCAAATTTGGCAATAGAATCCCATAAGCGCAGTTTAAAGATGTAGTTTAGTAGTGATTTTGATAGTTATCGTCATAAACCAATCAACTTTAACAGAATATCGAACTTACATGTTATTAATACTATTTCATATTAGGAATGTCATAGTTGTACGTAAGTATGATCATATGATTATAAATGTTTATTTTGAGAATTAAATATTTAGGTACGACTCTAGCGGTAAAACAAATGAAGGAAGCCGTTTCCAAGTTGCCGATTTAATAATATGAAAATTTCCTAATCTCAATGCCTACGTCAGTTACAGACACTCGCTATGGGATTAAATAAAAACCATAGAACAGATGCAAAATTCGCTATACGTAATCGTTGAAAAGGTTTCACAAAGTTCAATATAAGTTTCTGTAAGTTCCGGCAACAAATATTGACTGTTTCAGCTTGTCGCTAGTTCCCATTTGGAGCGGTATAAATCAGCAACATGGTGAAATAAATGCGTCTTGCTGACGAAGTGGAAACAGTCTAGCACAGTGGTTCTCAACCTTTTTTCGCCTAGCGCCCACTTACTGGATTTTGT
Organism: Amphimallon solstitiale; assembly: GCA_963170755.1. Lineage (NCBI taxonomy): Eukaryota > Metazoa > Arthropoda > Insecta > Coleoptera > Scarabaeidae > Amphimallon > Amphimallon solstitiale. The sequence goes on from OY720680.1 coordinate 106,088,072, forward strand.
ATAGATCCCAGCGCCCACTGCAGAAAATCGCGAAGGGACACGACATGGACTACGACTATGGATTATGGACTAGTTAACCTGGGCACAGTAATTAAAACAAGAAGTAATAAATTCTACCTCTAAATTTATTTAAAAATATTAATTAATACAAACAAAAATTATTATTGAAATATTGAATTTTATTTAACAAAATTAAATTAATAAATTTGTGAGCCCAACCCATGCAGTCTTCACTAATGCGATCCTTGAGGTTGGTGCTTGCTCACCAGCTCTTTCACGCGAGGAGTCAGCAGAGACAAATAAAGCCGCAAGTCCCCTCTGTTGACCATGTCCAGCCTTTTCCTCTTGTCTGAGTGCAGAAATGTAGCCGCACTAAATCCGGTTTCCACTAAATATGAAGTCGGAAACGTGAGAAGAAGCTTGTGAACAATTCCCCACATTGTAGGGAATAGTCCTGCCATGATGTGGTTCTGCCAGAGTTTCTTGAAGCCTGTTTTGATTCGGACTTTGCAATCCTCGTTGTTGCGAAGTTCCACCAACTCCTCCTGCAATTTAACGTCAACGTCTTCCAGCACGACTCCAAATGGGTCAGTGATCCAGGCAGGTACATCCAGTTCGATGAGGTCTTGGAAGCGCGATGTAAGGTCCTCTTTTAGTTGCTGAAGATGAGCCCCATATCGAAGAAGATCTTCATCTGTGGGTGTCTGTCATTTGATTAATTTCACTAAATTGGTAAAGTTCTTTCCTAACGATATTACTCCGGAGAAGGGCCAGCTTGTCGATAAAGGTGGTCACTGCGCTCTTGCAGTCGATGAGTGTCACCAGTTTACCTTGAATCATACAATAACATAGTTAAGCACAGAAATAGAAACAGCATGTACGTAACCATAGCAGCGATGGGGTTAACAATGCATAATAGGAACATTGGTGAGCGCGGATATTAAACATTTTTCCTTTTTTTATAACTTTACTAATTTTTTACTGTGTAGTGCAGCTTTACCTTTACACCGTACAGCGCCCACCTAAAATCCTCCAGCGCCCACTGGTGGGCGCTACCGCCCACGTTGAGAACCACTGGTCTAGCATATAGTTTGATTATTCGCATTCCGCTGTATACTGAAGTGAAAAAAATAAACAGTATTATTATGCCATTTAAAACGTTCGCCTTAGTTCAGCGACACGGTCGGTACTTTACGCACGCCACCGACGTCATTTGGCAACACTATGAAATTTTACACACACTTATACTTTACTCTATTTGGTGTAAAAACTTAAAATTCGAATCAGGTGAGTAATTAAGCATTGATTAAACTTTATTTGGTATTTATAAGCATGTGGAGCAATTTTGACAAAAATAATTCCGAAAAACATAGTTACTGTCGAAGTGTAGCCCAAAATTTATGGCAGCAAGCGTGTTTCCTGGACGAATGACTTATTTGTTGAGTTAATTGAAAATTATAGACTTTGTAAGTGTTTGTGGAACTCAAGCGTAGAAACGCAAAACATGATGCTTCAATACTGCTTCCTTTTCTGAAGGGTTGGCCCCTAACCCCGGATGTTAGTAAAAACACTAGTTGCGCATTCAAGAAACAAGAAGTTGAATGTGGCCAAAAGTATATGATCGTTGCAACAAGAAGAAACAATTAGGAAACAAAAAAATCGTCATGTTCCTTCACTGGAAACGTAGTTTAAAAAGTGCATATAACTTGTGTTAAATTTTAAATTAAGTATGAAACTAATGTTAATTTATCTCCTCACGAATTAGTCGCCGTATTACAATATGCATCTTTTAGTCAATAATATTTATTCTTCATATGGCCTAAATGAAATAAACCTTAGCAATATTTGGATGCAACATCCTTTACGGCATAAATTCTATACGATTTCTGGTACATAAACTAAAAACACTTTTGCATTGTTCAGTTGGTCATTGTACTATAATCGACATCGGCTTTAACCATGTATAAAGGGGGTACTTGAGCAACAAGGACACTATTTGGAATAATCAATAATAAAAAACTGATGAATAAGGTTTTGTATGATATTTAATGCCAGTTACATATTTTATTTGTAAAGAGACATGTTGTATGTAAAACGTAGGTAATCGTAGTACTTGTATAATGACGGTTGGTGACCATTACACATAATATGTGCACAAACGAAAGTCATTAGTATTGAAATTACGGACAAACATTTTTAGGTATGTTTATTTTTTTTTTCGTAAGACATTACGCGATAGTAAATCATCACAACTATAGGTGATTTTTTACCATACAAATATTTTTTTTTTAGATGACCTATTTTTTCTGCTGAGAATAATAATATTTGGCAAAATCAGCAATTTTTATATACTACGGTTGGCAAAACTTATAAATTTTCCATCTACAGATTATATATTGCTGTGACAACATATATTTGTGGGTATTACCACAAGTTGGGTATAGTCTTTTGTATATGCTGTACTCTTAAAATTATTCTTTATACACCAAAAACTTATAATTGGTTTTGTATTTTATTTTATATTGTTGAAGCATGTACTTAATGACTATTGTGGGTTCTGGCAATGTATGTGGTTCCTTCTCCTTCACTGGTGATCCTTCTCTTGCTCATAATAGGGAAAAGGTAATAGTTTTGTTCAAAGAAAAACTGTATGTCTATACAACATAATCATATACCTTTTATTTTTGTAATTTATAGATTCAAAATAATTTTTACATACACCTTTATGCTCTAAACAAAAATACATAATTGAAAATGCTCATATCATTTATACCTAATGTCGGTTGTAATGTATGTAAATCTTTTATTTATTTATTTATTATGCTAAACAAAATAAATATTTATCCTGTAAATAAATAAATGTAAACTTTTATTGTACATTGATAGTGATACTTATCGATGTAATTATATTTATATATTGGCTTCAATTAATTGCCTTAGACAACCATTTGCACGTGTTGTATCTAGCTCTTAATCTTTGCCTTGTGAAACTTTTAATTAATTATTAGCCTAACTTGAAAGAGATTAATGATGCCTAGACAATACGATGAAGAAAATGCTCATTCGCACGTAGCATCTCTCCAACTGCCCAACACCATTAGTCCTGTTTTGTTGTAATTCCAACTTTATGAATTAAAAGAAAACCTTACAGGATAATATATTTGCTTATCTATATTGTCCAACATTACATTGATTAATCATTTGCACGTAAAAACCAATGTCTGTCTAACAATTTGTATAACTTCTTTTCAAAAAAAACTTACTTGCTATCTTTTAATATTTCATCAAAATGTTTATTTTGAATGTCCATATTGAACGTTTCAAGTGAATTTAAATATATATTAAATAAAAGAAGAATTATTATGAATAAACGTGATAAAGAAATAATGAAAACTACTATTCTACAATGTAACAATTAATTTTTAAAAACGTCTTATTCTTTCGGAGTCGAAATCAGAAGTCTCTTCTTGTCGAATCTTGTTTCTTATTTATAGCGGCAAAAAAACTCTACCTTGACCATTGCGCCCTCTAGTCCATATTTTAGGTTGGCATTGGAATACGCGTTCCAGTGAAGTCGCTGCCCGCATGTTGCCGTCTTGATACACGCACACATACACATACCGTTCTGACAGTTTTCCACTCACTAAAACGTGAACATATCGCAAATTATTTTCTTATTCAAAAAGTCTTTTCTGCCTCGCACAGCATTTCCAACGGTAGGTTTATTCTTGTTGCTAATACCATCCTTCTTTGTATTCGTCAATGAACCTATTGCCTTGTTCATTGTTCGATACATATTTTTTCTTTCCATTTATTAATGTCAATTTCACTTTTCTTTTAGCTGGATTGCGACTTGGTAAAATGGGAAACATGTTGGAGATAACTATTATTTTTCTTCCCGCACTGCCTGTACCTGGAGGACACGTTTGTTTCTTCACTGTTTCTCTGTCCTCTATCCATGATCTTTCTATTGGTGAAATGTCAATCTGCAATAAACTTTACACAAGTTTTATATTTTTTTGTCTTTTGTAGGTCATGAAACTGTACACGTCTGTTTCCAGTCTCTGAAGCATTGTGTTACAAACAAATCATAAACACATATACTTTTTATTTATGATATCAGCTACCTTTTAATACAAAATGTTATTGCTGATCGTTTTTACGTTTTATATATTTTTATATCCTTTTCTTAGTCTAGTTATAAGCTAAGGTAAATTTTATCTTTTAATACAATTTAGTTCTTAAACTCTTTCATAAAGTTTTATTGCTTTATGCATGTAAATCATAATAATTTACTTAGTCACATTTGCCTTTCTTAATATCGTCTTTCATCTTTTTCATGATATATAAACCATACATCTTGTGTAATCTTTTCTACAAAAGAAATATATTACTTATATTTATTTTGTCTTTTATTTCATATTTATTTAATAAATTTTTATTCTACATTTTTCAATATTTATTTGAATAATAATAGTTTTTAAATCACTTTTGTATATTGACCATGTGTATGCAACTTTGTATACATCCATGTAATTTTTGTTGCATATTTTACTCAATAATATTTATTTTATTTCAAAACTTAAACTAATCCTTAAGGCTATTCTTATTTTATAAACTTGCGAGTTCACGGCAATATGTATTTCAATTTTTCATAGGTGTGTACTATGTACAGTCTTAATCCCTTTTTGATGTCGTCTAAAATGTGAGTATAAAGGAAGTCTCCAGTCAAACTCGAGAATCTTGGCGCAATCTTAGTTTTCTAGAGTACCGTGATAGACGATAATAATGTTTTTTATTTACACCTTGGTATCTTTTTAATTATATTGTCAAGCAGAGCATTTCATCAGCAAATTCAGAAATACCGTAAAAGAATCTAATATTAACTTGCTTTCTAATTGAAGTGCTGGAGTGATCGAAATTATTAAGTCAAGGGTTCCTAAAGAAATTGGAAAAGCAATCGTCTTTTACAATTTTGGTTTAACCTTTTTGGAAATTAGAGATCCTTCAAGTTTGTTACAATTCCCCTCCACAATTCAGTAGTTTCAGAAATATGGACGGAGCCCAGTATAAATAGCGCATGGTTAATTGATTGCATTGTCCTAGATGAAGCAATTCGCAACACGACTTTGTGAACTACTTGCATGTTCGAAGACTTTTTGTTTGTTATTTCTAATGCTGGTTACTAATATGTGTGAATTACTCATTCAAACTAAATCTATAATTTTTCGAAAATTCCCACTTGCGCTATAAATTAATAGTTTTAAAGATTAGGATGTAGTGCCTGTTGAAGATGCTTCATGTTATATACCATAGTCGTTAAATTTTAATTTCGGTTTGCACTTCTATCATATGCAGAAGATGACCTTATGATATGCAGCGATGCCTGCTTGCTAACAGTGGTGGGAGAGCAACGCTTGTCGAGTGTGGCAGCCTCGCTTATGTTTATCTTTAGTTTATTTTGTCGCGCTCTTCTCCTCTTTCTACTTTCGTATCAGAAATTAAAATATGTCGACCCCGGTACATTGAGTATGTAATTTGATTACTGAACTAAACGTAAACTAAAGAAAAAACTATGAAATGTTTTGTAAAATTTATCATATTTAATAAAAGTATTTAAAGGTATTCTTTGTCAAAGCATGACGCTTTTCAGACACATCACCTTGCATTTATTTTCAAAAGAAACAACAATGGTAAATTAATAAAAAAATAGGTTATCACCAAAAATGTAATTTAAAATTTATTACCTATTGTTTCATATACATATTAAATTCTATTATGTACTTTTGACGCAAACGTAAATAACAACATATTTTATCACAATTTTATATTTACCACAACGACCAAGTTCGCATATCGATGTAAATAAGGAAAACAACCTTGCAGTACACAATCACAAACTATGTACGTATTGACTACTACATTTATTATTTTAAAAATAAGCTAAATTTTGGACCAAAAACTTACGACCTCATATTACGTCTATAAACATTAGCATATTTAAAATATCCCAGGATTTGGATATACACTTACGAGTAGAGAAACCCAATTATGTCTCTTGCTTATATTTCAACTGCTGTATTCTCAGAGATATTCTGATTTTCAAGACAGTTACAATGCAACACTTTCTGACATCGTACGACTCAAATCAACATTTTCAAGATTAACTCTTAATCTACTGTACTATACTTTGCCGCGGAACTACTTTAGCGATTGTAGTTTTATTTAATATAATAACTATAACGTAAAAACTTAACAGATCTGTTTTTTTGATACTCAAAAAAATGTACCGCTTTAATTAGCAATGTTTAAGACATTTGCAATTTTTAAATATTATAAGCACTAGCAAAAATTAATTGCTCACTGTGCGATAAACAGAATCAATAAGAAATAAACAGAATAAATAGATCTATCCTATCGCTGAATATTTGTATTAATATAGATAATTTGTTTGAATAATATTATTGAATTAATGTCAATATATGAAAATATATTTATTTTGTCAATGTATGCATATTTGTACATGCTTACAAAGACGTATTAAAATTGTGAAACTATAGAAATTTCCAGGAATTTAAATGAATTTATTGTTCTATGTTCTACTTTTTCTTACATACTGGAATTTTCGTATCTCAGAAAAAGAAAATTGAATATTTCTGCCTGATATGTTTTAATATTTGAACTTCTCTAAAGTGCCTCCGTGTTAAAGTTAATCAATTTTTTTATATGTAAATACACATGTTCATACTACGACTACTGCTAGGAGAGGAGTTCCACAGGGAGTCATCCTTGGTTCCTGCTTTTACATCAACAAATTCACGGAAATATTTAAATATTTTGTAACGATAAGTTTACATGAACCTATATAAAAGAAAACATCTCTGAAGTTCTTCGTAAAACAATATATGGTTAACGGAATATAATTTTAAATTAACATTGCTAAATCCAAAATGTGAAAACAGACTCGCTGGAAGTAAATTGTAACTATACAATTGCTTATTCATTGTCAAATTTCTTGGTTTGACTATTGATTGCCAGCTCAACTGGAAGTGTCGTGTATATGATATATCAAACTCGTTCTGCACCTTTCAACTGTTCTCTACGGCCTGTAGTGAACTCAAATATCCTTGAAGGCCGGTGCTTGTGCTCTGTTCTGGTCTGATATATTGTTCTGGTTGATTCGATAGATGTGCGGAGACTACTTGGTGTGCAAAAGAGATAAAAAATGAGGTGTGGCCACCACACGACTTTCTTATACGTATGAGCGTTTCAAACTATACAATTTTGAGAATTTTTTTATACAAAAATTATTCAAAATCCTATTCTAAGTACTTCTATTCTCTTAATAAATCTCTATAGAATGCATACTTTGCAAGATATTATCAAGAAAGTGCTACTCGCTAAGAGTAAAAGTGCTACTTCCGGTCCGAATTTTGAAATTTCATGTACACAAAAAATATTGCAAATTCAACTCTAAATACTTTTGTACTCTTAATAAATATATATAGAATGCATAATTTACGACATATCTGCAAAAAATCGATATTCGGTAAGAGTAAAAGTGGTACTTCCGGTCCGAATTTTGAAATTTTTTTTATACAAAAGATATTTACAATTATGTTTTAAATACTTTTATACTCGTAATGTACCTGCCTAGAAAGCATGACTTGCGAGATATTCGCAAAAAACTGATTTTCGATAAGAGTAAAAGACCTACTTCCGGTTGGAATTTCGAAAAACTTTTTTAAGATAATTTGTCTCAAACTTAATTTTAACTACATATGAATTCTCTATAAATTTGTTTAAACTTAGTAGTTGACGAAATATTGGCAAAATTCGATTTTTTCACTGAAATACGTAAATACAAAATTTGGAATTGATAGCTATAGCGGTTTGACCGCTATCGTGGTCATAGATACACAGACGGACAGACAGACACACAGACATTTTTTAAAAACCAGTTTTTCGGTATCAGGGGACTTCAAAACGTGGACATCTGCAAAAATCTCGAGGTTGAAAATTTTCATCATCACAATACTTCCTTATACTACGTATAAGAAAGTAAAAGGCACAGATTTATGTAAAGAGAAATTCTCAAGGTATAAAAGATCCATCTATTCATATTGTGATGGAATATTAATAGCAGTGTTCCCGCTAATCAAAAAATTAGTTGTTTTTTCGAATATACTAACTCTAAACAGTGTCTATTAATAGCACATGCTTTAACTCAAGAATTTAGACAAAGTGAAGCGTTTGCCTAAAGTGTAACAATGGTATACTTGCTACCTGCTAACCAGGGGGGGAAATGTTAAATTAAGATTGCGTAGACATCCTTTTACTTCTGCCTGCAGTTGGTAGGGGGCGCATGTTAAATTCTGTTGATGTAATTTTAGGATCAGTCATGATACTTCAGGGCTTAGCTGCACAGAATTGCCTGTATTTGTTTAGTAACTATGGTAACTATATAGCTTTTTAAATATTTTTGTTGACGTTTTTAAAATTACAAATATGTCTTAACTTATTTCTTAAAATTGCAGTACGTAAGTATTTATTCTGCATATTTCGAGTAATTTATTTATTTATTAGCACTTTTTTCTAGACTTCCTAGTAATTATGCCGACAAGAAAATGTTATGTGTCAAATTGTGACCAAAATGTAAAAGTTTTCCACATCCAAAATCAATTCGTTTTCATGAGTGGTAGGACGCTACAGGAGATCCTAATTTATTCAATGTTATAAGAGAAGATCGACGATTTCCATTTAAGGAATAAATAAGTTCAAATGTAAGAATAATTTAGAATGCTTTCTCCTTAATATTTTGAAATAGAAATAAAATTTGCATATAAAAATAAAGCGTTACTAAAAACATATGTTTCTAATTTATTACTAAGTTATTAGAGCAATATGTGTAGTATATTTTACTTTAAAATACATCCACTATTTTACTTCCGAACATTTAAAGTGAAGAATAAAAACTATTAAGGTAAATACAAAATGGAATAGAAATATATAATATTTAAATTTCCCGGTTCATCGGTTTGATCCATTTTAGTACTGCCTGCAGTTGGCAGGCGGCGCTAAACATTGTCTAAACTTTTTACTATTAAGTTATACTATCTTCTAGTATAGTGATCTGTGCTGCTAACCTGTATTTGTAATAAATAACATGCCATCGAAAAAAATCATAATTGGAGTAGACTGTGAAATGTAAATGTGCTTTAGCTACTTCTACATAATGACATTTATTATTTGACATTTGCATTATAAAGAAAATGTATAGCATCGGAATGATACTGCAACAAAAAATTAAACAAATAATCATTTAATATCTAGATCATAATCAAAATTTACATAAAACTACAGAATGTGTTAAAAATATTGTCCATTTACAGTCACTAGCAATAAATGTTTGTCATCAATGTCATTTTTTGAAACGACCGAAAATGTTCTATTGTAAGTAGGTAATCTACATAACCTTACAATCAATGACTTCAAATACCTGCCGGACGTCAATAATGTCATTCCTTTATATGTACATCAGAACAAGAAATTGAACATGAAATACAGGTAACATGTTTATTTAAAGTTTAAAATACAAGAAAAATGGCACGAATTTTTTTTTTCCATTTTTTCATTACTTTCAATTATTTGTTTAAAGGATTGGGCATGAACGCGACGATGAGCTGTATGTATATACAGATGCAGGAAAACCTATAAATTTATTATTTATTATTATTTAGTAAATGCCATGGATCAGCAATGGACCCAGGCTCGAATCCTTAGGTACCCCCATTCGTCACTGCTATGACTTCGAAATTTCACGATACATACCACTATACTCCATTCAGTCTAAGAATGGAGTAGATGGCGCTACAATATGAGCACAGTTTACACACGATGAACTTTGTATTTTGAAAACAAGTAAAACATATGTTTACTGTCAGATGGATAGCAGGGATATACATATCTGATATCATTATATTTTGACATTTACGTAAATTTTTGTACAAGTTGGTAACTCATTCCTCAAGAAAAAGGAATGCACATGTCGTCTAATTGTACTTTTTTGTGCTTCATCCAATTTATTGTAAGTATGACGATAATTTCTTTTTCTTGGAGGAGAAATTGGAACTCCATATAATTCCATTTCTTTAATAATGCAGTACATTGTATTCCTATTAATACCCACTTCCTCTGCTGTTTGATTGACTGCAGCTGTTTTAGACATATTGTCTTTATGCTTAATGTACACATTATAAGCCATTTGCCTTTGTTCAGATCTTATGTGTTTCCCTTTACGATTTTTTGAAGGACCTGGTAAAACTGCTTCCGCCATACTATAGAATATTAGCGATTACGAAAAGAAAGTTAACGAAATTGATAAAATACCTTAACAAATGAATATTTCACTTGCGAGTTCTAAGAAGAACTATTTTTTAAGAATATTAACAACAAATAACTATGTAAAATACGGAAATCGACAAAATCTTTGAACAAAACTGTCAGTAAACAAATTTTTGACAGAACGAGCTAAATGCGATTATTTTGCCGGTGTAAATGCACACTCGATTTCAACCAATCACAAACGTTTATTTTAAGCCCTATCTTTCCCAATGCTTTATTCTTAGACTGAATGGAGTATAGACAATTTGTATGCAGTTGCTCAAATATGAAATGATGCCATAATACTCCAGTGTCTCTGTCAACAACTCGTGGTTAACTATGCCAAACGCCTGCCTCAAATCACACAGACAATTGAACTGCTTCCTCTCCATTACTAAAATAATCGGCAAAGAAGTCCACTGTCTCGGTTATCTGCGAAAACCATGTTGCGCATTCAATTTGTGCTTTTTCCAGATAACTCTGCATTCTTAATGTAATCGCACCCGCATTTTCGACACTGCCGGCAACACGGAAACGGGCGCATTGCTTCGTTGCCCTGATTTAAAAACGTGAATTACTTTGGCTTTCTTGAGCTCACCACCACAGCACCGCAAACAAAACTTCCTTCATCAAATTGTAAAAACTTGATGAGAAACAATTAAAAAAATATTTTTGAAGACGATTTATATAAACACTGCTTCTACAATTCAAACGACTTCTTTTGAAGTCTAAATTTTAAAATGTTTGTGTATTATTTTAATTATTTTTCCTATATCTATGACGTGCTCCTTTAATACTAGTATACTATTGTACATATTATGAGCAAATATAATATTTACTTATGTATATCTATCACGCATACATGATATTCGAGAAGCCAAATTTATAAAACATGAAGGTAATAAATTATACGTGTATGAATAAAATAATCAGTTTTTTATGCTTTTGTGTACTTGATGTTAAAATTCATGAAAGAAATCACAAGATGTTAGTATTGCTCAAACAAAGTAAAACTATTTATATCTAAACGTTCATTCAAAAACTATTTCCATCAAGCTCTATTGCCAAAATAGACAATCTTTTGGCGAGTTTCTAACCATTGTTCGACAAAACCTTGAAGTATTTTTCCACGTGGCACTCACTGTCACAACAACATACAATAATTTGTTGAGACAGGCACTAAATCAATGCACATGAACAAGGAATGAATATGCGTAGAAGAACCGTTATATGCGCTTTCGAAGTCATGGTGCCAGCAAGGCGTCTAATAAATTTTAGATTTGCATAACTACTGAGAATCAACGGATTATTGCCGGGAATATAAGTAAGTGGTCTTGGTCCTTTCACAATAAACTTGACGACTTCTGCTGATGGGTTTTAGTTACTTATCGCTTATTTATAGCTATAAAGGTACCTTGATATAATGCATCTTCGTAAAAACGAAAGACATATATTTATATAGACAAACATAAATTTTAATCGTCACGCAGGAGATTTATCGAAATTCTTTAACGTTCTCTCTCTATTGTTATTAAATATTATATTAGCTTCCAACTAACGTACGTTAAATTTTCTTATATTCCATTATTATGTACAAATATTTAATATTGATATAGAATAATCATTACAAAAATCATGGTTAATTATATACTAGGTAGTACTAGAGTTATTACTGAAGCGTCTAAAGTTTGGTATCTTCTTTTATACCTTTTCTTTAATACAGATATTACAAACCAACAGTGGATTCAGGGACTAAGCAAGCGCGATGGTTCCCGAGAATCCCGAAATTGCGAAAGATCCCGGGCTCATATCACAGATTAGACGCAATGCGACTGTAAGGTCACGAGGTCTCAATGGAGATGTGATGGTAATGATAGCTGTGTACGATATCGGATTGAATAGCGAATTCCAGTGCTCGCGACAGGGCGAAAATATCCTAATAATATAAACTTAAAAAAATAGAAGCTCATATATATCTAGAAATAACAGAAGTTGTATATATACATGAGATTGGATTCTAACGATTAGATAGAGGTAGATTTTTCTAATAAATATTTACATTTTAAATAATTATTAACAGTATAATAATAACACCTCATAAATAACAATATCTCAACTGCTTATTTACCGGACACGTTTTCTTTCAGTGACACTGACTACCCATCTTACTAGAAAAGCAATTGCGGTAAGTTCGAGCGTAGCAGATTCGAGCCACCGGATCAGCATATTGAAGATGTATGTTCAGAGATACCTCTGTTGTTCCTTCTATCTGTGGAGGACATAATCAGCACTTTTTCTTTAACGGCGCCCAGTACCTCAACACCATATTCGCCGTAAAAATTGTCTACGCTCGCCCAAAATGGATTGCAGAAACTTAATATATGCATGCAAAAGACGTATATTACGAACTTCTTTATCTGTCTATTTTCTCAGAAAACAGGAAAAAGTAACACCTGAATCTTGTAGCGTTAACAATAGAGATTATACACAGTAAATAATCCTTGCGAATTTACAGCACGGTTACCGCTTAAATTTACACTATTGATACTGTAAAATTTTAAGTTAACCTTACTGCATTTATTCAGCAAAAATTTTATGTTTACAAAAGTTAATGTAACCATACAAAGCTCTTCTGTATAGATAACGTAGTCATTTCACCACATACTTGCGAAATTACAGTAATATTCAAATTATCATTATCGTATGTATGATTTTGGTGTATGTTGGCTTGCATAAGTTGTCATTAGTAGACAGCTGACAGCGGCCCGTAGTAATAATTTTATCATTATAATTAATATTCAAAAGTAATGTCTAATTACAAACGATTTCAGATTAAATTTAATGTGCAATTAGGCACTAAAGTTATTTTTTGTACTCACCGCCTGTAAAGTGACATTTGGCGCATGTGTAGCTCGACCAGGAAAGAGTTTCCCGGTCGAGGCGACTGTAAAAATTGAAAAAAACACTGGCTCTTTGGGACATTTAAAAACAAAATCTAACTTGATATTAATAAAATTTAGTCTATAAAATACTACTTCCCTTGACTATTCTTTACTAAAAGTTGGGGAAATACTAATGACATTAATCAACAAAAATTTTTTAATTTAATGTTCGTACATAAAATATTGTACAAACTACTTGCGTGAAGACATCTTCCACGCATTCGCGCAATTAAAAGCACTCGTTTCCTGCGGTCGCTCGTGCTTTCAAAGTCCGCTCATGCGCGACAATAGTCCTCCCGCACTTGGTTCGTAAATAACTATTTCATCACTCATATAGTGGTTATTTGCTACAGCTTTCGGCGTGGCAACGTATATCTTCATTCGTGAATTTTCTAAACATCAACATTTTAATCATATTTGATAACAGTTTGTTAACTGGTCTCAGCAATCCTTCTTTATGATTATTTTTATATATTAATTCATAGTTTCACTTTTTCTCAAAATTGACATTTTGCCGGGCCTTATCTGCGGCAATGAGGTGAAGTAATAAATTCTTGGAATGCTTTATACATAATAATAAATAGACTGCCCCGGTAGCATCTGACAGCTGTTTTTCAGTTCAGTTTTTGTCACCCTGCAGTAGTGAAGCAGTTTCGTCATTGTTCTGGGATCATTGTGCATGAAGATTTGAAAATTGTCACGTCTTTTACATCAAAGCAAATTTCATGGTCAGCCTTGTACACCATTGGTTCGGACAACCTGAAATATCAAAAATTGTTTGTCGGAGGAGTTTCAAGACTGCTTTCTGACGGTCACAACGCAAATAGACCGGGCTCTGCTTTATCGTTTTCGACTCGACAGGATCATGAATTTTTGGATGACATCGTTGCAGGAGATGGGACATGGGTGTCATGCTACTGACTCCTAGCAACAGTGAATGGAATGGTGACACACAGTCGTCAACCAAAGTGAAAGCCATGTAACGGTAGATACCAATCCATTTATTAATTTTATAATTTTTAATTTTTTAGAATTTAATTAAGTATATTCTGTTATTAATATTTTGAAGAGAAATAATATTTAAAATCAATGAATAGTTTATGGTATTATTAAGTAAATATTAGTCATAAGCTTAGTGTGTATTTAGTTCTAAGAACCGTGGCGCCGAATGTTTACAACAGTGAAATAAACGCTACAGTTATGATAAACATTCGCCTACGTAAAAGAGTGTGTATGGGAAACTTAAGTGGAAAGAACCGAACTATATAGAGAAAGGGGAACCACAGACACTTTTATATAAAATTGAACACGCGCTAAAAACAAAAGAGTCGACCGCTAGACTTGATTCGAGTCAGAAAGTTAACTCCAAGGTCGGAGGGATTTGACTGGCTGGTTTCATAAAGAAGTCGTCAAACCCCTACTATCAAGAAGTTCAAGTAATATACATTAAATGTTTTATAAAAAAGGAGAACCTAAAACTCCTATAATAAATTCGATAACAATCATAAGAATTGTTATTTGAAAAATAGTGATTAAAGTAGCACTTAAAGAGTAAATGTGCAGTGTTAATAGTTTAAAAAAAATATATATTGTGCTCCAGTAAGCAGAGCAAGGAGATTCGTCACGTCAGGATCGTGACTACTAAGGAAATTCCGTTGATGACAACGCCAAGCAAAGAAGAGTTTGCTGAGGATAGAAATCGCCGAAGAGCGAAGAAAGAAGCTTTATTATTATAAGGTATTTTTAAAAGATTATTGTAAATGAAAATATTGTAGATAATGAAGAGTTAAAGATTATGAAATAATTATGAAATAAATTTTAAATTGAGATTCACATAATAAAGTTGATAAATATATATCATCTCCGTTCTATGAAGGAGAATGTAATTTAATCCGTATTAATATTGTTGTGTATTTATAAATAGTACACAAAACCAGCCGACGTAGTAAATTCTGGCATCCGTTGTTTATGTTAGACTACGTCGAATAATATACATAAAAATCTATGGCCATTAATTATTAATTTGTAAAAATGTATTAAAATTGTCGTTAAATATATTTTATTTCTTTTGTTATCTGTAAAAAATAGTTATATATATAATTCATTGATTTTGAATATACCAATTGTTTAAAGTTTTATAATGGTATTTTTTTTAATTAAATATAATTAATGTTTAGGAACACCGTTTACTTAATCATTTCTTATTAATTCGAATCGCCCTGAGATCATCTGATTTGAGTTTAGCCGGCAAAGCAAGTTATTTAAATTTTATTTAGATTTAAACTCTACAATTTTATTAAATTAAATATAAGGGGGTGCCTTTACATTAGGTCGCCCAACATTGGGGCAATTTTATTCATTTTAATTATTAGTGGGGTTGTTCCATTACATTATGTCGCCCAACTTTGGGGCAATTTTATTCATTTTAATTACAATGTAATGTACTATTACATTATACCGCCCAACTTTGGGGCAAGTTTTGGCATTTTAATTGCAATGTAATTGCATGTACCATTACAGCCAAATAGACACTTTCAGCACGAAAGATAATGGCAACTGTGTTTTGGGATAGGAGAGGGATTTTGTTAGTGAATTTTATGCCGAGAGGCACAACAATCGATTCTAATTGGAAAAACTCCGGCGTGCCGTACAAAACAAGCGGGGTGGCCTATTGTCTTCTGGTGTGATGTCGCTCCATGACAATGCAAAGCCACATGTTTCTGCACAATGGCTTTTGGATGGGAACATGTGGATCAGCCACCTTACAGTCCAAAGCTTGCACTCAGTGATTTTCACTTGTTTCGGTACTTAAAGAAATTTCTTGATGGCGAACAGTTCGACGACAACGAAGAAGTGAAAACTGATGTCATGGATTGAGCTTCTTCACTGGCGATAGATTCATTTGACATAGGAATTCAAAATCTTGATAACCAGTATAGCAAATGTTTGAATAAAAATGGAAATTATGTAGAAAAGTAGAAGAAAGTATGTAGATTATAGTAGTAAATACATGGTTAATGACATTTACAGTGTTTCTCTTTTTATTCAGAAACGGACCTTTTTAAAAAAAAAAACAGCATTAATATGAAAAGATGTCAGCAAGAAACACCAAACTAACACACCTATATCGCAAACCAGCCGATACTAGCCAATCACGGGCCCAACGACACCGAACCATCCACACACTCATCCAAGGGTAACCAACCAAAACGCTAAACGAGTATATAACCACCATCCGAAGAACCCCGACAACCTCAGTTTACGAAAAAGAAGCAGAAGCAAACAGTTATCGCGGACGATTTGGCAAAACGTCATCCAGAAACCAGCACCGGTCTTTTCAAATACCAAGCAGGGGAAACGCGGAAGTAAACCCGTAATCCAGTGACAACATGGATCAGAGTAATAAAGAAATTTATTTTCTAATTTATGGTATTAGTGAGACCAAGATTTATAATTTCAAAGATATATTATTTCCAAATATTTTTTCAGTGTAATGTAATATGCTATGGATAAAATACACCTACAGAAGCTTTTCTATATTTGCTGTCTATTCAAACACACTTATGATGATTAAGTTACATAAATATATGTCCATTAATGGCCAGCGGTTCATACGTCGTATAAATTGTATATCTCGTGTAATAAAAATCTTTTAATGGCTTCAAAATAATATATTACTACCACCCTTTAAAGCATCCATCTTAGCCTTCAAACTCAATTTATTTGTAATTGTCTACTGTGAATTTATTGAACGTAAAGCTTGACAATAAGAATGTGAACTTGCTTTTTATTAATTCCTTCTATATCATACCTACTTTAGATGTTCTACATATACAAAAGCAGTATTTGTATACAAATTTAGTATCCAATGACAGTTATTCTACCTCTATACGCCTGTAGTGTGCTTAATATATGTGTACGCATAGTGCAGTGGTAGAAAGGCTTTTCTGTATATGTGATGGATGTCCTCTGCAATAACATACACATAATGACAAGTAGTTGCCTGGTAGTATTATACACGCATTCATATTGTATATCTTGTTTGTTGTGAGGCTGAAGATTGATTAATGTAATTTTTCATTGAATAATGTGTACTTCTGAAAAAAATATTAAATAGCCCTATTAGAAATAACTACAGAATATATAGTAATATTGTTACTTATTGATTTGTAGGACGCTCAGAAAATTTATTTCATTCTTTGATTAAATATGACAGTCCAATTTCTTTCAGGTCCACTAACTGCTTCAAATAAGTTCGTAATTAAGAACGTCACATTCCAAAATTATAATCTTGATATATATTAACTGATTATCAACGAGGTGTGATTAAAAAATATAGTAAATAAAATGAGAATGTATTACAATAACAGATACGGTATAAGGATATCGCCTCATTCTGGCCATTTTTTAAAACAATTCTGGAGATCATCTTTCCAGTGTGAATAGTTATTAGTTGCGAATCGCCTTGGATTAAACTTATCTTTCAGTGAAAAAACTTACCGCTCTTTTCCGGGTGTCTTTCTAGAGTATATAATATAACTTTTTAAACAATCTGCAAACCTTTATAATATTCTGAGGTGGCAAAAGTATTCTTTGGTACAAATTTAGCTTGCATAATTTTATGAAGATTGAAAAATAAGCTGACGTGGCATGAGACGAAAAGGTCGTTTGCATTTTGAGATCGGATTCATGACTCATATTTACAATTTTAACATTTATTACCCGTGATGGTATAATTGAAAAGAAGTGGGGATCTGAAGCCACACGATCAAACAACACCGCCGAATTAATAATTGGAGTCTCTTAACTTTCTTAACTCTCATAACAACTTGGAATAGCTTTCTGGTTATATGTATACATCTGTTGTTAAAATACTTCTCAGAAATTTCCCTAATTATCAACGGTCATCAGCGAGTCATATCTTCACTTATTAAACATTACATTATTTTTTGGCGAGGGCTAAATACATACCTACAGCAGAAAAATAAGATAACTTATCCCGGAAAATAATTTGGTGACGCAAACGGCACATTGCATAAGCACAACAAATACCACGCGATCATTTAAATTCTAAATTATAGCAGGCGGGATTTTTTTTTAGGTTGTCCAGAATGTCAATTATTGATTAATTGAAATTTGCGGTTATGTTATACTTTGTGACATTTGTGAATCTTATGTGTAATCGATTTAAATTTAATGGAAATGAAAGCATTACAAGATAAATTAGTTTTATTGTGAATTACAAAAGGTGTTCAAAGTGTTCTCCCCCTGTTGCAATGCAACTGTTAACCCTCCGTTTCATATTTTCAAAAGCATTTGCCAACATCTGAACGGTTATAGCGTTACATGCATTAGAAATTGCCTCTTGTAGTTCTTCAAGATTTTGTGGGTTATTTTTGTAAACTGTGTCTTTCAGATACGGATAAATGAAATAATCAAGAATCGTTAAGTCCGGACTGCGAGGCGGAAATTCAATGACTCGATTATCATAAAACTCGCGAATTCGAGCCATACTTTCCCATGTTTTGTGAGCTGTTGCATTGTCCTGTTGGAAATACCCATGTAAAAGTTTGTCATCATGAAGATTTTGTAAAAACGGTTCAACTAAATTATTCACTCTCAGCATTTATCGTTCCTTCAAAAAACACAGGTCCAAATATACGCCTTCTAGAAACCGCTAACCAAACACCAATTTTCTGCGGATGGAGAGGCGATTGAATAAACTCATGAGGATTCTCCGAAGACCAAATACGCATATTGTGTTTGTTTATATAGCCGGATAGATGAAACCATGCTTCGTCAGAAAAAAATGTTAAATCCAAAGTGTTGTTGTTATTTAAATTATTCAAAAACCACTGACAGTATTCTATTCGTACAGGAAAATCTCGAGGGAATAGCTCTTGAACGACGTTAATCTTATAGGGATAAAGATTTAAATTTTCTTTTAGAATTTTTTGACAAGTTCCATATGAAAGGTTTATTTCTTGGGCTAATCTGCGAAGAGATTTTTTGGGAGACTGTTCCATTCTTTCTGCAACATCTGCCACAATCTCAGGAGTCCTTTTTTTGGGCGCGCCACTACCAGCTTTCCTACCTACAGTTCCAACATTACGAAATTTCGCCACACATGTGTAAATTTCTTGGACTAATTTTTGATAATCCGCAGGAAAATTAGGGAAGGCATTTTGAAAATCATTGATGCAGTGCGGTACTGAATATATCCATTCACCATTCTCTTGTCGTTCGGCGTTTTTAAAATAACTTTCAGTAAGAAAAATCTTATGTTCTAAATCAAACATTTTGAAACGGCACTTTGACAATTCAAATTGTAAATTAGTACTTATATACCAACTTAATTTAAATTTCACAAACTGCTCTAATTTAGAATTTAAATGATCGCGCGGTACTATAGGTAGTCTACTTTCACACACACGTTTTTAATTTAAGCCAACTTTTCTTGACTTAGTATCAGTTTATTATCACTAAATAAAGGACACGAACATTGTCTACAGGCAGATATGATACAACACAAGATTTAACGCCAGCATTCTTCGCTGAGCATTGATTAGAACCGCATCAGGACAATTATTAAAAGAAGATACGAGAGTGGTCTCAGTAGTAACCAACCTGGCAAATAGAGGGCGGTTGTTGTTTGAAATAAATTATCAAAGATGCTGCGTTGTTAATTTGTAAACATGAAAAAAGTCTCAGTTCAACCATTATCAAAGCCGAGCTAGATTCTACTCTGGAGGAGTCTGCTCCTTCGTTTACAGCAGCAAAATATTAGGTGGCAGAGTTTAAATGAGGCTGTACGAGCTGACAAGACGAACGTCGCAGTGGTCAACCAAATGAGGTGACCACGTCAAAAATGCTGAAGAAAATCCACAAAATGGCAGTGGATCCCCGTCGACTGAAGGTGCGCGGGCAAGAAAAAATCTGGCATTTATGAAATAAATTGTAGTTATCCTAATCAAAACTGTAAACAAGACGTAGATGTTACAAAGATCAAATGATTCAATTCATTTATTCAATAATCAGGAATATCATACGTCGCGTCGTTCCACATATTTAGGGTACAGACCACAGCAAGCCGCCTACTAATTTTATATTCATTAAAAGTATGAATACTCACAGAGAATTATATAATTATGAGTACCTATTTATATATATAGAAATAGCAATAATTTAATGAAATTTTTGTGACAATAGCTGTTTTTCGACATGCTTCTTCTACTTTAATCTTTACGCTAAGTTTAAGACATGTAAGTCATTTTATTGCTGTTATGAATTCAATGCTATCCCACTGGTGATTTATTGAAGAGCATATCTTCAAAGGTTCCTTAGTCAAAGAAGCTACGTTTAACGCTGTTTTTCTTTAGATTTTAGCGATTCTACGGAAGATGATAACTTAGTTGTCAAAATACGTTTATTTTGGTTGTAATGGAGTTAGACATCTTTGTATTTTATTTCAGATCTCAAGCCGTAATCTCCACCATATTTGGGAGGTCATTAATGTACTAGGACAGCGAACAAAGATAGAACCTTGTACTATACTTTTACTTGGAGGAACATTAGACAGAAATGAAGCTGTTATATTTTGACGGACTCACAAAGCATACAGCTTGATGACAATTCGGAATTGAAAAATATTTATCGAAGAGGATAATGCAGTCATTTTTGTAAAACGGCGTAGAAAGGAGAAAATATAATCCAACAAAAGAATTCACTTGTCCAAGACTTTCTTAAAATTTACATACAGGGTGTAGCACCTAAGATACCTCGTACAACATATCGAAAAAAAGTCCAAGAGAAAAATTGTCCATAACCACAATCACCATTTCCCTAAAATATGTTTTGTCATCAGTGCCGAGCCGAATTCCAGTGGCGTATCAAACCTATGTGTTTTTAAATGGAACAATGTATATTTTGTGGCTGATTCGGAAAGCCCCCAAAGAGTACCTTTTTTTTCTTATATAACGTCATACTCCTACTTCAGCGGTTTCGCTGTTATAACGGTTTTTCTTGGCAGTTGGACCGTACTTCGACATTTTTTTTTTGGCAGGAACTAAATTGTCCCGGCGTTTCGGTTTCGAATTTAGGGATAGACTAAGACCTCTTCTAACTACTCCTAAATTTTTTTCAAGTGATTTAAGGAAAGAAGATAATTTTTGATTGGGCTTTGCAAATAGTCATTTTTCTCTAAAATATCAAATGGCAACCATATAAAATAATTATATCGTTGGATAATCGAAATTCCAAGTTTTCCATTTACTAAAAAAGAAAAACACACATTTCATTACAAAATTAAAAAGAAAAAAAAGTTGTTAGGTCAATTTGTCGAAAAACGTCTTTTTTCAAAGTCAGCTGTCATGATAAAACAATAGAAGTGCAACTGTCAATGCAAACGGAAAAAATAACAATAAACTGACAGAAGTATTATTGTTATCTGATAAACGTTGCGAAAATGCCTGGAACTCAACAAGAAATGGTTGACATGTGTTTATTCTTGGAGAATGTTTCAAAAATTGTTTGTTGGCGTCACGAGTGTACTCTGAGAGATATCCTCTCAGAACGTGTCCAAATCCACGTGAGTTTACAAAGGTGTTGGATAGATTTACGTCTACTGGTACTGTTCAACGAGCAGAGAGAGTTAGAACGAAGCCAGTTTTGACCGTAGAAAACTAGTTGAAAGTTCTGGAGGCTGCTGTTGAAAATCCTCATATCAGTGTCCGCGAAATTAGTAGGAACACTGACAAGTTCCATCCATTTAAAATTCAATTGCACCAGGAATTGCAATCTCAAGATTTTGAAACCAGGCAAAATTTCCGCAATTGGTCGTTGCAAATAGTCATTTTTATTCTAAAATATCAAATCGGAACCATATAAAATAATTACATCGTTGGATAATCGAAATTCCAATTGCAATTGAATTTTAAATGGATGTAACTTGTCAGTGTTCCTAATAATTTCGCGGACACTGATATGAGGATTTTCAACAGCAGCCTCCAGAACTTTCAACTCGTTTTCTACGGTCAAAACTGGCTTCGTTCTAACTCTCTTTGCTCGTTGAACAGTACCAGTAGATGTAAATCTATCCAACACCTTTGTAAAATCACGTGGATTTGGATACGTTCTGAGAGGATATCTCTCAGAGTACACTCGTGACGCCAACAAACAATTTTTGAAACATTCTCCAAGAATAAACACATGTCAACCATTTCTTGTTGAGTTCCAGGCATTTTCGCAACGTTTATCACATAACAATAATACTTCTGTCAGTTTATTGTTATTTTTTCCGTTTGCATTGACACTTCTATTGTTTTATCATGACAGCTGACTTTGAAAAAAGATGTTTTTCGACGAATTGACCTAACAACTTTTTTTTCTTTTTAATTTTGTAATGAAATGTGTTTTTTTTAAATAAATGTAAAACTTGGAATTTCTATTACCCAACGATATTATTTTATATGGTTCCCATTTGATATTTTAGAAAAAAAATGATTACTTGCAAAGCCCAATCAAAAATTATCTTCTTTCCTTAAATCACTTGAAAAAAAATTAGGAGTAATTAGAAGAGGTCTTAGTCTATCCCTAAATTAGAAACCGAAACGCCGGTACAATTTAGTTCCTGCCAAAAAAAAATGTCGAAGTACGGTCTAACTGCGAAGAAAAACCGTTATAACAGCGAAACCGCTAAAGTTAGGAGTATGACATTATATAAGAAAAAAAAGTACTCTTTGGGGGCTTTCCGAATCAGCCACAAAATATACATTGTTCCATTTAAAAAAACATAGGTTTGATACGCCACTGGAATACGGCAAGGCACTGATGACCAAAAATATTTTAGGGAAATGGCGATTGTAGTTATGGACAATTTTTCTCTTAGACTTTTTTTCGATATATTGTATGATAGAGGAGCTACGGTCCGAGGCATCTTAGGTGCTACACCCTGTATGTATGAACATTATTAAATATTTTGCTTTTGATAGTCCGACTTTGCCTAAAACAAAACTGTTTATTTCTTAACAACTCGAATCTGATGTTTTTTATTACAGTGCCAAAAGAGAGCAGTAATAAAGTGCGTCGTAATTGATCAATTTTAATGTATGTTGTCATTATAATATTCTTCCAAAATTATATGCAGCATAAATGGGTCCCTGCAAAATTTGTAATTACATATTGCGATCTCAATTTTCAATTATCGTAAAACATTCCATAAATATAAATTCATTAACTGCGGAAATTTTATACCTTATGAAGTTATGACTGTAAAATATGAGCCAAAATTTTAATGAACCCAAGTGTTATTAATCACGATAAGGTGTAATCAAAATTTCAAATTTAGATAATAGCACAAGATTAGAAAGGGTCGAACTAAGTTCAACTTCATGCAAACTTGTGACTAGAAATAATAAATAAAAATATCCGATGGTGAATTTCAGAAACTCCATTATTGCGGGATAGTGATGGACAGGTAGAAAGATAGATATTTATTGTTGTTCAGGTACTAGTATACCTATACGCGGAATTCAACTCCCAAAGCGACTAGCAAATGGTAAAGTGGAACACCTGAAATACCGGTTGACCCGTGTGCTTTCACCCGAAAATATCATACAGTACCACAAAAATTTGTCTCACGCGCGATAAAGGTAATAATACCACCTCCGCAAAATAACCCGCCTTCACATTTTCTAGTATCTGGTTTCTAAATTTTGTTAAATATCAGACTGCAAATATAATATTTTATAATTGCATAATCCAAATAAAATAATGGATATAGTTTCTAAATATCATTAGTATGTAAATAGTCACAACAGTATTAATAAGAAAAGGATTATAAATCTGAACTATATAATATATGTATTTAATCGTTAATAACTCCTGTGGGATTAAATCACATTGTTGCTCAAGCGCTACACCATTGTTCGCCAAAGAATTTGGAGGGAATGATCTTTCAAAACTATAATTTGCCAAAGCAACCCTTCATGTTAATAGTGAATTTTATAAGAAGCCTTAATAATACACCTAAACATTTCTGTTACCATTGAATTTTAGTAACAACAACAACCCAGCTAAAAACGAGGACACATTCAAATATTATATACGATTTTTTAAATTGTTTGAAATTTGCTATAATATTTGAATGTGCTGTTGTTACTTTCTTATACGTAGTATAATAAACTATTGTGATCATGATAATTTTCGCCCTCGAGATTTTTGCAGATGTCCACGTTTTGAAGTCCCCTGCTATACCGAAAAAGTGGTTTTTAAAAGATTTCTCTCTCTCTCTCCCTCTGTATGTCTCTGTGTGTGTCTGACTACGATAGCTATCAATTCCAAATTTTGTATTTAGCATTGAGATCTGATTAGATTTTCTGTAATATCGGCAAACCGGAAGTGAATAAATCGAATTTGCCGATAATTTGTCAATTACCAAGTCTAAACGAATTTATAAAAAATGCATATGCACTCAAATTAAATTTGAGAAAAATTTTATTATGAAAGTTTTTCGAAATTCCTACCGGAAGTAGGTATTTTACTTATCGAACATCAGTTTATTTTCAATATTTGGCAAGTCATGCTTTTTAGGTAGGTACGTTACGAGTATAAAAGTATTTAGAACTTAATTTTCAATACCTTTTGTGTAAAAAAAAATGTAAAAATTCGGACGGGAAGTAATACTTTTACTCTTATCGAATAGCGATTTTTTGCAAATATGTCGTAAATTATGCCTTCTATATATATTTATCAAGAGTACAAAAGTATATAGAGCAAGATTTGGAATATTTTTTGTATAAATGCAAGTTAAAAATTCGGACCGGAGGTAGCAGATCTCGCAAAGTATGCATTCTATAGAGATTTGAAGTACTTATAATAGGATTTTGAGTAATTTCTATATAAAAAAAATCTTACAATTTGGCTTATCTTTCTAAGATAAAACAATTTAGAACAATTTTGTCTAATTTGAAACTTTCATACGTACACAGAGAAAACTAAATAAATACAGGCTATTAGAAATATAATAGTAGGTATTAAAGTTTGTATTACGTATAGTGACAGCAAAAAAAATTAATACACAGTATCTGTTAATACAGATTATTATAACGCATAGTACTATTAATTATTCGTCTTCTTTTTTACTTAAAATATTTGTCTCGATTGGTTCAGCCTATATACAAAAAATTACTTCACAATAATAAAAAAATTATCTGATTTTCTTTAATTACGCTGTTGTTATCTGCAGATTGATTTAATCGCCATCGTGTTAAAGTTGGGTATGTACATGTTACCGGAAATGTATGAAACCTAGGAATTGTATACAATGTCGAGCTAATTTAGGAAATGTGTGAAATAATTTGTCAAAGATTCTTTAATACATACATTTCCTGGGAAATGTATGTATTTCCTAGGCATTGTAGGTTCTAGGAAATGTATACATTATACCCTAGAATTAGTGAATGTCATTAATCAGAATAATGAGGACATATTATAAAAAACTTATTTATTTCTGCAAGGTAAGCTGGAGGGACACTTCGAATTACACAACATTTTATTTTTGAAGCACAAACATTTTACATCACCACGTCCTCTATCGACCTCTGGTACGAAAACTCAGAAGTGCCAATAAGCACTGGGGGAAACTTCTTGTCACTCGTTTTTAATTTTTTTTTCTGCTTGTTCTTGTAGGTTTTTCTTAGCATTGTGACGATTTTTTAGAGCCGCTAATTTTTTGAGCACAATGGGCACAGAACTTTAGACCCATGTCCTTTAAGGGTTGATTCTTCAGCAACAGCACAAATTGTGTGGATGGCACATCCGCATTCACTACAAGTATGAGCTCCAGTAGTTTCTTGTGAACAGATGCTGCATTTCTTATCTTGCGCACTGCCTGGGGGTTGCGTGCTTGTTTCACACTGTCCCAAATTGTTATTAGAGATTTGGCTTGGCTCTGTATTCAGCGCAGAGTTCAAACGTAGAGGCTTTGGAATCCGCTTCCTTTTGATCAAAGTCCTGTATGATTTTCTCCAAGTTTTCCTCGGTATTAACACTTTGCGTGAGATCTCTTGGTAACGATAGACCCACTTTTAGTTTAAATCCAAAAAGGGCTTCATAAGGAGTTTGCTTGATGCCAGCGTTAAAAGCTCTGTTTTTCATGAGTTGCACAAATTTTATACCCTCACTTCAATGTGAATTATCATTGTCTTGCATCCAAGTGGTTAACATATTTTTTATGTCCTGGTTTGCCCTTTTCACACTTCCCTGACTCTGTGAATGCCTGGGCTTACCATGGATAATTTTTAAAGTATGCCAATATGATTTTAAATTTGCAATAATTTTGTTGGAAAACTCTCAACCATTGTCGGACTGAAGAATGGCAGTGGCACCCAGTAGACTAAATATGTCCAACAAAGTATAGGCCACTTCTTCAGCTCGTTTAGATTTGAGTAGTCTTAATACAACAACTTTTGTTAAGTGGTCTTGATAAACGAGTATGAATTTGTTTTCATTGTCGGGTTGAGAGTTGGAGTTGAACTCAGACGCTATAATAGGCTTTACAACAATACCCTTTCTAATACCTTTTTGCTTTTGTTGACATGGTTCACAAAGGTGAATATAGGTTTATATATTCTTACGGGTTATGTTTTTGTAGTGACTCCATACCTCTTTCATCACGCGATTTCTTCCGCCGTGGTCAATTCTTATATGCGCTTCGTGTAATATGTCAAATAACTCGCTGTCACATGCGTAGTAAAGTATATTGCTTCCAGTATCTTTAACAGGAAAAATAAGCTTACTCCTTTGGTCTATAGTAAGCACATCGAATCGCCGTAACAATCAATAATCACGAGGAGTCTTTCTTGCTGTCGTTTTGCCGCAGTGACATCTTCCAACAACACTTTGTAACGTAGATCTTCAAGATAAACAGTATTCTTAGCACTTTTAAAGTTTCTGAACGTTGCTAAATCGTTGTAAAATCAATCTTTCATAAGTAAAGTAAAGTTCGGGAAAAACGTTTTTTCTGTATATATAGGTATAGTATATGAAAAGGAAACTAATTTTTACTATAAACATTAAATATAATTCTAATTTGTGTAAAACAGACTTTTTATTTTGATTTTTTTTCTCTAGTTTAGACCCGGGAACATAGAGAAATCTTTTAAGGTATCGAATTACATGAACATTTTAAATCTTCCTCTATCGAGAAAATCTGTGTAGAGAACAGAACGGGTGTCCAAAATTCAGGTATAAAGAAATATCCGGTGGTTGCTACATGACTGCCTGCGATAACTCAAGGACATCGCCACAGCGATGTAAAATTAGGGGGTTCTCTTATAAAATCTTTCTATCTCGCTAAATTTCTCGACTGGTACAATATAGGTAAAAAGTTTTCTGAACGAAAATATTTAAATATGGGAGTGTTGTATTATTTACTAGTAATGTAACCTAGACATACATACATATTACATAAAGT
Organism: Amphimallon solstitiale; assembly: GCA_963170755.1. Lineage (NCBI taxonomy): Eukaryota > Metazoa > Arthropoda > Insecta > Coleoptera > Scarabaeidae > Amphimallon > Amphimallon solstitiale. The sequence continues at coordinate 106,115,870 of OY720680.1, forward strand.
AATCCATATTTTAAAGACCAAGGATTTACTTCTTATTTTCAATTAACAACTGATCAATTCGCAAGTTAATAATCAAATTTTACCGAATTCCAATTGCACTAATGTACAATTCCAATTATTAGATCCTCGTTGTTTATTGCATAATTACGATATATGTAATAATTAGTATGTATTACGCCTATGGGTGTATATTATGCGGAGAATATTCGATTAATTTAGGCAATAAATATAATGTGTCTATAAATAGATGATTAGTTCAAGGTCTCGTTCACTCATTCAATGAGATTTTTGTATCAGGGTCAATCATTCAGCATTTTTTTAGAATTAATTAAGGAATATGTATGTCTGATTGCAATGGTGTAACTGCAAGTTTTGCAACACTCCCTACATTTACATAAATAATGTATTTTGAAAATAAATTAAATATATGTTTAGCTCTCGTGTAGGGATATCATTTGTTGACAATACACTATAATAAAATGATTATAATTTGACTTTTTTACGTGCTTATTAACATATTTATTTAAGAAACGCCTAGATAGCGTTTAAAATGTTAACCATACCGACACATTTGAAAAGGCAAACAGCTGATCAGTGTTGCATAAGTTTCTCGAAGCAAGACTGCAAGTTGAAAAGTAGCTGAAATGTTTCAATTAATACTTTATAACTCGTTATTTTATTGTTACAGATATTTGAGGTTATAGTGTATTTATCCGTAAATACAGGAAGTGATGAATCGCAATTTGAAGATGCCATTTAAAAAATACCTCCCAAGAAATAAAACTATTATAAAATATTCCGTTTACTAGATTTTAAAAAGTTTATTGATTTGATAATGTGGTCTTAATATTTACGATATTAATAATCAGATAGGGCAATATGGGGTGCCTCTAATGACTGCTACAAGACATTTTAGCTACTGATATTCAATAGAGGATTGTGTATACAGAAGATTATGTATGCCTTTACAGTAGCTATTTTAATGGCTCTGATAATATCTCTAGCAAGAGTGATAAGAAAAGTTATTTTTGCTTAATAAAAACTGTATCTTATTATTATTACAATAAGATATTTAAAAAATATTTAAATCAACTTTTTTATACGTAGTAAACGAAAAAAAATGGTTTCTGCAAACATCTCTCTCTCTCTCTCTCCCTCTTTAGTTTCCATCAGTAATAAAATCAAATTTTACCAATATCTCGTCAACTATTAGTTTATTATTATTACACAATTTTAAGATAAATAATAGAAAATACTCAAACATTAACTTCAGAAAAATCTTATAAAGAAGGTTTGTTGAAATTTCTACCAGATAAAGACTGTTTTTTTCAGAATATTTCGCAAGTTATGTCCTTTAGACAGATATATTAAAAATAGAAATGTATTTATAGTTTGATTTAAAACAATTATACAAACAAGACTTCAATTTGTCCAATATCTCGCGAGTTATGGCAATATGCATTGTTTTCCTGGAAAACATCCGTGCATTAAATACTCGAAGTAATGCTAAATTAACATCTCCCTTTCACCATGTGTGCGTATTATGACTCCAGAGGACTGTAAAAGGTGCCCGCATACTGAGGCGAGGCGAAGCGAAGCGAAGAGAAGCGCATTTATTACGCCTATAGAAATGTACGTAAGCTTCGCTACGGCACGCGACGCCCTAGTGTGCGGACACCCATTTGTTTACGTGCATTTTTATCAGGCGTAATAAATGCGCTTCTCTTGGCTTCGCTTCGCCTCGCCTCAGTGTGCGGGCACTTTTATGTTTCATTGTTTGAAAATATGTAACTGCTTGCCGGATGGGTGGAAGACTCAAGGCTCAGTCATTTGATAAGCTAAATAGATTTTGAAGAGCATGAATTAGCTCCTTATGGTATAAATTTATATTTATAATTTATATTTTATATTTATATAAATTCTTTAATTTTGGAAATAAATTAAAAGATAAATGTGACTAAAGCATTCGCGTTTAACTATATCCGAAAAAAATGATTAAGAATCTTTTAACTGTACTGGTATGTTTATTTGTGTTTCATTGTTGTGAATGTAGTGTTTTATTATTTACGCTATTTTATATATGGTTGTCTTTGACGTATTCCTTAATCGCGTAATCCGTAGTAGTGGTGGATTATTTTTAATATTATCGAATTATTGTTATGAACTGTTTGGACGGATACTAGGGGCACTATATGAATTGAATTCTATATATCAACGAAAAACAATTAATGTTCAATGCCGCAGTTACTTTTTGATGAAGGTTAAAACGGTCTTCCATTCAAAAAGGCGAGAGGTACAATTATAAGTTGGCTTATTTTTCAAGATAACACACGACCTCTACACTACTAATATATCTGGACGCAAGTTACAGGGAATGAATGCATTGCACGATCCTCGGAATTACCTATTTGAGATTCTCAAGGATGTATTTCGAAGTTGTGTTTTTAAGAGAAGCGGTACTAAAAGCTTACCTTTTTGCTCAAAAATATAAATACATAGAAAAGTACTTGAAAAAAGTTAAGTTTAAATTTGACTTAGACTTCGTATTAATACATTCAATTTCCTTTTCTAAAGAAAATGAAGTGTAGACTTAATATACAGTTATTTTAACATTTTTACTAACCAATAAAACTTTTTGGATATTTTTATGCAAAATGTTTAAAAGCTTCCTTCCATTCAATTTAGAAAATTAGTGGTAACTAATAAATAAAATCTACAGTCTTGTAACTGCTCTAATCCTTTTAGGCAGCCTGTCATCAACAGAAATAAATTACGCACAATAAATATCTGAAAAATATGTAGAACTTGGTAAAAATAATACTGACGCATTAGCAGATATTTTTGTTGGCGTATTCGATAGGGAAGAGTATATTGATTTAAGTATAATTTATTATTTAAACAAATCAAAATCGTGAAATAGTGAGAAAATGTTATTTTATGATTTTACGGGGGTGGTAAATTAATTACATGCAATATTTTCTTATAAAATACAAGATAAAAAATACTTGGAATGCCTAATCGTATTCTATCACTGAATGTATTCCTATTATTTGAAAATTATTCAAATATTTCATTAGTGAGTATTGATCCTCGTCACCGGTAGCACATTTTAGAACATTTTATTTTATACAGGTTGTTTCAGAAGACATCAGAGCAAAGTCTTTTTTTAATCGTATATACAGGGTGAGTCATTAGTAGCCGCTTCTTCGATTGCTCTTTTGTGTTTTAAATAAAAGAAAAAGCAATTAGTGGAGTATCCATGGTTGCCTGTGGCGCATATTGTAAAAATACTTTAAGCTCTGGCGCACTTCCGGTTTCACCGGAAATGTACGGAACTTAATTTTTTTAAATGACTCACCCTATATATTTTTGGATTTTCTTGTACTGCTTTAAATAGTCTGTGCAACTGTTTTTTCTTTATCAAAATTGAGCAAATAGTTTTTGAGTTATTAATTTTTTTTGAAAATATTTGACCAAAACACGTGTTCAGAAAAAAATCATTTTCACATTGTTTTTAAAAGTAAAAACATTAACTTTCGTGGTGCTTGTAGCCAAGAAAATTCTGCATCATTTGGTAAAGTTGCACTCGACAATACCACAAAAAACTTTGTTTTCTCAAAGCCTACTTCCTGAAATTTTCACATACCAAAAACTTTTTTTTTTAAATGGAACACCCAGTATTTTATTGAGGCATTTTGTTTCTTTTTTTATTCTCCTTCATTTTTGTTAACAATGTTCTATACCTATCTTTTGTAATTTTTGAGATAATCACTATAGGAGCAATTAGCGGTCAATTAAAGAACTACGGGCGCTGTTCTCTGCACCCAAATATTGGTCCAATAAAGGCTGGAATGCGGCTGACTGCCTGAGTCAACTGTTAAAGAAAGTCGGTATACATTTATGTCAAACTTATAAAAGCATCGCTATTAGTTATCATCCAAATGAATTATCCTTATGAAGAGTTAATAGATACGATTGACATTTTGGGTGAATCTGAAAGAAACTCTTTGCTAGCATCCAGACTTTATGCATAGCGATCCCTGGTAGAAGTCAACCGAAGCCAGAAACTTTCGAAAATATAAAGTGGAGGGTTTGAGTGAACAGAAAGCATTGCATATGAAAGAAAGAGCGGAAAAAGCAATAATTGGTGAGGATAAGACGTTTATGGTACTTGCGAGTGTAGTTGAACACCCCCATACTAGTACTACGAAAATTAGTCGGCAGTTAGATGTAAGTCAAATTTGAGAATCCAGAATAATTAGGAAATACGAAATTCACCCATAGCATATTCCTACACAGAGTTAGATGAAAGAAATTTCAGAAATGTTCAGAATTGGCAGCAGATAAATTATCCTGACTTTCTCAATTTTTTGTTGTTTACCAACGAAACCTTCTATTCAAGTAAATACGTTCATCGTCACAATTTCCGTTATTATAACACATAAAATCCCCCACTTTATCACACCTGTAAACTTTCAAAATCGTTGGTCATTAAAACTGTGGGGAGGAATAGTGGGTAGTTAGATAATTGGACCTTATTTCTTTGATGAAAATGTTAATGGAGGAGAGTATCTTCGCTATCTACGAACGGATTTTCAAAACTTTTTGAAGACATCTTCAAATATGTCAGTAAACATAACCTTTATTTTATTTCGATGTTAACCAACAGTGTTAAAAATGAAATACTGCAACTGCACATTGCCGAAATTAAAAAATTGAAATGCGATGCTCTTCATTCTATAAAATTATTACTTTTTGGATAGTTGGATATAACATTTACTTTGTTTGACAGTTGACTAAGGAAGTCGGGCGCCATCCTTGCCTTCCATTGGTTGAACGAATAACATATGTCACATAAGTTTTGGGAAAAATAATTAAATTCTTTAAAGTAAGTGTAACGTAATTTATTCAAATGACCGCTTTACCAACATTTTACCTTATATTTAAATTAATTAAAACTACAATTAAAATAATGACAAAGGGCCATGGTCCTCAATGGCACGCAGTTTTTGTCTAACTTGTCCCATCATGTTTTGGACGATGTTTATATCAATTTCTCTTATCTTTTGATATATTCTTCGCCTTAGTTGAGCTTCCCACCCATTATCATATACTTTTCTGGTCAATAGTCCCCAAAAATCTTCGATGGGTCGAGCTTGTGGCACATTTGGCGGATTGTCTGCTCTTGGAACAAAGGGTATGTTGTGAGCTTCTAACCATGTTCTAGTCGTTCTTGCATAATGGCAACTTGCTAAGTCCGGCCAAAACATTATTTCTTCACGTGGATGAGTCGTAGTAATAAACTGTAGCAACTTCGGTAGGCATATTTCGGTATAAATGTTCGCATTAACTGCCTCACCACTCACATGCCCAACATAAGGTCGTGAAACTCCTCTCTCCGATATGGCACACCAAACTAGAATTTTATCTTCAAATTTTGTTTTTGTTTTGTATTTAACATTATCTGGACAATTTTCTATATTATCGGTATAAAAACCATCATTGCGTTTCATTTCTGAGTGAGAGAACGTAAAATATTTTTCATCGTCCATGATGATCACTTTATTGTTTGCAAAATGAGTTCGGCGTAAACTACGACAACACATTGGAATTCTTCGTAACTGGTCCTCTGTATAACGTGGACATTTACGTCTTTCACGAAACTTTAGGCCTTTTTTTTTCAATACCCTTCTTACAGTTTCATGAGAAACATTAAATCTTCTGGATAACTTTCGGCATGACGTTCCAACGCGGTCTTTTGCACTTTCACAGATTAGGTTGGCGCGATTTTCGGTCAACATTCTGGGACGTCCGCTTTTTGCTAAATTGAGGCATGGTATACCTTGTTCACATTCTGCAATTGTTCTATAAATGGTTGTCTTTGAAATATTTTGATTCCAAAATATGTTTACAATTTGTTGCTTGGGTACATGTCCAACCAGGTTGTAAATGCTTTTCCGTATTTCAAGTTTGTACGACATAATTGGACAAATTATTTGACATCTATGAAATGTCATAACAAGTTTCCACGGTTACTAGATTGCAAGTTATTTACAGTTATATTTACGCCGACGAAAATTTTCCCAAAACTTATGTGACATACGTTATTTTGGTGCATAGAACAACAATGCTCGTAGTTCTTTAATTGACCGCTAATTTCTCCTATAGTGTTATCTCAGAAATTACAAAAGATAGGTATAGGACATTGTTAACAAAAATGAAAGAGAATAAAAGAAGGAACAAAATGCCTCAAAAAATCCTGGGTGTTCCATTTAAAAAAAATAGGTTTTTGGTATGTGAAAATTTCAGGAAGTAGACTTTGAAAAAACAAAGTTTATTGAGGTATTGTCTGGTGCAACTTTACCAAATGATGCAGAATTTTCTTGGCTATAAGCACCGCCAAAGTTAATGTTTTTGCTTTTAAAAACAATGTGAAAATGACTTTTTTCTGAACGTGTTGTGGTCAAATATTTTCAAAAAAAATTAATAACTCAAAAACTATTGGCTCAATTTTGAAAAATAAAAAAACAGTCGAACAGAAAATTTAAAGCAGTATAAGAAAATCCAAAAATATATAGGGTGAGTCATTTAAAAAAATTAAGTTTCGTGCATTTCCGGTGAAACCTGAAGTGCGCCAGAGCTTAAAGTATTTTTACAATATGCGCCACAAGCAACCATGGATCTTCCACTAATTATTTTTTCTTTTATTTAAAACACAAAAGAGCAATCGAAGAAGCGGCTACTAATGACTCACCCTGTATATAGCTAATACGTTTTGCGCGTAGTAGCTGATTACTTCGAGATAATGTAACGTACGTTTAAACTTGATTGTTTCTGTGTAAATAAGTATGTTCTGTCATAAACTGATTCACTTCAGTAGACCATTCTTCATAAAGATTTGAAAATAACATTAGTTGGAAATTTTCTATTACTAATAACTTCCGTTGCTGTGTGAAGTAAGTGCAGCAACTGCTCAAATTATAGAGATTGTTCACTTTTTACAATACTAAGAATGTTTAATTATCGGATACTAATAGAACTTTGCGATATACTTTCTACTGATACATGATTTAGATATCAACAATGTTATTCTGTATATATTTACTTTAACATATTGTTTTGGCATGTACGAGTTCTAGTTGCTTTTGTCCCTTGTTCGTCATTTGCTACTAGAACTGGTATGGTACTTCGACGAATGATACATCTATATATTTATATTGTACTTTTTAAATGTTATGTAAGTAGAAATGGTTATTATTAACATTAATGTGGATAATCTCCAATATAGGTTTGTGAATATTACAATAATTTTGATTATCCCTCCACAACTTTTTACAGTGTACACTTTCGATTTTTGTATTATTACATTATGTTTCATTTATCCTACTTCATATCTATTATCCTCTTTTAGATCTCAATGATGAGCAAGCGATCCGGAACAGCTTGTATAAAAGTGTAGGGCGAATATTCGTGTTGCATAAACGGAACTTGTGAAATATTAATTTTAAATAGCATATAAACCTGGCGCCTTCACGTATGACGACTATATATGTACTAATTGATGTTTTACATAGAAATCATTTGAATTATTTAGCGCTATGGGCATGAGTAAAGTCGACTTGTGTATAAAGTGTTGAGTCTCTATTTACTTCTGTAATAATTTGATTAATGTAATTTTTAATTAGATAAGAATATATCTGTTAAAAATGTCCTGAATTTAATATTATTTCGTATATTTGTATAATCAATTGTTAGTTTTACAACGAACTAAGATTTGAAACAGATATTCACCATATTTTTATATGTAATTGGTTAGAATTTCCAGCGGAAATTCTAACCAATTACTGGATAGAAGTGTAACTGTAGATAACTAACATATTCAACTCATAGCGTGTGCCGCTTGCTCTTTTCTGAAATATGTATTAAATTTTCTACAAATTCTTATTTATTACTAAAAAATACATATTAGAAATTAGTTTAGAAAATAAAAAATAATGAAAAGCCCCGCAAACGATTTCAAATTTATTATATTATAACAAACACTCAATTCGTTTCGCTCTATAGGGGGCGTTTCATCAGATACTGAAAATTATAATACAAATTGGCAAGAACTAAAATTTATATACCTATTTTTGGGGAGAAGGAAAAGTTGTACAATTAAAATAAATTAACTATACATATTAACAAATGGTGGATATTTATATTTAGTAAAGTGAAATTATTGACATCCAGTTGGGCATTTAAAATAGGACCTAATTTACTTGACTTTTGTTTTGTATAGCTTCTTTCAAGGTTATTTGCTTGTAGATAAAGGCCCGACTTGTCCCTTATAGGAAATTTAATTAACTTATAAACTCCATACAAATACACATATACATAATGGATCCAATAACTTTGACTTAATTTTGCACGGACTACAATGACGTCACAAAACCATAAACATTGATCATGCTATGCATGTGTCTCTTTCTATAGTTCATCTAGTATGGTGCACAGTAGCGTGTTAAACTGAAAAATCAGCAGAGAAAAAGGTCAAGAAATTATGCAATAAAAATTGAAAGAAAAAACAAAAATTTATTAATATAAAAAGTAACTACACGGGTTATTTCAAAATTATAATCGAAACTTTTTCACAAACAATGTTTGGAGGTATAGTACACCAGATTAAACAAATTCAACTTGTATATACACAAATAAAACAAAATATTTGTAAACCTTAATTATAGATACATTAATCTACCATGTACAATCAGTGGTAAATAAATTCATTAATTAGTGCTTAAAATGTTTATCAAATATTTTCGTTATACAGTATGAATAGTAAAAGCATTATTATTAATATAATATTAATACGTATATACTGTTGGCATTTTTAACGAAATTCTTACTAACAAACATTTTAAACACGTTTCAAACGTAGTCACAAAGCAGCTAAAAACATTCTAAAATAATCAAACAAAGGAAATACTTGCCACAAAGTAAACTGTAAAATAAAGAACATTAATCAAATAATTCTAAAAATAAGTACCATAATTTATTATAAAATGCTAACCGTATGTATTAATTAATGTGATTTAATAATAAATTGGAAACAAGTACTTTGTGTGTTTACTACCTTTTAAATAGAATATAGATTTTTTATAATTCGATAAGTGTATTAATAACTGAGGAGTAATTATATTTAATAGATAGGCCAATATATGCAAATTACGGGGGGAAAAAAATGATAATTCGAAGTCATTGTTTGAAAGTATTATGTATGTGCGTACCATCCGTTATACTCTGAAATGAAACACATAAATACAGCGCTTCGATCAACGTTGAATTTCTGAGAATAATTTGAAACTAGCTGATAAAAGATAAATAACCTGTTTTTATAATCTATTCTATCGACATATATCTAGAAATCTATAGCTAAGAGAATTATTGCAATTTCTGAATATTTTTAGATGGAATAATATATGAATACTAGGGACCGGCAGTCAGGGGTATATTGGACCGGAAGTTAGGTCTACATTGACCTATAATACTGCTTCAAGAGAAGATGTATTTACCATTATTTGATAAATATAGATATACAAGTACTAACCAAGTAACAGTAAATACACCTTCTCCAAAAGCAATATTGCTGGACAATGTACCCCTGACAGCCGATCCCAAATGATCACTTATATACAAAATATACAGGGTGATGTGAATTTGAGAGTTTTGTACAATGGGCATTTATAGTCAGAAATATTAATATGAAAAGCAGTACGTGATTATAGTGAAGTCTTTTTGAAATCTAGAGAGCATATAGTCATTAAGTTTTCTAGAATACTATGCAGAAATATCCCCGAAGCGATTTCACTGTTGTCCTATAGTTCTTCAGTTATATAACCCATACTATACTATGAAACTGTCATAGAATGAAGCAGAAAATGTCATTGAGAAAGGTGAGTTATTGGCGAGAAGTCATATTTGTAAATGGAATCTGTTGTTGACTGCTGCTTTTACTGATATTTAATAACCATGCCAAAATAAACTGAGGAAGGTAGCAATCAGTCAGTGCCACGTTAGAGAAAGTTATGACTTCTCAATCGGCTTCCAGACCTGGAATAGTTACGTCGTGTTTATCGTGTCTGTTGTGCATCATGGATTTCGAAGTACACATTAACATTAAGTTTCGTTTTTAAGTTGCAGGAAAGTGCCAAAGAAACCTTTGAGATGTAAAATCAATACATGGGGATAATGTGGTGATCCTAAGGACTGTTTACTTCTTCCTTCATTACGACTACGCGCCATGCTATACCTCGCTTCTAATCTGCGAGTTTTTGGCGGGAAAAGATTTGTTTATATCTGTCCTACTTTCCGGACTTAGCTCCATTCGACTCTGGTTCTAAAAGGGAACATGTTTTAACACCATTCTCGACAGTGAGAGGGCCACGACGGAGCAGCTGAAGGCCTTTATAAAAGAAAGAAGTCTTCCAGAAATGCTTCGAATCATAGAAACAATGTTGGGATAAGCGCATCGCTAGCCCAGAAACGCATTTGGAAAAGAAATTAATTCAAATTTGATATAACCTCGTAACTATGTTCGAACAAAAATTATTCACCGTATTTTTTGATCACACCTCGTATTTAAGAAATATAGTCAAAACTGCTATGGAAATATTTTACTAAAAATAAAATATACATAGCTTCCAAAATTGTAAAACAATTAGAATGGTCAATAACTTGAACGTGTCATAATATTATAGTTAGCTGTATGCATATATGTCCATTCATATAAACATACAATTAAATTAAGCATATTGCAAACCTAGTTGGTGTGACTACTCAAACCATAACTGCTTCATAAAAGTTAATGGAATGTACGTTATTCTCTAACTAATATAAAATATGATGAATGTGACATTTATGCTTGCAATTTGTCATTGCACAACTTACGTTCCAATATAGGTACATACGCAATAACATTTAAAAGTAAGTACCACACTGATTAAAAGTTTTATAAAAATTATATTGACAGACATATTACAAAAATATATTTAGACAATAGTGTGATGGTTAATTAGATAGTTTCTTGCTAGGTGGCATATACGTCTGAAATAAATGAAGAGGTTCAGCAAAACTCAAAATATAAAGTACAGTAGCTTAAAGAAAATGTTTTTATGCTTGTTTAACAATGAACAAAGTTAAAATTATGGGTGTGAACATTGCGTCCCTAATTAAATTTGAGTAATTAATCTTACTAATCATATTTCTACTATTTTCCTATTGCGAATATTACATTTAGGTATTTTCTGGTTTATCTACTTATGAAATAACTGTACGTCGGGTATGAGCTCACTCTCACAAAAATGTGGTGTGACGTCAATGCCAACACAACCTCTTAACGAAAAAAATGTACCACCAGAAGGCAACGAGCTCGGACAAACTTGATCGGGGTGCGTAGCTTCGCTCGTACATAAAAGCCAGAACAGAACGCCCTAAACGTCAAGTGAGTCGAACGATAGCGGAAAAATAGACAAAAGTGAAAAAAACAGTAATACAGTACACAGACTTCTTGACAGGTAGTACACGGAAACAAAGACTTTCTTGGGTCAATTGCATATTTGTCGAATGAAACATGCAGACAGGTATTTGCTAACCACAGCCAAGAAAAATGTCAGAGTTTAATGTTTATTTTCTTGCTTCAAACATGTAAAACGTTAAAATAAAATAGTATGTTGCTTGATTCATAGGCAAACCTCTTAACTAAGCATATATGTTTGTGTCAACAAATATACATGAAAATTTGACATTTTTCTTGGTTTTGGTTACCAAATACATGTTTCATTCTATAAATATGTAATTGACCCAATAAAGCCTTTTTTTCCGTGTATGAGAGCCAATTTTGTTGAGCTCTCTGCTCATGATTTATTAGTGAATCCACGCTTCAGTATAGTGATTCGTGTCAGAGATTCCACAAATGCGCTTTCCAACCGCTTTGTTGTGGTTTGACCGAGATCATGGACGAGATATGAGCTTCGTGGTCGACAACCGATGCCAGAATTTTTTGCAAAACAACAGCTTACTTAGTATATTATTAATGCCATTATTAATCTATCCAAGCCTCGCATATTTCAAAATAATATTTGTACTAGGTGGCATTAACCTCTCTTATTGAGGCGTATTTTCAATTATAGTAGTGTCAAACTGTCATGTTTACATCCATTGCAAATAATGTGTTGTTACTATTTCCATTTCAAATACAAAGTCGTTTTGTTTTATATAAGCATCTATTAGTATTATTTGCGTTGGCGATATTTAGTCAGCGACACCTTTCGGGTATTATCAGCCTTCAGATCATCCAGCGATATTATTGCTGTCATACTTCTAGTGCTTTTAAATTCTAATTGAATAATACCGTATTTTGGGGCTTTTCAATATCAGTAAGTTAAGTTAATTTTGTTCTCATATATTTTCAATCATAGTGCATCCTTTGTTGTTAGTGTACATACATGTATAATCTCCTGTTTATGTACAATTTGTAACAGCAAAGTAAAAAGTAAAAGTTTAAGCAGCTTACACACCTTTGGTTTCGTTTATAAAAATATTATTCTAGATATTGCAACACTCAAGCTTGTTTCGTCAAATAAACATGTTAACACCTTGTTAAATCAACACATGTAGTTTTATTCGTTCATAAGCCTCTGGATTCTTATGGATATCTTTTAACATTTTCAAGTACATAAGCGAGAAATAATGATTTCCTGGACGCGTCGTCGAGCTACCAGGGTTGGATAATAAGTTTTGGACATAAGTATAAATGGATAATAAAACTGGTAAGCAGATTCAGTTTGCTTTTTATGTATATTAGTTGTTCACTTGGTCAAGCTGACCGACATAATCATGATACCGAAAACTGGAAAAGACCATTCTCAGCCTGGAAGCTTTCGACCTATCAGCCTACTTTCAGCGGTAAGCAAAATTGCAGACAAGGCAATATTAGCCAAAATTACGGAACACTCTAACAACAACAACATCATCCCTCAAGAGCAACATGGGTTTAGAAAGCATCATTCAACCACAACTCAACTAGCAAGAGTCACAGAATACCTCCATGACGCCTTTCACAAACACAATACGACAACAGCCATTTTTCTTGACATAGCCAAAGCTTTTGACAGGGTGTGGCACCAAGCGCTCATCTACAAAATGATCTCCCGACAATATCCCCTTCATCTTATTCACATTATATCATCATATCTCCACCGGAGAACTTTTTCAATCAAAATTCACAATGTACACTCCACCAATAGGATCATCTCAGCAGGAGTACCCCAGGGCTCAGCCCTATCCCCTCATCTCTACGCCATTTTTACTTCGGACATACCAAAAACCAACAACACTCTTCTTGCCACATATGCAGATGACACCGCCATTCTTGCCACATCCATAAATCCCTCAATAGCGCTTAAAAATCTTCAACAAGCATTAACCAGTATAACAACTTGGTGCCACACCTGGAGGATTACCATAAACGGTGAAAAATCACAGGCCATAGTCTTTCGAAAGAAAGTCAAACCTCTATAAGGACACTTATACATTAACCACGAGGAGGTCCCGTGGACTTCTCAAGCAAAGTACCTGGGAGTCACTCTAGACCGCAGACTAACCTTCTCAAACGACATAAAGAACGTCTGCAAAAAGACCAAATTCGCCAGAGGAAGACTATGGCCTCTCTTGGGAGCAGCCAGCACACTGTAAAGCAAATTGAAACACCTGATCTACATTCAAATTCTGAGACCTATGCACACATATGCAGCCCAAATCTGTAATACTGCCGCCCCGACTCACCTCCGAGCCTCCAATTCAGAACACTACCCTTAGAATGGTCCTCAGAGCCCCTTGGTTCGTCAGAAATTCACAAACCCACAGAGACACCAATACACCACCACTCGAAGAGTTCATAAACCAACTAACTACCGACTTCTATCAGAAAATGGACAACAACCCCAACATCACGCCGTCGCCGGAGATGCAGTACGATCCGCAGGTGTACCTGCCTTACAAACGTCCCCGCCTCGCCATTGTTAATAATCCTCGCTAGAGTTCAGCCGTCAATCCCCTAAAGCCAAGATCAAATAGTACTCAGAATAATAGTTAAAGCCCAGAGGCCTGACTTAACAAAACTACAAGAAGAAGAAAAAGAAGCCCAAGTTGAACCGACAGGCACCCCCTGATTGTAGATTTTTTCAGCACTAATTCTCTCATGAGTTTTAGTTTCCGACGCTGGTATAACTGCTGTGTCGGATATAATGCCTAATTTACAACAAGAGCATACACTATAATACATAGAACACAAAATTCGTTGCAACCCCATGACGATAAATCAATAAAATAGGCTAATAGGCTAAATAATTATGACTACGTATTTGTATGCGAGTAAAATTCTCTTTACGACGTTAGTGTTAAGAAAGCACCCTATTAGTGCCGGTATTAATTTTAAATTTTCCCTTCTAAAAAATAATAAATTGTGATTTTACTTCCGCATTAATTTTGTTAACACTGTACATGCACTATACAAAAACCTAATTTTTTTTTTGTTAAAGTTTCCCGCAACTTTTATTTAGTTTCACTGTAAAGCTACATATCGTAAGGTGTCTAGCTTTAACGTTTTGCTTTTATATAGTCTGTAGTTATTCGTGTCTTGATTACCGTCGCCGTATCGTCACAATATTCTAGTCTACGTGGAGACGGTATACAATTCCCTGCAGAGGGCGAGCTCAACGGCTTCAGCCGAAAGCGGTATCAGCACACCACACCAAGGTTCATTATCCTGTCTTCCTCTCGCTTCTCTCTACACCACCCTAACAATCCAATTCAACCACCGCCTTACACTTTCCGAACAAAAACTAGCTCATTATTATTGATTCTGACGGCTTGCACGCCACTGGCAGGACACGGCATGTCGGGTGGGTCTTTGTCTCCTCAAGGCGACCAGCTTGCGTCTAGACCAGCCGGTCCGGTTGTACTCATCGTCAAAGTGCTTGGCCTCGTTCGCTACCAACAACTATCCAACAAGTCTTGTCGTTAGCGATGCTCTTTATAGTTGCATGGTGTCACCTCCTGTGTTCCTGGCGAACTCGAGATAGCTGGAATGAATTTTTGAATTGTATATAGAATTCAACCTCAATTATCCGGGTTGCTCCGGCCCGGGTTCATTATGGAAAATCGAAAATTCCTTTTATAGGAAATTATATATAAACATTTACAATTTTTATTGTATTTAATTATTTTTTATATAGATATTCTATGTCATAAAATACATTTATTTAAAATAGTGTTTTAAGGTAGTCGTCCATCTTTTCTCTTTAGCTTTCAGTTGTTCTTTGAGTAAATGAGTTTCTATGAGATACACTTAAGCGCCCCGAACATGACTTAACGACAACCGAAAATGCAGGGATACAGCTTTGCATGCTCTCCGAAGCACGGTAGTAGCTCATCGAAGCGTTTATAAACTTGTGGAGAATACGAACGCATGCCAATTTAAATAAAGGGCAATTTCTATATGCGTATAAAGAAACAAAATTTGGATTAGTCTCAGAGGAAACAGGTTCTTGCAAATATACCGCATATTACGCGTTCTGTCAAGATTTATTGAGAATATAAAAGTATTTAAAATTTATGAACTTGCAAATTTTTACCAAAATTCAGACTGTACCTAATTTTTTTTTTAATTTTCCTTTTTTTATACAGCAAGTCCCAAAAACACACCGACAAACTTGAAGTTATAGTTATTAGTGACATGAGATATCCGGAACGTGGGTAACCTCATCATACAACCTTTGCTTCCATCCATCGTCACCTAAGAGAGAGTGGGAACCAATTTGAAAAAGAAGTTCTATACCGTGTGGAAGAAAACTAATCTACAAGTGATCGCGCAATTGGACACCATATGGGAACCTCCAAGTCGACGGTACCCCGTGTTATTTATGACCAACTTATTTACCCTTACCATTTGCAACGCGTACAAGCTTTAAATCCTAAGATTATCCGCATCGATTGGGTTTTTGACAATGGTTGTTGGGTCAGAACGATCCTGATTTCGGGAGAGTAGTATTGTTTTCTGATGAGGCATGTTTCTTCAGGCGCGATATTTTTTTTTTAATAGTAGAAATAGTTACATTTGGCACGATGAAAATCCTCATGCTATGGTCTCTAGAAGACACCAGCAACAATTTAGTGTTATTATGTGGGCTGGCATTGTTGGAGAGAATCTAATAGTTCACTTGACGCCTGCTCGTTTGAACGCAAACATTTATTCGAATTTTCTGCAAAATGTTTTGCATCAATTATTGGAGAATGTTCCTTTAAACATTAGAAATAACATGTGGTTTCAAGATGATGGGACACCTCCCCATTTTGGTTTAAACGTGCGCCAGTATCTGGACCTGCAATTTCCCCTCAAATGGATTGGAAGAGAAGGTCCCGTGGCCTGGCCTGCGTGTTCTCCTGATCTCAACCACCTGGATTTTTTCCTTTGGGGTTATCTGAAATCTTTAGTTTACGAAACACCTATTCGTAATGAGTAAGATCTCCTAGCAAGAATAATGGCGAGTTATACACATGTAGAAGCTATTCCCGGATTATTCCATAGGGTCCGTGAGTCAATGAACCCACGGTGCAATCTTTGTAGTGAAGCTAATGGCCGACATTTTCAACAATTTTTGTAAACCATCATTTATTTGGCAATAAAACAAAGGCTAACATGAACAAAATCTGATTTATTAATGTTCTCCTAAACTTTTTTTTTTGTAAAATAATACCAAAACAAATTTTCCTATTTTATGCTAATATGGCTCATTTGCGGATATATGTTTATTAAACAAAAAAAATATTTGTTTTGATGTCCCTGTATATGCATAATGTTCATTAAGTTTATTTCGATAAATATACGTTGCTTTGAAAATGTATAGTATGTTTTGTGTTTTTTAATCTGTAAACTTACTTCGTGGTATGGTGATAAATAGGAGTCCGAATTTTAGGTAAAATGCCTTTTCTTTTGGATTTAAGGCCCATGAACGAGAGTCATCCCTAAATACATTTTGAACAAAATAAGACATTTTGAAGAAATTTTTCCTAAAGTCCTAAAATCCTAATATGCGCTTAAATGTCCGAAAACTGAGGTAGCGTCCTAATTTATCCTATTTTCAAGATTTTATCTCCAGTTCAGGTCAGATATTAATATCAAAACACAAAAAGTATTTTTCAACTATTATGTCATTTCGTCACGATCCGAATTGTATTGGTCACTGACAATTGCAAGTGGTTGCCTGTACAAAGTCGGTTTGGTTTATACCAGCAGCCAATACCATTACAGCTACCTCACAGACACAGATCATAGAATTCCCAGCATTATATTGTCGTTCCCACTTCCGAGTATACATACCGATAAGGTTAACATAACCTAAAAAACCGCTTAAAGGAAATATTGTTTTGTAAATCTTGCATAAAAAGTGTAAGTATGTACAGTTCTGTGCAATAAACTGGCGTACACTATTTTATACGATTATGTAAATATGACTTTTGTTTGAATATCTGTCGTGTATGACAAATTGAATTGACGCTATAATTCAATTTGTCATACTTAACTTAAGCCATTTTATTGCACAAAACTGTACATATTAAATTAATACTAGGGGCGCTTTTGATACCTATATTTCTTTTTTGTTTATTGTTTATTTAGTACCTATGTATATTGTAGTTCCTATATAAAAAAATATCACACCTGGAACAGCATGAAAAATCGAGCGTTTACCAACGTTCTGTTAAACTGCCTGAAAGACAAATCTTAATTATTACTACTCTTATTTCAAATAATGAGAGAAATTAGTTTAATGTTGATCTATGTAATGCTCTTGTAGCTTCCAATATTTCGTGGAGCAAGTTGAACTGTCCAGCATTTTAGGAATTTTTAGCAAAATATTTTGGTAGACACATACCCAACGTAAGCAAATTTCGTAAAAATTATTTGCTCCCTTGTTACAATGAGATAGGGACATGAAACATTTGCTAGTGCCCAATTTTAACAAGATATGAATATGTATTATACGACAACACTACTGGGCGATAGGTATATGGCTAATATTATGGTCAGTAAATTAAGATATCATAAAGGAGGTACTTCATATTTATTAGCTTCAAAATCATTGGTAAAAACAAATCATTTACCTGTCACCCGTTTCATAAATGAATCACTGACTCAACAGTTTTTCTATTTTTTGATATATTTTATGTTCATATAATTTTAAATAGTAGTTTATACAACGAGTCAATAATGACAGTTATTATTCCCGAGAGCCGAATTTACGAACCGAGCCGCGAAGCGGCGAGGGAGTAACTCGGTTCGAGGGAATAATGGTCATTATTGCGAGTTAGGATACACTACTTTATCGACGACTAACTAAAGATTACTAAAATAAATCATAATAATTAAACGAAAATGTCAGTATGACGTTTGTCGGTTAGACAGTTAGTAAAATGGCCGGACTTGTCTATCGTTACTACGACAACGTTGGGAATGTTATGTTCTTATTGGCGGAATGCAGGGAATAATGGTAACGTTATGTCTCATTATTCCCTGGTCGCATTTCTTTATTCCCTCCGGGTATTATGAGTGTTATTATTAACCAATAGTGATTTATATAATACCTACTTTATTGTTTAGTCGTCGATAATAGTATATTACATACCGAGGTGGAAAGTGTTTCATTACTGTCGAGAGATTAAGTAGTTAAACGAGACGCGAAGCGTCGAAGTTAACTTTATCTCGAGACAGGAATGAAACTTTTCACCGAGGTTTGTAT
This sequence comes from Amphimallon solstitiale, assembly GCA_963170755.1. Taxonomy (NCBI): domain Eukaryota; kingdom Metazoa; phylum Arthropoda; class Insecta; order Coleoptera; family Scarabaeidae; genus Amphimallon; species Amphimallon solstitiale. The sequence goes on from OY720680.1 coordinate 106,134,706, forward strand.
ACTATTTTATTTACAACCATAATTATTATATTTATTTGTGATAAAAATTGCGGTGAAAGTTTTGACATATTGAATTGTCAGATTTATGATGTTCTAGCGTAAACGTTAAATAAATGTACATCAGTTTTTTCGGTGAATAGATTATAAAAGAACTGTCCTCCCGTAGCAATCCGGATATCTGAGCTCGAATGGAGAAGGACAAGAAATCACTGTATCAGCAATAGCAGGGCGGTCTATCTACATGGGTTCAAGTTTCCAATAATTCTAATGTAACAATTAATTTGATTTACAACCATACAATTAATAATTATTTGTGATAAAAATTCCGATAAGATTTTGACATATCGAATTGACAGTGTTGTGATTGACATTGAGGTTAGGAAACGAGGGCAGTAATAGAATGGGGGAAGTAAATGAGGGCAGTAATAGAGGGCGGGAAGTAAACGTGAACAAAGTCACACTTCCAAACTTTTAAAAAGTCAGAAATGCCAACATTACGCGTATGGTTGTAAATAAAGGTATTTTGTGGCCTCATGACATTCAGCACAGTAAAGTAAAATTACTTTTAACTGACGGTGCCCGCATACATGTTGACTCTGGGCTGAATCTAAAAATATTCTATGACGAATTAATTCATCTAAGATGTATGGCACATGCATTGAACTTGGTGTGTGAGACTATTTGACTTAAATTCCAAAATGTCAACAGTCTGATATCTAGTGTGAAAAAATATTTCTAAAAGCTCCTTTAAGGGTAAAAGTATATAAAAATCGATTGCCAAATCTTCCTTTACCTCCCGAACTCGATTGGGACTTGGATCGATACTGCGACTTTTTACGCCGATAACTTTGCAAACATAAAAAAATGTAAGTCCTTAGTGTGATATATACATATGGACTGTATGTAATGCATTTTACAAATTTTAGGTCGTAATTGAATTTCCAGCTGATCAATCGTACCCAATTTTAAAAGCGCAAGATGTATGCAGTAGAAGGTATATTATAAATAAACTACAATATATAAAAGCCCATTTTGCAATATTACCTTCAAGCATAAATAAATTAGAAGCAGTAGGATTACAACTCACAGAATCCTTACAGATATTGGAAAACGTAAAGCAATCATTAAACACCGCCCCGAGAGAAGTAGCAAAAGCTGCTTATGAAGAATTACAGGCTACTATTTTAAAAAGCCCTCTTTATGAAAAACTTACAAAAACATGATGTGCTAAACGGAGATGTTGTAGATACTGATGTAGATGTATTTGTTTTTAAATATGCTCCCATCACCAGCCTGTGACGTGGAGAGATCGTTTTCGGTTTTCAAAACGTATTAACTGAGAAACGGACTAATTAATTTGACAGTAGAAAATTTAGAAAAATATTTAGTTTGTTATGCAAATGGAAAATATTCATAAATGTTTTGTTTACGTATATATTTTGTTCTTTTAATGTTCTACATTTGTTGAAAATTTCGCCAAAATATCTATACCGACTGATAAGTAATTTTTAATACATATGTGGAATTTATTAATATTGCAATTTCAACGCTTATCGTTATTTACGTTTTATTCCTCTTTTTTTACCAAAGTTTAACCAATTAACCGTGCATTTATTTAGAATTAGTTTTATTTACAAAAATAAAGTTTTATAACGTATAATTAAGTATTTTATTTATTATTTTACTTATGTTTCACAATTTGTCCTATTTTTAATTTTTCGGTCGTAGTATAGGCTCTTAATGTCCTACTTTGCGTTTTTTCGAACCTATTATAGGATTCTATTTTCAACTTGTAAGTTCCTAGAAATCCGGACTCTATAATAGTGATAAACTAGACAAGTGCGAGTTGCGGTAATATACAGATTGTCGTATGTAAAAGTTAATATGCATCTTCAAATACACACACATAAACATGTACCTATGTATGTATGTATGTATACAATAGTTCAAGAATGTGGCTCTCGGTTTACCCACACCACCATAAGACCGGTGGTGTGGGGAGATCGAGAGCGCGAACACCATGCGCACATGGCATTCGTTCCGTATCTTTAGAGAGTGAACTTACATTGTGTCTGAGCAAACTCGCAAATATTAAAATAAAATGCCCTTAGCTGTCGAGGAAAAAATACAGATTGTGTTATGGTATGCGAAGGATAATTCGTACAAAGACGTGCAAAATTTATTTGTATAGTGCATTATAATATTTTGTTTCGTTTTAAATGTGATAATTTTATTTTAGTTACAATTTTTATAGTTTTGTTTCAGTTCAATGTTAATACATTATACATCAATTACCAAAATAGCGGAGCAATTCCTTAAAGCAAACGTCTGCATATATACTAGCTTTCAACGTTTTGCACTAAAGCCTCGGTCTCGGTACCCGATGTCCCGATATGAACTCATCTGTATTCCCCTATTATCGTACCCCTACATTTCATGTTTGCATGCACATGTGTGCGTGTCTGTGTTTCCCTATATCTACTTTTATTTCAGTCAAACGGTATACCCTATCACATGGCAACCGTGCACAAACCAGGTTGAAAAATGTATCGGGAAGTTATGTATGAATTAAATATAACAAAGTAAGAAATTTTAATAGAAAACATAAAGAATAAATTCATGATGTTTTCAATACAATACTGTCAATTTTTCAGTTGAACAATATATGAATAATGTCAAAAAATAAGGTATACAATTACAAAACATAATTACAATCTGTTTAGTCGCCTCTGACGATGACGCATGTCTGCTCCCGCCGGTCTTCATTCTCTTAATTCGCCATTCTAAGAAAATGAAGGAATTGCGGTCAGTTGCTTCAATTATATAGGATATATTTCAACATAAAAATTTGTTCGCAGAACCTTTATCTTTGTTTAATAAACCAAACTTGTCTCCTAATGTAACATAATGATTATAGACATAGTTACAAGCAGGGTTCGCGGATATACATATATCAAGTGATATATAACATGATATATATATCATGATATTTATCACTTGATATATATCCGCGATATATTCAATAATTTTATTTATTAAATTAAAAATGTTTTCTACCATTCTAAACATCAGAAAATTTCTCAATACGCCCCCGTACAAAAATATAAGCCTCTGCAACGGTAAAGTATCGAACCATTTGGCATAGCGGCGCTGACTGGGGATCCCCTGTTTTAGACCTGGTAAATCCCCGACGATTTGTTTTGTTTTTTATTTTCCCAGATCAGAGCCATTACTGTATTTCCCCTCTATGTGGACAGTTGAGTTAGTAGTGATTTTTATTTGATATGCCAAAACCAAAGCATTCAGTTTGGCGATATTTTGCCTGTATAATTAAAAAGAAAAATAGTACTGGAAAATGGGCAAAATGTCGACAGTACTCAAAAGAGATGCAGGGTATACCATCACGAATGGAAAAACATATTTTAACACATCAAAAAAATACATCCAGTGATATGCCAAGTTCCAGTGAAACAACACAACATTCTGTTCCTCAATATGTTCTGCCTTCTACTTCTACTACAGAAAAAAGAGTCAATACATAAGATAATTGTTATATCTACTATTATATAGAATAAAATCTATCTAGTCATTTTTATTGTGGAGATTAGTGATGGGCAGAATCGAATAAAAGTTTTGAATAAAACAAGGCGAATACGTTACTACAATCGCAAAGTTTCCTAAGCCGACGGAACTCTCAGTTTATACGGGCAAAACAGCCGGCGGACATTTATCCACAACGTTTAAAAAACACATGGTATCTCACCCTTCCTATGAAATCACCGATAAATACTTACATATGCCAAGTATAATTAATTTAAATTTAATTTTTTTTTCTATAAATATATTATTAAATCAGTGAGTGTTTGTTTTGAATTTTACTAAGCATTATTAGACAACCAAAATATAAATTCCTATTTTATAATTATTTCATTCCTGTTCAATATAATACACAATCACGTAAATGTAGTTAGTTTGATATTACTTTTTAACGAATTATGTAAGATAAAAAAATAAAATAATGTAATTAATTCAAGCATGCACAGTATTAAATGTTTTTTTATTGGCTTCAATAACAGTACCATGCTCTCGCTGTTCCATACTTTACATATAGGATTGCATCTGTTGGGTGAGTGCCTACCTTACCTACAGATATGATTGGATTGCGAGTTAGTTTTAGTGCCCACTTTACATCCGCCTTTAAATTTAAATCTCACTCACATATATTATTATACTATTCGGAAAAACTTATTATTTATAATTAGGAATGCAGGTTATGTTAGTACGCAGATATGAAATAAGGTAAGAAAAAGGAATTAGAAAATGTAGCAATTGATTAAGTTTCATTAGTTGTATGAGTAGCGATTGCTCCGCTCCAATAATTCCATAAAAAATATTATTGGATAGGTTATAGATACCGTTCTATGTGTTACATGTAACAGATACAATAAATAGTAAAAATACTGATAAGGAAATGAAACAATTACGGTTTAGTTTCGCTCTACGGAGAAAGAGGTATCAAGAGAATACAGATTCGAAACTAAAATGATGATATTTTACATATCTAAGAGCTAGTGATTAATGAATGTACAGAGAGCTTTCAGAAGTACATAAATAGTAAATTATAAATGCAAAACAATCTAAAGTATTTTCTGAAATTGCAGGTAATATTTTTGTCATTCAAGATAATACAATTTCTAATAAATTAAATATGAATTGTCGATTATTTGATTAAGCCAACAACATTAGTAGCATTAAAATGGATACCTTTTTTTAAAAAAAAATATTAACTTTGCTTGGAAGGTATTGAAATAAATATGTGTGTAATATGAAAAGAAATATGTCTGAACATAGGAATATTTGCATGTATTTAAAAATTCAAAAACTAGCTGTAGCAGTTAACAAGGAAGACCAAACAATAGAATGACTTAGGACTGAGGAATGTGTAAAAGGCTCGTTCCACATGCGACTGACAGTCAAGATCGGTCAAGACGGGCTGAGGCCATCGGTTTAATAGCATGTTTGACATGTGGTGCATATCACTTAAACCAATGGCTTCAGCCCGTCTTAACCGTTATTTGCACGTAGAAAATACTCATTTAGACAAGTGAAATAACACTCTGAAACAAGTATAATTTAGTACAGTAAATATTAGATAACGTATTACTATACTTAAAACTGCAATCCCAAAAACCAAATAACAAAAAGAATTGAAAGCCAGGAAGAATCTACAATAATAAATAAAAACAGATATAGAAGAATGTAGTAAGACGTTTGCTGGTCTAGGGTAGCAACCCTTGTACAATTATAGCCAGAAATAAAAATAAGGTCATAGGAATAGAAATGGGATTTCTGAGAGGAGTCGAGGGAATCACGAGAAAGGACAGAATTATGAATAAATAAATAATACAAAGGCAAAATTTCAAATCAGTCAAAAGAGTCAATGAAGAGAGCAACACTGCTCGTTGGAACACCTCCAGGAGAACATAATATCCAGGCAAGTATGTGAAGCTAGAATATAGTGAAAGAATAGAAAGTTAGATTAGAGATGGGAAGAACAAGTATGACAGCAAGCTACTAAACAAGAAATACAGTGGTGTGAGATCAAGAAGAATTTGACAGAATACACAAGCTATTGGAAAAGCATTTACTAACTGTAAAATACACAATCCGACAACAAGACACTTCAATAGATTATGGTTTTGACATTTGACATGTAAATTTAGTATGGGGAATTCATGGAAGTATATATTTCTTAGTTTTTGGTAATACTTGGAGTTTTCTGTTGCCAATCCAGGACAATTCAAAATGATCTCTTTGATTAACTGACACATCGAACTCAATAAAGTAATTCGTGTTTTCGTAAATTGTTTTTTTCTATCTATAGCAGAAACGAAATACCCTATAAAATTTTACAATTTATTAGCTCATGTTATAATGGAATAGTTTACGTGCATAAATGCACATGAACTATTGAACAACGTGAACTATGTCGCGACAGTGCTACTATGCACCTCTAGTAATACAATAGCAATTAATTTCCCAACCCTATCAGTTCCGTTACGTAAGTGTATTCCCAAACGTTTCATGTAATTATTATATAACGTAATTGTAATTAGATATAGCTTTATTGATTATGTAGACATATTAGCATGTGCATGTTATTGGCATTGTCCGATAATTGCATTTCAATATGCTAAATGACATAATTATCATTATTATAAAAAAACAGAATATATAATTTTTCGAACATGTCTATTAGAAGTTGTACTAGACTAAACACATTAATACTAATTGATATGATTTACAAATAAAGAATTTATATATTATAATCTTAACTAAGTAAAACGAATTTATCTATTATAAATAAGATTATATATAAGAAAGAGTTTTAGTTTCCCCTCCGCATTTTTGTCACCTGTCTTAAATGTTTTTGTGTATTAGAGAGAATAAAAAAAAATCATTCTTACGAACAATTTCTGGCCAGATGATCGCGTGGCAATGACGACTAAACAGCCAAGCTCGCCTCGCACTTATTTGCCACTTCACGTTGATCGTTATTCTCTTGTCTACCTACGTGCATGAGGGAAGGAATAAAATGTATCTATTTAACACGGATATACATCGCCAAATGAGTATGCATATTTGAAAATAGCAGTTGATTTTTCCAAAATTCTCAGAAGACTGTTTTAATTTTTGGTGCACAAATTGCCTAACAATATACGAGGGTCAGTCAATAACTAATGTCTCCTATTTTTTTTTCTGCTTTTAATTGTCAAGAAATTAAAACAAAGGTTGAAAACCACAATATTGATGATTAATTTGTCACTTTTCAAAATAATTACCACAGTTTTGCTCCATCTTTTAACAAGAGCATGTATTCTAAAAAGCACGGTGCTGCTTCCTAAGCCATTGACGCACAGACGTTTTCACAGCGTCATCTTCAAAGTGAATCCCACGACGAGCTTCTTTTAACGGCCAGAACAGATGGAAATCTGATGGTGCTAGGTCAGGGCTGTATGCGGGATGAGGCTAGACTTCCTATCCAATTTTCACAATCTTTTCAGCGGTGTGGCGACTGGTGTGTGGCCTTCCATTATCATGCTAAAGAAGAACATCCACCATAGCTGTGGTTGGGCGAACTCGCTGAAGATGTGCTTTAAGTTTCTTGAGGGCTGTGACGTATTGGACTGACTTCTGCTCCAAAAAATCAACCATAATCACACCCTTTGCATCCAAGAACACTGTCGGTATAACTTTTCCTGCCAATCGCGCAGTTTTAAACTTGTTCGTCCTCGGCGAATTTGTGTGATGCCATTCCATTGACTGTCTCTTTGATTCAAGTTCAAAGAAATGAACGCTATAATATTCCAGAATCTCATATCCCTGCAAATGGAAGCGCTGCAATTGTTGTGAGGCTATTGTTTTTCTTGTTTCTTTAGTCTGGTAGGTTGGCATTCTTAGTACCTACCTTGCACCAACCTTTGAATGCCCCAGTTGTTGAATAATCACGCTCCCTTTACTGAGCGAGTCACCCGGCGGTCACCACGAATGATGTCATCGACTCGCTGAATGTTGAGTGGAGTCACTGCAGTTAACGGCCTGCCGCTCCGCTTTTCGTCAGCCAACAGAGTTTGTCCTTCAGCTTCGTTACAGCGGCGAGCTCATCGTGTAACAGTGATGAGATCCACTGCTGCATTATCGTACACATTTTTCAGTCTTCCGTGAATGCGAGTGGGCGTTTCACCTTCTGCATTCAAGATTTCAATTACCGAACGCTGTCTAATATTAGGCTTGTCAGATTTCTGAAATGTTCAACCGGGACACCGGAATGCCCCCCAGCGTCGTGGGTATTCAAGGGTACACGCCCTTGGCGGTTTTTTAGAGTATTTTAGAAGGTAGTTTATTCTTAATGCTATAAGGCAAATAATAAATGACGAGCATATAAATTTAAATATTTTATTTCTTATATGTTAATATTCATTTACTTATTTACTTAATATTTTGGTTTTAATCTATTAAAAATATTCACAAGCTAATCCGATATTAATTTTACATGTCATCAAGCCTTTAACCGTAGATTTCTTCATCAAACCCCTATCATCAGTCCATGCGTTGTTGCCGATGTCTCAGATAAGCAGAAGGTATACCCTACCATCTTGATCAGATTGGGGGCTGCTATGTGATTGTCCTTGAAGTGACCAAACAGCCTGAGCCATTTTTCGTCACTTGAAATAATCACATCTCTGGTAATCTCTTCTTGCTTCCACTGTTCCCAATTTGACTGCAAATACTCCCTAGCAAGCACAACTTCGTCAAACAGCTGATCATTATTTATTTTTATATCGGATACATCAAGAAGACTGCTATTAATAATTTCAGAAGAAATTTCGACGTTTTCCCAATCAACAGCATTTGTTTTGGTCAGATTGACCCATGAAAACTGTTTAGCGTTTCAAAAACCATCCTCCCAGAAGTCCAAGCATGCAATGCATCTTTCATAAATGCCGTCAAATTCTTCTTTCACACTGGTACGGACTTGCTCATCTAGATTCCTATAGAAGTTCTTTGTGCCCATAGCGATAAAGTTTGAAGCCTTTCTTTCTGTCAGGTTTCTTTTGAGAGCTTTATGAGCTTCACCAACCTCGAAAGCTGTAGTGTTATATTTTTCCATTACCAGGATGGCCTTGTTAAACAGTGCAAGCTATCTGTGGACAAACCACAAGTAGAGCTCGCCCGTTAAATCAGTAAACAAGTTTTTTATTGTTGATGGGCACATTTCTTGGACTAAAAAAAACGCTTTCAGACATTCAAAAATCTGTAAAATTCTAATAATCCTTCACAGTTAATTATTGTTATACTTTTTTGGTCAACTATAAAATCGAATTTTAATTTTTACCGGGACGTGAAGTAAACCGGCCGGGACACCGGGATTTTGTCTGAAAACCGGGACTGTCCCGGTCAAACCGGGACGTCTGGCAAGCCTATCTAATATGAACATCGATGTCGGTCATTTTGCAAGCGACTGCGGTGCTGGCAGTTCTTGGCGCAGAAAGTTATTGTTGCCGTGGATTGTAGAAGGTTTGAGTAATAGCGGCAAATTCAAATTTTCCGCGTAACTAACTTTATTTAGGTAGAAAAAAATAGGACGCATTAGATACTGACTGACCCTTGTATGTTCGTATAGTTGCCTCCCATGGATTTTACCGTTTTATATTGCAGTATAGGAAGGTAGTTAGTTCTAGATTTCTTTGTCTTATATTTAAAATCCGCTCTGGAAGCTTGTCGTCTTTTCCAATAGCAGTCCCGTATATGTGAGCACAATAAACGCAAAATGAGAAGCACTTATTAAAAACAAATCCATTTATTCAAATCAGTCTCAAGAGGAAAAGGCTTTCGCATTTACATCTCAAATTTTTTCGGGTTAATTGTTTTCAGGGCGTCACCGCATGTCTGCAAACATATAAAAATATACCAAGAGCGAAAGACACACCTGTAGGAAAAATAATTCACCCCACAATGTAGGCGTGTTCATTCAGTTATAGTGTTAACCTATAAATAGACTAAACACAGGAGGAAAAAATAATGAAAAATTAACGAGATGCGTATAACCTTAATTTAAGTTATTTATAGCTTAAGCGTGCTTACATGTTTATAGTAACGAGAAAGTTGCCGTATTAAATTCAAATACTTCGTTTTGCCAGAGCTGTATGCAACTGCTCGTATATCCATTAGTACGTGCGGAGTAAAACAAAAATTGACGGCGCCATTATTTTAAAAACATTGTTTTAGATCAATACTAAACATAATATAATTTGATACAGAACAAACAATTAATATAAATCTCAATTCGTACTAATTTTGCAAACTTATTAAGTAGAATCTATTCTTGTTCTTGATTACATAGTATGTTATGCGGAACAAATATAATAATGACATAACCGCTCACGTAATTGTATATAATTAGGCTATAAAAGCGTTTTACTGCACAATAATAAATTGTTCCTTATGTGAAATTCAACAAGAACGAAATCTGAGTACCTAATACGTCGATTCTCTATAGTATAGTCCTTTTGTTAGTGTTTTTAGCATTTTCCCGAGGATGCGAACAATAACGAGACTAGTTCAGTATCATAGCAGAATAGTAAATCTTTAAAAATGATTTATGAAATATTTATTCAGATTGCATTAACACTCTCAAGTGGGGGTTCCTCTAGTTTCTGTTATAATGAATTATTCAAGACATCAGTATTTATTATTTCTGCCAAAAACATACGAACTGAATAAATATGCAATTAAATTTTACATTCGATCAACAAAACTTTCAACAGAAGCACTTGGAAGAGTCAAACTGTAAACAGGGTGTACTTGAAATAAGGGGACACAGTATGATAAATGGAAAGGTGCAATTATGTAGAATATAAATCCCAAAAATTGTGAGTCAATTACGACACGAACACCAAAATTATATACCCCCCGAAAAGTGTTTAATGTGCCGCCTATGGATTTAGCATGTGTCTATATGTCGTAGGTATCGCGCCAGACGTCGGCTGTCTGGCCCAACGGGACTGAGGTTCCACACAGGTTGAGGAGTCGTAATAAATAATATTTCCATCGAACTAAATAAACACGCATAGATATATATATGCAATAACAGCTGTAGACGTTATAAAAACCCCAATGATAGCATTGTTTACTATTTCTAAACAGGTGTTCATGCTAAGAGTTTAACAACCTTAATATGAAATATCAGCTGTGAAAAACTTGTGAATAGATTTGGGCAAATTTTCCAATAAAATTGATGCCTGTACTTTATTCGATTTCTTTTGTTCTCTTTTAAAATACCCTATCTTTCAACAACGAGAATTTTTTTTATCGAGATGCCGACTGTATGAATTTTGTAATTATTTTAATATTTGCCAGGATTATTTATATATTACGTTTTCTTCCGCTATTACTGTTATTATGATTAAATTCAACGACTTTTTACTTCTTATTTCTCACAAAAACAAATATGTGTTGTAAAATTTGCCCAACTCTACTTATGAGAAACTTTTATTTTAATTGGACGCAAGTGAATTAAAAAAAAAACATAATTTATTTCAGTTCGTGTGTTGTGTAAGCCATAGTCTAAATATCCACACGTAACAATCGAACGAGACTGACCTCGCACGCCTTCACACTTCTACTTAATACCACACCCTTGCATACCCTACAGTCGTATTGAAGTGCAGTGGCGCGACGAATATTTTAAAAATATCTTTGGAATTTGCGCAATATATTTTGGATTTGAGTCTAATAAAATTACATCTTTCCATTAATCATACTCTGTCCCCTTATGTCAAATACACCCTGTATATGTATGATTGTTTCAGCTATAATGTAGCGTATGCTTGAAGGAGGTTGCCAATCCGTTTGATATTCGCCTGCTACGAGACTTCTAGCAGAGCATCTGTGTACAGTTACTTCGGACCAAGTAACATTAAGTTACAATAATACCTACTACTCCTAGTAATATTCAGCGCTTCAGTGAATATATTATGTTACTAAAAACTGTGGATATCCACCAGGGAGATATCTAATAATCTGGAAACTTCAAAGCGCATCGAATTAAAAAAAAAACGTTAAAACCGTATATTCCACGCAAAATACATGCAATAGAAGTTGTCGATCCTGAGCACCGTTCGACATTTTGTCGTTTCTATTTGCGCAAAATTCAAGATGTCATTCATCAAAGAATTTTGGGGTCGGATGAGAGCGGTTTTTTCAACAACGGTATATTATTCAATCGAAACATCCATCGGCTTTAGGCTCGAGAAAATCCTAATGGATTTTTTTTCTTTTGGACATATCTTCAAGATCAAGTTCATGTACCGTCTCCAGAAATAGGGCTCAATTAAGAGGTAAAATTATCGAAGCTTATCGAATACTTTCTGCTGAAATCTTGTTCAATGCAACATACGGGGTTGCGCAAGATGTCCAGTTTGAGCATAGACGATAGTCGTTTTTTTAAAATTTTGTTATGTAAGCTGATACATATGATAGATTGTTGTTTTTAGAATACAAATCTCGATCAGAAAAAGTGTACATTCAAATTAAAAAAACAAGTTTGGCAGTTTAGCCTTAAAACCCATAGGGCAATACGCGATTTTATTAGGCCATTTAATTTGATGTATAGATCATTAAAATCCTCCAATAAATATGGGATCGTCTTTTTTTTGGAGACAGTCTGTGTAAATATTTCACAACTAAATCATGCCAAAACTGTCAAGTAAACAATTGAAACAAATTTCTCCTTAATCGCGTAATTTCAGAAAGAACGCGATAATAATGGGCAAATGATCCCGCTAACAGCAGTTCGAGAGATATTTTCTACAATTTATACTTTATACCATAAACGTGTTAATAATAATATCTTTTATTTAGAGAATAACACGAGCTTTAAATATTGCAATAGTAAATAAAATATCATCTACATCTAAAAAGGGAAGGGGGTTGAACCATCTAGTTCAAAGATAAATCGCCCTAGAAGTAAGCTTGTTGTAAATGTTGGTGATTTTACTCAATGTGCAATTAAAAATACAGTATATGGACATGTATAATAACAGTAAGTTAAAAGTAATTAAGAAATTACATTTATAAAATTAATATATAAATTTATTACAGAACAGCATATTACTCTTGTACCATTGAATATTACTCTTAAAGAAAAAGAACTTTCTTCTGATTGTAATACATCTTTACGGACAATATTACAAAGTTAGTAGTTTTAATTAGAAAAAATGAGGTGTGGCCACCACACGACTTTCTTATACGTATGAGCGTTTCAAATCATACAATTTTAAAAATTATTTTATACAAAAATTATTCAAAATCCTATTCTAAGTACTTCCAGTCTCTTAATAAATCTCTACAGGGTACATACTTTGTGAGATATTTGCAAAAAAATGCTACTCGCTAAGAGTAAAAGTATTACTTCCGGTCCGAATTTTGAATTTTCATTTATACAAAAAATATTCCAAATCCAACTCTAAATACTTTTTTACTCTTGACAAATATATATAGAATGCATATTTTACGAAATATTTGCAAAAATCGCTATTCCATAAGAGTAAAAGTGTTACTTCCGATTCGAATTTTGAAATTTTATTTATACAAAAAATATTTCAAATTCAACTCTAAATGCTTTTGTACTCTTGACAAATATATATAGAATGCATAATTTACGAAATATTTGCAAAAATCGCTAATCGGTAAGAGTAAAAGTGCTACTTCCGGTCCGACTTTTGAACATTTTTTTATACAAAAGGTATTGAAAATTAAGTTCTAAATTCTTTTATACTCGTAACGTACCTGTCTAAAAAGCATGACTTGCGAAATATTCGCAAAAAACTGATTTTCGATAAAAGTAAAAGACCGGTAGGAATTTCGAAAAACTTTTTCAATAAAATTCTTCTCAAATTTAATTTTGAGTATATATGAATTCTTTACAAATTTGTTTAAACTTAGTAGTTGCCGAATAATTGGCAAAATACGATTTTTTCATTGAAGTAAACTACTACTTCCGGTCTGCCGATTTTACTGAAAACCTAATCAGATCTCAAGAGGGAGATTATATTCGTAAATATAAAATTTGAAATTGATACCTATAGCGGTTTGACCGCTATCGTGGTCACACAGACACACAGAGAGAGAGATAGAGAGAGACATTTTTTAAAAACCACTTTTTCGGTATCAGGGGACATCAAAACGTGGACATCTGCAAAAATCTCGAGGTCGAAAATTTTCATCATCACAATACTGCCTTATACTACGTATAAGAAAGTAAAAGGATGATCCTAAACGAGCATTAACGGAACTACAACAAATTGCATTAAAACATGTTACATTCTTGGAACAGTATGTTCCTAAAAAGCAGTTTGCTTTCCTTAAGGAGACCTATGAGTTTTCCAGGGTGAAACTATCCACAAATAAAATGAGCCTACAAAAACTATCAAAGCAGAGATAGTTTTACTTTCTTGTACGTAGTACCACGCGATCATTTAAATTCTAAATTATAGCCTCTCTCTCGTTCTCTCTCTCCCTCTCCCTCTCTCTCTCTCCCCTCCCCGTCCCTCTCTCTCACTCCCTCTCCCTCTCTCTCACGCGATTTTTGCAAATATTTCGTAAATTATGCATTCTATATATCTTTGTCAAGAGTACAAAAGCATTTAGACTTGGATTTGAAATATTTTTTGTATAAATGAAATTTCAAAATTCGGACCAGTAAGTAACACTTTTACTCTTATCGATTAGCGAGTTTTGAAAATATTTCGAAAAATTATTCATTCTATATATATTTGTCAAGAGTACAAGTATTTAGAGTTGGATTTGGAATATTTTTTGTGTAAATGAAAATTCAAAATTCGGACCGGAAGTAATACTTTTACTCTTAGCGAGCAGCATTTTTTGCAAGTATCTCACAAAGTATGTATCCTGTAGAGATTTATTAAGAGACTGGAAGTACTTAGAATAGGATTTTGAATAATTTTTGTTTAAAATAATTTTTAAAATTGTATGATTTGAAACGCTCATACGTATAAGAAAGTCGTGTGGTAGCCATACCTCATTTTTTATACTGGTTTGAACATCAGCAACATATGAGTTGAGAAGAAGCGACCATAATTGTTTTGGGTAATGCTAGTTTTCAAAGTACTGTTAAAAATAAAAGTCCATCGACCACTAAAATGAAATTCTGGTATGGCTCACCAATAATAACATGACTATGACAGAGTTGCTTTAAAAATACAATTAATGGATATAGTCAAACGGTTGGTACTTATATATTTAATTATTTTATTCAATAATTTCATTTATATCTTTATGTAAAGATGTAAACCACCTATATAAAGCTGATAATTTGGCAGAAAAGTATGGACACACAGATCTTCGACTTCCACCCTACTATTGTATATTTAACCCAAAAGAACTAATATGGAGTATAACAAAAACATATATTATAACAATCTTGGCAAATATGCCAAGAGGATGAATGCTTACAACTGGGAAGAGGCATTAACGCAAGTAACCCCAGACATTTGAGAAAATAGCATTAACCATTGAAAATGAAATTGAACAATGGTGAGATAGGGAAGTAGGGAAAGACAAGGATCGTATCTTTTATAATTAATGTAAATGACTCTGATTCAGAAGACAGTGTAAATAATGGAAAAAAACTAACATTTCAGGTTAATATTGATTTTTTTTATCATACGCTTATCACAATGTTATGAGATATACATATATAGATTTTGTGTATATTATTTTTATGAATGTAGTCTAAAATAAATAAACTCACAAGTATTTAGTATTTATTTGTATTTTTTCTACATAAATAGTCTAATAGTTTAAAACATATTAATGGTATTTGTTAATATTTTAAAATGTTAAGTCAACCTCTAACTTCAGATTATTTTCAAACTACAGGTTGCTCAAAGCAAGGTAATTTGTCAACACTGTTATAATATCACGTTGTTTATGACGTAACTCGTCTATTTCGTTAATTGAACTATACCTAGGAAATTATGTACATACATCCATTTAAATTAAATATTACTGGGTAGAATATGTATATAACAATCCATACATTTTTGACCAAATGTATAAGATAGTATCTTCTAAGCATTTTGAATTCATTTTATTAAAGATCAAGATATTTCCAACATGTAATTAATTAATATACTATAACAATCATTATCAACCTGAATCTTATCAGCGCGTAGAATCAATCTGTGATAATAAAATGTTCAGTAATTTAATTAAATGGAAACTTAAAGACAATAGAAGTAAAGATTTTAGGATTAATAGAAGAAATAAAGAATCGAACTAATATTATTAAAGATATTGGATTGATATTACGTTGTTGTTGACGTAGAAAGCATCGCAAATATCTTTTTATAAAATTACTGTTGGAATTATTAATATATGCGTAGTTAGTCATTCTTTTTACTCAAAACCAACAGTATATTATGTAATTATCATCAGACTCAATAATGGAAACGAATGTCAGACCTCGGCCCAAATCACATACGCCGAAATTAAAATGAATTAAAAATAGCATGTGCATGCGGCTCAGTCTATATAGTTCTAGTCAATGAATTGGGAGAACATATTAAAATATTCTGGTGCAATGAAAATGATTAAGTGAATGAAGAAATTTTACTGTTACATAATCCTGCTACGCATTCTGATACTTAAACACAATATTTTTTTTATATTTTATGAAGTTGCAAACTGTTTAATAAAGAATTCTGATGATTTATAGGAATCTGAATATTCAGTATCAATTCAATTACTCTATAGCCATTGTTCGATTCGTTTCTTCTTCAATTGCATGCATGACCAGAAAGCTTCTGCCAATTTGTAGTTGGAACATTACGTATCTATATCAGGCGTAAGTTACGTAGCCTCAGTCAGTTTAAAAATACTGGAGCTCGATTGGAATGAGTTCGCAATTTTAGAAAGATTTTGATTTCAAATTTTACCTTTTCATGAATTTTGTTAAAGTACTTTATTTTATTTTTTCTAGCTATCAGATGTATATACCGAATACAATTTTCCTATAAGCATTCAAAATTGTAATTTTCTTCAGCATTGCATAATAATCCCAATTTTCATGTTTCTTCAGAATAAAAAAACGATGTGTGTCATCAACAGGTCTTGTGCTTCGCCGCATTGGTTCTGATCTTCGAAACTAAATACAAATATTTGTATTTTACCTATGCTTGAGTTTACATTTGAGAATTACTTACATTATCTGTAAGATAACACTAAATATTCGTCCCTTGTTTTAAAGAAAGTGAATATTCTTTCTCGATAGTCTTTCGTATTCCATAGCACATCCCTCGATTATTATAAATCTTTCACATATTCATTATTTAATGCTGTCACTTCAGAGTATTCATCAATTCATAAAACACATCAGTTGTATTGCAAAACTGACGCTTTTCAGTCTGTAAATTCTGACGTTTCCAGGCAACTGAATTTTCGTGCGACTGCCAACGTAAATCAGACGTCAGACAGATTTTTCTTCCTTCAAATCTGACGTTTCCTGTAACATTAAAGTGAAACTAATGTGGACTTTGAGGTGTCATTGTCAGCTGTGCCGAACGACCTCCATATTGAATGCCGGCATTTCGCGTAGACTTTAGACGCTATTCTGCCCTTCAATTGTGACGTTCCCCGGCCAGTGTCATCGCGAACTGAAATTGACTGAGGGCTACCCAAAATAACACGAAATATTAAATACAAACATTCCTAGATTATATCTTAAAATTCGGGCTTCGAGGTGTATTGACTCACCATTACGATTACCTGTGTGCCAAATATTACGGCTGTAAGTGCGATAGATTCGGCTGGACATCGCAAGTACGTACGCACACAAACAGTTCCTTTTGTAAGTATAGATATATGAACAAAGCTCTAATAATTTATTAAGTCACTTTTTATGATTGGATTGAATTAAATTTAAAAAGTAACTTTAGATAGAAAAGTTACTTACTAAAATATTAAAACTTTCATGGCAAACTAGCAAAATAAAACATTAATTCTGAATTAGGATATACTATTCTGAATTTAAATTTAATTTAATACATGAGAGATGAGTTTAAAACGCTAATAATACTTAAAATTAAGGGGGCTTACGCAGAGGTGCCGATTAACTGCCGTGAGGTAGGACGTAAGAGGTTGGCGCCATGTACGCTAATGTAAATTCTGGACTTTAGAAGGTTTCGTTCAAACAATAGTACCGCTTTCATTTACGAAATATCAAAACGAAATTTAAAACACAAATGAACAAAGGCTCAATGCATGTTCGACTGGAATTAGTTTTTAAAATAAAGTTTCTGAAACTGTGTTATGATGTTGTAAATTTTGCCAACTTTGAGAGTGAAATGTAAGAGTAAATAATTTGAATTATAAGAAAGTATGTACTCCCAACGAAACCTTAATTAATCGTTTGTATTCAATTTAATGCAAAAACATAATAAGAAAAACGAAAATTTCTGCTGTTTGTTTTATTTGAACAAATACCTTACAACGGCGGAATTTGCATTAGCGCATATGGCGCCACCCCCTTACGTCCTACCTCACGGCAGTTAGTCGGCACCTCTGCGTAAGCCCCCTTAAGTTACCCATCTGCTATATATTAACTTATCTATGAATGAGAATTAATTGTATTAGTTGCTCCTTCAGAGTATATACGTGTTGTGTAGTAAATTTTCATTTATTATTTGTGAGAGATATACATACATACCGAAAACAAGAATGTACTTAAGGCATATATATGCGTTTTACAAAAAAATCATAAAGTTCATGTGCGCAATATGGCGCTATTAATAATAATACACGCTGGCACAAACTATTCCAGACAGCATGTGTGATACGTGATGTTATATACACATTAGGTCCGGTAGTACCTATGGGGTCTCGATTGCTCAGTAGATTTAGGGTGGTGCGCAGAGTGAAATATCTGGTAATGGCATTGGCAGTAGGAGGAAACCGAGGCGAGAGGAAAGCAGGCAACAGGGTTCGATAGCCGGGTTGCCCGCTATATCGAGCGAGGAGGACTGGCGCTCTCTTCAGCTCGCCTAAAACGTTTACACTGGGAACCATTCACAAAATTGAACTAAAAGAGAATTGGTGGTGGTAATGGTAGTGCTATAAAGGCAGATGGGGAGGGGAAATCGACGCAGATTCGCTGGAAACTTATAAATAACGAATAAGTTACACGTGGGCGAATTCAATGGAAGATAGTTTTCAACTATATTTCATTTGCGTTTTGTATGAAATATTAAATGGATTTTACTAGGTAATTACACTGGTCAACACATACTTTTTTAAGTTTAATGAAGTATTACAGTAAGTTATTTTTTTCAAACTGATTTTGCAAATACAAAATATTACATCACGCCGAAATTTTGAGGCACTTTAAGTCTGGCATTAATGTTATATTCGGAAAGAAATCTGGTACTGGTATCGCATTTAAAGCTGTTTTAAAGAACTTTTTAAGAATTTATCATTGAAAATTATAAGGATATTGTCCGTCAATTTCTTAATGAACTTAGAAAAATACACAGAATCGTACAACATGAAAATACCAATAGGTAACACCGAAAAAATAGAAATAGCACGAGAACAAACCACATGTAAAATAATAATAATCTGAGACTTGAATACCTAGACGAAGAAATTGCTAATCTTATGGAAGGAGTACGTAAACAAAAACGCCAGAATGCAAAGAATGCATCTACAAAACGTGAATAAGGCCATTCCTAACGTACGCAATCGAAGCAAAGGTTGACACCACAGAAACCTTGAGAACTACAGAAATGAGATAAGACAATACCAGAAGACATAAAACACGAAATAGATAAATCAGAGAAACATGCACAGTCCAATGGTCCCGGCAAAGAAGAAGAGATTGAAACCAACATGTGAAGAGAATAAGCTGCGAAAGAATAGAAGCAATCGCAAGAGATGGAAAATCACCAAGAAGAAAACCAGTAGGTAAGCCTCCAAAAAATTGGAATGATAGCTGACAATCGACGTCCTCAGAAAACGCGCTGCAATACCAGACCATGGCCCCTAATATACGTGTAAGCAACAGAAAAGAATAATTAGTTATCAAATATTAGGTTTTAACAAAAACTTGTTTAAAATATACTTATCAGATTCGCGCTTAGTCCTTTTCCTGTGAACACTGGGGACCGACTATTGAAAAACAATACCAAAGGATGTAGAATACCAAAACGCTTGTTCATTACTTTTGAACACTAATACGTTCACACTATATTTCGGGAATAGCAAATAATAACAAACATTTTTAAATGAAAATGGCTTTATTGTTTTTCGAAATATTCCCCTTGATGATCAATACACTTTTGCATTCGTTCAAACCATTTGTCATAGCAGTTTTTCCATTCCTCTTGAGACACCTTTAAAATATGGTTTTTGAACGATTCAACTGCTTCTTCGGCGCTTGTAAATCGTTGACCACGCAGTTTACCTTTGATATTCGGGAACAAGAAGAAGTCATTGGGTGCCAAGTCAGGACTGTACGGAGGATGAGTCATCAATTCGATGTTTTGAATGCTCAAAAATTCACTTGTTTGACAAGATGTGTGAGAACTCGCATTGTCATGATGTAGAAAGATTCGTCTTTGGGGGTTAGTTTTACGAATTTCTCCGAAGACTTCCGGCAAACAAATGGTCGTGTACCACTCGTAATTGACAGTTCTACGTTGCTCAAGCGGAACAGTGGCCACATGACCCATTCGGCCGAAGAAACAGGCGACCATTTGCTTCGCTGTGCTTCTTCCACGAACAACTTTTGTTGGATTTAGCTCGTCTTGGAATACCCACACGGTCGATTGCTGTTTTGTTTCCGGCTCATAAGCATATATCCATGATTCGTCACCTGTCACGATTTTATATACGTCTTTTGAAGCACCACGGTTGAACTTTTTCATCATTTCCTTACACCACTTGACGCGTGCCTTTTTTGAGCGATTGATAAATTCAGGGTATCCAACGAGAACAAATTTTTTTTACAACTAAGTGTTCATGCAAAATCGCATGTATTGAAGTGGAACTAATGTGCAAGGATGCCTCTATCTCACAATATGTCACATGACGATCTTGCATTATCAGTTCACGCACTGCATCGATGTTTTGTGGCACAACAACCGATTTGGACGACCTTCACGGAATTCGTCGGCGACGGAACTACGACCACGATTGAATTCACTATACCAGCGATATACTGTGGTCTTTTGATGGTGCTTTATCGCCATACAAAGAACTGAGTTCATCGACACATTCTTGTTGAGATAATCCACGTCGAAAGTTGTGAAAAATAATCCAACGAAAACCTCCTCTTGAAATTTCCATTATTTTGTCAAATTGATTTCCTGAACTCACTGTAAACAAAACAAATAGCACTTGTACATCAAAACGTTGTGCGTACTTTTATGCTAAAAAATGTCAAACTTTATTATGGTGTTGTCAGATTTTAGCTATTGACATTAGTGTTGCCAATTCCCGAAATATAAATAGTTCCCCTCGTATACGACAATTCCTAAAAGGAATGCAAAAAGAGAGTGATGAGAAAAGGTCTTATCGTAATAAATTCATTATTATACTTATATTAATTCTTTAATTTCATTTGATCTGAAAACTTGACGAACTAGAAGAAATGTCTTTTTAACATTATGACCAGGTCTATAAAGTTTAATCGAATCTAAATAGTAAGAAACGAATAAATAGTTAAAAACTGTTTACTCTGTTATTAACTTTTCAATTTTGAATTTCTCATATGCGATTCAATACGTGCATGTTCCAATTTAACTTTGTCTTTAATAGATTTGCTCGTGTACTACATACTTCGCATTCTCTATCTCACTGTGTTAGTTTAATATGCGGAAACAGAAGTGAGTTTGGAAATATCTAGGTAATCGTAATAGAGCACATTCTCAATTTTAGAACATTATTTTGGTAAATCATTACTGTTACCATAATAATTAGGTGCAGTGGCAAGACTGAAGTGTTCTAAAGATTCCTACATTTGAAATATAGCATTCCTGTGAATAGATTATATATAGAAGACGAATTTCTAAGCATAAATAAAGGGACTTTAATTTGTAGTAAACTAAAAACAAAAAGTTCTTCTTCACGTACATACATACATATGTACAGTTCTTTAACAAAAAGGTTGACAATGTACATCTTTAATTTCTACACTTATCATCTTATATATCATAGGGTTACAAGCAAAAAGCACTAAGTCTAAAAACAAGTTTAGGACTTATGAGTAATTTACTCTTAACAGAATAAATGATCAAAAATAATGTTGCAAAGATGAAAAAACGTTTTTCCAAATTATTGACTAACTGCCTTTTACTTGTATAATAACCGCACGATTTCATTTTAATGTTGTCTCGTACATTTCTAAAGCAAGATCCAATCACACAAATATCTACTTATTTAAATTATATTAGGTAGGACAAAGGACTTCTGTACTTCAAACTATTTACTATTCCTATTTACTATTTATGGTAGGATATCTCGGATTCTCAATATTTTCTAGAAGAAAACATGGAATTAACCATGGGAATAAACTAAATTTATACATTGCAGATAGTATTAAATCAAAAATATCTTGCTTGCGTATCAAAAATATAAACATATACTGGTATAATTAAATACCAGGGAAGACTTTTACTTTCTTATACGTAGTATAAGGAAGTATTGTGATGGCGAAAATTTTCAACGTCGAGATTTTTGCAGATGTCCACGTTTTGAAGTCCTCTGATAGGTACCAAAAAAGTGGCTTTTAAAATATATATCTGTGTGTGTGACCACGATAGCGGTTAAACCGCTATAGATATCAATTCCAAATGTTGTATTTACGTGTAACCTCCCTCTTGAGATCTTATTAGATTTTCAGTAAATTCGCCAGACCGGAAGTAGAAGTTTACTTCAGTGAAAAAATCGAATTTCGCCAATATTTCGTCAACTACTAAGTTTAAACAAATTTATATAGAATTCATATTTACTCAAAATTAAATCTGAGAAGAATTTTATTATGAAAGTTTTTTGAAATTCCTACCGGAAGTAGATCTTTTACTCTTATCGAAAATCAGTTTTTTGCAAATATTTCCCAAGACATGCTTTTGGGACGAGTAGATTACGAGTATATAAGTATTTAGAACTTAATTTTCAATATCTTTGAATAAAAAAAATTTCAAAATTCGGACCGGAAATAACACTTACTCTTATCGAATATATATTTATGCAAATATCTCGTAAATTATGCATTCTATATATATTTATCAAGAGCACAAATATATTTAGAGCTACATTTGAAATATGTTTTGTATAAAAGAAATTTCAAAATTCGGACCGGAAGTAACACTTTTACTCTTAGCGAGTAGCATTTTCTTTCGAATATTTCGCCAAGTATGCATTCTATAGAGATTTATTAAGAGAATAGAAGTAGTACAGTAGGATTTTGTTTATTTTTTCAGAAGATAAAAGTATTTAAATCTTAATTTAGAACAACTTTTGTATAATTTGAAACGCATACACGTACCTATAAGAAAGTTGTGTGGTGGCCACACCTCTTTTTTGTTTCGATGTAGCAATAAAACTATATGGAACTCATTTGATAGGGTAATATTAATTAGAATTATAGAAATATGGATACATTTTTAAGGTTACAATCTACTACATACATGGATTTTTTTTTACGTATTACCATACATTAGATGAGCTTTATTACCCCAAAAAATGAACAACATGAATCGAATTATATAATATTTTCCAAAGTAAGGTATTGCATGAAGAGGTGTTATTGTTCAGCAAGAATTCTCTAAAATGTCAAAATGCTTAATTTTAAATTTGCAAATTAATTATTCTTACCTACTAAAGTCATTACTTTACCAACTTCTGTTAATTAATATGGAATTTTAATGGAATATCATAAGCTGACATATGCGTATACGATAACCTATACTCTATCTCAGGCACGACTTCTAATTTTCAAGAATTTCTTTAACTTCGAATTTTTCCGAACACACATTATTAAAAAAAATATTATTTGTTTATGCGAGTTTATTCAAAGTCTTATCTATGCTATCTGATACTTATATAAAAATCTTGGTATATAGTAAAATATGATCCTAGAAAATGCTTATTATCCAGCGAAAAATACATGTTCATTTTGAGACATCCTAAATGAGTCATTCCCCTATATTGCTATTATACAAAAATGCTACTTATAGGCATATTCTAGTTTAACCGCCAAAATTAAAATATTGCGTTTTTGATTTAATCACAATTCATTTAATGGACATTAAAAACTATTTAAAAATTCAATAGATTCGGCCTTTACTTGATGTAAATCCATATTCCAATAGAAATAAAAAAACACAAACACTTGGTTCAGATTTACACTATATTGTTTTTCTATTGAAAAACTATTTACTTTTAAAATTAATTATGATTCGTAACATAAATTTTGTGTACCCTATATAAACTTTTTAAAAAGGTAGTACTGGTGGCATGTTTCTAAAACAATTACTGTTAAATAACAATACATTTGATTGCATCATCAAACCCTTGTGCATGTAAGTATGCTTTAAGTATGTACGAAGAAAAGTAGTTGTGTTAAGTAAGTTACTAAAACGATTAACAATGAGATGAAATTAGGTTACCACGGTGAGCTTGTTCATTTCACTCTTTCGTTTTAAAAACCGCTTACCATCATAATTTTACACCATACTCGCACATTATGTGGGTCAAATTAGATAAGACATACACGCATACTGTGTGAATGTAGTTCAAGTTTGCAGAAAGCGAATATCGTAACGACTTTTGATGTTGCGGATGTGCCATTCGATGACTGCTAATTGACCTAACGGTAGTTAGGTTCTCTTTCATCACTATCGGATTTTATTTTGTGCCATTTAGGTCGTGTGATCGTGTATACAAAAAACAATCCTTTACTAAATGAATCGATTTATCATTTCCGCTATAAAACTTAATAAGAAATAAGACAACGTTTATTGTATGCACACACTGCAGTAACCAATTGTGTCCAAGAAGATTATCTACCTGTCTAGTAATATTTAGATATAAATATAGGATTTTCAGTAATTAGAAAATACAGCAACATTTTATTTAAATAATACAAAGGATCTTCAGGCTACAATTAAAAGTACAAACACTGATTTCATATATACTTTCGAGCTTATTGGCTCTCACCGGCTTGATGTATGGTTTCGGAATGATAATTTCATGCATTTATAGGATATACACAAAGTGTTGGCTTATACCGATTGCACTAATATACTTAACTACAAATTTCAACTTAATTTACTAATATTAAATAAATTCCCTAATATAGTAATAATAGTAATTCAGTTTATTTGTCCAACAGATTACAAGATCCACACAAAGGACAAATGCTAACATTAGCAGACAATATTCTCTACAACTCTATACATTGGATTAATACATACATAAATATCCAAATATTATAATTAATATTAACAACAAAAAAAACATATATAATTGTAAATAAATATACGCAGATATTGCAACATCAGGAAAATAGACTAATAATAAAAATAAAAAATCCAGAACAGTCAAAAAAACATGCAAGGTTTATTCACCAGCACCACAGCAAACATATAGATTTTATACAAAAAATTGTTTAGCACACCGAGTATCTTTGGCAGAGGACTAAAATACTAAAATTAATGTCACAATGAGAATTTATAATATGGAATTTCGACACTTAAAAAAATGGTGAGCAAAGCGCTATGTTAGTGCTTGTTAATGGATTATAGAAAGCAAAACTTGTCGCGAGGAGGAGCGTGGAACTAAACACTGGAACCTCAAAAGCAAATCGGAACAGTTCACGTCATTATGCAGCAGTCTGTGAAGAAACTTCACACTAATCAACAAACGTGTCTGGCTACCAATGAGTCCATATCAAATCTTCGCAGTAGTAAAGAGTAATTCGTACCTTTTCGATGGAATATGCCATCCTCTCCCATTGTTAATTGAAAGAGTGCGCTGCAGTCTTTCGATAGATAATTTATGAATTTGATAAATAGAACTCCAAATTAAACCAGCATATTCAAGCTTCGAGCGTAATGTAGGCTTATTATCAAAATATACTCCCAGATTCTTAATGTCTGAAGAGCGAACCGATGCCAATTTGTTAATTGTGTAGCTGTGCATTATCGGGATCGTTTTCCTTGTATAACTAACCAATTGACACTCAAATTAGAGTTATTTTCCACACATCAGGTAGTAACATCATTGAGACATAATTGAAGCTAGTGACAGAATTAACACTTGCAAATATTTTTATGAAAAGCAGAGGACCAAGATTGGACCCCTATAATATGGAACTCCCGATCTGGTAATGAACATTTGAGATTTGTATCCGTTATAGTATACATATTGTGACCTATTTTGTAAATATTATGTAACAAACGAAATGAGTGCTCTACTGAAGTCCAAACAGGTTCAATTTCTTGAAAATAACTCTGTCGTTAATGCGGTCAAAAATGCTTAGAAATAGAATAGAATTTCGTGTACACTAGATGAAAGGCCTATATTTAAAAATGACAGTATCAATGTATATAGAATATCCTCCTCCTCCTAAAACTGCTAACCGTTAATTAATGTATACTGTGGTATCAGCGATACATGCATTTAGCCCACTAAAAAGAAAGTAATAACTACAAAGTGTAAAGTAGTAGTATGGGTCGACTACAACTGGGCTGACTAGACTAACAGTTGGGAATAATTTATGTTTTCTTTATAAGTTTTACAGAAATGCTTCGACGATCTTTCGTATATCTTTTATGTGACTGAGTTTCGCGTATTTCACGTTAGCTTCGACTGCGGCAAAAATAACTAAGCGATTTTAAATCGTAGCAATCAGTGAACGCTGCATAAAACGTCAGTCGTTTTGTCACAGTTGTACAGGTTACACCTTAGGCATTCATTATGCAGCGTTACAGGAACTAAGAGCGAATAGAACTAGTTCAGTGCTATTATGAAAATAATTCAAGTTTTGTGTGCGTGCAAAAAAAATTTCGAACAAAATATCGTAATTGTCCTTCTCCAAATTCAAACACCATTCGCAATGTAATATCAAAATTTTCCATTACTGGTTCAGTGGGAGAAGCGTGCCATATTGGCCGACCGCGTACAAGTCGAACCGAGGTAAATATTCAACATGTATGGAACGATGTGTGGAAACGCCACAAACATCCTCACGGCGCCGTGCTCAATAGTTACAACTTAGTGATCGTTCTGTTCGTCGAATTATGAAACAAAATGAAATTACTTATATCCCTATAAAATTCAAATAACGCAGTCGATACTCATTACAGGTTATGAAAATCGTCTAGCATGGAGCAACATGTTTATAAACTTAAATAACGACATTAATGGTTTCCGCACAAAAATTATCATGAGCGATAAGTCACATTTTCACTTATGTGGACTGCCCCAGACAGTTTCCTGTGGGGCTATCTAAAGGACAATGTTTCAAAGGCAGGCCAAAAACGCTGGAACATTTGAAAAGGGATATTCGCCAAACAATTGCAGACATGGCACCTGAGGATTTGGATAGAGTTATGCTAAATGTGGTTAAAAGAGCTGAATCTTGTCGTGATAATCACGGCACTCATTTAAATAATATAATTTTCAAATAATATGTAATAATTTACCTAAACCGTTTATTAAAAGTAGACATTAACTATTTACAAAATATTGTATTATTTGTCATAAATATAAATGAACTAAATCGCTTAGTTATTTTTGCCGCACCCTTTATAATAATCTTCGATTTGTTTATGTAGTAGAAGTGCACCAGCCATGCGTAAATGAGTTAGGGAAGATTATGTCTAGCATATTTTCTTTCTCTATCTGACACACATTGTATAGAAATGTCAAATAATTATGTACAGCTCACAGACTGAGACCTGGCCGATGAGATGCCCCTCCCACAAGGTGCGCAGTGATTCCATATAATATTAGGATAAGCACGAGCAGTCTGGAAGAATTGTCAAGCGCTACACATATATGCATCTCTTTTCAGTATATTACAATTTCTTATCTGCATTTACTCGTTCGTCCGGCTAATGTATGCGATGATGAACAAATGATATCATTTCTTTTTTCCGAATACTTTCTGTCACGTACTGACCTATAAATCTGCGCGACTTATAGGTCGAGGTTCCTCCCATCGGCCAAGACTCAATGTGTGTACTTTATTTCTTTACTTTGAAAGTCTTTGCTAAATTTAGAAAAATTTATTGTTATCCAAAAAACTTAAACTACACATATATCTATGACTCCATTATTTCATTTTTGTATATTATAAAAACCAGATATTTCTACTAAACGGCAAAAGTCATCCACTTTATTATTTGTACTTAACAAGTGAAATCAGTTCAATATATATATATGTATACATTAGAAACTGCTACTTCATTCTCTTCTTTCACTCTTTGTTTAATTTCCTTTTGTTTTTCGTGACTTACTTTTCCGGTGATATTTTAAAATGACCTAGATATAAACTTTACTAGATTAATACAGGAGATATATCAAGGCCAATCTAGGTGTTTCCCATTAAACATAAACGAGGCTAACTAAGTAAATGGAACAGTAACATTCGTGTTCGGAAATATTTTTATACGTTTTATACAATAAGAAGGAAGGATATAGCTCTTTTTATATTCGATTTCCTTCAGCTTTCAATGTTTTAGAAAAATAAAATAAACTGTCACATATTTGCAAAGTCTTATGTAATGATTCTCGTTGATTTGCATATTAAATACATATTTATATTTTTCTAACATTACCGGCAATGTATATCGGAAATGTAATAAATATTAAGGATATATTACAGGAATTTCGAACAAACACGGCTCCTGCAAGACAACTAGGAATAACGGCAGTTTACTTCGTAATGTTCACAGTTGCCAGTTGAGTCCATTACAACGAAATATAAATATCTTAATGCGTGTATCGGGCGGATATCAATTTCCACGAGGAAGTAATCAGACATATTATTAACCATATAACGCGACGGCGCTGTTTTTAGAATACAAATCGCTCTGAATAACTGCAAGAGTTGACTTCCGTTTGCCATGCAAATTGGAGGTTTTAATGAAAATAATTAAAATTACATTTTTGTATTACAAACAATAGTGCACAAGTATTTGTTGTCAGTTATCTAACTCATATTTAATATTTTTGTAAAATTCTACGCGTACTTAGTACAAATTACTAAAAGCAATTCTATGTAAAATAAAGTTTATGTAATGAAACACAAGAGCAAAACTAAACAACAGTAAGTAATCTTCTACAGTTTATGAAGTAAAATTATTTCAAGGAATAGTAATCTTGGTATTATAATGGTATGAATACCACATCTACTCTAATTAATGTAAAAACTCGTTAATTTGATGTGCGTATGCGTATTGCTGTAAGTAAAGATGCTGCAACTAGGTTTCTATGCATCTTCGTTTAAGACATTGAAGGAAAAAACGTTCTTATTCAACACATGCAGACGCCATATTCGCACGTAGAATTATCAGGTGTTATAATAAAGAAATATGTTAATTAACTTCGGCGACTGTGGCTTGACAATAATTAGAATACAGTAAAAATACCGTTTACCACACTAATGCACAAAAAATTAAGTACATATTTCGACAACCATGTTGTTATCTTCACTTGCACTGGAAAAAACCGCGTTGTTTGTACTGCTACTGATGATGATAACACAGTTGTCCAACTACGTATTCATCTTTTTGTGCATTAGTGTGTATTTTGTTTAGAAATGTTAATAGTAATATGTAGGCTATGCTAAACCTTGCAGTATGAGAAAGAACCACAACAAATATGAAACGATTTCCTATTAATGGAGATTTTTTCAACTCATATATATTAACCCCGAGCATAAAGGAATATAAGACGTCAGCCTCCATACTAAAGCGTGATTTATACACTTGACGTTGGTACAGTTCGCAGCTGCAGTTACCGTTCAAAGTTGAATACACGTCAGCTACAGTGCCATTTAAAACCGCGTAACCATGGCACTTCAACATTGAGCTTTACTTCGCTGGACGTTTGAGTGCCTTCCGACATAGCCAACTTATATGTTTCGTTGTTGCCGTTGTTGACGTAGAACGGCTAAACAATCGCACGGCCGCCGGTATCATCTCACAAGATCGGTAAGTTCGTAAGTTACTTGTCAACTGTCCATTCACAGTGCGCACGAATAGAAAGTACACATTCTATTTCCGAAAGTACCCCAACAAAAGCAACGGTACATCTCGGTTAATATTTGATGGCACTCAGGATGCGCGAGGCGTGGCTAAAATATGTATTATGTGCATTAAAAACATAGGTATAGAAAGCAATACAATACGATAGACAAAGTGCAATTAAATTAAATACCGACTCATGTTTTCAAGTGCCGTCTTCAACCCTTCTTATGTAGCGAAATCTATGTGTATCTCTCACGTTTCATACTGCGTTCTCCTTTTTTGTTTTAAAATTGTCATCCACGGAAGTGCGATCAGGTCTTAACCGAGCTATAAGCTATCTATTTGAAACAACTGCGAAAGAAAAATCGGGAATCAACCGCTAGCTACGACTTGCGAGAGTGTCTGAAATCGTGGGGCAAGGCAAGTTGGCCGTAATGGCAAAATCTATTTAATATGCAACAGGCATGTATTTCATACGTACTTTGAAGCTTTTGAAGAACGTAATACGTACCTCATTTATTACACGTAAAATCTGTCAATGATATATGAATAAAATATGTCTATTACACACTGATATACGTCGCTACATGATATTTAGCAGAAATTCCAATGTCAAAATCTAAACATTCCGACAGTACTATGGTAAAAAAAATTCCAAGGCTTGTTATATAAACATTTATGTATTTACAAAATTCACATATTAAAGAGTATTAATTACTGTTCATTTTAATAAAAATTAAATATAATTTCATAAAAATAACTATATATTTTGTAACTATACAATATAAATTTAATGACTGGATATTATTTACACATTAAAAATTAAATAACTAATAATAACTAAATGCACAGAAATTACTTAAGTTATACCAAACTTAGTTAAATGGTTTTAACAACAATTAGTATAATATGTCAAAGTTTAAATAGTTTCAAATTTCTAAGAAACCATTGATAAGCTTGTTGGAAATGCTGAAATGAATAGGTATTTTACGAGTGTATAGAATAGATAAGATACATAAATATTAGTGGTAGACTCTCTTGTGTGCAAACGATGTTCACATGTTTTACAGCCCATGTTTTATAGTCCAAGAATATTAAGTTTTAAAAGAGACTAAGTCTTTGCAGCAATTATTATTAGTATTCGTTAATATAAAGTATATATGATTTCCGATGTTAAGCATCCCCAATATAAGGAAAAGCATCCCCAATATAAGGATTTACCTGTTGAGAAACATTACCAAAATAAACACATAAAAATTGAATATTTTATGGTGCTAATAAGTGACTGTAACCACAATTAATAATGACAATAATAAAACAAAAATTATAATGTTACTCGTCTAAAAATACTTAGAAACACACAGACTGATTTCGGGGACAATCTAAAATAGTTTCAGCCCTGATGATAATATAGAATATTGATTATTCCTGGGACAGTTTACACCCTTTATCACCGTGAGAACGTAGAGCTATTTTAATATCTTCGACGGTTAAAACAGAATGACAATCAGTCTAAACAGTTTCTGTTGATTCGATATATTTTAGCAAGATAGAAACATCAAAAAAATGTAAATATAGAAAAACAAAACTTGAACATCATCATTGCAGTGATAGATTTTTTTACAAAATATAAATATGTATGTTTGATTACGTTAATTACTAAATTATATTAACTAAATTGACGCTATATCACAAATAAACATAATAACAATTTTTTAATTTGCTCTAACATCAATAATAAACTATGATGAAAAATAAAAAGCAATTTAAGTCACATATGGCAAAATTTTAGACGCGTGCCGCATTTTTCGAATAATACTTTTAAGCAAGATATCTAGAAATTCACAAACTAGTAAAAACATGGGAGTATTGTATAGCGCATAATTAATCTATACTTCATATGGAACAAATCATTTTTATTCTTTCAGTGTCAGCCTGTCAGGACAGATCATCCGTCTTGATCATCAGACGCATATGAAACGAGCGAAGTCTTGAAAAGAAGAATTGTGTGAAACGCCTTGTTCAAAATGTCAACTATTTAGAACAAGCTGGTAATATACATTAATCACACATTTTTCAAAATATTATTGGAAAATGACGGCGATTTGTCATGTACAGTTGTTTTAATGACTAAATTATTTCCAAATATCTAATAATTTATTTAAATAAATGTAACAGTTTTGAATAAAAGCACCTATAATAAGCTACAATAATATAAAATGCTTATAAACAAAGTTTTTGAGAAATTAATGAGCAAATTACAAATAGGGCCAAAATAATGGATGTTATACTTCTTTCAACGATATACCGACCCCACTAAATAATTAAAACTGTTAATTTTATTACGGGTAAGTAGCCCAACACAGCCAGCGTATGTTCTGAAAGGTGAAATGCAAATGTACAAATATATCGTATATTGATAAAACTAAATATAAGCATATTTCTAAAAGTTAATTAATAAGATTTCAACATTTACATTTACAAACTTTCTGTTATCTTTTACGATAACTTAATAAATATATAATTTGTATAAATATATATCCAGTATTGTATTCTTAGCATTATGTAATTTTGTTTTAATTCGGCCCTGGTTGGGTATCGATTCCTTATGTGTACATAATAGATACTCATAAACAGTTGCAAAGGTTTGATGTAGTTCTAATATGCAATAACCATATCGAGTGGCTATATCGTTGAAAGAACTATACATCCGGTGACAAGAGTAACTAATTTAAGCTTTTAAAACAAGACGTATGTATGTATGTACAATACAATTAATATTTTAACACTGTCAATTTTTAACAGAGAAATTTTACACATCCTTTTCATTCTAGGAGGGTATTTTATTGTAACATTTAAAGTATTTATAAAATAAATAGTAATCCTCTTGTTCCTAAATTTTTTAGTAAACCAGAGGAAGCTGGCAAACTTTCTCTCAAAGAGAATTATTAAGTATTATGATAAATTTAATACTATGAAAATCCGAACTTTAGACTCTCACTGACCTGCTGCAGAATCTGTTAACATTCAGGTTATAATTTATTATTTCACCTGGCATAATAAATCACATATAATGAATAGAAAATATCAAAATATAAAAAGCTTGTCAGTAAGAAATTAAAAACTGTTACTAAAATTATAATTTTTATTTTGCAATTTTTACATTATCTATCTTGTAAACGAAGCTATTAATTAACAAAAAATATGCGAAATTGACTACCAAAATTTTAACATGATGAATAAACACAGTAACACCGTTATAAACTACGACGCTAATTGACGTTTCTTACATTTGTCCTTATAACAAATTATATTATACGACATTTTTCCTTCCACAAACTAAAATCTATGAAGTAACCTAATGACTAGAGATCCGGTAGTCAGGGGTACATTGGCACAATTTATATGTTATAAATAGTTTTAATATAACCATACATAACATAAATTCTGCCACTGTACCCCTGCCTGCCGATCCTTAGTAATAACAATTCATAAAACATATTATCATATTACTGGATATTAGATTTACAAAAACTATAATTTTCAAATATTAAACTAATGTTAATGATAATAAAACGTATAAAAGAATTACTAATGCAAGGACATTTGGTATAATGTAACAATATAAAATTATGTACGTAAAAAGAACTAAAATCTTAAAGGAAAAATAATTATTATAATAAAGAATGGCCAGTAACTGAATTTTTATAAAAAAAATGTGCTATTAGTAATGACAGTTTTCTGTTGTAATAGAAGTAATAAACTAATAGAAGATTTCCGAATTGACGTTCCAGATATACTAATTAATGTTCGAGTTATATGCTTGATGGTGACGACTAAAAAGAAAATTGATTATTCAAAGTTAATATTGCCATTCCAGTTGTAATTGTATTGTAATAGAATTGCATTGATGTTTTAAAACGTGTTAATTTCCGGTCTCATGAGAGATGGTTATGTTTCGGTAAATACAACCTAATAAATGATTTTATATTTTGTACCTAAATTTATTGAACACTATTAAAAGAGAATAGTTTCTCACCTAATGTATCTGTACTATTTTACTTTCACATGAACTTAGAATAGTATATTATACACCTAGGGAGTGAAATGATGTTTTTTTCCGAGGTGCAGTTTGTAGCCCGAGGGCGAAGCCCGAGGGCTCTACAAAGCACCGAGGAGAAATTCATTCACTCCCGAGGTGTATATACTATTTTTTGCACGACCCAAACGATTTTAATTGAAGAAATCTAACTTTTTTTAAAAATTGTCAACATGACGTTTCCAGTTGTCGAACGCAAAAATCATGCTGGTTCTGATGGAAACCCTTGACGACCGATAAATAAGGGTAGCCATATTGGTTTTTTGTGAATATCGAGAAACTGCCCGTATTTTCTTCGCTTCGTTAAATAAGCATTGGAAAAATGTGTGACGAAACTATTGAAGAAACGGCTTCAAAAATAGTTGTGAATTTATTGCCAGAAAAATCTAGGAAGATCTACGAAAAGTGCTTCAAGGAATTTTGTGATTGGTGTCTGGTAAAAGAAGTAGATGAAATTCATAGCGAGAGTGTGCTCCTGGTATATTTTGCCGAAAAGGCGAAGCATTTTAAGGCTTCAACACTGTGGTCACATTATTCAATGATAAAAGCTACTCTTAGCGTGAAAAATAATGTCGACATCAGCAAGTACTCACGATTAGTAGCATTCCTTAAAAGACAAAATACTGGATACCAGGCAAAAAAATCAAAAATTCTTACTAAGGAGCAAGTTCATCAATTTCTAATAGACGCTCCAGAAGAAAAGTACTTGATGGTTAAGGTAAACTAAAAAAGTTAATGTTTCTAATTTAAGATAATTATACACTATGATTTCAGGTAGCAATGATTATGGGAATTGCTGGGGCTTTAAGATCGGATGAACTGGTAAAATTGACAGTAGATGATGTCCAAGACTTGGGATCAACTATTTTGGTATCTGTAAACAATACCAAAAATCATGTAAATAGAGCATTTACGATAGTCTCCAAAGAAAACTGTGCAATTGATTTTGTTGTTATTTGTAAAAAATATATGGTTCTGCGGAAAGAAAACACAGATCATAGACGGTTTTTTGTATGTTACAGAAATAACAAATGTTCCACACAACCCGTAGGTAAGAATACTTTTGGAGGATTGCCTAAGCAAATAGCTTCATACCTCAATTTACCCAATCCATCTTCCTACACCGGCCACTGCTTTCGGCGCTCATCAACATCTTTTCTGGCCGATTCAGGTGTTGAAATTGGAGTTATAAAACGTCATGGCGGATGGAAATCTGATACTGTCGCAGAGGGATATATTGAAAATTCATTAGTTAATAAGAATTTGATTTCCGAAAAAATTCTAATCGGAAAAGACTCGGAAAAGGAAAATCGACCGTCAACTTCCAGTGGGTCAAATCAAGTGGATATTAATGTAAAAGAAAATCGACTGTCCAATTCTAGCGGCTTTAAGCAACGTGTGATTAGTCCATTAACATCTTTGTTCACTATTAATGGTGGTACTAACATTAATGTCAATATTAATATTAAATAAACGATTAAATTCATAAATTGAGTTGGCTATGTTTTTTATACCAAGGGAGCAAAAGAGTCACTTCACTCCCTCATTTAAGGGAGTGAACGTGCCTATTATGCAAGGGTCGTGCAAAAATAATATTATGACATTTATTAAAACAAACTAATGAAAAATAGCTGACTTTTTTGATTATTTTTATTAACTTCATTTAGTAATTAAATTGATAATTTAATGCATGTGTAAAAAAAACCCATAAGTCGGGATTGTTTTGTCACTTTGACAGCGATAAAAGTTTACTTTAACTTTTATATTGGCAAAAAAGTTGTTTTTTCTGTGACGGGAAAAAAAGTTGACATTTTATCCTTCTTGACAGGTAATAAAATGTCACTTTATCAACCCGGGAAAAAAGTGCTCACTTTTTGCCCGCTTAAATTGACAGATATTTGATTATTTTACAGGTTTCCATTAGCAACGCAGGTGTAATGTCACTTGAAATGTCACATCGATTGATTTTCTGACTTCAATATATAGTATTTACGTGATTTTTTCAATATTAAATCGTCGTTTTTCCCATCACAGAAAAAAATAGTGTATTATACATGGGAAAAAAATTAGATTTTAGCTCGAGGTAAGGTTTATCTCACGACGCGAAGCGGTTATTTACAAATAAAAGAATGTATTGAGAGTGAATAACAGAGAAAGAGTAATGTTAGAGGATGGGACAATAAAAAGAGTGAATCATTTGAATGCTATTAAATTATATGAGCAAGGTGAAATCAGATGTGCTCGAGAAAATGACACAATCCTGTATAAGAATATGAATGTGAACATAAATAACGGTAATTCATAGAAATTATTCTAGTAATAAAACTAAATATATAGTGAATTTATAAAAAAGGATATGACTATGACATTTCTCTGAAGAAATGTTAAATCGTAAATAAAAACATATATTGTAAACAGTAATATAGGTTTAAAAGGCATACTTTAATTCTTGTATGTGTAGCCTAAGTGTTTCGAAGGCACTGGAAGTGGTCCTGTGTGATTTAAGCACCTACAAGAGAAAAATACAACGCTAATATTTGTTTATAGCATTCTACAAATAGATATATTACCTGAAGAAATAACGTGGCCTGAAGACAGGGAGAAAGTGGTGAAGGCGACAGTTCTTCAGAGCATGGACTTGGCAAAGAAGATCCAACGTTTTTCCCTTGCTTCCAGACCGATGGGCTAATAAAAGAAGAATCATAATACAGTTAGCAAACGGCAAGAGGAAGTATTTGACGAACAGTGAAAAAAAGCAATACATTTATATATAGATACAATGAAGGTTTATATTGAAGAGGAAAAGAAGAAAACGATACACTTACCTAAGATAAGAAACAACAGAATTGTAAACTTCAATAACAAATTGTTTAGAAGCGTCGCCATTGTTGCGCAACTGTCAATGTGGTTCGTGTGTATTGGAGTGGGAGTGACAACTTAAAAAGGACGAAGAAAAATTTTACTGTGAACATTTTTGAATGATGCCAACTTAAAATTTGAATGAGAGGGCGCTAAAGCAACGACATTCTTTTGTTTGTATTCTAGGTTACTAAAGCACTATGTGAGAATGTATGTTTTAGTAAAATAGTGACGGCATCGTATTAATATATTTAACAAGAATAAATTTTGTTTTTATAAAGTTTAAAAGAACATAGTGAATATTCATTTAAACTTCAATATATATACTGGGGTGTCTCTAAAAGGTGCGGAAAAAACGCTACCACACATTTCTGAGGGCAAAATATGACGATATAACCCAACTTACCTCAGTCCAAAAGTGGATGCTTTCGGAGATACAGAGTGTCAAAAGTTCAATTTGGTTTTAGTTTTTTATAAATAATTTCTGTAATAATTGGTATATTGTCACAATATTTGGGTAGGGGGGGTTTCGTGGGGTAAAAAAATTAAATCTGCTCTCATTTTCATTGCAAAATGTAGAGGACGCCACCTGCGGCATATTGTATCCATTTAAAACGTAATAACTTTTTTGAGACACACTGTGTTTAACTTTTAAATAAAAATTCTTATTCTCCAATGTTTTTACCTAGAAAAGGTATACCTGGTAGGAGTTGATTGGAGCAGCCGTTTATGAGTAATCTGGATATAAAAAATTCATTCCGTATATGGACACATATGCTTCTGTAATTTGGGTGTTATTCTTGTGGCAATTCAATGCAATGGTGCATCCACTTTTGGACTGAGGTAAGTTGGGTTAGATCGCCCTCAGAAATGTGTGGTAGCGTTTTTTCCGCACCTTTTAGAGACACCCTGTATATATATCTCACCTATTATAAAACTTATATATTGCGTTTAATTTCCTCACCTTATCCCAAACAATACTAAATAAGAGAAAGACCAGAGATCAAGAAGTAAATCACTGTATAAACTCACGAATAAAATTATAAAATTTATGCTGATACGAACAAATCGATAATGAAAGTGTTACATTATTTGTATCAATTAGATAAATAGGTATCACAGCAGTATGTATCAAACTTTATATTTATCAATTTTACGATATATTTATTAAAAAACTAAAAAAAAATTTTTTACTATTTATATTAATATTTGTAAACATAGCTTTCGATAAAACAGAGTTATCAAGTGTATGTAGGTATCGGTTTAGTGAACTGTATGAGATTAAAAATGTTTTTCTCCAAATTTATGAAAATTAGTGTAAGGTCAAAATGAGCAAATTGAGTAAAAGAAAGAAATCATCGATTGTATATTATATTACACAGCTGAAAAATTGAACTTAATTTCCCACACAGTGAAACCGAAGCAGCTTACACGGATCTTGAAAGAAGAACGCTACAAGAAAAGTTGCCTGTAAAAATTGATGTTGCCGGTTAGGTTAGAAAAGAATACGTGTTTAGCCCGGGTCGCTGAACGAGAAGCAGAACAAGAACCATGGACAAGAAACGGCAGCACCCAACGGCGCACAGATCCCAGGCCGGTTTATAATAATAAGTGCTGCATAATTATTACTATTTATATTGTGTATTACCAGCGTTCACGTACATGCACATATTATCGAAGTTGTACACAGATTGTCCTAGAAATTTAACCGGTATTAAGAAGTGCCTGTTTTTTTTTCAATGCTAACGACGGGGCGGATAATTCACCTTTTTATTATTATCATTATCGGACCCCATTATTCCATGCAAACATAAATCGCAATCAAGCTTCTTGCAACAATGTAACGTTTGTTAACTACAATGTAAGATCGAGAAAAGAGCACACGCACAATATGCATGTGTCAAGTAAAGCAAATGGAAGAAAACGAATTTTTGAAAATAATGCAGAAATTTATCTGAATAACGCCTATAGCATGATGTATAGTTCACGCCTAAGGGTTTCAATAAGTACTTTATTGCGGTCTGTTTACACACGGATTAAGAACCAAACCGTCAGTCGTCTATTAAATAAAAGGACTGTAACAGAAAATATTAGGGGCTATTGTCATTTATATATACTTCCAATTAAATAATAATCATTTTAACGGTTCGAAGATTTACTGATGAATTATCTTGATTAATATACTAAT
The DNA here is from genome assembly GCA_963170755.1 of Amphimallon solstitiale. Taxonomy (NCBI): domain Eukaryota; kingdom Metazoa; phylum Arthropoda; class Insecta; order Coleoptera; family Scarabaeidae; genus Amphimallon; species Amphimallon solstitiale. The sequence continues at coordinate 106,173,689 of OY720680.1, forward strand.
ACATATATTGTAATATAATTTGCTTTTGTTAAAATCCAGAAATATATTAACCTGAATAATATTACTGACCTGTCATTACCGTAATACACGAGTACATTTACGCTGAGGCTAGACGGGCTAGACTGACTCTCGTTTAATCAGGGCAACAAGGATAGATAGCAGCTGTACTGCAGTTTGTATATTGCTTTCTCGTACTAACTCATACAAACTCTCGGTGTCGTCGTTTTATCTTACAGTAAACTGTATCCGCAGCTTGACGGCAAGCACATGGTATATGGTATGTATAATTGTATATATAAGGTGTGCAATATATGTGTCCAGTTGCGAGGAATATTTTGTTGACGAAGGTATTCTATTTTGTGTTTCAAAAACTGTCCAAGATGTGGAGACCTTTGGTGCGATACAGAAGAGTATGAAGAACATGACGATGTTGATTTATCGACAGAAAATAGAAATTTTCACGACGACAAAAAAGTAAGAGTTTGTTTAGGAATTCAGGCTAAGCAAATAGTTCTGAATGTTTACAATAACTTAAAATCGGAAAATGACGAATCTACACCTAAGTCAGCTATTATAAAAAAAACATCAACGTTAATAGAAGTACCTTGTGGAACAATTTACAAAATTGTCAAATATGGTGTTCAAACAAGGAAATGTAGAATTGATAAAGGATCCTAAAGGAAAATTCCAAATTGAGAAGTCGAAAGTATTCGTCAGATAATTTGTAATATGTATAGACAAAACTAAGTCCTTACCTTGTCAAGTTCAGGACAATCCGGAAATTCAGTGCCCCATTACAACATTATGGCAAACGCTAAAAAGGAATGGTTTTAAATACGTATCACAGAATTGATAAACGGCGTGTCATCATGGAATCGGAAAGGATACGGAAGAATTGCGAATATTTTGTTAAATTAGTTGCCTCGTTCATTACAGCTGACTCCTGCTTTTTTTCTTGGACAGTTTGTATTCCTGATATTTCTCTTTTTTTTATTGAATTGTACATATGATAGCTTTTGTGACACACATGTATATCTATATAAATTAATATTTCCGTTTTGATATCCAAGTAATAAAATACTTCTTATCTGTTCAAATTAAAATCATTTTTTATACATATTATTACTTGATTATATAATAAACAATTTATATTACCAAAATAAACGTGATGAACACTTATTGTTAGCCCTATCAAATAAAAATTAATACTGCTCTGCCTTCTCTTGAACCTCACCGTGTCTAGTTAAAGTATTTACATCTCAAAAAGCTATTTTCTTATATTTCCGAATGAACTATACGTGTTTAACCTCCCTATCATGAATAATACTTGCGGGTGAAGGTTTTATATTTATACAACGTAAACTGCCACTGATTTAAGGACTGTCTTGAACTCCAAATTGTCACTCGCAACTCCTATTGGTATTGTAGCTATTAGTTAAAATATGTATCTATGTATAACAATCATAAATATAAAAAACAACATCACATTTAGTTTCGTACATTTTGCTACGCTCAAATAATTTAAAATTAGGAGTTAGTGATTAGATCTTCTTCAACACCAATAAAATTATTTTATTTAAGTACAATTTTAATATGAATTATTTTAGATCGGGATTCGGGAAAAAACGTGTAAGCTTCCCTTCTGGTAATAAATGTAGGGTTCAACGGCTGTATTCTCAGAGACCGATGCAATGTTTTTGATATTTCAGCCTTGGAAGTAAGAGGCAACTTGTGAATAGACCTTCTGAACAGATAAGGGTGACTGAAGAGAATTTTGGTATCCGAAAGGTAATCTCTCTCATTAATTGGTACTTAGACTACGACCATTCTCTATTCTGTATTAGTTTAGTGTTATTCTTCTCAGAACGACATGAAAGCTTCCTAAATTTGGACTTGGGGAAATTTTAAGTGTATATATATTTAATATTTCATTATTTCTAAGTATGTATTATATACAGTTAATTAAATATTAAAATAAATAAATTTGTATATAATCAAATTTTGATATTTTAATTCTCCTAGCAGTTCTGTTTGTTTCTATAACCCCCTATACTGATCAAGATTATTCTTATTTCTTTCATTTATTCTTGTAATATCTCCATCAATAAGAGATTTATTACTATTATTACTATTGTGCTATTGTAATAAAATGTGCAATGTAATTGTTCTTGTTGGAAGTAACTCGATGTATTTAAAATTTAAACAGTATACAGCAAAACTAAATTTATAAAAAAAAAATAATTCAAGTACAAAAAACTGAAATAGCTTTATCATCATGGAAACTCTACGTAAATACATACTTATATCAACTATAAAGTGTATTAATTTGCATTACCCTTGATTAGTATTTTTTTATTAAGTAGAGTTTTTTAAGTATTTTACCACCAAAAATAATCAATTGACTTCACCTCAACAATCATATTTTACGAAAATCTGATCAACTATTTATTAATTGCACTCACATTTCAATAGAATACAAAAGTATTTAGAATTCAGTTTGAAACAAGTGTTGCTTACAATTTTTCACTTAATTTCGATCAAAAATAACACTTTTACTCTAATCGCAAAACATTTTTGTGCAAATGCATTGCATATTTTGGAATAAAACTTTCCTATACAAAAAATGATTCGGGAGGTATACCTCTTAGGTAGAAATGCGTTCTGGTAAATTATGCATCTACACTGATTTATTAATATTATAATTATGATTGCTTTAAAAGTATATATTATCCGAAGATGATATTTTACTTCGCCACAAATTAGTACCTGCAGTTTGTTGTAACTATACAGGGTGTTATAAATTAAGTCGGCACTATTGCTAAGTTTGTTATTAATGAAGCTACAGTATCGGTTAAATTAGCAAAGTAGTAGTATTTTGATCGTGAACAATGATGGCAGAACCGAAAGACAGTTGAACTTCTAATTTTCGCGCTTTTTACGAAAGTTACTATTTTTTAAATGGAACACTCAGTATATTTTTGCATATATTGAAAGAAGGAATTATTTTAAAAAAGAAAGCCTCCATACATTATTGACAAAAAATGAAAGTTGCCGCAGTTATCCACTATTTTGTACAGCAATTCATATCAATAAAATCAAGACGGCTATCACTAATGACAGTTAAAATGCACAAGGGTCATTTCACGCCATTTCATCCAATAAAAGAGTGAAGCCAAAAAGAAATTATATAGTTTCATAACTTGGTCCCAGAAACTTGTAAAAAAAATCATAAAAATCTGAAGTGGTTGATGACATAACCACTTCAGATTTTTGTGATTTTTCTTAAAAGTTGCTGTGACCAAGTTATGAAACTATACAATTACTTTTACACATACAAGTACTTTCCAAGATATTGCAGTTCAAAGTTTATGGCAAAAGTGTGTTTTAGTCATTCCGCAGCAGTCGTGTAGCTAGCAAGAAAAACATTCATAACAATGTAAATTACGAACCTAATCTTTAGTAAGTTTTTTCTGAAATAAGCAGATACTGTACAACATAGTTTTAGGTATTGTACTGCTTTGAACCATATTAAAAAAAAATATCTATATGTATTTTTGAAAATTTTGAGTTAAGTGAAGAAAAGTTTTTCAAAATTAGAGATGGAGGTGTAATTACAAAGTCAATTTTTTTTAAATATACATACATCGAAGTATGATCTAAGAGAATGTGGAATAAAATTAATGGGACTAAAGGGAAAAAATGAAAAATATTTACTTAAAAAACTTGAAGGACCCTGAAGGTGAAATTTCATATTACTCGTAAGTACCCACTGACATAACCCGGCAAGTTAAATTTAGATTCTATGGAGGAATATTTACAGTCTCGAGAGACTCTAATATCTCGATCTTTCATATCAACGGCACAATCACAGTATTTAAAAACACTAAAAATAAATACAGATTTTAAAAAAGCTATTATGGTGCTAGATTTCAGCGAAAACTATTCCTATTTAATTCAAGACGAAGTACAAGGCTACCACTGGCTCGAGATAGCTGTTCAGGTTCACCCACTAGTTATCTACACTCGCCCTGAAGATTCAGAAAATATAGTGGCTTCAAGTTTTATGTGTATTATCTGACGATTTAGAACATGACGTAGCCCTTGTGTATCAAACACACAAAAAATATTGCCCAGTTTTTAAAAGATCACTTTCCAAATGTAAATGACGTGAAGTATTTTAGTGATGGTCATGCTGGACAGTATAAAAACTGTAAGAAATTTTTTAATCTTTATAATCACAGCCAGGACTTTAACTTGGACTCCGCATGGACATCTTTTGCAACGAGCCATGGGAAATCACCTTGCGATATGATTGGGCGGACAGTAAAGTGCTTAGTTGCAAAAGGAAGTTTTCGAACTTTATTAGAAAATATAAGGTGTCTTTATAGAAACTGAAAGAGTTAGTGTGAATGAAAACTTCACTTTATTTTATTTTTCAATTTCACAGGAGAAGAAGTTCCCACAATAAGACTTCAGATCTCTGCACTAACTCTTCCATAGCATATGTCCATGACAATCACTGGTTTTTTGGAACTGTTGTGTCACGAATAGGAAGATAACATTCAAGTGAAATTTATGCTTCCCTTCGGACCAGCACCGTCATTTCACTGGCCTTCTAGACATGACATTTGCTACGTGCCTTTAATGTAATAGCCAATATCAGCACTCCTGTTACCAACGGATCAGGCCGAGTCTATTATTTCCCGGAAATATAAACTGAATTTGTACAATAGCAATATTTACAAGTTTTCAGCAAATCCCGTCACTCAGACATCACCCCTTTCATAAGTTTCTTTTTGGTTTACAATTATAATAAATATGGGTTAAAAGTAGTATTTATTATTTTCCGAATATAACACGCTTATAGGCAAATACTTAGTATGTTCGGGTTTGTAATTTAAAATGAAACTTTTTAATAATAAATATACAAATATGTATTAGATACAAAAAATAAACTATGTATCCCGGCAATTATAAATAATATAAAACATAACACTACACAGGATATGTACATATACCTACTCTTTAACCAAATAAATATTATTTCTTTCGTATTGATACCTATAGATTAAAAAATAAGTTTTTTTTTTAAGTTTGATTGCATAATACAGTATTTATTGATTAGTGAACTTCCATTTTCATGTAAATAACATTTTGCTTGATATGCATACTTTTTTGTGAAGCAAACATTGATTATTTTCATTTTATTTGTTTATCTGTTTCGTTAATAGCCATAATGAAATAAATAAATTTAATACTCAGCATAAAAATATTGATTCAACTTTATTCTTTCAAAAAAAATCATTTTCCAAGTCGCGACCTTTTCTCGTTAGTCATTCCATTGTCTGCTCATTTTTCTCTTTACTGGAGGACCTGACAGAAGCGTATATCTACACGTTTCAAACATGAAGGCACAGATAAGGTCTGATATACATAAGAATACGTTCGGAAGTCAATGTTGTGGACTTGATACTGCCGGGTCTCTTATCGTATCATGACAACGAACAACCGACGTAACTCAATACAATCGAACGAAAATTATGACGTGACGTTCTTTGATCTGCGGAGGTCATTCATCAATACAACAGCAGCAATACGAATGTTCTACGAATGCCGTACATCAATTGGTTAACCATCATTAATTATTTACAATCGCCGGTCATATACTCCTTCAACAATGGCGATATTTATCTTTATCAGGTATACGAATAAACAATCGCGACCGCCATCGAACCTTCAGGAAAACAAGAACAATGCGTACTTTACAAGTATACACATTCACAATAAGAATCCACATATTTATTGCGAATTTGTCCTTCTGGTATTGTTGTTGAGATAATGACAGTATGATATATACGTCAGGAATATTCATAGTATAATAACAGCTCAAACTACAATTAATTTTAAAAGTAAACTACAAAAAATCATGAAATTGTTAAGAAAATATGAAATGTTCTTTGTACCTCTGCAATTATTATCTTATTTATTATTTTCTAATTAGGTATACTCTATAGCCTGTCGCAACATTAACATGGCAGAATAACAATATTACATATCTTACAATCTTTAGTGATCTCTTAATAACCTAATTTCTGATTAATTTGATTACACTGTTAACTACTATTTATTTATTTTATTGCAGTTATCATAGCCAGAAAGCGACAATTTGGCAAAACATTTTCAATCTAAAAAAAAAGCAGATTATTATGAATGTACAGTTCGTCTAATGGATCTTTAGACGCACGTAATTATTTGATAACATAAGCAAAGATTGTCGGTCAGTCTATCTATCCTTATTTAATATCGGTGTCGAATATTCAAGTGCGGAAAATACATATGTCTGCAATACAAATCATATGTAGACTACTGCATTAATCAATTGAAAAATTAAAAAATGTGAAGTTTATATTAATGCATTATGTATATAGTGCTTAACTTGAACTGGAAGTACCTATTTGATTCGTACGCATAAAAATTGATGACGTGAGTCTAATGATCCATTAGACGAACTGTATATAATTATTTTAGTAAAACCATGAACGCTCTGCTATTCAAGGAGCAAGTAAGGCTTTAGGTTGTTCAAAACGTAGTATACATAGTATAAAAGAGGAACAGCAAATAAGTCAACTATCAAATACAAAGAGACAAAGAGACCAAGAAATGTACAAAGTACATACCCTACTTTAAATACTGTTCTTGTTGCTGTTAACAATGATAATGATCTGCCTAACTTCACGCGGCTATCTTTACACAGATGGCTACATAGATATGGTTTTGAATTTCAAAATGTGGGAGGGAACAATATTCTGACTGACAGAAATTACACCATTAGGTGGAACATAAATACTTTGAGACATTAGAAAATTTAGAGAAGACGGTATAGTTTATGCCAACATATTCATTATCTACGTAACATGTATTAGGTATTTTCAGATGGAACTAATGATATTTACACTACTATTCAAAATTGTCGACAATATTTCACACAAGTGCTCAGTACGGGTTTTATAATCACCTAGGAATAGTGTGTGCACATGTTACGCACTATATTAAAATGCACAATAATAACAATACTTCAAACACAAATATATTGAACAAATAAGTGCAGAGGGTTATCGGAATATAACCGTAAATAACTAGAAGAACTTCATTGGCTATGTAAGAGATATTGAAAGCAAAATGTTGACAGTGGATAACTTGCAAGACGATGTTGAGGAGTTCATATATAGTGATCAGGCGGTTAACCCTGGAGTGATTCAAAAATAAAGATGCATAATATGTGTTGTTATTGTTAATCTTTTCATAAATATTTTCATGTATTATTTAAGCTGTTATATATATTTATTTAGCATTTTTACTATTAATTATAAAGACCAATTTATTTTTTAAAAATATACTTTTCTATTTATATATGATAAACAATATCGGTCCGGGAATTGACCCTTGGGACACACCATTCCTAACAGCAGTACGTACACTAGATTGCGACCCAGTCTATACCTAGTATTTATGTCAGCTGTTTTGTTTATTGGTACAACTTTAGGCATCTTCAATTTTTTTAAATTTGGAATTGAATTATATTTTACATGTCAACATTTTCTGTGGTAAAATAAAAATATTACTAAGTATAATTAAGTAGTGAAGGACAATCATCAGTGCCGTATACAGAAAACATTTATTCAATAATAATTTTTCTTCTTTTTCTTCAACCAGGAATACAACAACAACTTTGTATTCGATTATATTTATTTCGACAAATTACAAGGCGCGACAAACTATCAGATAATAATGTTGCAATTATTGTGCTAATTGACTTACAAGTTATTAAGGTACCTACATGTGATTAAAAAAAAACATAATTAAAAATGTCAGAATTGAAAACTGTCCAGTTAGAGAATATAAAAATATCCTAATAATAATGTCAAATGTCATAAATAAACGGAATTCAATAATAAGATTTAAAATTCATTGATTACCAAAGCTATAATATCGCTTAGTGTACACATATGATTAATTAAATTCTAATTAGCATTTAATATTTACGGTTTTGGAAAATCCATTGTACATTTTTTTATTATTGTTTTTGATGGCGTAGTGATAGTCTGGAATCGATCCCTCCCTGACAAAAGAAGTGAATGAACTGGGTATGGTAAATAAGTGTGTGCGGAAGGACACGTCATGTGATCAATACTTTTATATATGGATGCTTTCATAAATATTTGCTCTGTTTTCCCGGTATGGTTTCAGAGATTCTTAAATGTATCTTTATAAGCAGTTATTAATTTGTTCGTTAGTTGATTTCTGTTCTAAAGTATTTGGAATCTTATGAAAATTTTATTCTGTATGTAAAATTCTGTGTAAAATAAAATAAAATTTACAAGAAGTGAAAACGTGAAATTTAATTTCCATTGATGCAATTAACTTTAAATATGCCATGTTTGTATAAAATATATAATTTTTATGATTTATACACTAAACTGATGTTGTTCGTTACTCAATTGATTGATCATAAAAAATTGTGGTAATCCATAATCCCTAACTTCTGTTACTCTCATTTTTTTATTTTATTCTATGTAATTGGTTAAAACGCGTGATTATCGGAAAAATATTGCGTGTTTTATAAATTATCTTGCAGAAGTTATAATGTAGATGACATTCTACTGTAATACATCATGTATGGTACATAATTTGTAGAGACGATTACAAATACGTATGAGTATATCGCGTTGCAAATTATCATTTAATGTTAATCACAGCATGGCGGTGATATTAGCAAATGGTTCTGAATCTGAATTGGTTCTGTTATCACATTTCGTTAATGCGAATTTCACGATCTTCAATTATCGTGGAAATTACTTTCTTATAGTGCATTTACACGCATATACTTTTTATTTAGAATGTATGAAGTGTTCATCTATTTATTCTTTTGCGACTGTATACTAACGTCGGAATATTGAAGTCTGGACATGGAAAATTATAAATAGGCACGTTTTATATGTATGGCATATCATAGAATCTTCCTTCATGCATATAGGCTGACGTGAAAGTACCTTTTCCACTTCATGGGCAACATCGAGAATTGTAGCATTATGTCTGGTTTTAACCAATTTTTAAATTTTTTGGTAACTGGTGCAATTTGGCACATAGTAATTTGTGTCCTAAATCTACTAATACGCACATCACCGCACGCAAGATTTAAATACCGGGTGTGTAAATACAAAAACAATGCATTATACTCCGAAAATGCCAAACAAATTATGTGAATTGGTATATATTATTATATAACTTTGAAACCCTGCAATGTATAAATTAAGAGATTCGTTTTCACCGATAACACAGGTACTAACCGATAAAAACGCCTTGCTTCACGATATATCATCAATAAGCTTTCTCAAACCTCTCGTGCAAATAGGTACATTTTTTAGTTCTTTGCATTAATGTTATCTTCAAAAATGTATCTGATGTTAGACGCTGTGATGTCTTAATAGTGTTGACAAATTTCATTGTTTTGAACGACCTGTAGTTTATAAACTTAATTTGAAATAACTTTATTATTAAAAAATCGGAAAGCACATGTATATGTGGAGTACAAATCTTATAACTATTGGCTTCATGGATGCCAAATCATGCTACAGTTATTTTCTGATATTCTTTGTGATCAAAACATAATCTATACAAGTGTTTATATATCATTCAATTCATTCATTCAAACACTATATGGAAAGAATATAATAATATATATATACAGGATAAGTCATCTCCGCGGGTAAGGGCACTATATCGTATTTAAAGAAAGGTGGCAAAATTATATCAAAAACGACAATAGCTCTGTAATAGTCACTTTTAAAGTATTAACGTCTTACATGTTTTTGATAAGCAATTCAAAAATGAACTAATATACAGGGTGTTCCATTTGTAAAACGTGTCATGTAATTTTAATCCAGTTTTCTGCACATGCAATTAGTAACTGAAAAAAAATATACTTCTATTAAGACTAATACTACAAAAAAAATGTGTCCATCTAATAGGTCGTTTTCGAGAAATATAATTTTATACAAACATTGAATTTTTCAGAAAAATGGGAATAAGTCGAAAACTTTAGACTTTAGGCCTATACTACCTTATTACTTTTTGACTAAAAATTATACGGGGAATACAAAAATGTAATAATATATAGGGTGTTCCATTTAAAAAACCATAACTATGGTCAGACACCAAGTTATGGAACACTCTGTATAATACAAAATATTTTTAGAATGTGCTCCTAATGAGCAGCTATAACAAGGAAAAAACTGTTTTGAAATATCTTTACTCGTAAAAGCATAATCGGCCTTACCCGCGGAGATGACTAAATGATATACCTGGCAGTAAAAATACAAAAAAAATGAACTTTATGCAGATTATACTGTTAGTATGCGTGTATCCAGGACTCGAGAACAACTACAGAATCACACTGCCACTGCACTGAGTGAAGTCATGGATACACAAAAACACCGAGATTTATTGTATCTGCAATATATAGTTTATTAGAATTTTCTTTATAGATATGACATCTGCTCGATTTGTATTATTGTAAAGCTGAATTCGACAAGTTATATAAAAAGATTAATGTAGACAACAAACGACTTCCTTATAATTATGTCCACCCTAATTAAACAAATATATCTTACATAACAGCTATATCAAATCAACATTTGAACGATAACGTTGTATGATATGTTTCTTACTTTGGAAAAATTTATCGCGCATAACAAAATACGTACCCAAGCTAAGTTGGGCAATTATGAATTGAATAGTATTAGCGAAAATAATAAAATATAGTGAAATATATTATATATTGAAAAACTTATTCCAGAATATTAAATTATTTATTCAAATATGATAATGAATGATTTTGAAGTAGAATAGTTTCATTCTCTTAATGTTACAGGAAATCTTAGCAAATTTCTTGGTGCAATTACACTTGAAAAATATTTAATGTTCAAACATGGAATTCTTGTCAATAAAATCTCTAAACGACAATTCTTGGTCTGAAAAGTCATCGATCTATAAAAATTCTTCGCTACAAGGTTGAATCTCGTATTCTGCAATAATGAAATGATCTTTCCTTCTATACTGCCAACTTGGTAGAAGCCATCAGCTGTCGTTTCTACGTGCGTACAAATTATAAAATATTAATTTCTCCGCAGAAGCAGCGATTTTTCGACACACGAATAATTGTCCTGAAATTAATATTCTGTTAAAACTAACCGAATCAAGCTGAAGAGAGTCAAGTAGCTCAAATCCGGTTGCTGATCGTTCGCCGTGGCAAAACATTTTTCTCTTCTGATTGCTGGTTAAACTTTTTTTCTATTCCGGTGCTATAAAGTTCACTTTACGACACCCGTTTTGGTTGCATAAAGTATTACTTTATCGCACGCTAATTTAATTTTTTTGAAGTTGGTGACATAAAAAATGGAACCAAATCATATTTAAATGTCAAAATACAAGTCTTTAATCTCACAAACATGTGTAAGAAGTTGTACAGAGAATAAAAAACACAGTTACGAACATTTTATTTACGCTAGTTTTTTGATGCTACTATTGAAATTTACTTCCCATGTTGAATAGTACAACTGTTGTGGATGTATTAGGTACCTACACTAGACAGTATTTGAGCAACCTCAACCTTTTTCATGGTGGAATTATCAATGTAACCTTCGGCCACTGCTGAGGATTTCCATCCTCCATGGCGCTTAATTGTTATTAAGTCACCTCCACTAGTAGCCAAGTGTGTCACACTGGAACGTCTAAAGCAATGTCTAGTGAAGAGCTCAGGATTAGGTAAATTTAAGTAAGTAGCAATATTTTTTGGTACTTTTCCTATGGTATTAATACCAATTGGGCTATTCATGCAAGGTCCATTTCTATATTGCAGGAAGAATCGTTTATGTGTAACATGGCTGGGACGAAGTGAATAATATTTTTTAACCAATTCAATCCATAATCTTTGTGTTATAATAAATTGTCTTGGAACATAAGTTTTAGTTTTTGGCACTGCAACCATTATGACATCATTTTTATACTGTATATCATCTAAAGTCATGTTCGTTATTTCTTCACAACGACAGGCTCCATTATATAATGAAGTATGTTTTATTGTCAGCTTCTATTATAAACTGGTTAATATGATCTATTTCTAAAATCTTGGATTTCTTACGCTCCGTAGCCTTCAGATATTCTTTTTAAAAATGCAAGAAGCCTAGAAAATTGTGAGATATAGTCGGGTCGTTTTCGCAACCGACACGGCAAAAGTACGAACTAAAAACGCTGATTCAATACCACTACAAATTCCAATCAACCGGAACAATTTTAGAACAATAAAATTCAACCAACTAATTAATATTTTAGGATAAATAGCTACGGCTAGTAAAATAATATTACATGAAAGTCAGTTAGAAATTAAATATTATAGATATAATTATTAAATATTACTTTTCTATATCAATATTTTATTTGATACATGGCTATTCTGAGCATTGTTGTCAGATTTTTATTTTCACGGAGCGTATGACACTTGACAAGCGTAGCGTTTGACAAGCAGGTGACTAGTATTCAGTACAGCGTTTTTCGAACAATTACACATGAGACTTGGGCTACCATCACTCATATTGAACAAGAAATAAAGACGTCGTGGGATAGGGAAATAGAATTTGATAAAACAGATATTAATCCAATAATATTTTGTATTAATGATAGCGGTAGTAGCTACTGTGAAAGTTATTAAAGTCAAATATATTGATCTAAACCAAATTATATACGAGAAGGTAAGTTTTATTCAACAGAAATGCTTGGTTTTACTTGTAATTGCTTTATGTTATTTAGAATAATCACGCAACTGATAAAACGAATGTAGCTTATAAAGGATTGGAGACGGATTAAATTCAGTATCTATATCAAAAGTCAAAGATAGATTTTGGAACCTGTTAATATATTTGTTCAAAATGCTTCGGCAGAAGATTACGATAGTTAAAATAATTTGTACTTATATTGATCAGTTGAAGAAAGAACTCTGTCTAATCGAGGAAGTAGATGACTCTAACTAAAATAACAATTGTTTGAAGATCACATAAGTAATACTGTTTAGAAAATTTTCAAATTTAAGAAGGTATAACCATATTGAATGTAATAGAGGAATGGTGGATGATTGATTTCAGAATAAAATAATGGTCGAGTTTATTAATGTGATAACAAGATAAGCGTTTGCATAGGGGGATGCAGTTAAAACATATTTATGTTATATTATTTTTAGTTTTTCTAAAATAACCATTGTATATTTTCTGTATGAATTTTGTAATTATTTATTGTTATTAATGGAATTAAGATTATATAATTTCAAAAATATGTGATAGTATTGTAATAATATTAATGTAGTACATTATAAATTGGGATAGTAAAAATACTTGTTCATTATTGTATTATAATTTAAAGTTGCTTGGTAAGTTAAATTCTGATCAGTAGTAAGATTCAGCTTACGAATACTCAACATTTGAAATACTTTAAAATACGTTTGAATTGTGCATTAAATATAATCTTAAACAACAACAAATTTATACTAGTTTAAAGCTTAAGTAAATAATAATGATGTGTTTAGCTTAATCAAAAATGTTTGATTAGCATGCAAAAATTATGTTGTAATCAATGATATACCTACGACAAATGTTTCAAACAAGTTGCTTTTAGTACAGCAGTGATAATGGTAATAATCATAGTGTACAGTAAGAATCTGGCAAACAAATGTTTTTATAATTAGTGTAATACTTTTCTTACCTTCTCGCCGTTCCATGTAAAAATACTTTAATTTTGATGCATTTAATGGAAAAGCAATAGCACTATTAGTAAGGATACTGCTGTACAACTGTCTTTGCTACTAAATATCTTTATTGTCTGTAGTAAAATTAACTCGAACATAATTATTAAATACATTCCTGAATGTTTAAATGCATTTCAAAAGTTCAATTTTCTCTGAAAATCTAACCTTTTTTATATTTATATCTAATTACTAACAACAGACAAGTTCATACAAATATAAAATAATCATTATATTCTTCTTTTCAATAGTACTTAAGCAAAATTATTATCAAATTAATAGTTACATATTAGAATTATTGTCGGTAGTGCTAAAACCACAAGTCTAATTGATCATTTAGGGTTATAGTGTCAAAATTAATATTACTTGACAGATCAAATTTTGCAACGTCTCAAATTTGACGCCATTTTAATTTTGGTGGCGCATGTCGGTTGCGAGAGCGATTCTAGTATATCTATACTTTTATAAATATTTAAAAAACAACGTAACATTGAATAAGTAGACCACAAGGACGATGCCTTTTTATGTTTCTTTCTTTGTCAAAATAAGCAATTACTACATTTTCCGTAATATTCACAATATTATTTTCTTTACACCAACTTAAAAAGAGCTGGTATTGCTTTTCATAAATATGTCGAGACTTTGTAGGCAAAAGATTTTCTAAATTGTCTTCTGCTTTTTTGCGAATCTCTGGAGGCATGCAGTTATTTATTTCTTCCATTTTGTTGATAATTTGAAATAAATGCAAAATCAGGCAAAATTTTAAACAAACTGGCAAGTCTGCCGATATTCAAATATTTAAATTGTTTTACTTAAAAATCAGAGTAACCAATTTCAAAAAAACAAAATTTCTAAAATGTTCGAACAAAACATGTCTCTCATTTTAATCTTTTTTGAACTTTCAATAACCGAAATAGAAAATATAGTATAAAATACACGTTCCATAAGACAATTTTGCGCACTCGCCTAGCGGCTCGTTTTCTAAACTTGAACGCGTGCGCAAAAATCGTGTCTTATGAAACTTGTATCTTAATATACTATTATCGTTTCATTCTATACTCAATTGATGTTTCCCTTATAAAATAAACCTCGCGCAAGCGCTCGGAATATTTCCATAGCATCATCAATTTCGTATAGAAATCGGGAAAGTATAATTGAATACCTATATGAAAGCGCTCTTATAATATTATTACTGATTATTTTATTTTAATGATAATAGGTACCTATATATTTTCCAGGATAGGTATATACCTTTCTGCCACAATTAATATTACTGCTTATTTAAAAAGTGCTTATGTTAAAGATACTCATAAAGGTAATATCAAAATGAAAAATCCTGAAAATATATTATTTTGAATAAAAGTATAGAATAAATTTATATCTAAGTAGTATACTCTTAGATTACTTAATCCCGCTCAAACATTAACATATTAATTTTATGTGAATTCTACTATATAGCTTTAACTAAATCAAAAACACCAAAAGGCAAAAAACATTTTTTTCAGGGAAATGCTATTAGCTAAGTTGCGTAAATGTTTGCAAATCACACAGACACACACATACATACTATCCAGGTTTTCGACATCCTTTGAATCATGTATCTGCAAACTAGCATTTCCTAACCGCAAGTGATAAATACATAATCACACCCACGCGTTTTTTCGCTAATAGTTACGAACAAAGTCAGCAATAATTCTAGGTAAAGTGGCAGCCTTCGGAAGTTTGTTGTCTGAACGTTCACACATAGGCGTGTAAATTTGAGCAATTAAACAGGATATACCCAGCGATACTGTATATTTCGACGGCACAATCTGGAATACAGGAATAGGAAGAGAGCGAATGGAACGAAGTACAGACGTGGGTTCGATAACTTTGTACCTACGTTTAAATGAGAAAAATAGCATCGGCAGACACCTGCGGACATTGCAAAATAACTATAACTCATTGCTGACTAGTTACTTTTACCCATACTTACATGGATGTCATGGCAAGTAAAGTGGTAATTATAGAAGTAAACGCCTACCACATACATATCGGTTAAACATATTTAATTATAAACGCATTAGGAAGTAATAGTTTCGCTGCTCGCATAAGAACAATTATTTTATGGAAAATAATACTGTTTGAAAATGCTAAGGTAAAAATCACCCAGTCAGAAAGTGAAAATCGTTTAAAGTTGTAATACGTTCGAATCCACGATATAGTATAATAATAATAATAATATCATTTATTTTCGAACAGCCAAGACCAATTACAGGACAATTTACAATAATAATTAATAACAACTAAAGAAAAATACGGTAAAACAGAGAAATACATATACACATATCTATATCTCCATGAGCAAATAAAATGGAAAAAAGAAAAAATGGAAAAGTGAAATATATAGTATATAAATCTAACATCATAACACTATTTCACAAAAATGGGTCTGGATAACGCCTATTGAAATTACGAGCCATCTGAGTTAAAGGGGCTTTTAATAAAATATTGGTGTTGAACCTAGCCACATGAACAGTTTCAACCGAGCGCGTATTGTATGCAGGTACAGAGAAATTCATCTGCGAAAGCAAATAAGGTGACTTCAGGCTATTTTGTAGAATATTAAAAAAACGAGAGCTGTAGCGCTAGTTGCTATAGTCTGATCCTCTCGCTGGATATGTGCCATCCATTTCATACGATAAATATTTCAAAGAACGCTTTTATACATGCTCAATCGTTAACTAAAGATAAGTATGGGATACCATGCAACTGATGCACACTCAAGTTGGCTTCTAACAATTGTATTGTATAGTGTATTTAGAGCAAGCATATTTCGAACGCCACGACACAATCTAATCAGGAATCCCAGAGACCTGGATGATGCACGGCATATGGAATTGACATGTTCTGAAAAGGATAAACGATTATCGACGAGAACTCCGAGATCCCTGACTATATCCTTACTTGCAAGAGGAGTACCATTGATATGATACCTGAACACCATGGGATTACGCATCTTTGCATAATATAACTAATGCAAGCAGTTTTTGAGAAGGAAAGTGACATTTTATCAACACGTGTTAGTGTTAGTGTTTTTCTATTTTACTTTAATGTTAATATAGGCGATCAATATACCTATATATGTTAAAATAATTAAATAAATAAATGCAACACCACTGCGTAGGCATACATCCAGCTGAAGAAAGTCAAACTGCTCAAAACGTAACATTTTATTGTGCAAGACTGATGAAATTGTCATTTTTAAACATTGAATCACCAGCATTGATAGAAATATATAAAACATTGGACATAGCATCTTCTTTTAATTTAATGCCTAAAAACAAAACAAAAATATGCCTAATGCATTTCGTCGCAAGAGTCAGTTAAATTACTTCTATCCAATTTTCAGCGCAAGTATGTCAGATCACAGCAATCAACATAATTTATTGATTTATTAATTCCGTCAAATATTTGAGAAAACATGAGATGGTCGAAATTTTCAAAACTTTTCAAAAGGTGTTCTTTCAAAAATTGAGTTACTTCGACTTTTACTTGGTGATGGGATGGTATAAAAATATAAGATAATAATCGTATATATTTCTTCAATCTAGTCATAAGCATGTTAAATAACAAATGATTTTTCTAGTTACCAGAGAATCAAATACTAATCATATAATCATCATAAATATCATAATAAATGTACAACAAAAATTAGCAGCATCCCATGTCTTCTGATATGGACTAAACACATATCCACTTTCTAAAGTAAGTTTTCATAAATAATTAAATTTAATAAAAAAAATAATGGTTATAGTCTATAGGTAATAATGTTCAACGAGTAACTACTCCCCTAAGCGATGTCAATAGCTTATTTAAAAAAAATAAAATAAAAACAAAGCACACAAGAATAAAAAATGAGGTGTGACCACCACACGACTTTCTTATACGTATGAGCGTTTCAAACTATACAATTTTAACATTTTTTTTACACAAAAATTATTCAAAATCCTATTCTAAGTACTTCTATTCTCTTAATAAATCGCTATAGAATACATACTTTGCAAGATATTCGAAAAAAAGTGCTATTCCCTAAGAGTATGTGTTACTTCCGGTTCGAATCTTGAAATTTCATATATACAAAAAATATTGCAAATCAAGCACTGAATACTTTTGTACTCTTGATAAATATATATGGAATGCATAACTTACGTCATATTTGCAAAAAATCGCTATTCGATAAGAGTAAAAGTGGTACTTCCGGTCTGAATTTTGAAATTTTTTTTATACAGAAGATATTGAAAATTATGTTCTAAATACTATTATACCCGTAGCGTACCTGTCTAAAAAGCATGATTTGCAAAATATTCGCAAAAAACTGATTTTCGATAGGAGTAAAAGACCTACTTCCGGTAGGAATTTCGAAAAACTTTTTAAATAAACCTGTTCTCAATTTTAATTTTAGGTACATATGAATTCCTTATAAATTTGTTTAAACTTAGTAGCTGTCGAAATATTGGCAAAATTCGAATTTTCCACTGAAGTAAACTGCTACTTCCGGTCTATCGATTTAAGATCTCAAGAGGGAGATTATACACGTAAATACAATTTAAAAATTGCTTTCGTAAAGCAGCGTTCATAACAGATAATCGCATGCTTCCAGAGTTTGATGCCGAGGATGAACTGCCAGCCACTATCAATCAACACTTTTAAATCTGCAAAACGTGTTCGTCGAATTAAGTGCTAAAAATTTGGAAGAATTTTTAATTATTGATGAAGCGGTCCACACTGAGGATCATGACATAGAAATTGAATTAGAAAATGAAAATGACACTGTGGAAGTAAAAGACTCGGTGGACGAAGAGGACGAAGTCGATGACCAAGCCCCTGATTCGATAAAATCATATGATGAGGCACTGAAGCAAATTGCCCGTTTGAAATGCTTTGCAAGGGATAACTTTATAGGATTTCAACATTAAAAAAAATAGAAAATCATTTTGAAAATCATCAGTTAAGAAGGAAGCAAGCCAAGTTTCAACAGACAAAAATTAATATTTTTTTCAACCCTTGCAAATTTATTTTTAAACTTTTAATATATGTATGTGCATATGTAGGTATAATACATGCATACCTACCATATTAATATTTATTATTTATATCTACATACTTCCAAATTTGTAAGTTTGTTGGTATAAAAGCTATTTATTATAAATGCATCTACGGAAATACTGTTTTTTATTTATTACCTTAAAAATGCATATGTCAAAAAGCATTTTTTTGAACTATCCCATAAGCGGACATCTCCCATAGCCGGACGAAAGCACCATGAGTATCCGCTTATTAGAGCTTTCACTGTAATTCATTTTATTTCGATTTTCCTTATGCCAAGTAGTATGTATACGTGAACAGAGTTCGGCTGAAAACGAATCCCTGCGAAACACTTCCAAGACACTGATAATTTTTCAAATGCAGATCTGTTCCTCGTTACAGATTCCGTTATATATATATATATAGCAAGGAAGACAATGTTATACTTATCTATAATATTCCTTACCAGCTTATTAATTTCATTTGCAGATTTTAATATATTTACCTATACCTATCATTTCAAACATCAGGTACGAATATTTTTTAAAGTTTGCATATTAACTTCGATGTTAATTCGTCTTATTAATGTAGATAGCTTCAAGAGTAAAAAAAACAGCAATAATCAAAAAAAAATTAAAACCTACAGGAAATAATATGTGTTAACGAGCACATATACTTAACGGGTGTAGTTACTACTGTTTGCATCCTCTACATAGTAACGTATTCTAGACGCTTACTTCCTGTTTCAAGTTCACATACGCTATTTCATAACCACAACTGTTAGATAGAATATTCTTTTGGGAATAATATAAAATAAGTATTTTCTTAATTTCCCACATATTAACACATAATTTGATATCTAAATTTTTCCATTTGGACAAGTTATACAATAATGATAATACTATATGTGCTGCTATAGAATTTCTCGTAATCCAATTAGCAAAATATAATTACGTTTCATAAGATGTTATTTAACCATTCACTTCGGATAACCTACGTCTAACTTGATGATAAAAATGCGTCTTTTCTGCGTACATTACTGATGGTTATATAAAATTAAGGATTTGAACAAAAATACATTTTGAGATTGCGCAACGTCGTCTTTGCCGTCATTAGAGCTAGTATGTATTCATTTAGTTGGAAACGTAACGATTTACATGCACTTAAATTTATGAAAGAGCGATATTTCATGAAACGTACATATTATGTTTAATTTCTTTCAGATTTCACTTAAAAATATCACCATTACGTACTCACTTTGACACGAAAGTTTGAAATTACGACTAAATCCGGATAACAGAATATAGTGATATAGTGATAGTTGACGTTTGTTTAATTTATCGATTTAGTTTATATATAATATAATATAAAATAGATATTGTTAATCTTATAGATATTTACCATTTTTATACACAAATGAATCAAATTAGTACACCCTTAGTCAACTTGAATACTAATAATTACCAATACTATATCTATATCAATCTACGTACATATACGTTTAATAAATAGCATTTGTTAAGTTCAGATGTCACAAAGAGTCGTATGTTTCACGGCCAACTGGATATCACGGCCACATAATGGGATTCTGCTAATCTAGAAATTCCGTCCTCTATCTGGCTCCATCTGTCCTAAGCGTTATAAACCATTTGGTAATCCTAGAAAAACTTTGAAATCACGTGGTAAAAATATGTAATATGACTGGATTATACCGAGCCCAGATAACAAGTAATTTATTACTCAGTTATTGACATTTGACAGATTTGACATTTACTTTGTATATTTTACGACTTGTATTTCTACTTAAATTCTTCTGATACTACAAACATTCAGCTCTTTCCTTTAAAGTGCCCTACATATTTACTATAATATATTTGGAAGATACGGCGTCTACCAATAAAAACTGTGTGTAGTTTTTCCAAGATGTTGTGATCATTTAGTTCTTAAACAGTCTGTGATAAACGCAAGTAATGCTCAAGGCACTTCAGAAAGCGAGCATTGATTATCCGAAATGGAGTACAAGAAACATTCTTGGTAAAAAGCCATAATTTTGTTTTTTGATATTTGTAGATGTTCAGAGGGAATATTTTTTAAATTCTAATGTACACATTGCAGGGAAGAAGTGAAGCAGCATTGGTATATGTTATTTGGTTATTAATATTAAGAATAAGTCTGAATATGTGAACTATAAGGTATTTCAGAGTTGGTTTAGTATAATTTTTTTCTACTCCCATACTTTAATTGTATTATTAGATATGCCGAACCTGTACTATAATGATGTTCATTACGATACAGATTTTCATTATGTTACAAGTTTATATCCAATAGGAATACCGATTTTTCATTACGATACAAGTTTATATCCAATAGGAATGCGACGTTTCAATATTCAAACAATATTCAATATGGCGACTGCATATCTGACAGATATACAAATTAAATAAATGTGACAGTTCTCTGCAATTTACAAGTAAGTACTTATAATTTGTGCTTTTTTGAAAATATAAACGGTAAAAATGAGGGATAATGACAGTGAAATGTAATAATTGACTCCACCAGAAATTATGGAACAAGCCTTAGTAGCCACGAACAATTTATTACCAGCCAAATTCACAAAAACGTACGGAAAATTTTAACCTCAATTTATGAAATGAATTGTTCAAAAAATATGTTTTATTATGGGGTCGTAGAAAAAATAGTGTATGCAACTCGCATTTAATGGCTATTAAGACACTCGTATTCATTACAATACTCGGCTTCGCCTCGTATTGTAATTCTCTTACTCGTGTCTTAATAGCTATCATTAAATGCTCATTGCATAATATACTATTAAACAAGGTATCAGAAAAGATGTGGGTTAATTCTGAATATTTCCACATTGTCAATTTTTATATATTGTCCTGTAAAATAGACTTGTATCTGTCGGATAAAAAAATATATAATTATTATTAAAATGCTGTAATTATTTTCAATTGCACCTTTCTTGTCATTATACAGTTAAAAAGTACCAACAAAAAACTGATTAATGTTGGTGCAAAAGTGCTCATGAAAACCGAATAGATTCGATAGATGCAGCACCAAAGAGTGTGTCAGTGTAAGTAAGAAAATTAGCAAATTGTAATACATATTGCCAAAGTGGAGAAAAACAAGTACGTCAAATACCTTCTACTAAAATACAAGAAAGAATGAGTTTAGATAATATTACATTTTCAACCGGTGTTATTTGGAAAGATTCTATATTTCTTTTAATAAATGTATTTGTGTATATCAATTTGTTGTAATATTTGAGTATACTGCACAGCAAAATTAGGGTTTTCTTATGTCTTAACAAGATTATTTAGTTCCGATGTTGTAGAAGAGATGTTTTCACATATTAGGCTTAAAAGAGGTGCATATAATGCTATCGACGCCAGGGCAGCTGAATATGTCAACAGGCACATATTGCGCCGTGGAATTTTACAAGCTTGAAAATCTTCCAATATACAGTTGAATGTATGGATTACGTTATTACCGCAACATTTTAAAAATCCTAGAAATAGGTTTAATATAATGCACTAAACCAAACATCCATTATTGTGATTTTCGTATGAGAGACATAATATAGAATGTAACCTGGAAAATTCATTGGGTTAAAGTATATAATTCATTTTTTATTGACCTATTCGTTCTAGTCCGCAATTAATATTCCTAGTAAATTTATTCAATTACTTATAGGCTATCTTTAAGGGACACTAGTGTTTTTGACAATAATCAATAGCAACCTTGTACTTTTTAACCCAATTTAATTTTCAGCAACACTTTTTTTAAATTTTATCTCGTTCTATTTCGGTATTTTAAAATAATAAATATAAATAATTGTAAAGTTACTGTTACAAGTGCTATTTTAAAGTTTATTTCAATAAAAATGTAGAAATCATTTTATTTTTTGTTTATTATTCTATTACTAGATGGCGACACATAAGTGATCATAGTCTGAGGTTAAACGAATCATTTTAGCAATGGGTATCGATGTTATATTACTGCAATGATAGCGCGCAGTTGTCCATGTATTTTTAAAGAAACATTCAACCAAACAAATTGTGTATATGAATGACGTATGACTGCGCTTAGAATATGATGTAAACATAGTAAAAAAAATGAGGACTTATACTTTAATTAATTAAATCTTTACATTAAAGGTTCTCACGAGGTTCGAGTATCTCTTTATATATTTTATTTGTACATTAAAAAGGATCTAACGCTGCTTCATGTTACTCGGATGTTATACGCTTATGCTTACAAAATTCTGTATTAATATTGTTTATTAAATATTAAATTACCTTCAAAGATTATTAACTTAATTTCCAAATGACAATAATCCGAATAGAAAATTGTACTTTGTCGTCTAAATAATAATTGCAACGGCAAAACTTCGCCTCTCTCGTCGTTCAATCTACTTCCTTCCCTCTTTCACTATAAATGAGTGTTCCGCCCTGATGGGTGCGCCCTAGCGAAAGCTTATATGCAGAACAGACGCGTCATACGGCAGTTCTAAATCCCTCAGTGATATTCCCGTCCACACCCGACGACATCAACCGTTTGGCAGCATCCCTAACTATGTCTAGCGGTCCCTCGAAACCCTCCCCGTACCCTAGCATGATCGAATTTTGAGGTCTCATATTCCCTTTATCAAAACTGCTACAAAGTTTTAAGAGCCGTCGCTCGAGAAGAAACTAATTGAAGAGTAAATTTATTATGTTTATGCTAGTTTAATATTGAAACAAGAGATATAATTTATTAAAAAAACATTTAATAATAATGATATTCACTGTCGTTGTATCATACAAGTTTCATGCTATTTTCGATACCACACTATTTTTCTACTTTGTATTTTTCATCCAAGTTTGGTATGAGATTGGTAACAGATTTATATTACAAGTTACATCCTGTCATAAGTCATATATCATCAATTTATCTTTCGAATTAGTTGGATAACACATCAAGAATGATGGTTCCGACTACAAACTTGTGCTGCTTAAATATATTTTACGATGTAAAAACTCGAACTCGCACACCCGCGGTAGCACGAAGGTAAGCGCACCTGTCTAGAGATTGAGAGGTCGTGGTTCCATCTCACTCGTGGGTAAATTTTTAAAATTAAATGTATTTAATTAAATAATTATCAGTGCAAAAGCAGAAAATTATAATTAAGATTTCCAATACTAAGAAAAACTAATTTTAAAATTTTATAATTCAATAAATTCAGTCAAATAACTGCCAAAGTATTACTAAAAGTTCTAATCTATATAAATATTAAATGCTGTTCGTTAGTAAGGGCATCCACTTAAAAACCGCTGGACCGACTTGTCTGATTTTTTTTAAAAACATGTTTGTAATTTTCCGAAAAACTGGGAAAATTCGGGAAAATCTCTATCAACAGTTTCAGAAAATATGCTCATTCAGCAAATAATATCGGGACACAACTAATAAAACTAATAGGGATCAGTAAACAATCCATAAAAATGAAATATTCTAATTAAAATTGTAAAATTTGTACCTGATATTATGTGGTGTAGATAGAAACGTTAGCTTTGATTCATTACCCGTTGACAGAGTATCATAGATACAAAACAATTGCGCAAGCATATAATAAGAAATAAGTTTCTGGGTGAATATTGCTCTCTGATTAGGCTTGCCAGATTTCTGAAATGTTCAACCGGGACACCGGAATGCCCCCCAGCGTCGTGGGTATTCAATGGCGGTTTTTTAGAGTGTTCTAGAGGGTAGTTTATTCTTAATGCTATGAGGCAAATAATAAATGACAAGCATATAAATTTAAATATTTTATTTCTTACATGTTAATATTTATTTACTTATTTACTTAATGTTTTGGTTTTAATCTTGTAAAAATATTCACAAGCTAATCCGATATTAATTTTACATGTCATCAAGCCTTTAACCGTAGATTCCTTCATCAAACCCCTATCATCAGTCTATGCGTTGTTCATCAAAGACTATTGTCTTTGATGAACAACTGCATGGTGCCGATGTCCCAGGTAAGCAGAAGGCATACTCAACCATCTTGATCAGATTGGGGGCTGCTATGTGATTCTGCTTGAAGTGACCAAACAGCCTGAGCCATTTTTCGTCACTTGAAATAATCATATCTCTGGTAATCTCTTCTTGCTTCCACTGTTCCCAATTTGACTGCAAATACTCCCTAGCAAGCACAACTTCGTCAAATAGCTGATCATTGTTTATTTTTATATTGGGTACATCAAGAAGACTGCTATTAATAATTTCAGCAGAAATTTCGGCGTTTTCCCAATCAACAGCATTTGTTTTGGTCAGATTGACCCATGAAAACTGTTCAGCGTTTCCAAAACTATCCTCACAGAAGTCCAAGCATGCAATGCATCTTTCATAAATGCCATCAAATTCTTCTTTCACACTGGTACGGACTTGCTCATCTAGATTCCTATAGAAGTTCTTTGCGCCCATAACGATAAAGTTTGAAGCCTTTCTTTCTGTCACGTTTCTTTTGAGAGCTTTATGAGCTTCACCAACCTCAAAAGCTGTAGTGTTATATTTTTCCATTACCAGGATGGTCTTGTTAAACAGTGCAAGCTATCCGTGGACAAACCACAAGTAGAGCTCGCCCGTTAAATCAGTAAACAAGTTTTTTATTGTTGATGGGCACATTTCTTGGACTAAAAGAAACGCTTTCAGACATTCAAAAATCTGTAAAATTCTAATAATCCTTTACAGTTAATTATTTTTATACTTTTTTGGTCATCTATAAAATCGAATTTTAATTTTTACCGGGACGTGAAGTAAACCGGCCGGGACACCGGGATTTTGTCTGAAAACCGGGACCGTCCCGGTCAAACCGGGACGTCTGGCAAGCCTATCTCTGATAAACTTTTGGAGGGGTAGCTACAGCGGCTCACAAATTTTAACATGTTATGGTTTCGTTTCTTTTTTTTGTATTTTACTGTATTATATACTATTGTATATTGTATTGTATTGTTATTGTTACTCACAATGTCCACATTTCATTAAAACTTTCGACAAATAAACTAAACTAAAACTGAATAAAAGTAATTTTTACATCGCCGAAAATATATAAAATGAAAGTTTGGTTAAAACTAATAGAATACAATATATAATTAAATATATCCTGGATAGAATCAATTACAAATAATTCAAACCAAGTTAGGTACGAGTATATAAATTAGTAACGTAAATATATAAATCTATACGGGAAATTAGAAAATGTATAGGAGATAGGGATTGCATCAAATGAGTAACAACTTTAGCAAGGATTTACACATAGCATTACCACATACCAGGTTAGTTAAGTAAAATCTCGATATTCTTAACAAATGAATGTGTAACCCGTGTAGAATCCAGGACTATTATTCAAAAAATATACGTCATGTTACAATTATCTTATTAAAGCCTTTACAAACGCGCACGATGAAGCATGATGAAAAATGTTAGAACATAAATAACGCACACGTGCTATTCATTTGGATGTTCTTTGTTGAAAATGTCTAATTTAGGTCAACATGTACGCAACACGCCTAACGCACACGAAGTTGTATACAGACGATCATCTTTCATGAACCTTAATCCGCAATCATCCGGAAAATATAGAAACACATCAGGTATGGACAAAGCCACGGATTCGACGGAAGAAGCTAAGCATATACACACTACCGTACGTACATATATCAATGCGCGAAGTCTGCATAAATTTATGTGAAAATAATATTTAAAGAAGTGGAGAGACATCCACATGGTGAGAAATGTATTTTTGTTATGTGCACATGTGCGTCGGTAAAGCAGTTGGACCGACCCCGGCCCGGCCTGTTCCGTATTATACTTGCAGGCCATAGTAAAACAAAAACAAAACTGGCACCAATAAAAATAAACAATACGCGCGCATATACCGATTTTGCAAGTGATTATACTGTTTCATTTTTTTATTAACATTCATGGACAATAAATACTCACACATATACATAATGAATATTAACTTCCTAATTTGGTTTTAAATGCAAAACCAAAAATTCGTACTTTTATGAATGATGAAGTTGAAAATAATAGGGCTCCATACTAGGCCTTGAAGACCTTACTTAAACTATTTTCCTGAACTTTCATTTATATTTCGGGTTAGTGAGGTTCTTGACGGGCTCTGTTCTGTGCAACAACCCTCAACTCATAACAACCAACATCCATTCATTTTTACGTTACAAGGTCCATGTTAGGTATTCAAGACAGCGGATCATCACCCAACATGCCCAAGAAAACAAATTCTCTACTCAACACAGGCAGGCACTTCTTCTTTATATTTAATATTTAATATAGAGAGTTTTATTTAAATTAAGTTTGAGTTTACGCTGCATAAACCATGCATTAAATTTGTCTAAGTTCGTTTCAGAAACTAAACTTGGAGTCTGTGGCTTGAAACTACACAAAAACACTAAAACACCTTCACCACACTAAAGCACAAAAATGGCTAAATACGTATTTCAACAACTAAGTTGTCATCATCAGTGACACTGATTAAAAATCGCGCTGTCTACACACCGTAGCGTAAGTGTTGTTCTGTTACGCTACGGTGTGTAGACAGCGCGATTTTTAATTAGTGCTACTGATGATGACAACTTAGTTGTTGAATACGTATTTAGCCATTTTTGTGCTTTAGTGTGGTGAAGGTGTTTTAGTGTTTTTGTGTAAGTTCGTTTCAGATGATTCTACTAGACAATTACGTCGTTTGCCTGTATCATCGTCGATGAGTCATCTGGAAACAAAACCAACAGATCCTCCAACACTTTAGGCATGCCATTCATATGGAGCACAAACAAAAATGGATCCCTGGGGGACTTCATATTTAACGTTTTTCCAATCTGATCTCTTCCATTGATATCACTACAGAGAATATGCTCTCTGTCACTAAGAAATGATTTAATACAATCTAAGGCTTTACGGCACACTCCCATATTGTCGAACTTAGCCAGCAAGAATACATGAGGCGTATGTTTTATCTGCAATTCAAACCATTTACTCCATCTTCATGCAACTGGAAGACAGCACGCATAGATGCTCCACCCTTTATGAATCCAATCTGGTTTTTGGCTTAAAATGTTATTCTTATTTATGAATTAAATCACATATTATTTTGTCAATAGTTTTAGATATTTGGATGTCAGAGCAATCGTTCGATAGTCTCAAATACAGATTTATCGTCTTTTTTTATGTGTGGGTTTAATAATTACAAGCTCCAAACAATCCGTGAACCTACCGGGTGTTACAGATGTACTTATAATATGACTTACAGGTCTCACAATACTTCTACAACGTACCTTCAGAAACGAAACAGGTATTACATCATCTCCAACTGCTCCCATATTCTTGATACTCTGGACCACGTGCCATACTTCTACCTCGTTTGGTGAATATAGAGAACAAGTTTTTGACACACATCCAACATTTTCTGTAGGTAATGTATTATCTGTTCTGATATTATGAAAACTGTTTATAAAATATTCATTAATTTCAGTCAAGATCTCGAAGTCATTTATTTAGCTGTCACTTAAGTCATTTATATTAAAACCTTATCTTTTGAACTGACTTACATTGCTTTGAATTTATTACTAGAGCTCAGTATTTGATTTTTGAGACTTATTTGTTTTGATCTTTTAATTTCTTTCTTCATTCTTTCGCAGAATATTTTCTAGTCGCTTAATTTTACCGTGTTAGTCCCTCATATAACTGACGTTTGATGGCCGACACGATTTTAGTTCTTCAGTTATCCAACGCTTATCAGGTGTTCCCGTAACTGTAATCATACTCTTCGGAGCATATTTGTCTGTCATTTCATTAACATATCTATAGACAGCACGAATTTATTTTATAAAGCTAATGACCTTCCGACCACTCGATTTTATTTAATTCCTCATTTATTAAAGATAGTTGTTTTGATAAAAATGACCATGTTTCGACTTTAATTGGTTTAGCAATTGGAGTTCTATTTATCTGAAATGATACTTTTTGCGCTGTGTGATGAGAGAGTGCTGAAGCAATCACTTCACTATCATATTCATTTGTATTTACGAATATATTATCAATATAATGTTAGCAGAAATGCACTTATATCTCCTCAAGGTATTCGATTTATACTAACAAGAATTATATCTCTTAACTTTAAAGCGCTGGATTCAAAACAAAATAGTTGATTGAAAAATAATATAATATTCAAAAATTTAACCGTATCCTGACCTAGCTCACTGTACTTACGCTAGTCGGCGTTTCTGAAGCCTCTATTCATATCAGAACAACAGTACATATAGTTTATTTCAAATTATAAGAATATAACTTTGAACGGCTCTAATGCTTTTATTGCACCACCTTCTGTGACGATAATTATTATCCTTATTGAACGGGTACGGTTTACCTATTTGCAACGTATGAAGATAGTTATTGCCGCAGGTGGTGCAATAAAAGCATTAGAGCCGTTCAAAGTTATATTCTTATAATTTAAAATAAACTATACATATTCGAATGGGTTAACGCACAGGAGTCAAGAACGTCGATAACATCGACCTGGGGCAAACAGATTTTGATTATTTCTTCTACTAATAAATGTACTGAAATAAAAAATATCAGTTTTATGTTTTAAAAAAGTATTGACTCAATCCTGCCGGTGATAATATAACAAATGTTTCTTAGGATTCAGCCAAATTTTCAGACAAAACGAATCGCTATTATACAATATCTCTAATGAATAAATTATTTCACACTTATTTGGGCTAAACTCTGAATCCTCAACAAATAAAGAAATCGTCCTCTTTTAATGGCAGAACTGGTATGAACTAACACAACAGACAATGCGAAAGAATATCTGTCTCTTATAAATAAAATCACTTAAAATATATTTGGATTAACAAAAGATTGTGATGTGATTGGATATTGTTTAAGATTTTAATTAACATCATAATGTTTTCGACAAACAGATAAATTTCTTCATCTCAATGTATACGTTCAAAGACCCCTGGCAGTTATTAATAATACATTATCAATCAGATACTAAGTCGCATAATTTTCAACGTTGTTAACGACGTGACAAATAACCAGAGAAAAGTATTAAGCATCCGTCATGCGAGTGCTCCCCAGAAATGTAACTGTGAATGGGTATTACGAATAGGATATCATTCGGATACCCCTTCCTCACAATTCGTTTCATTTCTATCGTCATAATCGTCACACGGTGAGCCTGTATACTTCTAGATGAGAAGCGATCCTTTTAAAACGAGAGAATAGTAAGTAGCAGTGGCGGCTGTACCGTCGACGGTTATATGACGAATTGTCGAACATGCACTACTACAATAGCTAACATGTAGAATGTAATATATTCAATGACTAATGCCGTGTGTGTAATACACGAGTTTAATTTAAATGACATGGAAGATTTTTTTCTTGAATTGTATCGTCATTAGATTTATCAAGAATTCGAATCAAGAATATAATGGCGTCAAGTGACTGTGAATTATGTAATCTTTAACTCACGATGATTCAAGTAAAATTTTAGGGAGGAATATAATTCCGAACATATAATCTAAAGAGGTTTTCAAAAAGATTTTTGATAATTACTTGAATAGGTAATGAACTTATTGCTAGCAAAAGGAAGTATTCAAAATTAGCATATTAAAGGAAAAGAAGATATCAGTCAGCGTCAATTATCATTTTTACAAACGTGAGTAATCAGTAAAGCTAGTAATATAGATATTTTCACGAAAGTGGCTGATTTCTACATGTTTCAAAGTATTAAGTCATACTTTTTAGCACAAAATGTGATACTTCAATTTTCTTATCAATCGGAAACAAAGAATAGATATAACAGAGGATTCAAATTAATTAAGAACAATGCAAAATTCACGGCTTGATTAGGAAGTAATACAAAAGTCACCTAGTTGGGAAATACAATTAAAGCTCTCTATACAGACATCATCAATAAGCAGACATCTCCAGAACATTAATGCATTCGATTGAAGTGAGCGTACATTACATTAAATTCAGTCATATCGTACCTAGTAAAATACAGTGTTTCTTATATGAACCCACTGTAGAATTGTTATTTCTGGGCATCGCAATTCCGAAAAATGACTTACAATAGTTACTGAATGAACAACAAAATCCGAAGGGTACATTTAGAAAGCTTTTATTAATGGATTTTCAACAGACAATTCATGTAGGTCATTTCCCACAGCATAATTTTCCAAGTTGGGTGATCAAGAACATCTTCTTTAAGAATATTTTCACTGCATATATATAAAAAAACAAATTCGCACTAAATTCGTTTCTTACCCTTTTTCATACTCACACAAATAGTTAAAACTATATTATCAAAGAACAAGGTTTTTAGGTTACATTTTATTCTGAAAATTCACTCAGAATTGTAATTCTTGTTGCCGACATATTTTTGAAAGAAGTATACCTACATATACTATTATATAACAAGTCAAACGCGTTTACAGAATAAACAAACTCATGGCATGTATATGAATTACTTCACTTTAGTGAAACGGCGCAAGAAACAAAAAGTAATGATTAGTGTCTTTGCCCATCTGTTGTTCTCATACGATTAATAATTTCTCTACCAAACTTGCATAATCTCTACAAACCATTGTTTAGATCTAAAAATATGGAAGCAATGACTTCGCTCCGTATCCAGCACTTCGTGTCTAAAGGCCGGAACTGCTGCGTTGGAATTAATAAGTAGAACCTTCTATGGCTTCTATGACTAGAGGCTTTTATTTATTTGTTTAATTAATGTAAAATTACTTAATAAAGAATGGATAATAAATAATTATGCTAATATCATCTCACCACGACTGATTGTATCAAAACATATTAATTAGAAAACTTGTTATTGTATATAATATATATTCAAATAGGTCAGAAACATTTACGACATTCTTTGCATATGTATGTATATGTATAAGTGGTCATACATTCCTTTAGGAATTGTTACCGGTCATTTCTCGTTTGAGCTCTAGCAGCTCGTTTCTCGTGGTGAGTTATTTGTTTTACTCTATGCTGTTGTTTGTCTTTGCTTCCTCGGTTATCCTCCTTCATACATCGCAATCCTGAACCCTACAGCACCCACCCAACCTGTATCTTCCACTTCTTTACATTCTCCGTGACTTGGTCTTCTTACCTGCTTCTTGGTCTCCCTCGTCCTCTTTTGCGTTAGATTTCAACATTGTAACTTTTTTTACTTCCTTGTTGTTTCCCATTCTTCTTATATGGCCGACCATCGGAGTCTTTGCACTTTTATGAACTATTTCTTCTCCTTTTAAAATACCTCCCACTTTCTTAGATCTATAGATTTTTCTTAATATTATTCTCTCAACCATTATCAGCTTCTCCTGATCCAGATTTATTAGGTTCACACTACCGGACTGAATGCTGCTCTACATACCTTAATTTTCGTATTTATGCTTGTACTCTTGCTTTTCAGGATGTCTTTGCATTTATAACAAGCTCCATATCCCCCCTACACTCAGTGATCTATCCCCATACTTATGACATCCTTACTGTTAATTATTACTCCTACGTACTTAAAGTTGTCTATTATTTCAAACTCGTAGTTTGTAGTCTTAGTTTTGCTTCCTTGGCTGTTGTATTCCCAATGACATTCTTACTGTTAATTATTACTCCTACATACTTAAAGTTGTCTATTATTTCAAACTCGTAGTTTGTAGTCTTAGTTTTGCTTCCTTGGCTGTTGTATTCCCATTTCCTCTGCTTATTTCCATGTATTTTCTTTTTTCTCGATTTATTAATACGCCACTCTTTTCTTCGCTGCTTGTTCAATTTTTTGAATTGCTTCTTCAAGCTTGTCGGCCTTATTGTTTATTGATTCCTAGAAATTGCATTCCTTGACTACGACGCAGTTGTCAAGGAATGCTAGTCACTTGTAGGAGGTTTTATCTAAATAATAACACTTCCTGAATCCGCACCTAGTAGTATCACTATAAATAATTTTAAGTTTTATTGATAAAATTTAAAAAAAACATCGGCTGAAAATACAACGCATTTCTTATGTGATTCCATACCTGTGTATATCTTTGAAATGTATTAACATTAGGAGCTTTAGATTAATATTTGTTAAAGTAACATTTTATTTGTCTTGTCCCGTTTGTTTTCAATGTGTTGTGGCAAACTTAAGTACTGGCAAACAGTAATCCCATTTCAAATAAACATGACTTCATATGCAGTTAAAGAATAGTATATGTAACAAATACAGATTTATTTAAGTTGTGTGTGGCGTCGAACAGACTTTCCCCGCAGGAGTACACAAAATATAAAAAAAATTAAAATTTCTCTGGCAGACTATATTGACATTAATGTTTCTTGAGAGGCCATGGAACCGTTCCTATTGAAGGCTATGATCAAAGACGCCAACTTCCATCAGATGAAATGCCGTTACTTTAAAACGAAACCTACGTAAATGAACTAATGGTATACCGTATTCCGTTGCATCCGCTTTAGACGCCAATTAACTATTAACTTTTCACTTTTTGATTAAATTAATTTCCCTGAGAGATTATGGAAAAATGTTATTGCATTAACGGTTTGTTAGGGAACATACATACAGAGGTTATAATTATAATGATCCCGTTTATTTTCGTTCTATCCTTCAACTTTACATTGTTGCACAAAAAAAAAATCAACGGCGGAATACTTTGGAAATGACGTTAATTACTCTAGCCTTCTTATTCAATAGTTTTGTGTTCTTGAAAATTAAAAAAAAAGAAATACTTGTTCGTAACTTATAATTCACTGCTGGTATATCATTTAAGCCCACACAATGTATTCGTTAATTTTCCGAACCCAAGCTGCTACCAATGCAATGTTGGTTCTAAATATTAGATGTTGGTGTTTTTAGAACTAAATATACCAAGACGTTTTTTAATAATATAGTTTATCATCTTCATTATTATTATTATTTTTTTATTTGTTTCTTTCTTATTTAATATAATATTCTTATTACTATTGTACAGATAATGAAAAAAATATTTTGTAATTTCTATGCCTCGTATGCAATATTAAGTTACGAAAGTAAAATGCCTTTATTTCCATAGTATGTAAATTCTAGACGTGGTACAAAATATGCCAACAAAAATTCTTTTCTGTATCATTCAGTTTGGGCAGCATTTGTAGGATATAATAATTGAGAATAACATTTAACAAGCACATGTCAGTAATTATAAATCGTTTTTTGGAGAAACAATGAATTTGCAAACAGAAATAAATCAAGTAAATATAGACGGATGTGGTGTTATACGATATTAGCTTTTGTTGTGTTCACGTATTTAACCAAATTATATTTATTTCAATATACTGTGTTAACCACAGAGTTTGTTCACCTTTTTGGGTACGTAAGTATAGTAACAGAAAATATATTTTTCGGTGGAGCAACATGCATTAAGCAATTTAGGGATAGTTATTTTTAATTATATTCTTCACAACTGCAACTGAAACTGTAATAGCGAAAATAAATTTAAGGAAATTTTCGCCCTTTACGAGATTTGAACTCGCGTCTCAAAGTTAGCCGGACTTTGCGCGCTGACAATTGCGCCAAGACGGGTCCGTGAGCTCGATTCATCTTTAACATCTCCAATGGTATTACGCAATAGTTGTTACATATGATTTGCGAATGCTTAATAAAATTCAAGACTTTACAAATGGATAGAGCTCACGCACCCGTCTTGGCGCAGTTGGGACCGCGTAAATTCCGCTAACTTTCGAACTCACAAATGGTGAGATTTTTAAAATTTAATTTCGTTATTAACAGTATCAATTGCAATTAGGGAAAATTATAAGTTTCAATAATTCTTGCACTGACAAAAATGTTTCATTTGATGGGGATAGTTGATATCTCCCCAAAGTAAACAATAGCTAAGTAATTATTTGTACATAGTCATTTACAGAATGAGAAACCATAACAAAAAATGCAATCGCAGAAATATCACGAAATGCATATTTGTAAGTTCTGTGACAGAAACGTTGAAAAATGGCCAACATCTACGACCTATTGCTTCCAAACCTATACTAAACTTCATTACAACGAATATTCTGTAAACTTTTTGGTTAGAGTTTCTGAAATCTTCCGTTTGAACTATTTGTCAATACTTATGAACTAGATACTCCGTCACAAAATGGAAATGATGTGCAAAAATATAATAATTATCCGCAAGAAGAATTAGCATTGGGAACTAGCGCAAACTTCAACGAAAAATATTATTATTCGTGTTGTTATGAGTGAATTGGATGGCATATCAGATGAAACCGCACAGTTTAGTCCATCTAAGACTCATTCCCTATGAAAATGTCGAATTACAAACAGAAAACGTAAGCACAATAAAGCGTATATTTGACTAGGCATCCCTTACAAAGGTGAACTTGCAGCAGAAGAAGAGATGCAAGAATCCCAACAAGAAAAGCAAAATGAAGAGAACGAAACATAAGGCCTCTGGAGCTCGGTGGAAGTTGATCTTTCGTGCTAAATATGGTATGAACCCTATTCAAAGTCACTTCCAGGAGATAGGTATGTGGATCAAGTGTACATAATCAATGGCCCTGTAAACGAAGTACTCACAAAAATATATATTTTCTACTCCCACACTTTAATTGTATTATTAGATATGCCGAACTTGTACTTTAATGATGTCCATTACGATACAAATTTTCATTATGATACAAGTTTATATCCAATAGGCATACAGATTTTTCATTACGATACAAGTTTATATCCAATAGGAATGCGACATTCCAATATTCAAACAATATTCAATATTGCGACTGCATATCTGACAGATATACAAATTAAATACATGTGACAGTTCTCTGCAATATACAAGTAAGTACTTAAAATTTGTGCTTTTTTGAAAATATAAACGGTAAAAATGAGGGATAATGGCAGTGAAATGTAAAATTTGAGTCCACCAGAAATTATGGAACAAGCCTTAGTAACCACGAACAACTTACCAGTTAAATTCGCAAAGGAGCATGGAAAATTTTAACCTTAATTTATTAAATGGAATGTTCAAAAAATAATGTTTTATTATGGGGTCGGCTTCGCCTTGTATTGTAATTTTCTTACTCGTGTCTTAATAGCTATCATTAAGTGCTCATTGCATAACATACTATTTCATATGCTAAAACTGCCATTCTAATCATATGAAAAATAAATATTAAAATTGTGTGCGCAGTAAATGAATAATGCTCTGTAACAAATAATCCCTGGCCTGCAAAAATTAACCTCACTTGGGGGGGGGGGCAGTTGTTACAAATTGAGTTTTGAATAATCGTATAATAAAATCATGAAAGTGACATGTTAAAGGAAGTTTCATTTGAGGTTTTCCCGTATACAAGTACATGTACGCGGATTTAAATATTTTGAAGTCAAAACTCTTAAAGTAGTTCCGGTCAGCCTTACTATTACTATGAAACACGTCCACTATTTATATATTAAAATTATATATTACGTAATTTAACTGCACTAAGCGCGGTATTTATATTTGAATGAAATATATGTGATCAAGCAGAAGCAATAAAAAATAATATTATTTTATAGTACTACTATAGTACTAGGCTACTGCAGTTCATACAATATTTAAAGCAGTTCTATTCTTCCCCTCACGAACGTTGAATGATCGAAATAGACGAAACGCGAAAGGGTGTTTATTATGGGAGAATAGGGTGGCTAAGCTTTTTCAGCCTGATGCTGTCATTTTGCAAAATGTGGTTGCGCATTATCATATTATAACATAATGCCTCCCCCGACAGATGCCGTCAACTGATATTATCAGTTGCAACTATTTTTAACAGTACAAATAATTCGTTTTCAAGTTCTATGGTCTTCTAATTTTTTTCTGGTATATTGCAATAAATAGAAAGATTCGGTTTGAAGTAAAATAATAATAATAATTATTATTATTATTATTATTGCCCAACAGCTAGCATTTACAAGACAAATTATTCATAAGAGTGCAATACAATAGCAAATATAATAATACAGCAAATTCTTAAAAACTAAAATCAGATGAAAAAAAAATATACATATGCAGGTGAGTCATTAGTAGCCGCTTCTTCGATTGCTCTTTTGTGTTTTAATTAAGAGAAAAACGATTAGTAGAAGTTTCATGGTTGCTTGGGGCGCATATTTTAAAAATACTTTAAGCTCTGACGCACTCCGAAACCGGAACTGCATGGATCTTATTTTTTTTAAACGACTCATTTTCTAGTACTGTTTTAAATTACCTATTCAACTCTTTTTTCTTTTTCAAAATTGAGCCAATAATTTTTGAGTTATTAATTTTTTTTTGGAAAATTTTCACCAAAAAAATCATAATCGCTTTGTTTTTAAAAAGTCAAAACATTAATTTTGGCGTGTAGCCAAGAAAATTCTGTATCATTAGGTATAAGTTGCACTCGACAATATCTCAAAAAACTTCGCTTTTCAAAACTATGTCCCGAAATTCTCACTTATCATATAATAAAATAAAATTATGGCGTCTATGGTGTAAAAACCGTATACGTCAACAGGATTGTGTTGAGAAATAATAGAAATTGCTACTTTTAAGCGGACCTAGAACACAACCCAGCTCGTATAACAAGAAAAATATAATTTTCATTAAAACAGCAACGTATTACATATTGAATTTAAATATTTCTATTTTAAAAACAACTTTCATCATTGACAAAACAAATGATAATTGTCTAATTCCGTTTACTCTATTCTATTAAAATTCCAAAAGAGAATGGTCTGGCATAATTAAGTTATTCCAATGAAAGAAAAACAAAGTGCATCCGACTAAAGGCAGAGCATAGCAGAAGCTACAAAACCCCATTGTGTTCTCTTGAAAAAGCTATCTATTTAAAAAGCAATTTTAATTAGTGTTATTAAGGGCATGCACCACATTCAACAATTCGAAAGCTGGCGTCCAGCTTAACTATTTTGTAATCATCTGCGATGCATACCAAGCGAATTAGAATGGACCTTCTGATGAACGTTCAACAATTTGTATTATTGTAAATTGTCGATATATTATTTATTGCACAACCTATTCGCAATATACGAGAATTATTGATTTCTATTCATTCTATAAACAAAAACAGTGATAAATTGCATATTTAGGATTGTGAATGTATGAAAAGTTTTGCGTTGCACATTAGTACGGATTTGCGAATTAAGAAGTCCTTGATATTTTCCACTTTCATAAAGCCTATAATCATATATTACGTAATTTTATCGTTTCATACCTGCGGAAAAATGAAAATTTGCAACAATAAGAAAGACAGTTAAGTTTTTAGTTAAGTTTATTATTAATTATCTTATGTCAATCCTTTCACTTATATTTAAAAAAACATAGGATAAAAAATGAGGTGTGGCCACCACACGACTTTCTTATACGTATGAACGCTTCAAATTACACAAAATTGTTCTAAATTGTTTTAAATAGCTTTAACTTCTTCGAAAACTAAGCCAAATTAAAAAAAAATATATAAAAATTATTCCAAATCCAGCTCTAAATACTTTTGTACTCTTGATAAATATATATAGAATGCATAAGTTACGACATATTTGCAAAAAATCGCTATTTGATAAGAGTAAAAGTGTTACTTCCGGTCCGAATTTTGAGTTTTTTTTTTATACAGAAGGTGTTGAAAATTAAGTTCTAAATACTTTTATACTCGTAACGTACCTGTCTAAAAAGCGAGAGTTGCGAAATATTTGCAAAAAATTGATTTTCAATAAGAGAAGAAGTCACACTTCCGGTAGGAATTTCGAAAAACTTTCGTAATAAAATTCTTCTCAGATTTAATTTTAAGTAAATATGGATTCTATATAAATTTGTTTAAACTTAGTAGTTGACAGAATATTGGCAAAATTCGTTTTTTTCACTGAAGTAAACTACTACTTCCGGTCTGCCGATTTTACTGAAAATCTAATCAGATCTCAAGAGGGAGATTATACTCGTAAATACAAAATTGGGAATTGATAGCTATCGTGGTCACACACACACACGCACACAAGAAATTTTTTAAAAACCACTTTTCGGTATCCGGGGAATTCAAAACGTGGACATCTACAAAAATCTCGAAGGTCGAAAATTTTCATCATCACAATACTTCTTTACACTACGTATAAGAAAGTACATACCTACTATCGAGAAATTGCAACGTTTTTGAGGAAGAATTATGAACACAAATATAATTTTAAACGTTTTCACAATTTTTATCGTGTATTCTTCTGAAAGGCACTAAATTTTAAAATATTTTTTTTCATAATTATTGCAAAATATAATTGTAATACGAATAAAATCATGGTAAAAAGCTAAATATATACGAAAAGACAGTATGTAGGGTCTAAGCGACATTTAAATACTAGAACAATAGTTATAGATATAAAGAATCGAGATATATGAATAATATTTTCTATTTTTTCATATAATAATTAATATTAATTCCTATAATATGGTATACACAAAAACATCTAGAAAAATATATAAGTTACTTAGAAAAAACCTTGTATAAAAAAAAATTAATTCTGTAAGTAACACATTCACTCTTATCGAAAAATAAATATCAAGCAAATTATGCAATCTGCACATATTTATATTTAGTAATCAGTATTTAGAACGTGATTAAAACAAATGTTAAACCGAAAGTAACACTTTTATTTATTTAAAACTCAATTTTTTTATAACATTTTCAAAATTTCGACTAAAAATAACACTTTCACTTGGATTGAAACTCAGTTTCTTATAAATAGCTCTTAAATTATAGTCTCTAGATAGATTTATTAAGTCCATTGAAGTATTTAAAAGTTAAATTGAGTAAATATTTTTATAAAAAAATACATTTGGACCAGAAGTAATACTTCACTCCCAACGAAAAACAGTTGCTCTAAATGCCTCTTAAATGATGTAGCTTAACTATGTATATGACGTCCACAAACCTAAACCTAAATTCGAACAACCATTATAAACTGCTTTTTTTTTGTAGATACCGTAATGTTATTTTTTTATATGATAACTGTATGTATCTTTAAGGATTTTTAGAATAAAAATTATCTGGAATTATGGCATATTATTTTACAATAGTTTTTACAAGTATATTATTATGTAGGTAAATTTTTGCAATTTCAAATTATAATCAAATACTTACTTACAATTGTAGTATTCAAAATGTGTGTGAAACAAATGTAGATGAAAAATGAGTTTTAAATTTATATAACATAGAAAACTTCTGAAATATATATTTAAAAAAAATTCCTTTATCTATTTCACTTTTCATACATTATCTACCTCACAAACATATTCCAAATGAAATTCATGATATGTTGAAATGATTCTCAAAACATAATACTTATATGTTTTAATCAAAACTGCATTTTATACAACGACGTCAAAATTATTTAATTTGTGTCAAAAAAGCCGCTTGGGTTTCGTGCCCTGTGTTACGTATCGAATTAAGGCTAACATTTCATAATATATTGATAACATATTATGAACTGTCAAGATGGTTGTTTTCCCAAATGTATTATAATCGATGTGTGTATGTAAACTTTACAAATTAGATTTAACATATTATTACATTTTCACTTTTTAGTTCTACTAATTATGTTGTAACGAAGTTCCTCGTTAATTGCACAAATTAACATTTTTAGTCCATTATTAATTTATTTAACAATATTAAATTAATAGAATGTAAGTTATTTTGCTCAAATATTGTATAAAATGTTTTGGACGGACCTGTATATGTATTCATGTGCAACGATCATTCAAGTTATTTGTTATTTTTCAATATAAGGATGTATACGTCATGCTCGTAGTCGCGCGCAAATTGTATATTTTAAAACGAGTTTTTCCTACAGAAATAGGGGGGTCTACGGATATATAAAGACACCAACAAGTGTGTCTCTTTCATTTTATTTTCCTATCCTTCTGCTGCCTTTACCTTTCTTTACTCAGCCTTGATGGCGTGGGAAAGATAGGTGTTTATCCTAGAAACGTATTACATTCAGGTCTCATGCGCCGTGGAGTAATCGTTTCAAAATCCGCTAAAATCCGTCCGAAAGTGTTTGTTTCATTCAGACCAGGGGTCGTGAAGGAATAGACATTTTTACCGCTACTACCTATAATTCCCGTCCGAGTCAGACTATAAATATCGTGACTATGTATATATCTCTGTATTTAATATATGTATTTCATTTTCAGAAACGTTAGATTTCAAATTTTGTTTGTAACGCGCGTATAAATTCAATACATTGTCCGCGCTTTGTAGCATAAACAAAGATATAATAATAATTCTCCGAATAGACGCGCGAAAGTCCGCACCGATTGAAATTGTTCTCCGCGACGAAATATATATAAAGTTCTTCTGCGAGCAGGGTAACGTACAAAAATTTAGTTGTAATATAATTTAAGCAAACCTGATCATCCGTATTTTATTTCAAACACCATTTTATTTATGTTTTTCTTTAACGAAATATTCTGGGATTGTAATTGTTAATTCAGGGACTAGGAACGTACAAACGTTCTTGCTTGGTTTTATACGCGACATATAGAGGTCATTGACGCATATTTAATTTGTATTCTATTTATGTACATAGATTTTGTAAATATATAATTAATATTAAACCATAAAGTGTATCAATTGTGACCATAATTTAATTGCTGAATTGTTTATTCGTTTGATATGATTTTATAATGTTTTAACAGAAATAAAAGTTAATTATTATGTACTTTTCAAATGAATTTCTAACCGTGTGTTTTTTTTGTTTACCTTTACCGTTTGCTAGTGAGATAGAGAAAGTAGTATATTCAAAAGTAACGAATCATATTAAAACAATAAGAAGTACTCACGTTATTTTTCTCCGCTGAGTCAGCTGTGAGCAATAGGTCTTTTGTCCCAAGGCACCACTCTAAAACCACCATAACTTTGATTTATTTTAAACCGCCCGAACAAGTTGACATTAAGGTCAACGGCCGTACTTTTACCAGATCATAACATTGAAGCCTGAACATATAGGCAGCCAGGAGTGCGTATTTTTGGTGTCTGGACGACATTCAGAAGACCAATTCTGTAACCGGCGAGGTTGCCCTTGGTGTTATATAAGCAAATGGCACTGTGTATAATAAAAGTAAGCCAGCTAGGTTACAGATGGCGCCCAACGTGGGGCCGTGTTTTAAGAGATTTAAAAAATTAAATTCCGCCGCGTTTAATAAAACTGTTTGAATAATTTCACAGTTTTCCGCTAGATATACATGTATAATTATTTTTTGTAAATAGTAAGATAGGAAAATTGATACACATTTTTACGTACATACATAGAGATAAGTTTTTATTAAAGGATAGTAAAACGTACATATTCTTTATTAATTGTGAGGGAGTAAAAGGATAGGAGAATAAAATTGCAACTACAATACATTTTCATTTTATTATTATTTTATTTTTATTTTGTACAGTATAAATTATAAAATGACCGATCAGGACAAAGGCAAAAATCCAAACCCTCTTGGGTGGATATATACTTTGAAAAAAGAGGATTTAAATGCCGCAGCAGAATCTTTAGGGTTAGACGCTACCGGTAATGTCGAGGACGTACGTAAACGCATTAGTACCTTTCTGAAAGAGGATAAAACGGGTTCAACGAATAAGGGAAACGCTCCACCGCAAAGGGACACTAACGTTCAGATTTCTTCCGCGGAAATCTGTGCTCAAATAAGGAAATGGGGGATTCATTTTAATGGCAGCTCGGACGCTGTATTTTTCCTGGAAAGAGTCAACGAACTCCAAGTATGCTATGGGATTAAAGACGAACATATGCTACATGCATTGCCTGAGCTTTTTAGAGACAAAGCACTGCTTTGGCTCCGGAATAATAAAACTTTATGGGGTACATGGGACGAGTTCTTAGAGGATTTCAAACTTCAATATCTTCCGCCTCGGTATAATTTTTCAATCGAAGAAGAAATACGCGCTCGGTTGCAAAAACCAAAAGAATCTTTTAAAGATTATTTAACCGCCATATTGACGTTGATGAGACGCGGCCAAGATATGTCCGAAGG
Organism: Amphimallon solstitiale; assembly: GCA_963170755.1. NCBI lineage: Eukaryota > Metazoa > Arthropoda > Insecta > Coleoptera > Scarabaeidae > Amphimallon > Amphimallon solstitiale. Next base: position 106,216,736 of record OY720680.1, read on the forward strand.
TGATAAATTGGAACGTGTATACGGTAACATGTCACCTAGTTACAGGATGTATATACGTAGGGACGCGATACAATCCCTCCGGCAATTATCTAAACTCGCTGCCGACTACGAATTACTGCTGGAAGAGCAGGCGCGCTTTTGTAAGAAAGAAAGTACGCTATCAGCACCGGAACGTCCGCCCAGCGATAAACCGAGTACTTCGCGTTCGCATCATTTGTCATATGCCGCCCAGGATAATAAGCCTCGCCAATTTCCTGTACCGCCGTCGCCGTCACAAAAATTATCACACCCGGAAAACCGTTGTTGGCGCTGTGGCAGAGAGGGGCATACGCGTGGTTATTGCCGTAACCCATTTAAAATGTTTTGTTCACGGTGTGGCAAGTTAAATGTGCGTTCCGTTGACTGCCGATGCCAGGGAAACGCCGAGAAGGGCGGTCTGCAGGCAAAGACCGTCCGCAAGCAGTAAAGCCGCCTGAATCCGCAAACACAAGTATCAAAGACTCGACAGTGCCAGACAATCGCGTCTGGATCCGCGTACACATACATAACCAGAATTTACGAGCCCTCGTGGACAGCGGAGCGACTTCATCGTTTTTGTCCGAATCGCTAGTTGCCCGGTTGTTGGAAAACAATACACAACGCGTCTTAAATAGAAAATCTAAAGTCCGCCTCGCAAATGGAGACGTTGTAGAATCGCCTGGCTCAGTTTTGTTACCGGTCCGCATGGGTAGCCGAACTACAGACGTAAATTTTATAATTATGCCGAAGAGCCCGTGCTCAGTCATCTTCGGAATTAATTTTCTCAAGGAAATTGGGGCTGTTCTCGATTTTTCCGAAAGGAAACTGTACTTTAAGGGAGACAATGCAGTCTTTGCCGCGAGCTGTGGGATCTCCGGAGTACAGGACCGCCACGAGACCGCCTTAAAAAAATTCCTTGATCAAGAATTAAGTAAATTTACTACCGTGCCTGGTCGGACGAATCTAATACGTCACACAATCCGTTTGCAACCGAATACCGCCCCAATAAAACAACGTTATTATCCGTGCAACCCGAAGAAGCAAGCACTAATCGACGCCGAAGTAGACAAGATGCTACAAGACGGTATAATAGAACCCAGTAACAGCCCGTGGAGTTCTCCAATCGTCGTGGTCACGAAAAAGAACGGTGGCGTTCGGTTTTGCGTCGATTTCCGAAAAATTAATTCTGTATCGATTAAAGATTCATATCCTTTGCCGTATATTTCAAATATTCTTGATAAACTCCGCGACAGTAAATATTTTTCGACGCTTGATCTTAAAAGTGGGTACTGGCAAGTGGAATTAGAAAAGGATAGCAGACCCGTGACAGCTTTTACAATTCCGGGAAAGGGCCTATTTCATTTTGTATCATTACCGTATGGATTGCATAGTGCGGGAGCAACGTTCCAACGCCTATTAGATTCGGTGATAGGTCCCGAAATGGCAGAGTACGCATTTGTATATTTGGACGATATCATTATTTTAGGCAAGACTTTTGAGGAGCATTTGAAAAATTTAAGTAATGTTTTCGCGCGTTTACGGGAAGCAGGCCTTCAACTACAACCAGACAAATGTACTTTTGCCAAACAAGACATAAAATATTTAGGTCATGTTGTAACACCGGACGGAATCCGTACAGACCCGGACAAGATCGCTGCTATATTAAATGTACCGCCGCCGCGAAACAAGAAAGAAATACGTGGTTTTCTGGGACAAACGTCATGGTACCGTCGGTTCGTACCGAATTTCGCACAACTTACCGTTCCGCTTATAAAATTAATTAAAAAAGATGTGCGCTGGGAATGGACGACGGAACAAGACGCCGCATTCGCCGCCGTAAAGAAAGCATTAACAGAGAGCCCAGTTCTCGCGTGTCCGGACTTCTCCAAACCATTCCAATTGCATACCGACGCCAGTGAGAAAGGTTTAGGAGTCGTTTTAATACAAATAATAGAGGGTGCCGAAAGAGTGATTGCCTATGCCAGTAGGACTTTAAGTAAGGCAGAATTAAATTATTCGACGACCCAGAAAGAAGCTCTTGCCGTCGTTTGGGGTATCAAAAAATTTAAGTACTATTTAGAATTTTACCAATTCACCGTTATTTCCGATCATCAATGTTTAAGATTCCTGAACGACTTGAAGAATCCGTCAGGACGACTCAGTCGATGGGCTGTTGATTTACAACAGTATGATTTTGTCATTCAATACCGTAAAGGAGCGATGAATAACTTAGCCGATTCTCTGTCCCGAGCACCGCTTCCTTTCAAACACGAAACCGATGAAGATACCTGTGCCTTGTTAGAAGAAACGTCTTGTTCTTGGTATAACAAGAAGGCTGCGGACGTTCAGTCAGATCCTGGAAAATTTCAAGAATACCGATTGGAGAATGGTAATTTGTACAGACACATACCTGATACACAACATACCGAGGGAGTGCGCGCATGGAAATTGTGTGTAGCTACGCCTGACAGAAACGACGTCCTGAAGGAAATCCATGACGCTCCTGAAGCTGGACATCTTGGGGTCGCCAAAAGTATAGCGAGAGCCGCTTCGTTATATTATTGGCCAGGGATGTTCAGAGATGTCCGCCGCTACGTCAATCGATGTCGATCCTGTAAACATTATAAATTTAATCAGGGAAAACCTCTAGGCCAGATGTTATTCTCACCCGTTGATTGTCCATGGGAACAAGTGAGTGTGGACCTCCTCGGACCTTTTCCGCGTTCCAAGAGAGGATATACTTCATTATTGGTAATACATGATCGATTCACGAAGTGGGTAGAGTGCCAGCCGCTACGCTCTGCCACATCACGAACCATCATCCAGGCACTGAAGGAAAAGGTAATCTATCGTTTTGGTTGTCCGAAGATCCTGTTGGCTGACAATGGTCCGCAATTTGCCAGTCACGGTTTCACCAGTTATTTTAATGGATTAGGTGTCAAGATAAGATTTAATGCTCCGTATGCTCCGCAATCGAATCCTGTGGAAAGGACAAATAGGGTATTAGGACCTATGATTGCACAATACATCAATAAAGATCATAGAGAATGGGACCAATACCTACCTCAGTTCGTTTTCGCCATCAATACCGCTAAACATGAGTCTACAGGATTCACACCTGCCTTTCTTAACTTTGGTAGAGAACTCATGCCGCCGAGCTCTCTGCGGAGAACCGCTGATGGGCAATTAATGGATCCTGCTCGACCGAACACAGAAGAATTGGCTCAAGAACTGTCGAAATTGGACGACTTTTTCAAGATTGTCAGGATAAAGTTGGCTCAAGCGTTCCAGAGGCAAAGTAGGCCCTACAATCTGAGACATCGTCCTTACCGCCCTCAAATTGGACAATGGGTGTATCACCAGACCCATAATTTATCCGACGCCTCTAAGAAATTTACCGCTAAACTTGCTCCGAAATTTGAAGGTCCCTCTAAAGTTATCCAGATCCTGTCTCCGTCTATTCTTATGTTACAGGTACCAAACAGACGAAAACCCGTGAAAGTCCATGTGAAAGATGTAAAGATTCCGTCCGCAGACGAACTCCAAACCGATCTTCCACCTCCAAATCCGCTGGAAGTAGTGGGGGAAGGCCAGGAGGATATATAAATTCGTACGTACCATCCAGTATACACAGTCGACGCAATGGGCACTTCCAAGCAACCAGGCAAGATGACCGCTCCCCGTCCCTTGGTATCTCCGCCGCCATCCGCCATGGATGATCGATATCGAGCGTTGTGGGGTACACCGCCTGGGTTGAAGACGCCCGAACGACCAATAACGCCTCGCTATCTGGTGTCACCAGCGACCGTTGCCCTCATGGAGGAGAAATATCAGACATATTGTTGCAGGACACCTCCCAAGCCAGTAGTCTCCGTGCCGCCCTCCGATGAGACAACAGTCGATGTGGGACCCACGTTACACAGTCCCGACGCAGAAGCCTATCTGGGTTTCAGGCTTCTACAACTTTTCGGTGCTTCTCCAGTGCCCGACTTATTGTCACCGTTGCCAGCAACGCCTGAAGCGAAGAAAGCACCCTTTGTCAATGCCTCCCCTCCGACAATCTCAATTCCTTCGCCACCTCCCGCACATGGTACCTCAAATCTGCCAGTTATTCCTTTTCTGCCTCATTTTTCCTTGGACATGCCGTTCCTTTGCTCAGACCCTCCGCCGCTGCCGACGATTCCGCCGCCGACCGTTAAACCTCGTCTGGCAAATCCTGGGGCCTGGGTGAGGAAGGAAGGTTCGCTGGGGAAAGGAGTCCGTAAGAGGCGACATGGGAACAAGCGAGTCCATGTGCGGGTCGACGGAGTGAGCGTCGTGATGACTCGCAGGGAAGCTGAGATCCACCACGCGAATCTGAAAAGACAGAACAAGCAGTGATAGTGCGTGCGTCATAGACATCGTGAGTGATGATAAACTGACGAGTTTTAGTTTTTTTAATTTTAAGATGATAGACTTTCAAGAATTAATTGTTTAAATTTTAATTTTCCGTTTCTGTACTTTTGATATTTAGTTGTTAGGGTTCGTTGTTTACTTTTAAGGAGGGGGCTGTAACGAAGTTCCTCGTTAATTGCACAAATTAACATTTTTAGTCCATTATTAATTTATTTAACAATATTAAATTAATAGAATGTAAGTTATTTTGCTCAAATATTGTATAAAATGTTTTGGACGGACCTGTATATGTATTCATGTGCAACGATCATTCAAGTTATTTGTTATTTTTCAATATAAGGATGTATACGTCATGCTCGTAGTCGCGCGCAAATTGTATATTTTAAAACGAGTTTTTCCTACAGAAATAGGGGGGTCTACGGATATATAAAGACACCAACAAGTGTGTCTCTTTCATTTTATTTTCCTATCCTTCTGCTGCCTTTACCTTTCTTTACTCAGCCTTGATGGCGTGGGAAAGATAGGTGTTTATCCTAGAAACGTATTACATTCAGGTCTCATGCGCCGTGGAGTAATCGTTTCAAAATCCGCTAAAATCCGTCCGAAAGTGTTTGTTTCATTCAGACCAGGGGTCGTGAAGGAATAGACATTTTTACCGCTACTACCTATAATTCCCGTCCGAGTCAGACTATAAATATCGTGACTATGTATATATCTCTGTATTTAATATATGTATTTCATTTTCAGAAACGTTAGATTTCAAATTTTGTTTGTAACGCGCGTATAAATTCAATACATTGTCCGCGCTTTGTAGCATAAACAAAGATATAATAATAATTCTCCGAATAGACGCGCGAAAGTCCGCACCGATTGAAATTGTTCTCCGCGACGAAATATATATAAAGTTCTTCTGCGAGCAGGGTAACGTACAAAAATTTAGTTGTAATATAATTTAAGCAAACCTGATCATCCGTATTTTATTTCAAACACCATTTTATTTATGTTTTTCTTTAACGAAATATTCTGGGATTGTAATTGTTAATTCAGGGACTAGGAACGTACAAACGTTCTTGCTTGGTTTTATACGCGACATATAGAGGTCATTGACGCATATTTAATTTGTATTCTATTTATGTACATAGATTTTGTAAATATATAATTAATATTAAACCATAAAGTGTATCAATTGTGACCATAATTTAATTGCTGAATTGTTTATTCGTTTGATATGATTTTATAATGTTTTAACAGAAATAAAAGTTAATTATTATGTACTTTTCAAATGAATTTCTAACCGTGTGTTTTTTTTGTTTACCTTTACCGTTTGCTAGTGAGATAGAGAAAGTAGTATATTCAAAAGTAACGAATCATATTAAAACAATAAGAAGTACTCACGTTATTTTTCTCCGCTGAGTCAGCTGTGAGCAATAGGTCTTTTGTCCCAAGGCACCACTCTAAAACCACCATAACTTTGATTTATTTTAAACCGCCCGAACAAGTTGACATTAAGGTCAACGGCCGTACTTTTACCAGATCATAACATTGAAGCCTGAACATATAGGCAGCCAGGAGTGCGTATTTTTGGTGTCTGGACGACATTCAGAAGACCAATTCTGTAACCGGCGAGGTTGCCCTTGGTGTTATATAAGCAAATGGCACTGTGTATAATAAAAGTAAGCCAGCTAGGTTACAATGTCAGAATGCTTTCGTCCACTGAACTTAACATATTTTCTAAAACAGCACATCCTAGAGAATATTTCGTTAGTTATGCATACGAGGCCGATATATTAAGAATATTAAATGATTTTAATTTGAAACAATTTCTGTATAAAAGAATGTCAAAATTTGAATCGGAAGTAGCACTTTTACGATTATCTATACAGAGCTATTACACGTACAAACGTATTTAGAGGAATTAATTACTACGTGATTCGTGAATGTACAATCAGACCAGGAATGAGGAACTGCTGACCTAGTACTTCTTGGTGAGTGAATGCACCATCTGAGAAGTGATTAGAGCAACATGCGAACAGGTAAACATAGTTCTGCAAGTTATCTTACATTGGAAAGACTTCGGCTTATATAAGTGCCGAACGACATAAATTATAACATAAAATCGTGTAAACATGCCCTGATCACGTGACCAATTTGTGCTAATACACACTTTGAATAGACTGAACCATGATTAATGTCACGTAGGCCCCTATAAGGATATTATTTTAAAATAGCTAATTACAGTTTATATATACGGAAATTAACACATATTCTTTCTGCGGAAATGTATTACTATAAAAATATCGAAATTATTAAGGCGATAATTAACAATAGTATTTATTATTTCAAAATTTTTATACACAATCGTCGGATGCTTATACCTCATTTTTTGAAGAACGGATTAGAAAAGACTTAAAAAAAGTCCTGATACGGCGGCGGTTTCTATTCCATCTATTTTCTTATAAAAAGTATTTTATGTTTTTCGGACGCTATTGAGTAGCTAGCATTCATATTGTAACATTTCCAAAGGAAAACATCAGATTACTTTGGCAAGAATATAGAAATGTTAATTAATCGTGTTAAACATTATACTGAAAAATAAGAATTATAAAATTTTCAACACTTTATTTATTTTGTCAAACCGCGACATATGGCGCTTACTTCGTACATAAGATATTTGCTACCTTTGAATGCTTGGAACTCATGCTTTAGTACGTACGGACCCCTATTACAAAAAGTAATTATTTATTTATTTTCATTTTGGAGTACACGTCTAGTTTAAAATTTACATTTACGACTGTAGTCCCATACAGTAAGCAGTCGGCTGCGAAATAACAAAACGTTCAGGAGCCGACCTGGAACGACCGACCGTACGTTGATTTTTAAGTAGGCACGCTAGAAATAATGAATAGGACAGAACTGAGCCCAGTTATATTTATTCATGAACTCTCAGCTAATAAATTTAAGATATTAAAATAGCAAGACAACTTCGTAGTTAAAAAATACTTTCGTGTGTCAAATGAACACATTGTATTTCTATGATCATTTTAATTGAGTTAAATCCACATGCTGTGTAAAAACACATTTTCAAAAAGTAATTGCTGAAATTGTCACTCGGCATATACGTATATACAACCCAACAGATAACAGAAAAAATATAATTTAATATTAGTGATGCGGCACAGAAACACATGTATGAGAAGCTTTTTCCTAATTATATCATGATTATTGTTTATGATTAAAATGAGGATATTATTGCAATTTATAATAATGAATTATATTGATATTAAAGTGAAGTTGTTGTTTTATGCTGATGTTATATACAAAAATTCATGCAATTAGAGACGTCTAATAACCTTCTAACAATAAACCACAAAAAACAAAATACATATATGATATTTCCCAAAAAACTCCTACAATAACTTAATCAACAAACATAATAAACAAAAATGCAGCAGCTATAGTAGAAATCCAGAGAATTCAAAAGATGATACAGAACATATGAAAAAATCAATATACGTACTATTTATATCACATATCAATTTTACCTGATAATCCTATGAAGCAACACAACAACAACAAAATTATGCAAGCTGGAGACATAACAAAACATAATACTAAAATTAATGTACTGCATGGATGACTCGATTGTCTAAATTATTCCAAATCGAGAAAACCAACCAACAAAAATAATCTAATATAAAAGGCTTGACTATTTATTTAATTAGTACAAAATAATAACCATTAAATGTCTACGTAGTTAGAAATAGCTTGTAATTAATATTAACTCATTTTGTTTCACGAATATACAATTTAACAATGTGTCATATAACACAACATATTCTTTCGATTCTGAGACGTTTAGAAAAATCTACTGTATATTCGTATATTTACAAGTAGGTACTTTCTTATCTCAAACAATGTATAACGATAATACAAGACTAAAATTGATCCGTATTGATTTTTAAAAATTTTAGTTATTATTTGTATCTGTGACTAATGTCTATATGCAAAACAATGAATGTCTGAGGAACGAAGAGTACAGATACACACTTTTACGCTAATAAAATTACTACATGTGTGAATTGCGATAACATTAAGCTTATAATAAAAAGCCGCTACTACCTTATTGCAAATAACATAAATTGTGAGAGAATTCTATTCTATATCTCGTAGAGATAGCAGATTTTTTATGCTATCTTTTTAGTCATTGAAACATGAGCATAAAATTTAAGAATACAGTATAGAAATATCCCCTCCCTAAAGTAATACGCGATCTTACACTAACCAGCTAGCGTAGCTAGAAATACTGCATATCAAGAATACATTTTTTGTTAAATTTAGTTTTTTATATAACAATCTAATAACTCATAATTTACTTTGGTAAGTTACTTAACTTATGGTCCTTGTAATGCTCTATGGATAATAGTCAAAATTCAGTATTTAAAAATAATTTATTAAAATCTTCTCTTTCTGAAATATCTAGAAATAGTATATTACAATGTGTCAAGTTTTATAAACGTCATTTTGATCACGAATTTTATTAATAACGAGCGAAGCGTAGCGGAGCCAGTATTTTGTAAAACGAGTGACTAGCGAGTTTTATACTAAACTTTGTCTACGACAGCAAAATAATACAAAACTACTTGTCTGTTGTCAAATCACGCCGAGTTACTTTGACAGATTGAAGAAAAATGTCAACCAATTGATTTTTGCTATTAAAAAACCTAGAACAAACTTCAGCCCGTGTATAAAGAGCTGGGTGCTAAGTTCACCCCGTGACTAAAGCGCACGAAGGCACAGCTTGTCAAGGTGTATTTAAAAGATCATTAATCTTCATGAAAACATCATGGAAACACACGATAAATGATATTTGAAAGGCGGGAGTAGAAAAACGACGACACCTAAGCCTGTTCTTCTCCAGTGGCAATATTAAGATACTCATTCTAATATAGTTACTCCATATAAATTGCAAAAAGTTTTCACATTAAGTGTAATAATTATAATTTATTAGAAACTAGTTATTCTATAGAAAAATTAAAACTTGCTTCGTGTTTACTGCCATTGAGCGATATAAAAAAAAATTCTCTAGCTAAAAGACAAATCAGTCTATAAATAAAAAGTTAAATGTTTTTGAGTTTTATATATTAGAATAAAGATATATATATATATATATATATATATATATATATATATATATAGTACGAGAAAGTAATATACAAACTGCTTTTTGGTCGAGTGTAGTGTTGGAAAAGAGGGGATTCGAGCACATTTACGCTGAGGCTAGACAGACTCTCGTTTAATCAGTGCAACAAGGATAGCAGCTGTACTTGCGCATTTCATTTGAATTTTGTTCACGCTCGATCTCTAGTCGACTAGTACATTTTTAAATCGCGCTTCGTAAATTTAATTTAGAACAATTATGCGGAAAATTATTGAATTTTCGAATCATGTTACCCCGGAAATGTTGACAAATGTCCGTCGAAATTTTTATAATCGGCTGGGTTACTGCTCAGCTCAAGAGCGAGACTTATTTGAGCATTTAATAAATAATGAAGTACTTGTAGAAACTTATTTTTCTTTAATAATTCCATTCTTAATTTCCAATTAAATTATACTTACTGAAACATGTTCTTTAGTTTCATAGAAATTTATTGTTTACTTTCAGATATTTCATTTTTTCCTTTTCTATTTTATAATACTACGGAATTATTTACTTTTTATCTTAAAAAGAGTTTTGCTATTGTCACGTTTTCGTTTTTTCATATCAGCTATATTTCTTATCTTTGATATTTTAAGAAGAAAAATATTATTTTTAAGTATTTACACATACAATTTGGGAAGCTGTGATGAAATCCGTTACTAAAATTATTTAGTGCGATTATCTGATGCTTCAACAAGTCTCTACTTATAAATTATCTAGGTAGTGCTTTTTATTGTGTAATATTATTTCCATCTTCTCTAAAGAAGTACAGTAAATGACTTTATTCTTGGTTAAAGAATTTGTTATTAACAGTAACAGTAGCAATTTTCACGGACTATCGTAGTAACGATTTCTGCGGTGTCAACTTTATTAACGTAGCTCTAATGTTAGTAACAGAGCCCCCCCCCCTTATTCTCCCGCTTATAGTCGACCAGCTTGTCTAGTATATTCATCCGCAGGTAGATCGCGTGCACACTGTATAGTAGTAGTTTATTTAACAAAGTAAATAGGTACTTGTGATATTGAAATGTATTCGGACGACACACAACTGCTCTCACTCTTTCTGCTCCACACGATTCTATGAATCTTTTGAAATGATCCAGCGAGATGTAGATCAGATTGCTACAGCGTATTCTAAACACAATTTGATTTTGAACCCTCACAAATTAATCGCGATGTTATTTGGATGATCGGGTTGGGTGAGAGGCGGGATAAAACGACTGCGGTTGCAGATAAGCGTTGAAGAAATAACGGTTGCTGATTGTGCTAAGAGCTTGGGCCTATTAATTGAAAACACTTTAAGATTTAGAAATAAATAACCATTAATATACGAAGTGGTGCTTAATGTGGCTTTCCCTCACGAGAAATATCAGTCTGAAAATCATGCTTTGCAACTCACTGGTCCTTTCGCTGTTTTCACACTGTTAACAATGTGAAAACAGCGAAAGGACTGGCTTTGTCTCGATATTGATACCCAAAATAGAGTACAATGGTTTTGTGTCACGGGCGAGTGTCTGTATCACGGTATAATTGCGGCTATCCACCGTATTTATCCTGCAAAATATTTTTTAGGACGAACGTGCATAATTTGAATGTCAGGAATTAGGGTTTAATCAGCTCACCTTTACATACGAAAGCTTTTTTAAACGTTGTTTTCCATTTAATAGTTATAAATTATACAATGCAATAGAATTAGGTTTGGTTAATTTTAGACAACTTTAATTTCATTATATTAAATGGAAGACGAGGCGGCGTACTTGTTTAAATAAAACATTGTTCCTTTATTTGATAGTCTTCAGGAAATAAAGATTATTATTATTAAATTTTTTATAAACAAACTGCAATCTCTATTAAAAACTAGCTAGTCCGGCAGACGTTGTTCTGCCCTTTTCAGTAAGTTTTGCCTAGAGTCGACTACAGCGCCACCGATCGGTTCCAGATTTTGTGATTTTCTTTCTTAGCACTAAACCAACATATATTGTGAATATGAATCATTTTAGTCCACAAATATAGAATCAAGGCCAACTGTATCTCACTTTCGCTGCGCGACATAAGGCATAACGAAATTTTTCTGATTCTTATAACCTCAAAATATCGATCCTTAAGTGGCGCAATCTATCCAAAGCATTATAAACTGCTTGGCATTTGCTGAGCATTTTTAAAATCACATACTGAAAATACGCAATAGATTGGGTTATATCAAACCTACTGTTATTGACATTTGACTGATTTGACATTTATTTTGTCTATTCCATGTTCTTTTATACTTAAATTATTCTAATACTACACACATTCAGTCGTTTCATTTAATGTGTGCTACATATTTACTATAATATATTTTGGAAGTTACGTCGAGTACCAATAGAAAACTATATATCCAGGTTTCTCACGGGAAAAAAAACCTGACTGTTCTGGGTCATTTTGTTCTTACCAAAATAGTCTGCGCTAACAGGCAAGTAATTTGCAAGGTACTTCGGAAAATGAGAATATATTATGAATATTTCAACATCGTCAATTTTTGTTCTGTAATTAGACTTGCACCTGTTGAATAAATAAAGATGCTATAGTAATTTTTAAAATGCTCTAATTATTACTAATAATGCACCTTGTTATCATCGTAAGGTTGAGAAGTGCCAACAAGAAACTGATTAGTGTTATAAAGCAAATTTTGTCTGTCTTGAAATGTGTACATAGAGTTACTAACAGATTTGGTATTGGCAGCACTAAAGAGCTGTAATACCTAAATCAGCAAATTGTAATATTGCCAAAATGGAGAAAAGTACATCGAATCCAAAGATGTGGAATAGTAAAGCTTCAAAATCTTCCAATACAGTTGAAAGCGTCGATTACTTTAGTATCGCAACATTTTTTAAAATCCAAGAAATCATATACAAAATCCAAACAAAAACTCGACAAGGCAATTGAAATCTAATTGGTGTTTCCTTTTGAATTCTTATAAAAATTTAGAAATGTAAGTAACATTCTTATTCTTGACACTAACCAACAACTTCATTTTTATCAACACTTTTTTAATTTTATTTCGTTCTGTTTCCTTATTTTAAAATAATTAATATTAATTATTGTAAAGTTAATGTTTAAAGTTTATTTCAATAAAAAATCAGAAATTATTTCTTTTGGGTACTACTAGATGCCGTTACATAAGGATCAATATTTTCAGGTTACCAGAATCAAATTCATCAATGTAAAATGAAGTTAGCCTTATATCGCGCAGCGATATTGATATAATTGGCCTTAATAGAATTAAAGTCACTATATCTAACAAAGTACCGCAATTGGTAAGTAAGAGAGAGAAAGATATATTTTGGAATCAATATGGCCGTTTGACTGCTGTCATATTATTACTGTAAAAACACGAAATCACGAAATCGCTTGTTGGTCGCTTATTTATATGTAATGTGTTATAATTGGTGTTATACATAGTAAGAAACGTTTGTATTTGTTGTGACAATAACTGGCTGCTGTGTTGCACGATGCAAAAGCAGAAGCGAAAATGGATATCGTCTGTTCCGATTGCCAAGTGGTATGTAATTATAAATGCAATGTATTTAATATATATGTACATACTTTGTCTAATTGTTATTATATTATCTTATTTGTTTTGACAATAAGGCAAACGTAACACACAACGGAAAGAATTATGGATGAAATGTATTGGACAAGGTGACTTAAGCCCAATGTCTATGATCTGTGAGGTAAGTGCTCAGTAACCTAATATATCGTTTAATTTGATTAGAAAACATTTAAATTCATTTTTCGGAAAAACAATTCGAACAAAAACGGATGGATAATCGAAAACAGTTACGTCCAGATGCAGTTCCAGATTTATTAACAGAAAATGAACGTTCATTTAATTCCATACATTACAACACCGATGAGACAATAATAACGGAAGCAAGTTCATTTGGTGAAACTTCAGGCCGGAAAAGGAAACGTATAAATGAAGAACTTGCAGAAGATGTCCCTAGCAATATTACATTAGATGATTTATGTCATGGTATGAATTTGAAATACTTTATTTACCTGTTGTAGTTATATTGCATATTGTAAAACTAATGTTTATCGGTCTGTTTATTAAGTTATTACATTATACATTGTGGATTGTTAGATGAGAAAGATCGGGCAGATGAAGATGAGGCGATAGTATTAGTTGATCCAGATCCAGAAATGATCGTACTGCTTTCTGATGGTGACATGCAAGAAACTCAAACACTGTTGATCGAAAAGTTGAGAAAGGCACTAAGGAAGAGTATAAAACAATGTAGTATGTATAAGAGACAGTGTATCAACAAATTGTGATAAAAATAGTAGAAGCATTACTATGAGATCCGTTGTCAAAAAATAAATATAAATATAAGCTTGCCATAATACATATTTCGTTTTATTTACAAAAGATGCACGTATAGTTACTAAAACAAATTTAAACAATAAATAATATTGAAAATCGTCATAATATCTGTCAATTCCATAAAGTCACTAAAACTGGACATTTAAAAATCGCGCTACTCACTACATTTCAGTTGGTATTGAAATCAATATGGCGTCCTAATTGCGGTACTTTGTTAGATATAGTGACTTTAAATAGAATTTGTTTACAGCGCCACCTATCGGATCCTGGCTGAGCTATGAACAATAGGCTCGACAAATGTCGGTTTAGTTAAATAGAAATAAAAAATTTAGTTATTTTAGTTCTAATTTATTTCGCTAAGTGTGTAAATATCGTTTGACAGCTGATTGTCAAATTGTGAATCAAGCCAATCGGTTACATAATGACGTTAAATAGATAAGCATAAATAAAATAACTGCCTCTGTTGGACAGCTCATGAAAAAACACAAAAATAAAAACAAATGTAATATTATTTTAATTTAGGCTGGAATTTGTTTCTCCAGATTTTTTGCCAGATATCCAGATTTTCTTTTTCAATTGAAAACCATTCAAGTGAGTTACATCCATCCCGGGAGCATAACAACAAAAAAAAAAGAATCAACCAAATATGTAGTTCCTATCGTCAGTTCCGATCGAGAGTGTATATAAATATTTTGATTTTTACAGTTTGTCCGAACTTTCCGACTTTCTTTTGTAATTATTCCGATTTTTTTTCCTGAAAACTTTTCCAGGACCATTACGAGTAAAACAAAAAAGAATTTGGCATATCCATCGTTCGAATCATGAGTTATGGTCTTGAGTTCATACAAAAATCCTACAGAAAAAAGCACTTTTCAGTTTTAACCAAACTTTCTAATTTTTCGGGCAACTTTTTCAATTTTTGGGCAGATGAAGATGAGGCGATAGTATTAGTTGATCCAGATCCAGAAATGATCGTACTGCTTTCTGATGGTGACATGCAAGAAACTCAAACACTGTTGATCGAAAAGTTGAGAAAGGCACTAAGGAAGAGTATAAAACAATGTAGTATGTATAAGAGACAGTGTATCAACAAATTGTGATAAAAATAGTAGAAGCATTACTATGAGATCCGTTGTCAAAAAATAAATATATATATAAGCTTGCCATAATACATATTTCGTTTTATTTACAAAAGATGCATGTATAGTTACTAAAACAAATTTAAACAATAAATAATATTGAAAATCGTCATAATATCTGTCAATTCCATAAAGTCACTAAAACTGGACATTTAAAAATCGCGCTACTCACTACATTTCAGTTGGTATTGAAATCAATATGGCGTCCTAATTGCGGTACTTTGTTAGATATAGTGACTTTAAATAGAATTTGTTTACAGCGCCACCTATCGGATCCTGGCTGAGCTATGAACAATAGGCTCGACAAATGTCGGTTTAGTTAAATAGAAATAAAAAATGTAGTTATTTTAGTTCTAATTTATTTCGCTAAGTGTGTAAATATCGTTTGACAGCTGATTGTCAAATTGTGAATCAAGCCAATCGGTTACATAATGACGTTAAATAGATAAACATAAATAAAATAACTGCCTCTGTTGGACAGCTCATGAAAAAACACAAAAATAAAAACAAATGTAATATTATTTTAATTTAGGCTGGAATTTGTTTCTCCAGATTTTTTGCCAGATATCCAGATTTTCTTTTTCAATTGAAAACCATTCAAGTGAGTTACATCCATCCCGGGAGCATAACAACAAAAAAAAAGAATCAACCAAATATGTAGTTCCTATCGTCAGTTCTGATCGAGAGTGTATATAAATATTTTGATTTTTACAGTTTGTCCGAACTTTCCGACTTTCTTTTGTAATTATTCCGATTTTTTTTCCTGAAAACTTTTCCAGGACCATTACGAGTAAAACAAAAAAGAATTTGGCATATCCATCGTTCGAATCATGAGTTATGGTCTTGAGTTCATACAAAAATCCTACAGAAAAAAGCACTTTTCAGTTTTAACCAAACTTTCTAATTTTTCGGGCAACTTTTTCAATTTTTGTTTTCCTAACGACCTTATTCGGACAATTCCATTAAAAAAAAAATATCCAAATCGGTCCAGACGTTCTCAAGTGATGCGCTTACCAAAGAACAGCATTTCATTTTTATTTATATAGATAAAATTAATAATTTAACTTCTATATTGCAAATTTGAATGCTATAAAAATAATCGAAAATAAACCAACTCGTATTAAAGAAATCTAATTTCATCTAAATCTCCCTTTCTTCATTAATCACATTAAACATCACAAAAGAAATCCTATGCTTTGTTTATTTAACAACTTCCCTAGGATCAATTATAATGGATATATCAATGGTAAATCTCCCACATAATTTGGATCAGCATACACAATGTGGAGAAATATTTGGCTTAATTTTACTTATGAATTTCATTATTAATTCCTACGAGTGACTGCGTTCAGCAGCACTACGACATCCAAACAATAAAAATACAATAATAAATAATTCTCAATTTAATACAATGAAATGACTTACACATAGCGAAATACATATATGGATGATGCTCAAGGTTTTGCTTACCTGGAACAAAGAGAAAAATTCATTAGAAAACAAGAAAAAACCAAGAAACGATTAGTCAATTGTAATACGCGTAAATAGTTATTACGTAAAAAAATACTTCAAACTGCATTATTGAGATAATGCTACATATATATGTATATGATTGGTGACGCATGTTGCTCCTCAACGAGATTGTGACTCGCTTATTGAGAAGGAAAAAAGATCTTTGCGTTGACCCAGTGACACTCTTTTCAGAGTCGCACGGTCTTACATAACCCATTTTTTGTACGTGTGTTACACTGTTCATTTCATTTCGCTTAACCATTTACAGTTTCGTGTCCCAGTGATATTGGCAGACTTTAGGAAACGCGTTCATTAAAGTGCAGTTACTAACACAAGTAAGAAGTAAATAATTTATAAAGAGATCCCGAAAAGTCAACTAATTATTTGATAACATATTATCGCAATTAAAATTTATTACCAGAGAGAGGTTCAGCTTTCAAGCGGAAGTAATTTAGTAGACGCCTTATTATTTACATTAGCCGACAATTTTATTTCTTTTTAATAACGGTTGTAAAAATGGGTGTCCAGTTCTTATAGTGTTGAACTGAAGGCATAACCAAAAACCAAATCTTTCCACCACGTCCAGTTTTAGAGATATAATCATACTCCGCTAGTAGATAAACAATAATATTGTATTTAGAAAATCTGTTATAGAGAAGTTATCAAAAAAAATATATAAGTACAAAAAGCTTGATATATGTAACAAATACTTGAATGTTTAATTAGTAATTGTTGATATATCAAAGTTTTGCGTGTTATTTTTTCCTTTTATGATGCCTGTTGCCTTCTCCAATGAGAAACCAGCAAAAATTTCCTATCATGACGGGGCCTCACCTACCTTGACATTGTTTAGTGATGGGCATAATAGTTCGAATCGAAGAACTAATTGACATGGGAGAACTAGTTCGTAGGAATAGTTCGCGAAGAACTACTTTTAACTTATGTCTGTACTTAAGAGCGAAATCTTTGTTGAACTAAAGATTAGAAGTATAATATATGCTTTGTAAAACAATATATTCTTCACCGCTTGAAATCTATGAGCATTATAAATAAGTAGACTCGAGTAAGAGTGAGGCAACTCATTTTAGTACTACGATAATTATACATACTTAAAGCCGTTCGAGTGACCCCCCCTAATCGCCTTGGTTGAAATAGCTTAACCGAACCGTCAAAATCGACTCGAATTGGTTACACGGGGGGAATAACTCCTCTCTGGATAAGCGGAATTAAAAGCCGTCGATTGGCGTGGGCGTGCGGGCGACTTTAAATTTCCGGTCGACGGAGAGATTTTCCTTCTTAGTGGAGCGTGTGCAGAGATATGGGCTTTTAAAGGGGAGCGTGCAAAAATCGGCACTTGGGCGTTACGAAAAATTAGGACGAACGGCGATCGTGATAAAAAAATAATGTAAAACACGTTAAAATTCGTAGCAAATGTCAGGTATGACAAGCACACTGAAAAATTGCTAAAGTTTCACTGTGACGAAGAAATATCACGCCATCGAGGTTTAGCTTGCCGAAAAAGGCACAACACTCGAAAGGATGGACTATTCCGTGAAGATTGAGTGAACTGTCCACGTGCCAAGTCTTTCGCTGTCGAAGGTACGACTCATTTAAAGCTTTCCTGCAGGGGGGTGCGGTAAAAAAAAATCGCGATGACGAGTTGGCGAGAACGTGTCATTAATTCAAACGGTCGTATGATTTTGAGAGCTGCACGGAGAGGTTTCATGTTTCATTCAAATTTTTCTAATAACGATGTATTAATTTACAAATAATGCGTGATTTTGTCACACGTATCCCGATTCATAATTATCAAGACCATGGCGAGAGCGCAAAGAACAGACAAAGTAAGGTGGAAAGAATTAACGCCATAAGGTGAAATATATTTGGTATAACATTTAAAAATTAGTCTTAAACATTTGCAGGTGTCGTTAATTAAAAACTGGAAATATCAAAGACAGGCAAGTATATAGATCGAGGGCATTAACTTTATTGAAGATGATTTTAGTATTTATACGACAAAACGTAAACTAAACTAAACATACAAAACCTATGCACATTTTTAATAACAAAGTGCAAATATTATGTATGTAATTAATTGTAAGTGAAGAATATCCTTTAAAGTAACACGACACTTCAAACATACCAAATGAAGTTTGATTTTCGACGACAGTCTTACGAAAATTCGATTTCAGGTTATGAACGATGTCAAAAAATTATATGGGCGCGAGTGAATATTCATTGTATGAATCATAATGGCAAAGAAATGAAAAAATCCAGTTTCAAGTGTGATATTTTACTGAAATGAGATACCTATTAGGTATGTATTTTTGTTACTACCAATTATTACTGTTGTATCGTTCATTTTTATATGTATTTGTTCTATTCTGAAGGCACTAACATCGAATAAAATGTCTGCCATCCTTCTCTCTATATTACTATAAATTAGAGCTCTTACTATCCGGATATTCGAGTATCCGGGTTACTCATTATAACTCGAAATCCGAATCAAGATCCGGATCCGGGTATCCGGTTTTGGTTCTTTTATTATAACGCCTCAAATATAAAGCTGTCCTTATTTGTATTCTGATTAACACTTGTGTCTATGATCGAGGTACCCGGGTACATGACAATTATTTTATCATTAAATCACATATATAAAATGCCTATTACACAACGCAAACAAATATTTTAAAAAATTCCATAAATTATTTTTGGCAGATCTTAAATATGTATGTAATACAAGCATAATGTATGCAGCAACATGTTCCAATGCAACTGCAACGCTATTTCTGCATACAAATTAAAGAACTAACCAAAATCGTAATAAGTCAATCACCAAAAGTCAATTTAATTGTGTCCTCTTACGTGCCACGAAATTTTAAAGAAACGAATACTGATGCGGAGCTTCACTGAACGAGCACTAATAATTTCGACCGCTAGATATCTTCGCCAGTACGTGCAAACGCTGGTCTGCGAGTGGCACTTTTTTTCGAATATCTTGCAAAGTATGTTTTCTATAATGATTTATTATGAGAATAAAAGTACTCAAAATAGGATTTTGAATAATTTTTCTACACGCTCATACGTATAAAAAAGACGTGTGGTAGCACCTCATTATTTTTTTAATTTCTGGTGTATTTTAAAAACTTTTTTGTTTTTGTTTTTTCTTATTCTTATTCGGATAATTATTGCCTTCATATATAACGCGTACCAGTTTAATTGAGCCACGTTTAGCTCTCCCACATTTTTTGAACAACTTCGATTACGATTACTTAGAAAATCGTAATTCAAAAATTTTTGAAATTACGATTACTGTAATCGTTAATCGAACGAACTTAGATTACGATTCAGTAATCGTAATTTAAAAACAAGTATCCGGATATCCACGCAAAAGTAAGAACCCTACTATAAATTGTCAATGGAATTAAATTGTACTATTACATGTAAGGATAATAATAACAATAACAAGTATTTTATATTATAAAAATAGTCATTAATGCCAAACATCAAATATTACACACAATTGCCACATTTACTTATGCCAACAATGACAGTCAATTTGACAGTTAGGTCTCTCAATAGATGTTTGAAGTTTATAGAAACGACTAAACGTCAATTAACTGCAATGACAGTTTGTGGAAAAGATTAAATTAGACGTATATACAGGGAGCGTCAAAAGTTTAAAAAATCGGAATATTATAAAAAACATCATGGCAATGCTCCCGCTTTACAGGATATTGTAATAAAACTGTAAGCAGAAGAAAAAGAAGCGAATTCAAGCTCGAAGATATTGAAAATCCAACTAGTATTTCTAAACTAATAACCGATAATCACCACATTATAAAGATTATAGAGAATTAAATTATAGTATTTACAAGAGAGTTTAAATGAGACGATACAACAATATGTAAAGCTTGCTAATACAAAATGGTTCTTTATAATTAGTAAATCTGCAAGTTCCCTTTAATTCCCTTATAGTTTAAGATTTTTTATTTTTGGAAAGGAAATATTGCAAATATATTATTATTCGTTTATTCTCTAAAAAAGTATTAGCAAATAATATAATCTATATATGTAAAATTGGATGTATGTTTGTTTGTATGTTCCCCATAGACTCCGAAACCGCTGAACCGATTTTGATGAAATTTTCAGAAAAACTCTAGCATAGTCTGGAAAGCGTTCCTGTGAAGTTTGGAGACGAAAAATTAAAAAAAAAATATGTTTCTTATTCATAATTTATCATTCATTTCTTAAAGTTCATCCATTGACGTTACTTTTATTATTTATGTATCTTGCGCTAATATGAAATGTGTGTTTTGTTGAAATAATAAATTATTATCACTTTATCTTAATGATATTATTTTTAGAAATGCACCGAACATTTATTTTATTCAGAAAATGACTACTACGGAAAATAACATTGATACAAAATCAAATTTTATTTTTATATTATTTTATATATACACAATGTATTTATCATATAATTAAAAATTATCATTTACAAAATATATTTTAAATTTAGGTACATAATATTTTCATACAGGTATTTAAGGAATGAATTTAAAACTATGCGCACCAAATTTATGTACTTAACAGAAAGATGGTTTGAGCATGGTTTCAGTGGTCACACAGTTTATAGCTTTTTGTGAAAAGTAGTTCACCGAGAACTAGTTCGCCTAGAAATTGCGAACTAGTTCATTTAGTTTTATGAGAAGAGTCGTTCTTATTGAAGCAGTCGTTCGCGAACTACCCATCTCTAATATTGTTTCTCCATTTCTGCAATCTCTTGATAAACTATAGCATTGTAACAACGGGGAATAATTGAACTGAGTCTGATCGTTTAAAGCACGACCTAATTTACTGTATCTATTAATTTGTTGCGAAAGTAGAGTCCGTTTTTTTACCCATATAACTTTTTTCATGTTCCCCGGTCCTTTGTTCAAAAGTACGGCCTGTCTGACCCACATATACCTTATCACACTCACAAGTCAACATATAGACCCCCGATTGCAACTTTTTATCCGCTTTATCTTTATCGTTTCTAATATATTTTTGAACTGAATTATTAGTTTTAAATGCTATTGACTCATTTTTAATGTTTTTAATTAAAAACGTTAAAAATGAGTCAATAGCATTTAAAACTAATAATTCAGAATAATTCAGTTCAAAAATATATTAGAAACGATAAAGATAAAGCGGATAAAAGGTTGAAATCGGGGGTCTATATGTTGACTTGTGAGTGTGATAAGGTATATGTGGGTCAGACAGGCCGTACTTTTGAACAAAGGACCGGGGAACATGAAAAAAGTTATATGGGTAAAAAAACGGACTCTACTTTCGCAACGCATTGTATAGATGAAAAACACTAATTCAATAGAGATTTCAAAGTTTTACATATACAAGACAAAGGACAGAAACTTAATTTATTAGAAACCTTAGAAATTAATAGATACAGTAAATTAGGTCGTGCTTTAAACGATCAGACTCAGTTCAATTATTCCCCGTTGTTACAATGCTATAGTTTATAAAATACCCCCACTCATATCCCATGCTTTTGTGACACTATATATTATGTTGTAATAATTTTGTATATTCAGTTACTCATCACCTGATGAAGCCAAAGTTAGGCGAAACAATATTGTAGTGATATTATTAAATAATTTTTGAAACCAAGTTTACGTATTTTATTTATTCAGTTAAATATGCAGTTTCAACATGTATCAGCCCCATCAATTAAGTATTCAAAATCATTGTTAAACTACACTTTTAACGGCGTTTATGGGATTATAATATCAAATTTACAGATATTGTAGAACGTAAAATTCACTAAAATGCAAATACCTGCTCAGTAAATCAATTATAAATACCCTTAGGTTTATTATTTCACCTTGACGCCGCTAATGAGGAAAAACATAATTCTATCCTTGGACCACCGTTCGTACTTTACAAGCCTGAATTCAGGCCACTTGATTCAAGTAACTAAAAAAGGCCGGTCTAATAAAACTGGCTATCTACTTTGCTGGAAATATTCTTTTAAATTTCAAGTTAAGTAGTGCTTTAAGTTTGTACTTGTCTTTAAATCATCAGAAACATTCAGTTCAAGTAAATACGATATATCGGCTAAAGAAAGTATTTATATATATATTACAGTTAGTATACGAATAAAGAATGGTATATTAATAGATCGCTGTGTTTAATCATTATGTACTGTTAATATTAATCTTGCCAAATAACACACAGTAGAAATGGAGAGAAGAATTTATGTATAGACTCAAAATGAAATGACGACAAAACGGTAAAATTATAGTCAAGTAACTTGAGAAGTGTGAGAAAGTTTAACAGCTAAAGAGAGCTAGAAGGTTAGCAATCATAGAATTTGCAAAAGTGCTTAAAATTTTTAAGCCCTTTTTAAGCAATAGTTGCATGATTCACGAAGTATATTCCCTTATTTAAATCACGTTTAATTTCTTATTATTAGTTATGTTCTTTCACTACAAACACCCAAACCCTGTTTCTAGATTTTAATGACATATCATTATAATTATCATCATAACTAGGGGATAGCCAGCCAGGGGTACATTGCAGGACTGGACTTAAAAATTCAGATTTTACAATACATGTTAAATAGAAATAAATCTGGTGGCAAAGAAAGATATTTACCAATTGTAATATATGGAAGATATTGGACTAAATCGCAATCTGCACGGCAGTTTTTTGTAAATAAATATGAGTATTATTGTCACATTTAGCAAATGCATACAAGAATATGGTTCATCCTTTAAAAATGAGACTTACAAAAAAAATATCTCAAGAACGCAATAAATCTGTACAATATTATTATATCCATATATTATTTTTATTGTTATTATTATTGCGGTTATTGTGGAACACATTTCATGCCTCATTAGATTACACAATCTGGATTTCACATTACTGAAACGTTTTTACACATATGGAAGTTAATATAATTACCTAGCGAGGGTTGCAATAAACAAGATTCTATAGAAATACACTAGCCTGCCACGTGTCTTCGGAAAAGCCACGTGTGGATTTACGCAATGAGTTACATCCAACTTTTTGTTAGTACTAAATATAGAATGTCTAACTCCAGACAGCTACCATTGTGCTTGTTTGTCGGAGAAAGGATAAAATGTCTGGGAAGGATTTAAAACAATTTTTTAAAAAATCAACTTAATACGGGATTTTAATTGTGGATAAATGAAATTTCATCAGATTTTCCATCAGTAACTTCTAGTATAGTGAATTACAATTTCAAAACGTGAATTTTGACTGTTTAAGTTACAATAACTTCGTGACTACATCTATAATGGTCAAACAATAGAGTTTACTGTTTCCGCGAGATTGTCGTTGAATTCCAAAGTGTTCTTCGTGACTTCTTATCGTCTACACTTTACATTTCGAATTGTTTACTTTTATAGTTAATTTTACATATATGTACGTAGTTACATATGTATAATGAAATCGTGAAAGTTTACCTTTCAACATGCATAGATGTATGTACCCACAAGAAATATCAAATTTCTATATATCTCATCTAGCTATGCTACAAACTATAAATTTTATTACATGGTTGATTAAGTTGTTTTATGCTTTTATATTCGGCGGTGTCTTCAGTTCAAGCGAAATACTTGATTAGATTTTCTTCTACAGCTAGATTTTTCAAACAGCAAAAAAATTATTACAACGTTCTTAGAAAAGATAAAATTCAGAATCAGAATAATTACCATTACCGAAAAATGATAATGTCAAATTAAGAAATTTTAGTTTATAAATGTATTAATAATGAATCAAACACTGCAAAATATAAGATAATAAGGTTCCTTTTAATAACTCTTAATGTAACAAATACCGTGCTTTCGAGGTACTTATAGATAGACAATTTTGAAGTAGTTGGATGACTGTATAGAGGATAGCTCGGTGAACCTAAAGCAGGAGGCGTGGAGTACCAACGTACTAATAAATTAAAAAAGTGGAATTTATTTGATGTGTTTGTCTTCTCAAGCATCCGGCTAGGTTACTTATAGATTACAGTAATAAATTTCATCTCATAAATGATTTGGAAAGGAAATAGGAAATCTATAATTCCAAAACTTAACAGACAAAGTGTTGATAAAATATACCGTATAATTTAACTATATAGAATATTAAACAATACTAAGTGTTGTTTCAAAACGATTAACCGTGTTACGAATTCCAGTTAGAAATTAACAGCAAACAAATCTCTTGTAACTTCCTAAGATTTAACCCTATAAAATTGGTTTGTCATAAATTTTATAATTTCTTTTGGCGTTTAGTAATTTTTTTTTCTAATTTATGTATACTTTTAATATGTAAAAATAATCAAAATAGAAAATAATAAATTTGTGAGATTCGTTGCGAAAAATAGTGTGAATTTGGAAATTGTTGATTTTTGGATTTAGCATTAGTAAACATCTCTATGTGTCAATAATTGTCAACTAGAGTATGTTTCAGAAATATTAAACATTGAATACATACACAATGAGGTGTGGAATGTATAATTTCATAGATATATGTAAAAATCTTTGATAAGAGTAGGAATATAACTTCCGGTCAATATTTTGAAATTTTTTATATACAAAAATTGTTCCAATTTAAGCAAGAGATGTTTGAAGAAATTGGAAAAACCTTTTTTATACACTCTTTTAAAATTCACTTTTCAGTACTTTTGTATTCTTTAGAAATTTGTCTAAAGTTAATATGATGATATTTATGTAAATTACAATATGGGATATATATCCGATATACAGGTGATACATTGGGGATACATTGGGACTTGGACCATACAAATTATTAATTGCTATTTGAAACCTACAGGTCCACTTTCTGCAGCTCAACTGCAAGAGATTGCTGACAACTTGAACCTTGACGAGTCTGATGTTGACGAACACCTATTGGACGACAGCGAAAGTGAAAATGATGATTTAGGCGAAGACAGTCAAAGCATTGCCGATGGTACCAATCAAAACCCAGTTGAAGATGGAAGTTCATCTGAAGCTGACACATCTTCAGATGATGAGATACCTTTGGTAAATTTTTTGCAAAAAGGAAGAAAGAGAAAATGGAAAAGAACCAGTTTTCAGCCGATAACAGAAAAGTATGAACCACCGGTGCGAATACCACTGGAAATTCTTCCAAAGCCTATCGATTACTTCAAGGAGTATCTCAATTTCGATTTCTTCGATTCCATGGCCACATTCACCAACATGAATTCAGTTAAATTGACTGGAAAATCGATCGATACTTCAGGAAGTGAAATGAGAAAATTTTTTGCATGCAGCATGCTGATTGGAATTTACAATTTACCAAGGATCCGAATGTTTTGGCAATTAGATACTCGAGTACCAATTGTTGCAGATAACATGTCAAGGAATAGATTCTTTACACTACGAACAAAATTAAAAATTGTCGATGACAATGCAGTCTCGAAGGAAGCCCGGGAAATTGACCGTTTTTGGAAAATTAGACCAATGTTGGACAGAATTCAAAACGCTTGCCTGCAAACCGAACGAACACAACAAGTGTCAGTTGATGAACAAATGATAGCTTTCCACGGAAAGGTTAGAATGAGGCAATTTGTTCGCGGTAAGCCTCATCCTGTAGGCCTCAAAAACTTTGTAATGACAACAACTACAGGTATTCCTCTTGATTTTCACATGTATGAAGGCAAAGGTCGAACCACAGACTCTTCCTTGATTCCAACACCTGATAAATTAGACGTAGGTGGACGAGTGGTTCTAAAGCTTACTGACACTGTACCAAAAGGTGTCTCAGTGTTTGTAGATAGGTATTTCACTTCGCTACCTTTGATGGACGCACTTTTGCCACGCACAATCTATGTAACAGGCACGCTAATGAAAAATAGAATTCCGAAAACTACCATAGCGTTAAAAACCGAAAAAGAATTGAAGAAATCGGGAAGAGGGTCTTACGACATGCTTGTTACAGAAGATAACAAGATCGCTATGGTGAAGTGGTTTGATTCTAGACCCATACATTTTGCTTCAGCTGAATTTGGTGCTGAACCGCTGGGACAATGTAGAAGATGGTCTGTTCAAAATAAAAAATACATTGAAATCAATCGCCCAGCTGTGGTTAGAAACTACAATGAAAATATGGGCGGGGTTGATTTACTCGATCGCGTAATAGCAAAATATCCAATGAACAGCAGGACCAAGAAATGGACAGTACGTTGCATCTTTCATTCCTTGGATTTTGCATCTGCAGCTTCCTGGCTTCGTTACAGAGAAGACGCTCGGGCTGCAGGTCTTTCCAAACGAGAAATTATGGACTACCTTGACTTCAAATTCTCCCTTGCAAAAGCACTTTTGTACTCCGATAAACAGATCGAAGTTGAGGAAGAATCGGACGAAAGTAATGAAGACCATTCCGAACAGGGTAATTCTAAAAGAAGAAGTGTTTTGCCGATCCCAGACAAGAGAGTACGCATGGAAAAAGCTAAGCATCTGCCAAAATTTATGAATGAAGAACAGAGAACAAGATCAAGATGCCGATACCAAGGTTGTAAGAGCTTAACTTTTGTAAAATGTTCTTCCTGTAATGTTTTTCTATGTTGTAATATGCAAAGAAATTGTTTCTCTAAGTTCCATGAATAAAAAAATTTCAATGTCTCCCAAATTTTTGTATAGGGCAGGGCCCAATGTATCGCTTATGATACATGTTTTTTTCAAAATACCAAAACAAAACAAAAAAATCTGGACACTATTTTATGTTATTAACATCTAATGTGACAACGTACTGCAGTCAAAACAAAAATCACATGGCGAAATTGCCCGTGGGCCTGAAGAGGATATATGAATAGGGTAATTTTTGTAAAAAAAAGAACATTAAATATGCTTACCTTTATTATGGTAACAAAGAAAGAGGAATATCATCACCTTGAGACTGAGGCAAATAGTTCATCATATGACTGACGAGATCCAGTCCAAATGTTTGGCTTTTTTATCAGTATTTTGATTTAAATATTTAAAAACATATACAAGTTTTCTCATTTTTTCGTAGCCCAAACGATTTCTTAATTTAGACTGAATTATCCCAAAGCTCGAATAATTTCTTTCTAAACCAGCTGTTGCCACTACTCCACTGAATAGTTGCTCACATAATTGTAATTCTTGTTTTGGCCATTCTGAGTCAGAAAAATCCAATGATTTCCACCAAATCATTGGATTTGTTGTTTAGGATTGTGCGGAAAATAAATACTTTGGAAATGGAGAAGACTTTTACTGTAAGAGTCACAACAAGCCGAGTTTCTTGAATTTAGAAGATTGGACTTTAGTTAAATTTTGCCCTAAGACTCTGTGATCGAGCATATTCGCCAAATAGTGATGTGATCCCAATGCTATATCCCTTCTTTTGACAAGGGCTTTTGCGAGCGAATGGGTAATTTAATAGTGATTTCACGAGTTGAGATGTACCTAACAAGCAGTAAACAAAAACCTGGTAATCACATAAATGTATCCACGAAACGCACTGTTGTCACGCAATAATGGAACGTGCTGTAAGTAGTTATTTAAGAAATTTGACACTCCGACCCTAAAGGTTGTATTTTAGGTCAAATATTACTATTTAAACATTTTCTTCCAAATTCTAAGGAAATGTTTCAAAGAGGTAGTACAGTCCCACCTTGCTCCCACCTTAGGGAGCAAGGTGGAAGCGCAGCTGATAAATTAGAGCGAGATAGAGTCCTACTTACAAGGCAATTTTACGCCGAATATCAAAAAAAAATTGGCTCCGCTATTTATGTCGTTAAAAATAAAGAAATGACATATTATCAATCAACAAATATCAATATATGCTGCATGACATGGAAAGTGCAACACCAAGAATGGGTGCGAATTTTTTGACCAAACTTGGTAGAAACGTATAACTAGTCAAAAGCAATAATTGATTAAAATTTTGTTGCGATAGATCAAGTGGTCATGACACATCTGACACTTCATTCAGTTTTCGCTGACATTAATGTGTGGTGTATTAATTGTTTGTTTGAAATTAATTTCAACGGTTTTGTCTTATTATACCTTTGTTTAACGTGTTTAAAGAGTTTTATTATGCCTAGAGTGCGGCAACGTGGAAATTATCGCCAATTAAGCGAATTCGACAGAGGTCGAATTGTTGGTTTGCGAGAAGGTGGTTTTTCATACAGGGAAATTGCAAATCGCCTTAACCGGAACCAATCCACCATTATGCGCTGTTATCAATCATGGACTAGGGAAGGTCAGGAAAGACGCCAAAGAGGAACCGGAGGCCGAAGAAGAACTAATGAGATACAGGACCGCCGCCTTCGCTTAATGGCACTAAGAGACAGGTTTTCCAGTACCAGATCAATTGCTGACGTGTGGTTAGGTAATATTGGTCGTCCTGTAACCCTTCGAACCGTTTATCGTCGAATTAGGGGTTTCGGCTTACAATCTTATCGTCCACATCTTGTGTTACCACTTACGGCTCAACACCGACAGCAACGTTTGGAGTGGTGTAGATTGCGACTGCACTGGAACGTGGAGTGGCACAGGGTGGTATTCAGTGATGAATCTCGATTTTGTCTAGGGATGCATGATGGCCGTATGAGGGTCAAACGAAGACGTGGGGAACGTCGTGATATTCAGTTTTCCGTTGAAAGGCATGTGCATCGAGCAGTGGGTGTTATGGTATGGGGTGCTATAGCATATGGGAGTAGGTCTCAATTGGTGTTCATCCAAACCACTATGAACGCCCAGCGTTACATTGATGAGGTGGTAGAACCCCATATTCTACCATATCTTCAAACGCTCGAAGACCCACTTTTCCAGCAGGATAATGCCCCTCCCCACGTAGCGAGAATTTCTATAAATCGCTTGGAAGAGGCTTATGTCAATATCTTGCCATGGCCACCCAAATCCCCCGACCTCTCGCCAATAGAACATGTGTGGGACATTATGGGACGAAAACTTATGAATTTAGCCAATCCCCCGCAGACACTAATAGCTCTCCGGCATGAATTACAGGTTGCTTGGGACACCATACCCCAAGAGGATATCGACCACCTAATCGAATCAATGCCACGAAGAGTGAGGGAGTGTGACACTAATAGGGGCGGTTCAACACATTATTAATAAAAATTATGTTAAATTGTGTTAGTCTTTTGTTTTTTTTCTTTGAAATTTTAATCAATTATTGCCTTTGACTAGTTATACGTTTCTACCAAGTTTGGTCAAAAAATCCGCACCCCTTCTTGGTGTTGCAGTTTCCATGTCATACAGTATATATGAAGCGTGATATATATTTAGCAACCGTAGTTAATAGTTGAGAGATATTGGTAAATTTTGGTTCTTCCTCTGAAGTAACTACTACTTCCGGTCTCCCGATTTTACGGAAAATCTAATAAGTGGACATCTGCAAAAATCTCCAGGTTGAAAATGTTCATAATCACAATACTACAATAGTACCTAGTCAGTGAAAATAAGTTATTGTTGTTACTTCCTGACATATACATAATATTTCACAAATTTACATTAAACACGGTCATAGCAATATTTTCAGGCCTAAATCTTGATGTAACTATAAATGCCCTCAAAGCCTTAACCCTCTTCTACTATTGCTATAGTAGCACGCTCGTGGGTATCATATTCTAACGTATTTGGGTTTTGGTTATTAGGTATTCGCTTGCCATCGATTAATGACAAAAATTCAATCGCACTCTCTATTGAACGATCAATAAGTAAAAAATTATTACAATTATCGTCAATTAATTATCAGCTCTTCGAGAAAAAGAAATTATGTTATCCAATATTAAGTTTCTACCGATACTTAACATCTGTCCCGCAACTAACAATATCTGTATTAATAATTAATAATAGTATATATAATTGTTACTTTTTCTTCAATAATTCATGTATTAACGCAAAGTAAAATACTGCCCACTTCAGTATGTTTAGAGTTCGCATTTGAATTATTCTCAGTAAGAAACTTTATACATGTTTTAATGCCTAGTAAAATTATAAAGACCACACACTACGACATAAATCGAATACTAAAAGGTTGTATATATAATAAACGCAATAATTCTAAGACTAATTATTAGAAATTCCACCAATTCCTAATATCTCAATTGCATATAATTCATATATACAACTTCAAATGTGTAGAGTAAAATATAAACCAGATTTGTCTTATAAATAGTTGGCTTCTAAATACACCTCAGCATGTCAGATGATAAAATGATTACTATTTCTTGGCTGGTCTCTTATCATTTCAATATTACATCTTCGATATTAATTTTCAAATTGGTTTCAATGAGTGAAATCAAATGATAAATGCCCTTACATGACTTTAATACAGCAGCAAGGTAAACAATCACGAGGGCAAAAAACAAACAAAATTATTCTGTTTCATTTAGTACTTAATTACAATGTAATCCACGAACATACCGCATGTGTAAAATCATATTGGGGATAGGATATATGTATACTAGGCACACCGGCAACAACGCCCAATCGTGGCCGTAGTCATGGTACAAGGAAACAAGGTATGCTTTTGCGCATCTCTGGATTACGCGCATTCGACCTCTAGTACTACCAGTTCAATAAAGTTGTGAATTCACAGGACACTGTTTCAATAAAGTCCTTTTTAACAGAAATACAATAAAACACAGTAAGAAAATAAAAGCACAATTCTAATACATTAATTCTTAGTAAATTATTATATAAATTTATTAAGAAGGGAATTCTAATGAAAATAAAAAATATACTCTAAACAATACTAAAAAATAAAATGTTATTGCATAGCTTCAAAAATGCCTCCTTCAACAGCAAGGCATTGTCCGAGCCTATCATAAAAATTTTCTCGCACATTACGAATCACATCGACTGTTACGGATTCAAAAGCCTCTATGATTAGCCTTCTCAAAATATCTAAATTTTCTAGCCTGCCAGCTTGTGCACTGTATATTTTATTTTTGATGTATCCCCACAAAAAGAAATCATTTCGCGATAGATCATGAGATCGCGGAGGCCAACGAATGTTTCCTGTTCCACTAATGAGACGATCAGGAAAAGTATTCATTAAAAAATGCTTTACTCTGACCGCATTATGTGCAGGACGACCGTCCTGTTAGAACCAAATAATATCCCGATCTATTCCGGTATTATCAATAGCGGGAAGTATCTGATTCTGTAGCATATCGAGGTATTTGTCCGCATTTAACGTACCATCAATAAAAAATGGACCCAGCAAATGGTCACTCAAAATACCTGCCCAGACATTCACTTTCTGGGGATATGGGGTGTGTTTAACAAAATATCTGTGCTGATTTTCCCAAGCCCAATATCGAACAACAGAAGGATTGTGCTTTCCATTTAATGGAAATGACGATTCATCTGTGAATACAATAATATTTGCGATGAAAGTCTCATTTATATTTGTCTTTTCCATTACGGCTTCACAAAACTCCATTCTTCTAAAATTGTCATCGAGATATATTTCTTGCGTTTTCGAGTATTTGAAACATTTTAATTTATTTCGCTTCCATATGTTCGCGACAGTTTTATTACTCACACCCTTTTAATTGTTAAAGGGAGTCTTGACTTCTGTCGCAGTTGTCAAGTGATATTTTTTTCGATCAATGCGCATCATCCAGAGATGCGCAAAAGTATACCTTCTTTCCTTGTACCATGACTACGGCCATGATTGGGCGTTGTTGCCGGTGTGCCTAGTATACATATATCCTATCCCCAATATGATTTTACACATGTGGTATACTAACTATATGAATATCCACTGCAGTAACTTAAATGTTACACCAACATACTCCAAAAAAAAAAGGAATAAAAATAATTAAAGTACAGGTAGAATTATCAATAGTATAACAACTAATTTCTAAAAATAGTTTAAAGGTTCTTTTTTGAATGTGATTAATAGCAAATTAACTACATAATTACGATCA
This sequence comes from Amphimallon solstitiale, assembly GCA_963170755.1. Taxonomy (NCBI): domain Eukaryota; kingdom Metazoa; phylum Arthropoda; class Insecta; order Coleoptera; family Scarabaeidae; genus Amphimallon; species Amphimallon solstitiale. Next base: position 106,249,339 of record OY720680.1, read on the forward strand.
ATAGACAATTCTCGGAAATATAATTAGTACACATTTAAATTATTTTCTTGTCACAATTATATGATTTGAAATAGTAGTTATTATTGGCAACAATATTAAATATATTTTTTACTATTTATTTTATCTTAAAACCAAGGAACGTGACAGTACTAATATTTATGGAATTTGTTGAAGCAGAAGTGCGACCAAATGGAATAATGATAATTAATTCAATCATCAATACTTGGCTTAATTTTAATATATATTTTAATATATACCTAGTTAATCTAGTATAATAATAATCATAAAATAAGTGAGGAAACCAAAGCACAAGTTATAGAAACTTACTCAACAGCATATTCAAGAAAAAAATTTTAACAACATTTTCGAAATTCTACTGCTCATAAGTCTTTTACACTTGCTGTAGAAACTTGTTTATAAACTCGCTCTTGAATTTGCCATAAACTTAGAAGTTGACAAGATGTTGAAAAATATTGCTTTTGTGACTCAAATACCACTACTACTTTCGATCTATTAATTTGATTGAAAATCTAATCAAATCTATGAAAGAAGATTACACTCTTAAATAGAAAGTTTGATATTATAGCTTTAACCGTACGGTCGCTATCATGATAAGATACAGAAACATGCATGCAGGCACACTGACAAGCATGTTTGCAAAAACCACTTTTTTATCACGGGACTTCACACGTGGACATCTGAAAAAATCTAGAGGGAGAATGTTTTCGAACTCACTATAGGGGTCCTTATAAACCAAGGAGTCTGTTCATACTATCTATAGTCTATACTGCAAAAGATGTCATTGGGAATTCTTGCCCTGGGAAAAATATGGCCTCTACGTGACACAGTCACTTTAAGCAAAGTAGGGAATCACTTGAAGATTACCCCTTAGCCGAGGCAGCCTATCAGAGTGACAATTCCAGAACAAAAAAAAGTTGACAAAGTAATGGTACATGCTCGGCTAAAAAGACACAACTCGCAGGAATGACTGGAGTGTTTAATACAACCATTCTTAAAATTCTTCACGATCAACTTGGCATGACTAAGGTCAGCGCAAGACAGGGTTGGCTGGTTTTTACCATGTGATGGTTTTTACCGCCTGGGGAAAAACCTGTTTTTCCCATGGTTTTTACCATCTGGGGGAAAAACCTGTTTTTCCCATGGTTTTACACCTTCAAAAGAAAAAATTCTATAGTTTTTATTATTTTTTGCAAACATTCATTTTAAAAGATCAATTTAGGTAGTATTATTATAAGCATGTACAGTTTTGTGCAATAAATTGGCGTACACGTCTTATTGCTAATTTTGACATTATTTTGCCATTGTGAAAATGGCTTTAGTTAAGTTGACAAATCGAATTATAGCGTCAATTCAATTTGTCATACATGACAGGTATTCAAACAAAAGTCATATTTACATAAGCGTATATTAAGTGTACGCCAATTTATTGCACAGAACTGTACATAATATATTTTTAAAGCATACTATCCATATATAGATAAGAATAGCATTTTTATTATAAATTGATATATTATAGGTATATAAATAGTACTATATATTTGCATATATTAAACATTTTAATAAATATATTATACTCTTATAAATATACCAAAGTACATATACTATATATGTTCATTTTAAAGACTAGTACTCTAAAAATATTAGGTATAGGTGTAATGTTCTAATCTTTACCACACATTTGATAAATAAAGAAAAATATTTGTTTTGGTTGTAACAAAAATGTTAATTTATTAATGTTTTGAAATTTTGGTCTTATAACTTATAACAAAAAATTAAATATTTTTTATTATTCTTACAGTAAAAATTCTCACATTTAAATAAATATCTAATAACACAAAAGGAAAAAAAATGACTGAACGCCTCCTATTCTGAAATTAATATAGTTATCAATTTCCTAATTTTCAATAATGTAAACTTGTTTTCCCTTTTTTTCAGGATAACTTACATTTTCTACAACTAAAATTCACATTATAAATCATTAATATATTAACTATTAGTATCTAATACTAATAATGTAGACATGTATATGTATATACTAATTATAAATCATAAACATGCACTTATTAGCAAATTTATAGGGGTAAATAGGTTTTTACCATGGTTTTTACCGGTAAAAACCACCTTTTTACCATGTCCTGGTAAAAACTACTTTTTACCGGTAAAAACCCAACCCTGGCGCAAGATAGGTGCCAAAAATGCTAATATCGCCTCAAAAACAACAGCACGTGGAATGTTCCAGTGAGTTTTTAGATCTCAGTAATGAAGGCAGAGCGAATGGTGTATTGAGTCGAATTGTTGCTGGGGGTGAAACTTGAAACATCATATAAACCTTAATTCAAGCAAGATTCCAAACAGCAGCATACAAGATGCACACCATCACCCAAGAAGTTTAAGGTGTCCCAGTCGGCCGGAAAACTAATGGCTACTGTTTTTTGTTAATTGATTACAAAAATAAAGGCGTTTCCATAACTGGAGGATACTACACTTCTTAAAAACGTTCCCTCGTAATTTGAATTATTTAGAGTTTTTATGTTGTTATTTAATGTTTTTTTCGTTAAAAGTAATACTGCAGTATCCCCATTTTTAATAACCCCGATAACACTAAAATACGTAATAGGCACATACTCAATGCCAAACATATATTGCAAGTACAAAGTAAAACAATTAACACTAAACTTTGACATATGTATCTAATCAAAATATAAGTTAAACAATATATTTTTAAATTAAAAGTCTACAGATATTATATTTTTAAATTAGGAGAGAAATCTAATTTGAGGATTTTTGCAATAAATTTGGAGACAAAATAATTTAAACTTGGAAATGCAGGTTCAATACTTGTATTTTACGCCCAAATATTATCCAAACATGCTTAGAACGATGGTTTCAAGTTTCCCAAAAAATAACGTCTCGGATATTAAAACAAAAATTTATATTAATTATACCATCAGAAAAATGTTTGATCAATTTAATCACCCCGTATAAATATATTACAAATCTAGAATAATAAATTGAAAGTTAACTTCAAAAAATACGGTATTTACCTAATTAAGTACAATTAATACATATAATTAATGCAGTATAATATATTAATGACGGGGCAATTTTATTTCGATGACCATTGAAAAATAAATTAATAATCGATTTCATATACGTATATAAACGATATGTAATTGTATGTAATTGATTTCCGGGAAAATGGTTTATCAAACTTTTTTCCATTAATGAAAGTAATCTATAAGATAACTGTATCCTAACTGCATGGTTTCTTTGAAATTATAAACTTTCATTGCCATAAAATCATAATAATTACTATTAATACAGCTAGAACTATGAGAGAATAGATATATGACCCTGACGTTCAAAATAAATATGTTTTTCCGTATTTTCTTTTCAGGATAACAAGTTATTTTAACCGTAATCATACGTAACATGTAAATATCAATTAAAATAGGTATACTTGTTTGTGCTTGTTACTTCAAGCTAAGGTCAAGCAACACTCAGCTTGAAGTAACACGCACAAACAAGTATACCGCAGTTATACCTGCTTCTTTCCTATTTACCTCAGTAATAAAAGAGGATGAAATTGAGGTGGGAAAAATGTAAACTATACTATTGTACAATATACATTTATGGTTTAAAAGGAACTGTGTGCAAAGCAGTATATGGAAAGTAATATATATCACCGTCTAAGTTTATATCTCTTCGTGTGCTGGTTTAATATGTTTATAAACATAAACCGCTCAATGACCGATTTAATGGCAACGTTATTAGCGAACCATTTTGAATTAAAGCAATGCCCCCTGTGTTTATTGTTTCTGACGGATATACATTACAATATATATTGCATACAGACTATAATATGCTATTTGCACAAACAAATATTAATAGCATAGATTATAATTAAACTAAATTGATATGAATTATCTGTACTGTACACGAACAGATAGTAATCAACGATACCAATTATTGGTTAAAATAGATTCTGGTAATTTTTGTAATGTGTATTTGTCGAGAAAATATAGAAATTTGAATAAGAAAATGTAACTCACACCGTCACCGTGCCAGTGAATAAAGCGCTGAGGTTTCCCATTTATATTACGCAAGTGCAGTCAGTAGATACACTATTTCTAGAACAAAAGAACTGACATGTATGCGTTTGAGTATACATAATATATGTCATGATTCGATGCTTGCAACAAGTTGCACATTTTAAATATGTATGTGCCTACCATGCTTTCTGGTACCTATTAAACTACTACTATTTGTTAAGCAACTTCTTTTCGTATTCTTTAAATTTGGAATAGGTTTATTTATAGATAAATAATGAAATATATCATTAATTAAGTGTTAACCTTCTCATTATTGGAGCTATGAAGTGTTTAAATTAAAAAGTTTGGGGCATTTTTTGTTTTAATTGAGATGGTGAAAACAGAAAGAGAATTTCAAAGTTTCATGTCTTAAATATTTTTACACGTTCAGAAAGAAAAGAAAATTCTGAAAACAAAATGCTACTATAAAAATATAAATAAGAAAAAGAGGAGCGCTTGTAACTTCTGATAATTGCCAAACTAATCTGCAATATTTTAAGTATTTAATAAGTTAGGTAATACAACATTTTTAGTATTTTCTCTTCCTTTGGTGAATAGTTCAACATGATTTCAGTTTGACGTTTTTTAGTGGGTTATGTACTTTTTGTACTCACCGCCTGGTAAAGTGACATTTGGTGCATGTGTAGCTCGACTGGGAAATACGTTTTCCTGGTCGAGGCGACGGTAAAAATTGAAAAAAACACTGGCACTTTGGGACATTTAAAAAAATCTAACTTGGTAGTAATAAAATTTAGTCTATAAAATAATACTTCCCTCCACTATTCTTCACTAAAAGTTGGGGAAATAGGAGTAATAATTAAAAACTCTTCCAAAAAAATTGTGGCGCCATCTATTCGACATCTTAAGCAAGATTCAAGCGCCTTCTATTTGAACCACATCGACATTCATATTGGCAGTTCGGAATTGTTTGTATTTAAACCAAAAAACGCAATAAATGTATTATAAATTTATAAATATAAGAATAAATACCTCAAGTTTGTCATGTGTAAGAATATAATAACTTAATTTTAGGGAAAGGTGAGTAATAGTTACGTACATGAAATGCTTAAATTAATTAGGTAATCTATTTTAGGTTAGGTATGATACTAATGACATTAATCAATAATACTTCTTTAATTTAATGTTCGTACAAAAAATATTGTACAAACCACTTGCGTGAAGACATCTTCCACGCATTCGCGCAATTAAAAGCACTCGCTTCCTGCGGTCGCTCGTGCTTACAATGTGCGCTCATGCGGGGAAAACAGTCTTCCCGCACTTGGTTCGTAAATAACTATTACACTTTTATGTTTACTATTATTCCTTTCATTGCCTATTTGATTATAGTTGTAACAATTATTAGATAGTTGTGCATTTTATTTGTTTATTTTAAATGTTTGCATTAGTAGGTACTCTGTAAACAATTTTGGATCAGAATATGTTAAATATACATGTTCCATTTAAAAAAAAATATGTTGCACACCTCCGAAATGAAACGTTGCAATCTCAACAAAAATTGTCTTCGTCTGGCTAATTTAACAAACCTCAATACTTAAAGTTTACATCAATACTTGAAGTTTATTTTATCAAGAACTTATGGGCAATGTACTGAATGTAAAAAGTAAAAGTAGTAATCGATACCGAAAATGTTTCCATCTGCCTTACAAACTTCACTAACTATGTGAAGTTGCTTTTTCGCTTTTGAAATCATCATATTTTTCGCTTTTTTTCAAGAGATTCTATCAAATATTTTTTATACAATATGATAATATCCCAGTTACTTGTTGCCTTCTTTCTGATCTTTTTTTGGAAGGGGAACATATGCCATATGAGAATTTAAGATAAGCAAAGTACTATTGTTAAAAAAAAATAGAAGGTCTGAGTGTACTGAGCGGATTCATGTTTCAGTGACTTTGCTGTGGTAGGTCACCATTTGTACAAGTGCGAATATGAAGACTATCGATACTCTGTATGGAATTTTGGAAGTTGTTATTGGAAAAGTCAGAAGCTTGATGAAATAAATGGCATAATTAAATAGAAATAAGTTTGTGAAATGACAAAATAAATGTAGTCATTCAATAAGTAAAAATTGGTTATTGCTTTATATTGCCGATAATATGCTGAAAATATTAGTTTATTTTATAATATCCCAGAAGTTTTTAATGGCTTTTTTTTCTAACTGTATTTCGTTTAGATTAGTGTTAACATATCTTTCGTGCTGAATAGAGAATAATAAAAAAAATGTTGAGTCAATATGCAGTTTTTTCATCTGGAGTCGACATGACAAAAAGTAACCTTAAGTTTCAATAACCCTGGCTTATCTATAGGAATTATTACAGAAACATCCCCAACTATATGAATAGTCCACGATTAGTATAAGTATGTCAATATCATTGACGAGTAAAATAAAAAGGATGGAGCAACGTATCGCCGCGGTCGAATAGATAAAGATATTAAATTAAAATTTTAATCACATTATTATGAAATTTAAAATAGATATCGAAAAAGTGGAGCCAATCCATAAAAATTATCCACCACACCATAATAAATACAGTACAGCTCAAGCTTATGTTAAGAACTGTCGTATCGAATAGTCAAGTGACAGAATAAAGTTATTTATAAATGTTCACCACACCACATATAGTGACTGGATAAAATTATCTATAAAATACTATGATATAGCCGTTATATTGGAGTATTTTTGTCTATGTTCCAAGTGCTTAAACAATCTGATCAATAGCAATTCAAAATAATTTGCGAATCTGGAGCCTACCCACCATAATTTGCCACCTTAGAATCTTTCTTATGACTTGGGCGTATTAACAAAGCCTTAAGCCTCAATCAGTTTCTTCCAAATCCTGACTTTATTTTTTGGAACATTAAAACAATTATTTTTTGAATTATTAAAAAAAAGTAGAAGAAATATGATAGCGTGGTCTTTTTCCGAAGATGTATGTAGAAAAAAAAATAAAACATTAAATTAGAAAAACATCCGATAATTAACGACACTATATATCATAATTTAGAAAATATTCTAACTACGTTTTTGAAATAGTCGAAAAAATATTTTCACAATTAAACCTGTGATTTTAAAAATAAAATAAATACTGCAAGAGTAATTATTTGACACATGCTTAGTGTGGATACAACAAATCAAACGCACGGTGCACGCATAAGTCAGAGTGCCTTACGGCTGCAGCTTAAGATGAATATTTTATCTCTTTCACACCACCTGCGATTAGCATGACTGTCCAAAAAGGTATGTCGGTGTAGAAAAATTGGGGAAATACACAACGCGCCCACTTAAAATTGGAATTCTTTCAATCTGGCAACACAGCCTTAATCTCACTCGCAGACAAGCTCTCGCTAAATAGTAAATCAATTGGTATTCTTATGGGCTTGACCAGTGATGAAAGCATTGTATGGTACATAAGATTGGGGGACTAGATTTTACTTTCTTATACGTAGTATAAGAAAGTATTGTGATGGTGAAAATTTTCGACCTCGAGATTTTTGCAGATGTCCCCTGATACCGAAAAATTGGTTTTTAAAAAATGTGTGTGTGTGTCTCTGTGTGACCACGACAGCGGTCAAACCACTGTAGATATCAATTCCAAATTTTGTATTTACGTGTATAATCTCCCTCTTGAGATCTGATTAGTTTTTCAGTAAAATCGGTAGACCGGAAGTAGCAGTTTACTTCAGTGAAAAATTCGAATTTGGCCAATATTTCGTCAACTACTAAGTTTAAATAAATTTATAAAGAATTCATATGTACTTAAAATTAAAATTGAGAACAATTTTATTTAAAAAGTCTTTCGAAATTCCTACCGGAAGTAGGTCTTTTACTCCTATCGAAAATCAGTTTTTTGCGAATTTTTCGTAAATCATGCTTTTTAGACAGGTACGTTACGGGTATAAAAGTATTTAAAATATAATTTTCAACATCTTTTGTATAAAAAAAATTTCAAAATTCAGACCAGAAGTACCACTTTTACTCTTATCGAATAACGATTTTTTGCAAATATGTCGTAAGTTGTGCATTCTATATATATTTATCAAGAGTACAAAAGTATTTAGTTCTAGATTTGCAATGTTTTTGTATTTATTAAATTTCAAAATTCGGACCGTATGTAACACTTTTACTCTTAGGGAGTAGCACATTTTTTCGAATATCTTGCAAAGTATGTATTCTATAGCGATTTATTAAGAGAACAGAAATAATTAGAATAGGATTTTGAATAATTTTTGTGTAAACAAATTCTTAAAATTGTATAGTTTGAAACGCTCATACGTAGGTATAAGAAAGTCGTGTGGTGGCCACACCTCATTTTTTTAATTTATGTAAGTACATATATGATGTTTCTTATTTTGTTTACATTAGTTGTGTATTTTTCTGGAGTAATACTTACCTGCATATGTATATGTCAAAAATGGTGAAGCCAGCAAAAAACACTACATGTTGCATTTGTATTTAATTACTGACCATTATTAATTGGCCGTAATATCTATCCGCTTCGTAATCAGCACCGACTATTTGTTCTTAATCATTATTAAGAGACAGTGTTACACGATTCGATTAGACGTTAATCTAAATGTATTGTTTCCCAGTATATTCTGTAGTACATTATGCTACCTTTATATATTTTTGCGAACGAAGTGTTCTATCAATAAAGCATGCAGATTGTGCTTCATACATGATTAACAGTGTTTTCTTACAAATGCAGCAACATCTATCACCGTAAATCAATAGGGCGTGATAGGACGCGTCATCAGGCAACAATATGTTTCATGATGCGACAATGAATCCTACACAATGCGAACCGCTAATAATGCTCCTAAATTATGAAATTTAATCAATGCCTTTCCACAAATAACACATAGATCACCATATGCCCATCCCGTACGAACGTGTATTAACGTAGCATATGCACGTGGACGTTGGTTAGTTATGTCTGGCGAACAGTAAATGCTAACATTCATTTTCTTGTTCACACATCTGTGGTCGTATGGGATGCTGCAGCATTATTTATTAATAAGAACTTATGACTGTGCACAGAACAAGAATATTCGTCTTCCGTGTTTCTATTTGGAAATATTTGTCTGCTTAAAAAAAGCAAAATTTAATGCTTTACAAGTTAAGTTTAATGTTAAATGTCCTCTCCTACGCTTCCTGAATGACAATAAAACTGTAGTAAGAGCAAAATTGCACAATATCTGCCATAACTGATCGTGTTACTACAGTATTTGTGCACTTCGTGCGATATTTTTTAATTTCAGGAAATGAAGGGCCTCTTTACTATAGTACAGCTATTAAAATAGAAAAAAAATGAGGTATGGGCACTTCATATACGATGCGCGGTCCGATTTTTTATACAAATGTCCCAAATTGAGTTTTAAATACTTTTATCGACGACTAAACAATAAAGTAGGTATTATATTAATCACTATTGGTTAATAATAACACTCATAATACCCGGAGGGAATAATGAAATGCGACCAGGGAATAATGAGACATAACGTTACCATTATTCCCTGCATTCCGCCAATAAGAACATAATGATACCAACGTTGTCATAGTAACTATAGACAAGTCCGGCCATTTTACTAACTGTCTAACCGTCAAACGTTATATTGATATAGTAATCTGACATTTTCGCTTAATTATTTTGATTTTTTTGTAGTTAGTCGTAAAGTAGTGTATACTAACTCGCAATAATGACTATTATTCCCTCGAGCCGAGTTACTCCCTCGCCGCTTACGCGGCTCGGTTCGTAAATTCAGCTCTCGAGAATAATTACTGTCATTATTGACTCGTTGTATAAACTACTATTATCGTCATAAGTTGGCAGTTCTTTTCTACTGAAATCAAATAAATTAATTCATTAATAATAATTAATTTTGTAGTCAATGCCAATAGCAAAATAATAAATATCATTTAAGAGTTAAAAATAAAAAAACAATCATATTATTTTGTGGTAATTTTAAGTCACACCACAAGTGCATAATGACAATTCAGATGCAAATATTCCTGTATTTAGTATTCACATGTTGGGACAATATTTGCAAATATAAATTATTATTATGCGCTTGTGGTGAGACTCGGATAATGTATCACAAATACTTTTTTTACATATTTTACGGGCATAAGTTAAATTAAATACCCCGTTATATACGAAGATCAAATGTAGCTGATCTGATGAATCATTCTTAGTATTCTTTGTAAAATAATTGTTAGGGATTTTTATTTTTTGTTTCAGACTATCTCCACCATATTTGGAGATAAATATTGAATTTTTGCATTAGAATTGTGCTTTAAATAAGAGCATGTATGAACATACCTTTATTCAAATTATTCCATTGAGAATATTTACAATATCGTGGTGCTTAATCAATTTTTTTTCTTAATTATGTTTTGTGCTTACTAAATTCTGCAAGCAAAGAGCTGCATTGTGTATCGTAAGCACATCAAATAACAGCGCCTCCATATATAACCATTTGGTTCGAATACAAACAATTCTCATATCTTCCCTTACTGTTCCTGTTCTCTATTATCTGCTTATAGTTTTCCATTAGTTATGGGAGAACCCCGCACCACACAATTCAAATCGGGCATCGATCCTGCGCCACTGCTCTGACGCCGCTAGGATGACGTCACTGAGCCGGCGTCTGTTTGCTAAAGCGACGGCGACGCCTCACGTTCATTCGCCTTCGACAACAACTTAAATACCTACTCGAGCTAGATTACTAATAAATATTACGCACTAAGAATGATCACATTTGAATGTGAACTGTTGATATAGCAGACGCGTTGAAAAAATCACTCCCATGCTCCAATCAATAATTCAACACTGCTTAAAGAACAAAAGAGATCGTCGATAGATCTTACTATGTAAACGATTGCTTTTATGTATATTTTGACTTAATTCTGGTTAAAATTAAATTGAAAAGGAAGTAGTACTCATCAAAGTAAAAGTTTTAGACCTAATTATCAAATAAATCTTCGAAACCATCTTTACACAATACCTACAAATTTCTTCTAACTTATAATTTTGCTGTTTTGGATACACTAAATAAAGCAAATGTTGTCACTGAAAGCTATCCGTTATAGAAAAAAAAATCGGTCCTATAAAGTCCACATTACGAATCTCTATAGTGGGTTATATAAAGTCTGACTTTATAACACTCTAATTGTTGTTAAATTGGTAACAAGTAAAATGTAAAATATGTAATATTTAATGATGTTTAATGTAATAAACATGTTCAGTAGAAATTATACAAAGAATAAAGAAGACACTTGCTAAAATTTTATTTATACTAATTAGCAATATAAATCGTTAAACAGAGTTGGATGTTAATAGTTATTTACGAACCAGTTGCGGGAAGATTATTTCCCGCATGAGCGCACTTTGTAAGCACGAGCGACCGCAGGAAGCGAGTGCTTTTAATTGCGCGAATGCGTGGAAGATGTCTTCACGCAAGTGGTTTGTACAATATTTTTTGTACGAACATTAAATTAAAAAAATATTATTGATTAATGTCATTAGTATCATACCTAACCTAATTAATATAAACATTTCATGTACGTAAGTATTACTCACCTTTCCCTAAAATTACGTTACTATATTCTTACACATGGCAAACATAAGGTATTTATTGTTATATTTATAAATTTATAGTACATTTATTGCGTTTTTTGGTTTAAATACAAAAAATTCTGAACTGCCAATATGAATGTCGATGTGGTCAAGTAGATGTCGCTTAAAATGTCGTCAAATAGATGGCGCAACAAATTTATTGAAAGAATTTTTAATTATTACTCCTATTACTCCAACTTTTAGTGAAGAATAGTCGAGGGAAGTAGTATTTTATAGACTAAATTTTATTACTATCAAGTTAGGTTTTTTTTTTAATGTCCCAAAGAGCCAGCGTTTTTTTCAATTTTTACAGTCGCCTCGACCGGAAAAACCTCTGTCCTAGTCGAGCTACACATGCGCCAAATGCAGTGATGTAAAATTACCGTAATTTATATTTTTGGTAAATTACTGCTCTTTTTTACCAAGATTTATTCTTGCGTAATTTACCATTTTTGAGTAAATTATCATGGTAATTTACTCAAAATGGTAAATTACGCAGGAACAAATCTTGATGTTATACACGATTTCTTTTGTCCGTTGTATTTTGGGGCTGATACGTCCGGACCAGTGATGTTAAATTACCCTTCTTGGTAAATTACCGTGGTAAATTACTGCTCTTTTTTAAAATTTATTCATGCGTAATTTACCAAAATTCATCACCGATATGACATATTCATGGAATGGTGCAACAAAGAATGAAAACGTTTTACTGGCATCTTTTCTTCGATATGGTCGTATTATTTCATGGTAAAATCAACCCTTTGTGCAAAAAATTACGTTCACATTAGTAAATACAAAGAATTTTCTTACAAAAAGGAAGAAATTATTCCAAAAAAATTCCAAATGTCTTTCACAAGAAGATATACTTAAATCTTTACTAAATGCAATGTAGGTACTTGGTGGTGAAGGTATTTTAGCAAAAAAAAAAAACAATCAGATATGAAGGTAATACTTAATTTAGATTTGTGTTGTGCTTGGCATTGCTTTAAACGTTTATTTTAAAAGTATGCGATATACAGTACAAAGAAATTCTGGTTGTTCATATAACTAAAACAATGTACCACAGGCCTAAAATCAGTCGTAGGGCGTCCTAAGCAGACGCCCCACGACTGATTTCTCCTAACATACGGACTAGCTACAGTCCAGCCAGTTAGAATACATACTTTTCGAAGTGTACCAATCAAAATTGCCAACTATCTGCATTTGCCGAACGCATCACTTTATAGGGGACATTGTTTTCGTCGAACGTCGAACATTTAAAACGCCAGGAAAGGTGGAAAATCTACACGATTGCACAGTCCTACATTGATGAATCTGTGCTCAATAAAACAAAAATCGCAAAAATGGCTTTAGGTGAAGCTCAGACTGACAACAGTTGTTACCAATGAAAATTCTACTAAAGCTTTAAAAATTGATAACATAGATAATAATCCTCAAACATTTTCAATTCAAACTCCTTCGATTTCTTGAATTAATTTTTATAATGCGCCAGGGTGTACATTCACGTTTAATATATCAAATATAATTAGTACATTTGTTTTGCATTTGCTGTTTACTTTGTCGTAATAAAATGTGATAAATTATATCTCTATTTTTTAAATTATAATTTTTTACGATTGGCAACAAAATGCTGTTTGCGTCACGTCAGTAAAGTGCCTTTATCGAACTCGGCTGTTACCCGCCTCTCTCGCTTCCCTCACTCGGCTTATAATCTCAGGCTCGCTCGATAAAGAATCAGTTTACTTACTTGGTACATAAATAACTATTAACCAAACCAATTCAACCTTTGCACTGTAATAAATACTACTACAATTATATTTATTACTTTCATTGCTAAATATGTTTTATGATCAGTTATCATATAAAGCAGTAAATATGCACTACTTCTAACATTTTGGACTTCTTTAGCTCATAGCCTTAATAATGTTTCTAAATATGCAGGTAGTCTAGAAAATTTTGAGATATTTGTATTTTTATAAAAATGTATATGAAGAACATCTTAACATATTTCGAGCATAAGGAAGATCACTTGTTTACCGGTCTTTGTCAAATTAAGCAATAATTATATTTTCAGTAATATTCCTGAATTTTATTTTCTATACACCAAGGTAGAAAGTCCTGGTATTCTTTTTTGTAAATATGTCAAGATTTCGTTGGAAAAGGATTTGCATATTGATAGCTATTTTCCAAAACTTTGGGGGCGTGGAAATATGAACGCTTTTTTGATTATTTATTACAGAAATCAGTCTAAAATTGTAAACTTAAACTAACATGTAACATCGCTGATTTTAAAATATTTAAATCTAGTTAAAATTCAGAGTGACCAACTCAAAAGAAAAACTAACTTTTCGAATTAAATATGTCTTATTTTAAGTGATTTTAAATGTTCGCTAGACGCTTCATAAAACATATTACGTAATTATTTCGAGAACTTGCCGTAAACGGCTCGTTTTCTAAACTTTTTCTAGAACGCAAATATAATATCTTATATAACTTGCATTTTAATACTATTTATGTAGTAGGTACTTTAGAACTTATTTTATAGGTTATTAATAATAATCAAATCACATACAATGTGTGGTTAGGATACAGCGCCCCTCGCATAAACAGGAAATATCTGGTCAAATGTAAGTAGGTAGGATTACGTTAAATTCCGCGTAATCATCACTAGCATAGCAAAGATCGATGTGTTCAAAGTACGTAGAATGTGTTTGAAATTCGCTATGAAATTAGTTAGTGATAATATATTTCATTATAAATTCCGGAATAACTTAAAAACACAAGAACAGAATATCAAATTCTTATGTAAATTAAAAATAGTGTATAGTGTATAGTAGTATAAAATTCAAACAACAAATTTTATAGTGCATATTGCGTTTGAAATAAAATTCAAATTATTATTCTCATTATTATAAATAGAATGTTTGATATTTAAAATTAAAGAATCAAGATTATTCTTTCACCTGTAAAACGTAAAACATTTGTATAAAGATATAAATAACAACAACAGCAGCATTATTTAGTTTTTAAATGATTTTATCGTAACACGAACTTACATTGGCAACATAGTAGCTTCTTCAAATATGGAACAACAGGAGGAACGTTTGAGAAAAGGATATGGGAAGATATATTTCGTATTGAACAAAGAAGAAGTGATTCTACTGCTATAATCAACTTTTGAAAAAAAATTTAATGAAGAGTTTGATACTTTATATATTACAAATACTGGAAAGAAATCATTTAGAATTGCAAATTAATAAAAGTAGAAATTATGTGAATTTTCTGACAAGAAAAATTTTTTATTTTAAATCTGTACATATAAAAATATCTCTGTATACATCTGTAAAAGAATCTCTGTACTGAATAAGATATGATAAGATGACAATTGGTTTGGCAATATTGTGGCCAAAGAGATTACCATCTCATCATAATTACATTCGTGAAAATCTAAATAACGTTGATGTCGTTTATATATTTATATTTAATATGGATTTTCATCTAACCAAGTCGATACAATATTTAAAACACTTGTCCAAATACAAAATTATGTTTAACGTTTTTAACCTACTAATTTTGCAGTGAAATATCAGCGATTACCTTCCTGAATCATATTCTATTGAAGACAGTGCAGATTTAAAACACCCGCTATTTCGTAAAATGTTACATGGGTTGAGAGAAGTACTTAATATTTATTTCTAATTTATTAATAACTAATCCTTACTAGTTTTGCATATTATCAGGAAATATTACATATGCAAGTTAAAATTGTTGAAAATTAGGCTTGCAAACTTTATGTGGTACGTGAGTTTTAACCACGTACCACATCAATTTGACATGCCGTTAACACTTAACTTCTCGCATAAGTAAATTTTGAACCGATTGCAAATACCATTGAAAATTGCGATTAGAAGCGAGAGTTGGATATATATGTGGGTTGGATTTGAGTTTTATTGAAATAAATTACTGGACAAGTTCCTGTTCATTAAGCAAGTGGGTTTCGCTCAACATTGAATCTGGGTAAGTTGCCGTTTAATTATTCCTCATGGATATCTCTGGCATTCCCACACATGGTAGTGAATGTATGGCAACTGTAGATACATCACTC
The DNA here is from genome assembly GCA_963170755.1 of Amphimallon solstitiale. Classification (NCBI taxonomy): domain Eukaryota; kingdom Metazoa; phylum Arthropoda; class Insecta; order Coleoptera; family Scarabaeidae; genus Amphimallon; species Amphimallon solstitiale. The sequence goes on from OY720680.1 coordinate 106,265,193, forward strand.
AACTTCTCATAAATCTAGTAGAATTTAAACACAGGCAGTTTGGTTTTACCAAAGGTATTGGCACCTCTAATGCGATAGTGTCTTTTCTTGACTTAGTGTACAATGAAATACATGCGGGAAACTCGTGTATTGAAATATTCCTGGACCTTAGTAAAGCGTTCGGTCTAGTAGGTAATGTTGCTCCATAAATTGTATTTTTACGGTATACTGAGGAACTAATGGATTACAAGTTATCTCGCTAACCAGAAGCGTTATGTGCCTGTAAATGGTGCTTCTTCCGAGAAAATGCTTCTGAGTAGAAGCGTGCCGCAGGGAAGTGTTCTTGAGTCTTTGTTGTTCATGTTATATGTTAATGACCTTGACGTTTTTTATTTGCTGATGTGTCATTGTTGGTGAGTACCGCAAAAAAATCTGATTTAGCAGAGGTTGCTAAAAATACATCGAACGCTATTAAGAACTACACTCAGGAAACCGACTTAAAATGTATAGAGTTCAAAACTACCTCATATGATAGAGATGAATCAATACTTGTATGATATAAAGGTCGGACTATTACTCAAGTCAATACTGTTAGATTTTTGGGACTTATATTCGATTACAAAGGTAGATCGAAGGAGCAGATTAACAGCTTGTGTAACAGACTATCGTCCTTGTGTCACATGTTCAGAAGGCTCAAGACAGAGGTTAGTTGTGACATATTTTTAACTCAATGTTTTGGTCGCGTGCACTCGGTAATATCATAAGGAATTATAGCGTTGGGTTCATGGCTTTTAAGTCAGACCTTAGGCCTTTTATTTTTAATCTTATCTGTATTAATCTTAATGTGGCTTGGTGGAAATTAACTCTTTCAGAGGTTCTTGCGGAAGAGGGCCTAGGTGAGGCAGAGCTTAGGTCTTTTGTGCAGCAAGTAGATTTCTGGATTGTATAACATTTCTGCTGTCGTTGCTATCGATGGAGTCATAGAATTTTCGGGAGAGATCCTCGATGAATTCTGGTATAGAGGGGGTGTTTGTCTCGTTGTGTATTTGCGAGTTTCTTACATGCAGGACCATCCTCAGGGAAATATTTTGAAATATTTGTATTGATTTTTTCATATCTGTGATCCATAGGTTAACGTGGGTCTTAGGATTTGTTTGTAAATTCTTAATTTTAGTTTCGGATCGCGGGTACTGGCGGAGCCCAGGAGTGGCCAGAGGCTGCCCCTGCCCATTTTTGTCTTCTTTAAGGTGGTTTTAAGGTGATATGAGTAAGTGAGTCTTCTGTCCAGGTTGATCCCTAAGTACTTGACGCGTGGTAGCCAAGGTATTTCTATATGGTCGATGTAGATGTTTTTCTCGAAACGGCTTTATTTTCCTACGGGAGATGATGGCTTGGGTTTTATCTCCGTTTATTCCTATTCGCCAGGTAGGGCACCAGGTTATGAAGTTTATCGATGGCAGTTTGTAGGGTTGAGATAGCAGCGGTAGGATTAATTGACGTTGCTAAGATAGCTGTGTCATCAGCGTATGTCGCCAAGAGAGTTTTTGGGGTCTTGGGAATATCTGAGGTAAAAATTGCATACAGATGCGGTGAAACGACTAAACCTTGGGGAACTCTGGCGGTGAGGATTCTGGATGAGGAAGTTGAATTTTGAAGTTGTACCGAGAATTTTCTGCGATATAGGAAAGAAGGAATGATTTTCATTAGATAATTGGGGTAGTTATATGCACAAAGTTTGTATAAATGACCCTGATGACATGCCCTGTCAAAGGCCCTGGATACATCTAGGAATACTGCTGCTATTGCCTGGTTTTTATAAAAGCCGTCATGGATATGCTCTGTTGCCCTGGAGAGCTGTGTGATAGTGGAGTGATCTTTTCTGAATCCATGTTGCTCTTCAGGAATAAAGTGGTGTTCTGTGTAGTGCTGTACCAATTTTGATAGGATTGCTCTTTCTGCTATTTTGCTAGTTGCAGATAGCAGACTGATCGGGCGGTAGTTTGATGGGATGTTGTGATCCTTGCCTGGTTTCGGAATCATCGCCACTGAAACGTGCTTCCAGCTTTTCGGAAAGGTTTGAATTCTGAATACCGCATTTACAATATTCAGGAGAAACATGATCGCCTTGAATGGCATGTTCTTCAGCATTTTATTCGAGATGTCGCCTTTTCCTGGGGCCTTCCTAGGTTTTAGTTCTTTTAATGTGTTATTTACTTACTGGGGGTGATGAAGTCCGTAGTTGGTATGGCAGGTTCGTTTTTCCTTTTGTTTAGGGATTTGTGAATATGAACGATGTGTTTTATATTTGCATTTTTCCAATTGGGAGTACACTGCTGCTCCACGTGACTGGGAAGTGTTTCCGCTTTCTCAGAGTTAGTAATGCTGTATCGATCTGGGATTTTAAGTGGTGGGGTGCTTTGTTTTTCCCCCTTCAGGGCTCTGGTCAATTTCCACAACCCGTCGGGATCTTCTCCTATGTCATCTAGTGCTTTTGTCCACTTAGAATGTTTACATTCACTAATGGCTATTTTCACCTCTCTTTGCTGTTGATCGAGTTTTGGTTTGTGGATCTAGGGTTGCTTGGTACCTCCTCCTTGTGGCGTTTTTCTGTTTGTTTAGATCTTTTATATCTCCTGACAGTTGTTGTGTCCTGTGGATGTGAGATTTTGTGACTGTGGCAGTGTTTGATGCTTCGTGGATTTTGGAGTGCAGGATGTCAAATGCACCCTCCATGTCTTCGTCTGTTTATTTAGTAGAAATCGCCGGGATGATGTTAGCCGGAGTCTTTTTGTATGTGGTCCAATCAGTATGTTTGGTTACTGTTGTAACAATATTTGACTCTGTGCCCCATCTAAGAAGAATAGGATTGTGATCGGAGGAGAGGACAGCTTCATACGAAAACAACCTGGATAACTTGCTGTAAGAGCCTACAATAAACTTCCTGAAAATATTAAATCTAAATCGGAAAATACTTTTGGACGAGTGATTAAACAATTTCTGTTGCAGAAATGCTACTACTCGATAGCTGAGTTTTTGGATGATAATGCTTTTTTTTAATGTAGTTTTTGCACAGATGTGTTCAATACTTGTATCAGCTAAAGTATATTATATTTAAATTGCAATGTATTGTATGACTTGTCACGTACTACCTCTGTATTCTCAAGGGTTAATAAAGCTATACTATACTATAGTATACTATAGATTTATAATTATGTTTGCGTCTTCCATCCCATAAACTTCTCTTTAGGTGGCATAAAACCTATGACCGACAGTGTACATTTTTATGGTATCTTATCAATTGTTATTCTAATTAACCAATTGTCCTTATCTACATACGTACATATACAATTCATTTCGTTTATCGATGTTACTGTATAAAAATCAATTTAAAACGACTAAGCACAAATCTTGTCTAAATAAGCTTTTTGGAACGACCATTTACGAACGTTATTTTTCAATTTGAGTACTCTCTTCATTTGGACATTCCGAATTTATTACAAATATTTATCAGACAAATAACAAAATATGTTTTTAAATATATTCTCACACATATATGTATTAGTAAGTATTCCGTTGTGTTATAGTTTTCATTATGTTTATCAGTGGAAACGTGCTCGTAAAGAAACGAAAAAAGGCACTCCAACGACTTGAGACACACTGATATACACGTATGTATGTGTATATGTGTAAAGTATCGTTTGAATATAAATGCTGAAAGCTGTATATGGTACGATGACCTCAAAACCAGTGGCGCATTTAGATAGAGAAAAGTATTTAAAAAGAACGTCACTTTACAAATCTCCCAATCTATTCTTTTGATCTTGGTCCATTATTGTATTATATCGGTACACAAACAAACGTGCACGCATTAAGAAAATATCGATATTCGTTTGTGAAATGCATTATAGGTACACATTTGCAATTTGTTTATCTATAATTCCATTATTGTTTTTTCAAAATAATACGCGCGCTAATTACTCGATCCATTTCCTTTACATATTTGTTATCTATACATTTATGGTTTTCGAAATATTTCACTTTCCAATCGAGCGCATATTTCATGTTAGGTCGGATTTTGTTGATATGAATTGTGTTCGCTTAAATGTATAAGGTATCGCGAAATAACAATAAATCATAACATAATTACAACCTCAAGAAACAGTAAATGCAATTTCATCTGAATCCGAGACATCTTGTGGGGCGAACATTGCCGCACTGTTAGCGAATGGAAAAGCTCCAAGATATGACGAAATCAAAAGCTGCGCTGATGGAATATATGGACGGGGAGGAGCTGGCATCACTACTTAAAATAATAAACATAGTGCGGAATAAAGGATGTATGCTGAGAAATTGGACACTAGCCATTAATTAATTATACATTTACATGAAGAAGGTATTCGAGAAAAAATCTCCACATTAACTGTTACAAGCAAAATTTACAAAATATTATTTAAAAAGATACTAATGGTCGTGGACAATGCAACATTTAACACAGTGTTAACTTTAACTATCGGTTAAAAAACCATTTTGCTGTTTAAGTTGACAAAGCATAAATTATGTAAATTTATATTTTAGAGTGTAATTTATATATAACGTCAAAATGCGATATTTAATATTGCCCAAAAACTATATTAAGACATTATTATTTATCATTAGAAAGGTTTATTAATAGTACATTATGTATCAAGTTTTGTAAACCTCATTTTATTAATCAAGGGCGAAGCGTGGTGGAGCGAGAGTTTAGTAAGACGACTGACTAACGCGTTTATAAAACGAGTTTCACAATGTACTTTTTCTATGACAGCAAATAATCAAAATAATACAATAATTACTTGTCTGTTAAAGCACCACGTCGGTTTATTTTGACAGACTGATGACAAATGTCAACCAACATGATTAAGGTTCAATTAATTTTTGCCATGGAGAAACTTAGACTTAACATCACCCCATGACTAAAGCCTACGAAGTCACAGCTTGTCGAGGTGTATTTAACAGATCAGTTAGCGTTATGGAAACATATACGATAAATGGCATTCTAAAGACGGGAATAGAAAATAGAAGTTAATACAAATTATGTTTGTGGTTTGAAAAATTTTTAAATAAAAAATAAAAAAACATGACCTAACAATTTGAGAAGAAAATTTTCTATAAATTTAAAAAAATATCAGAATTTTCCCGTATATACATACCTTAACAATTTAAAAATAGTCTACCGTTAAAATCCTAGACGGGAGCTGTATAAACGTTTCCGAGTTCCTGTTGTTAAACACTTAAGGCATTATTCTATTTATTTTTGTAATTATGTTTCTTATTTTATACAGGAATCTTTCAGTTTAGTTTAATATTTTTTGTAAACACATTTTTTTGTAATCATGTTCTTATTTACGTTTTATATATTTATCGTCATACATTGAAACTTTATTTTGATACATATATACAGGGTATATCACGTAAGGCGGCTATTAGAAGTTTTATGGGATCCATAAACAGTGTAAACTCGACATTTGGGATTGAGTACTTACTTTATAAGGTGTATTATTCTAAAATATTTTCAAGTAGAACTGACTTCCGGTTACAGCGGAAGTAGATACAAGTTTCTTATTTTAAATGGAACTGTATATTTTTTTTCAATTCATTCAATTCTACATGTAATTATGAAACACTTTGCATTATAGTTCCCTAACTCTAAATTCAACTATTTTTGAGATAATTGCATTTTTGTTAAAATTTTTGCATTTGCATAACTTAAAATAAAATTTGCTATTTAAGAAGTCAGAAAAGAATAAGGTACTATATTTTCAGGGATCAAACTACAAGGACATTAGTGCCGATTAGCATTATATTTTGGATCTACTTTTATACAAGGTGTTTCAAAATTAATTGCTAATATGGATATCTTCAAACATACGGAACTCCTTTTTTTTAAATAGAACATGGTATTTTTTATTACTGGATTGAATGAAACTTCAAATTCTGCGTCAATAAATATTAATGTATAATATGTCTATTTTTCCTAGTTTTTGAAATATTCACGATTATTTGTTTTAGTTGCATAAGAACCGCTAATAAATTTTGAATTCGCATAGTGTGCCAGGGAAATGACAAATTCTTGTCATAGTTGTCGAGCAGTTGTCGCTTGAGGACTAATGCGATAATGATGATATAACGTGTAATACGTACATACATAGAGATGATTGATTATACATATTTTAAAAAGCTACACATGACAAAGTGATTTCTCCTAAATAAATTAAAACAAAACACTTGCAAAAAATAATTTAATATACAGAAATAAAAAAAACATTTTTTTAAACAATAAAACAAAACATACAGATTATAAATTGTGCTCGATGTGTTGACCATTATTTCCTAAACATCGAGTAATTCTTTTGTGAAGTTCAGTAGTCGTAGCAGTGATAATAATTTCGCCACTAATGTTGGTTAAAGATGCTTCTATTCGATTAAGTAATTCTTGGCGTGATTCTACTGGACGCGAATACACTTGACTTTTTACGTATCCCCATAAAAAATAATCCAGAGGCGTTAGATCTGGAGATCTAGGTGGCCATTTCCACGGTCCATTGGTCCCTATCCAACGATCATCGAATAAGTTCGTTAACTGTGTATTAACGGGCCAAGAAGAATGTGCTGGGGCAACATCTAGTTGGAACCAACACTCTCTAAACTCAAGTAGAGGTAGGTCGTCTAAAAATGGTATTACTACCTCGTCCAAAATATTAAGATATCTATTTGTATTCAAATTTTCTTCGTAAATATGGAAGCATAATTGATTGTATTTCATCATCACAAATACGTTAACAGCAAACGAACGTTGAAAGTTTGCTTCACGGACAACATGTGGATTCTCTTTCGCCCAATAATGCAAATTTTTTCGGTTTATCACTCCTTCTCGGCTAAATTTCGATTCGTCGGTCCAAATTGTTTTTCTCAAAAAACTTTCGTCTTCTTGCATTTTTGTTAACATAAACTCACAAAACTCTACTCTTCTGTCGGTATCTCCAGGGTGTAATGCTTGAACTAATTTGAATGAATAAGGATGCATCTTGTGTTTCTTGAGAATGCGTTGAATAGACCCTTTAGATAGCCCTAGATCAATTGATGCTGCTGCAATTGAGCTGTTAGTATACGCATTGAAATAACTTAGTACATTTATTTCATTTGCGTCCTCGTTTGTGACAGGTTTTAAGCGATTTCTTTTACTACTTTTTATTCGTCCATGGCGCAGAAAGTTGGATGTAATCCTTTTAAATTTCTTCGAATTTATCGATGGCAAGTGTGGATACCTTTCATTAAATGTTCGGCAAGTTCTTTCGATAATCCTTTGACATTCGTCGTGGATATAAAATAGGTTTAAAATATCGTTGTTTGTATAATTTTCGTTATCATTGTCCATGATGACAGTAATTCGCACACTAAATGACAGCGGCTTCAGAACTACCTATGTTTGTCATTTCCCTGGCACACTATGTGAATTCAAAATTTATTAGCGGTTCTTATGCAACTAAAACAAATAATCGTGAATATTTCAAAAACTAGGAAAAATAGACATATTATACATTAATATTTATTGACGCAGAATTTGAAGTTTCATTCAATCCAGTGATAAAAAATACCATGTTCTATTAAAAAAAAAGGAGTTCCGTATGTTTGAAGATATCCATATTAGCAATTAATTTTGAAACACCCTGTATAAACGTAGATCCAAAATATAATGCTAATCGGCACTAATGTTCTTGTAGTTTGATCCCTGAAAATATAGCACCTTATTCTTTTCTGACTTCTTAAATAGCAAATTTTATTTTAAGTTATGCAAATGCAAAAATTTTAACAAAAATGCAATTATCTCAAAAATAGTTGAATTTAGAGTTAGGGAACTATAATGCAAATTGTTTCATAATTACATGTAGAATTGAATGAATCGGAAAAAAATATACACTTTCATTTAAAATAAGAAACTTGTATCTACTTCCGCTGTAACCGGAAGTCAGTTCTACTTGAAAATATTTTAGAATAATACACCTTATAAAGTAAGTACTCAATCCCAAATGTCGAGTTTACACTGTTTATGGATCCCATAAAACTTCTAATAGCCGCCTTACGTGATATACCCTGTATATACCGGGTGTCCACAAAATAACGCCCCAGCTCGTAGCAGCTTTATTTGTAGCCTGATTGTAACGATCGACAAGTCAAATTAAACTACTTAAAAAGTACTATCAGGGAAATATGAAATTTTATTTTTAGCTATTCGGTTCAACTTTTTTATGTTAAATAGCCGCCTACTACTTTTTTTACGGAATTTGATAAAGATTTTTTTTCTGAATTCAATGATGTAGCACAATACCGTTTCTTGTTTTATTTCAAGTTGTTAAAAAATAAGAAACATTTCAAAAATACTTGTACTCTACTAGTAATAGGATGCTTAGACATTAATGTCACCATGTGAATTTTATGTCAGTGTCTTTAAATGAATTTTAGTTGTTTCAGTTGTCATCATTTTATAATGAATAACGAGTTCGTGGATATGCTTGAAATCTATTTTGGGTGTCACAAAAACACAAAGTTGTAGAATCTATAGAGAACCCTTCCTGGACAGGCGAGTACCGAATCTCCGTCAGTTTAGTAGATTGGAAATCAATTTGAGACGGTATGGATGCTTTAAAAAACCTAGATCACAAAATCGGAAATTTCGATATGAAAATTTAGAGATGAACGTTTTCCTGTCTGTTGAGGAGAATCATTGGACTTCTGTAAGAGAAATTGCTTCAAATCTACAACTTTCCAGAGTAAATGTGTTCAGTTTTGAAAGAACATAAATACAAAGCATTTGTTCCGCGCAAGATCCACACATTAGAAGAAGGTGATCCAGCACGTCGTATGAATTTTTCAAATCTTGGATTGAGTTGGACTTTACTTGATGTAAATCCATATTCAATGTGAAATAAAACAAACAAATGTTTAAGATTTACACTGTATTTAATAACAACGACAGCTGTTTCGCTACACTGTAGCTTCGTCAGGTTGACATATACAATAATAACTATCTACATACACTTGACTCTTATATATAGTGTGTGGATATTAGGAATTCTAAGACTTAATATATAAAGAACAATTTCTTGTCTAAAAGTGTCGGGTCTATACAAAAAGTACGTGGAACTAAATCTATTGCAAACAGATGTTATGTGTGAAATTAGGTAAACTGTATTACTGACTAAATATATTTAACAATGGTGATGAGTTTAACTATCTACATACACTTGACTCTTAAGAGTCAAGTGTATGTAGACACTTTTAGACAAGAAATTGTTCTTTATATATTAGCTCTTAGAATTCCTAATATCCACACACTATATATAAGAGTCAAGTGAATGTAGATAGTTATTATTGTATATGTCAACCTGACGAAGCTACAGTGTAGCGAAACAGCTGTCGTTGTTATTAAATACAGTGTAAATCTTAAACATTTGTTTGTTTTATTTCACATTGTATGAATTTTTGTCAGTTTTTTTTTAATCAGTTAAGACGTGAACCGTTGTTTTACAAAAAAATAATAAAATTTAATCGCTATAATCATCGCTACTGGAATGTAGAAAATCCACATGTTTTCGTAGAACAAGCTCCACAAAGAAGATTTTCACTGAATATCTGGTGTGAAATATTAGATGGACGAATACTAGGTCCAATCTTCTTCGATAGAGATCTTACCCAGCAAAAGTATTACAAAATTTTAAGTGAAGGCTTACTAGAAATTCTTGAACATTTACCCTTGAATGAAAGAAATAATTTAGTTTTTCAACAAGACGAAGCTACTCCATACACAACGCCATAATCAATAGAGAGTTTTTGAATAGTGAATTTGGAGATCGTTGGATGGGAACTTACTAACCTATTTTGTGGCCAGCTCGTTCTTGTGATCTGACCCCGATGGATTTTTTCTTCTGGGGCTATTTGCAAGATATTGTTTATGCAACACCTCCTGATACAGTTGAAGTTTTGCGAAATCGAATAATTGACGCATATCAGGAAATGTCTCGAGCAGTTTTAATAAATGCTACGTTAGCATTGATATCCAGGTGTCGACAGTGACCTGAAAGGGACGGAGTCCAGTTTGAGCATTTCCATTATTTTTTTGTTAAAATAAGTTAATTTCATTAAGAATTTAAAAAAAAATCATTGTATTATTAAACGGTTGTTTTATTGAAAATACCTTGAATGTGAGAACGTTCTTATTTAATGTAAGGTGCCATTAAAGCTTTTTAATTTTAGACATATAATGGTTGACACAACTACATACTATGGTTGTCATGGTTACAGTACCGGCTTCTTTAAGGATGAGATGATTATTGGAAAGTGATAGTACATTTAAACACAATGTTTTTTTTAACAACTTAAAATAAAACAAAAAACTGTGTTGTGGTACATCATTGAATTCAGAAAAAAAATCTTTAACAAATTCTTTGAAAAAAGTATCAGGTGGCCATTTAACATAAAAAAAGTTGATTATCGACTCTTGACGAACCGAGTAGCTAAAAATAAAATTTGATATTTCTCTAATAGTGCTTTTTAAGTCGTTTAATTTTGTATGCCGATTGTTACCATCAGATTTCAAATAAAGGTGCTATGAGCTGGGGCGTTTTTTTGTGGACACCTTGTATACGGATCGTTTTATATACAACCTCAACGACAGTCATGCCTGCGCGCCCGATCACAAACAGCGATCATATAGAGCCGTACTCCCAACTATGTACTGTAGGCGATGTTGGACAGTTGCGCATAGCTGGGAGTCAATATATGTATGTACTATATGGAACATTGTAAAAGCGACTACCATATACCGCTCCACACCGGGTCATTTAAATAAAAGTCTATTGAAAGCAATTTGTTTTATATTTCAGAAGACGGTGCTTTCAAAATAGGAAGTTTACTTATCATCTGTTTTTCCAATATCAAGCAAGTAGAGCCATATATACTCTAGTACGCGCTGCGCACATGTAATCTCGAGACCTTCTAGGCAGCATCCGACAGTAGAACTTTCAATTGAGCATATTATAATCATGTGTCAAAGCCTTTTAAAAACCTGTCACCAGAGCATAGCAGTCTTTTATCAACGCGATTGTTCATGAAGGTGTATAAGGAATTTATTTATTTACTTATTTGCTTTCAATTTGAAAAACACACTTAGTATGTCTAAACCTGAAAATTTCGAAATAGAATCATGCTTTAAAAGATACAGAAGCCATTTCAACTTAAGATTATACCAATTTTTAAGGTAAAAACCTACCATTCAACAGAATTCCATATTTCCATTTATCTTTTTCTCTTCACTCGCCTATCTGTTACTCACTACTATCTTATTCAGCTTCTAACATGTAGCAGATTGTAAGAATGTTATTATAAATTGCCTTTTACCAATGCTTTCTAAGCCTTCCTACCAAGCTTATGAGTGTATTTTTCTCAAGGATAAATTCTCAATAAATTTCATGGTTAAGAAATGAGAATATTCATGTTAATTAAAGTTAAAAACTACAAATATTCACCATTTTCATTCCGCTTGGACTTTTTAAAATGCAAAATGTAAGTTGTTCCATTAATATTAGTAATAATCCATCTTCAATTTGATAAACCAAACATAAGGAAAAGTTTTCCCATTATTTAAGGAAATCAATAGCAATGTACATACCGACAGGTTAATATCATTATAAGCAACCACTTCTTCAAACGAAAGGAATATGGTAAGACGATTTTTTTTAATTCAGCTTTGAAAGCAGCAGCATTAAAATACGTTCAATAAATAATCTATTATTTAAATCCCTTTGAATTAAACATGTCACGACGATGGAAACTCAAATATAATTGCAGACTAATGTACTGACAAATGACGGAAAAAATAGAGGGTGGTATTGATGATATGTACAATTTATCAAATAGGTATTTATCAACTTATTTTTTGTGAATATAGATAATTAATTTCATGAATTAATATATTCCAGGCCGAAAAATTAAATTAATACTAGAAAATTGCCTACTTACTTATTACTTATCTATTTTATTATTGAAGTGTAAACTTCTTTAGGCGCGTTGCGCTGATTGTAGCCAGTGAACAAGACTAACCTGCAACGCTCTGATATGTAACGCTCGGATTTGTAACGCTCTTCGGGTTAAGTCGGCTAAGGGAACAAGATAAATAAATATATCATATAGAGGTATTTAATTTCAATTAAATTGAAATTTAAATGAATGTCTCAGAGCAGATGTGAACCGGAGCCGCCTGGGTGAGAGGCCAGCACTTAACCATTAGACCAAGGGCGGCAGTCGAAAGCCAGTATTCATATCGTCTATTTATATATATATATATATATATATATATATATATATATATATATATATATGTATAAAATATATTACAATTCTTTGCCAATTATACAAATGTATTGAAAAATTGAAAATCTTCTTGGTAGACGCATATATATGTACCCTGTCCAGTTTAAAATGCAGTACATGGGGATATTGGAAACCGTTGGAGATACAACGTCAGTTAAATGGGAGAAAAGTTGCGTATTCATTTGTCCATGAATAATCCGACATCAGATTTTGACATTTTTGCTTCATTGGGCAGATACAGGGTGAAAAAGAAAAAAATGCATTTTTGAAAATCTTCCATATTTTGTTTCCTAGAAGAGATAAATTTACAAAAGTTGTAGGCTAGGGATAACAAGTCATGAGGATTTTAAAAATGATTAAAAAAGAAATCTAGGTCTACTAGATTTAGCGTGACAATAATCAACTTTTGTTTTTCTTATGGCAGCCGTATTGGATTTTGACATTTTTAATATCTTCAAAAAAAATGCTATTCAATGATGTATAACATGTTTATGTTCAAGATAGTAAAAACATGAAAAATAGAGAAAGTAAGGTTTTAACATAGTAGGCCGTGATAATAAATGTGACATTTGTATTAAACAACTCTAAAAGCTGTGAAGTTTATTCTGAACTGTCAGTAATCTTATTTTTAATCTCATTGTATTGTTATAAGTATCTGTACTGTGCAAACCTAAGATGGATCGTTTTACAAATAGTGACAAATATCAAATGCTGGAGTGTTTTATTTTGTGTGGAAGAAATGATGAATTGGCTGCAGAAATGTATTTCGATAGATACCCTGAAAGGTGGCAGCCAGAAAAAAGCATTTTTGCCGATTGCGTGATAATTTGATAATGCATGGAAGTTTTGTCAAGCCCAAAAAAAGGCAAAACAATGAAAATAATGAAAATATTGTTCTTCAAGCAGTAGTTGAAAATCCCCGTACATCTTTACCGGTAATTAAAAATACACTTGGCGTCGCTAGGTCAACAGCTGGTGCCATTTTAAAGCGTGCCAAATTCAAACGTATCGTGAAAGAGCTATTCAAGGGCTTCAAAATGGTGACGAAATACGGAGAGCTCAATTCTGTCATTGGTTCATCGAAAAACAATGAAAATCCAAACTTTTTTGCGAAAATTTTATGGTCTGATGAGAGTCGATTTACTAACTCTGGAATGTTTAATCGTAAAAATACTATCTTTTGGTCCGATGAAAATCCACACCTAGTTCGTGGCATTAGACAGCAAGTCAGATGGGGATTTAATGTCTGGATCGGCGTTATTGATACCCATGTTATCGGTCCATTCTTTTTCAATGAGAATTTAAATTCTGAAAGGTATTTAGAACTTTTGCGCACGCATGTTGCTGAACGAATTGAAGAACTTCCACTTGCCACGTTGCAAAATATGTATTTTCAGCAAGACGGAGCGCTTCCACACAATTCCTTGTTGGTTACAAATTATTTAAATAATCAATATTACAATAACTGGATTGGTAACCGAGGACCAATAGGGTGGCCTGCTAGGTCCCCGGACCTCACACCTCTTGATTTTTTTGTATGGGGCTATCTGAAAAACAAGGTGTATTCGAGATCTTATGAAAATGTGGTAGAATTACGTCAAGCAGTTGAAGAAGCAGTGAATGGAATGACACCGAACGTGGTTAGACAATCTTGTGAGGCAGTACTAACACGATGTAGATTGTGCATATGACTGAACGGTGGCTTATTTGAACAGTTGTTACATTAATGATTCAGCTACCTAACCACCTTTATTTAATGAATACTAATAAATAAAATGTTAAAGATATTTTAACAGTACTTGGAGACTTGTTATTTTTTGTTTTTTTTATCAGTATACACTTAAGATATCCATAGTTCCATGGCCTACTATGTTAAAATCTTACTTTCTCTATTTTTCATGTTTTTACTATCTTGAACATAAACATGTTATACATGATTGAATAGCATTTTTTTTGAAGATATTAAAAATGTCAAAATCCAATATGGCTGCCATAAGAAAAACAAAAGTTTATTATTGTCACGCAAAATCTAGTAGACCTAGATTTTTGTTTTAATCATTTTTAAAATCCTCATTACTTGTTATCCCTAGCTTACAACTTTTGTAAATTTATCTCTTCTAGGAAACAAAATATGGAAGATTTTCAAAAATGCATTTTTTTCTTTTTCACCCTGTATCTGCCCAATGAAACAAAAATGTCAAAATCTGATGTCGCAACTTTTCTCCCATTTAACCGACGTTGTATCTCCAACGGTTTCCAATATCCCCATGTACTGCATTTTAAACTGGACACCCGGTATATGCGTCCGAAAATTTCCTTAATAATGCTTGCGGCCGAGGCAAGACAATCTCGAGTACGTTAAAGTTTTTCGCGGACAAGATATACACAACATTTTTTGGGCAACCGTTAAATTTTTCAATCGATTTAATTTAAATTGAGACACAATTTAATTTAATTTAGTTCTAAAGGTGCTAAATTAAAGTGGTTTACTTGCTTTACATGCGTTACCATGGAAATGAGACGAATATAATAAACTACAAATACTTGATAGTTGTCAAAATAAGTCGTAGAATGTGTGATTAAACATGTGTCAAAATGTGTATTTACTTTAACGGCCGCTGCCATAGCAACGGCCGCGAAATTGTATTTCGCGAACTATGTTGCGTTCGCGAATTGGTAACTTCGCGGACGATTATTTAAATGTAATATAGAACGAAAAAAAAAGTTGTATTTCGTATTATTAACCTCGCCTTGATGAAGTTTACACTTCTGCTGTGTGGTTTTAAGCACACCCATTTTCTTGTTAATATTTGAAAAAAGAACCTCTTGAAAATTAAGACGTCTGTCAGAAAAAAATATCTTCTATTATGAGACATACAAAAAGCACAAGAATAAAAACGACATAACCTACGCCCTTGTTATACACAATGTGTAAGAAAACTAAGTAGTTATCTTATTTACCTGTATATTTAAAACATCACTCATCACACATTCGTCGTATATTAATAAAGCAAGCATTTTAAACGTATCGTTGTATACCGTCGCGCGTAACATGTTAATTAGACATCAAAAATTATAAATTTAAAATCAACTGCGTCACCTATATCGTGCACTCTCAAACAAATACGAACATTATTGAATTCATTCATCACAAATTCCATGGATAATTGAAAGAAGTGTAGATAATTGTGTACTTAATCACGGTTGAAAAATGCCTAGAGTTGATAAAACCACAATAAACAGAATATGTCTTACAAATGAGTAAAAATACCAATGATATTAATTTTTAAAATACCAATTATAACAGTAATACGTGCACATATACAATAAAATGAGTAACATATTAAAGTTCTAACAGTTGAAGTTGATAGCCGAAACAGTTCAATCTATATTAAATTTTGGTTACGCCTTTTAATATAAAATTCCTTGCTCGTAAATATTTAGATTTTGTAAACACTGTCATGGCTAACTAATGAAAAAAGAACTAATGCTAACAGTATGTATTGTAGAAGATAAAAACACTAACTTGCCAATATTTCGAAAACTACCAATTTTTATAATAGACATGTTTATACAAAGTTATCCTTATTTTTAATGCAGAATAACATAAAATTATAAAAGTTGCCGCTTCCCATTTAAAAAAATTGTCTTTTGGCAATTTTTCCAAATTCGTTTTCAGGCGTATAATTCGCACACTCTGTATTAATAATTGTAACAATTTTGTACAAATAGCATTTAATTAGAGAGAATTTACTTCAAATTCAGTAATAAATTCATATTTATATGGAAAAAGTGCTATTGATTTTCTGTCTGCAAACGTCAAATTTAACATAAGAATTTCAATAAGTCAAAAAGGGTTACACTTAGATATATGACATTATACATGAAATATATTTAGAATTTCACGGAGAATCTAAAAACCTGACAATATACAGTATATTCTATTTAAAATTAGGAAGTTGGTGCCTACTTCCGGTATAGCCCGGAGTGCCGCCATCTTGAAAATATTTTAGGCAAATGGCCCCCGTCGACTTTAGTATAGTGTCAAAATTTCAGATCATTCCTAGCTACAGTTTTTCCGCAATCGATCGATTCAGTTCCCGGTGAACCACCCTGTATATAGACATGATTTTAGCTTAGAAAATGAATTTCTGCATTCATTCTATCTGTATATGTCACCTGAACTCTGTGGATTATAGAATGATAAGTTAAAACAATATTGAAACAAGCTTTATCGGAAAAAAAGTACACCTATATCTGTCATCTATCTATGCAATGTAAATACATGACATATGTAGTATAATAATATGCATATTCAATAAACCTGCAAACTTTTTAAATATAATTAGTAAAGTGATTTAGGACATAACTTAAATCTATAGGAACCTATTATTTATTTGCGAAAGGTGATTAAAATGTTATCCATTTAAAACGCAATCTGCGCTACGTAGCGGCGTGCTCAGACAACGTGCGACCTGGGGACACTAATCTCGGCATACGAAAGGCACACAAAGAGAATACGGAACGCAACTATGATATTCACTCTGCAACTGCGAATTTTTATTTTCAAAGCTTAAATTCGAAAAATATCGTACCAAGAAATAAAAAATTAATTCCATGAAAAGTACTCGACTATTAGGATCGAACCCACCCCTATCACCTCGGCATTTTCATTAACTCAAACCGAAACCTGACCAACAAAATGAATTCTGCACTTGGTTCCTCGGTTTTATACGCAATAATATGAATATCCTAAATTCTATAATCTTCAGTAATTAATGAAATTAAGGTAAATTTCACACACACATCAATATACAGCTTGTGTAATGAAACACTTGATGTTACAAGGTAAATATTGCAACGTCGTACTCTTTGGCGGTACTGGGAGCGCGACGAAAGACAGGAGAGAGTAGAGATAACTGCTATATTGCCAGTCGATGCTTCACCGTTAAATGTGGCGAGAGCGGGGATACAGTCCGCGACGTTGCAATTCTGATGTATTTTGGACTTGCTATATCTAGTGTTGCATTACACAACCGGTATATCAACACTTCGTATATATACGATATGTAATGATACGTAATCGCATTGCGACACCGTACATCAAGCCGAAAAGATTCAAGTAGCTCGAAACGCGTTCTTGCTTCGGTTCGTGGTGGCAGATTAAAAAATGAGGTGTGTACACTAAACGGCTTACTTATACGTATGTGTTTCCAGAAATTGTATACAAAAGTTATTCCAAATTAAGATGTAAATACCTTTTATCTTCTTAATAAAATAAACCGGTGACTACCACACAAGGAACCATTTATTTATGTTTATTTATCTTCACTGTTCCGCACGAGGCTATTGAATCTCTTATTCCGGAATGAATCATCCATCGGTTCAACTGCCTTTATATACGCATACGAAACATCCGACAGACATTCTCTCTCTTCGCAGTACATATAAATGAATGATTTATTGCTGTACGACTTGTTTACCAGTCGCGCCGAATATTTGCCTTTCTTTTTTTTGTAGACTGGTTTCGTTACAATATAATATATATATATATTACAAACAGCGGTGTAATAGCTATTTGCAATACACAAATATTCGTAAGCCGCGTAAGAAATTGCACTAAGTGGATGGATGCTATACGTGCATGCTTTTTCGAAAAGGCAATTTGTACATCACAAAGCACATGGTAGCCGGATGTGCCTTGGGGATCTGGAGTAACCGATTATTCGAGGCCAGCCATCTAATTTTCACATGCCCAAGCTGTCAAGTGGTGGAAATTTGCCGACTCCGGACAATCCGAATAATAAGCAGTTTTAAATTCATAGTTACGCAAATGTTTCTATTTTAGTTTATGCCTCAAAATATTTTAATTTTTATATAAAACTGTGTTATAAAGTTGCAATTGGTTAAAAAAAACACTCTTCAACTGCTCTATAGATTACGCAGTAGCAAACACAATTTCTGATTTTATGAAGGACTCTAAGTAATCACTCTAATGTTGATATAGAAAGGAATATAGTGAGTGTATTGGCGACAGTATACTAGGCGAAGACCACGCATCGTACTGAGAAAAATAAATTTAAAATTGGATAATATTATCTTATGAATTGGTTAACACTTGTAGGTGAATATCAATGCATAAAATGAGGTGGAAAATGTATGCTTCCCAATGAATAAATGAGGCAAAAAAGAACAATTAGAATCACTTTATGTCGCCAAGTGTTTATTAAAGCATGCAGAATCGTTAAAATTAAAGAAAATATATTTACAATTTGAAATCCAGCCAGGCTTTGCACCCTCCGTGTGGATGGTGTGCTTAATTTGGAGAAGCAGGCCTCGGCTGTAAATTCGAGGTCTGTCTGGGGTTGGTTGTATTTGATGCAGAGGGGATGTCAGAGTAAGGGTCAATGCACGAAGGGAGAAGACGACTTGTATAAAAAAAAAGTTTCATCCGCCTGCTGTTTACATTTCTTGTACTTCAGACTTAATCGAACACGCCAAATTCAATATGTATTATTGGAAATGCACAAAGTGATAAGCACACACTAAAAATATCAATTCATTGTTCTGAGCTATCTCCATTATAAATATTTAAATGAAATTCGAAACCGCCCAGCTGATTATTTTTTCATTTAATGAGTCGTCCTCATTGCACAGTGTTTGCTAAGGCAGTTTAGATTGGATATTAAGATTTAATTATGAAATGTATATTTGATATTTTCAAACTATAGTGTGTGCATATAGACGTAACATATTAAATAATGTTTCCAGGGGCATAGAATATCTTTAATCGCTGGTGCCTCTGTTAGTGATAGAACGACTTCACTGATTGTCATATTCACACAATATATTTGTTTTATCGAAACGACAGTTCATAACTATGCTAGGGATCCGATAGGGGGTGCTGTAGTCAAGTTCCTAACAAATCCTATATTTGGACCAAAGTGACTAACATATATTTACAATATATGTTATTTCATGCAAAAAAGAGACTCACATCTAAACCAGATAGGTGGCGTCCAGGGACTTGAATCAAATCGAACTCATCGCGCCACTTACCGGAAACGGCAGAATAACGTATGCCGGGCCAGCTAGTACATATAAATACTAATAAACGATACAATATAAATGATAATAACAATAACCTGTGTTTGAGTATCTCCTAAAAAACACCTGAACCGTCATCAGTCAATATTACCCGTCCGTCTGAACTGCAACTTCAATGTTAATCTCTCCACATTCGTCAAAGGAAGTAAGAGAAACGTAGCAAGCCAAGACTCATAGAGGAGATTACAGACCAGGAAACCATCGTGGTATACATTGCCTCATAAATCTGGATGTAAAAAACAGAATTGTTATTATATCTTACTGAATTTTGTATCATATGATTAGGATTACGAGTATAATATAGACAAACATCAGCATTACTTGGAAATTTAATTTTATTGTCATTAATATGACATGCAGCGAAAGGTATCATACATACCATGTGCTTACGGACGACCTGCAGATACAGCTTACTATAAGATAAAACGACGACACCCAGAGTTTGTATGAGTTAGTACGAGAAAGCAATATACAAACTGCTTTTTGGACGAGTGTACTGTTGGAAAAGAGGGTATTCGAGTACATTTACGCTGAAGCTAGACAGGGCTAGACTGACTCTCGTTTAATCAGGGCAACAAGGATAGATAGCAGCTGTGCTGCAGTTTGTATATTTCTTTCTCGTACTAACTCATACAAACTCTTGGTGTTGTCGTTTTATCTTATAGTAAGCTGTGTCCGCAGGTCGTCCGTAAGCACATGGTATACTAGAGACGCGTTAAGTTCAGCTGCACGTCATCGATGACGTTTACATGTTGTCATAACTGTTTTAGACAAACTAAAAAAGTTACTTTGTTAAATTATACTTGAGGGCATTTATTTCATTAGCTTAAATAGAAGATTTATAAATTGATCGTAATATACGCATTCATGGCAAATAAACACATAATTTCCATATCGATATTACATTTCTTTATTACATATTTTTAATAGACTAATAATAGTTCAATTCGGTGTTGACAGATAAATCATATCTGTCAGGAAGACGTGCGTTGTGTATATTCTTCCTGTCAAATTTTTCATGTTTATTTTTACTTTGATATAAATAGTTTAAAAACAGTGCTTCTTAGAAGTGTAGTTATTATTTATTTGCGTCCATTGAATATAATGCCGAAAGGTTTCTGTAGACAGTCGAGGCTTTCTACAAACTTTTCTATAATCACGTGTTAAATTTAATGTGAATAGCGTAAGTATTGCTTATTTTAAATTATATTATGGATACGTAATGAAATATTTAAAGTTCTTCGACAATCTAAATCAATATAATAAATAAGTAGAGAAAGACTGAAGTCCTAGAGCATTTCAATTACTAAATATATTACGTTATAGTTATTGAATAGTGAATAATTTTTTTCCACCATATATATGGTGGAAACGCGTTACATTCAATTGCACGTCATACTAGATCCATGACGACTCGTCTTATATATGTTGCCGGATCTATTTTTATTTCTGTCAGTGACATTTGGTATAACCAAAGAAAAAAATTATTCACAATACAATAACTATAACGTAATATATTTAGTAATTGAAATGCTCTAAGACTTCAGTCTTTCTCAACTTATTTATTATATTGATTTAGATTGTCGAAAAACCTTAAATGTTTCATAACATATCCATAATAAAATTTAAAATAACCAATACTTACGCTATTCAGTTTAAATTCAACAGATGATTTTGGAAAAGTTTGTAAAAAGCTTCCACTGTTTACAGAAACTTTTCGGCATTATATTCAAAGGACGCAAATAAATAATAAATAGGATGTACACTTCTAAGAAGAACTGTTTTTAAACAATTTATATCAAAGCAAAAATAAATATGAAAAATTTGACAGGAAAAATATACAGAATACACGTTTTTTGACAGATATGATTTATCTACCAACACCGAATTGAACTATTAATCTATTAAAAATATGTAACAAAGAAATTTAATACTGAAACGGAAATTATGTGCCTTTTTGCCATGAATGCGTATATTACGATCAATTTTTAAATACTGTATTTAATCTGATGAAATAAATGCCCTTCAGTATAATTTAACTAAGTAACTTTTTTAGTTTCTCTAATACAGTTATGGCAACATGTAAACGTCATCGATGACGTGCAATTGAACTTAACGCGTCTGCTCTATAGTTGAATGATTTTGGTAACCGACATGGCCAAACAAACATGACGATTCAATACCATTACAAATTCCAATCGACGGAAAAAATTTCAGAACAATAAAACTAAATCAATTAATTAATATTTCAGGATATATAGCTTCAGCTAGTAAAATATTGTTACGCAGAAGCCAGTTACAAATTGTATATTATAAATAATGTCATTAAATATTACTTTTTTATATGTATAAGTAATACTTATTTAATGCTTGGCTATTCTGTATAGTAGGCAAGCATTGTTGATAAATTTATATCGATTGGATGACAATTATAACACTCGTCAAAAGGTAACTATGGCAAATGTCAAAGCTGTTTGAATCACAGGTATGCTCACTTGAGCTGTCACTGACGTCATTGCGAAGTAAGTCAGTTTTGACAGTCGTTATCTCACCTGTATTTTGAGTTTCTGTATGAACTTCTACTGCTGCGATAACCTAAAACAGTCTGTTTCAGGTTATCGCAGCCTAAAAATGTCCCTAAGATAGTGCGACAACGTGGTTTCAACCTAGAAACCAAGAAGGTATCAACGACAACCGTAGAAGCCTACCACTTAGATTTAGATTTGGTACAATTTTTGTATAAAAAAATTTTGAAATAAAAAATGTTTCAAAATTCGGACCGGAAGTAATACTGAAAACTTTATTTTATTAAGACAGGAATTAAAACTTAATTTGGAACAACTTTTGTATACACATTTTTGAACACACATACGTATAAGAAAGTCGTGTGGCGCCTCATTTTTTTAATGTTTTAATCAAAATTGCTTATGAAAATACCGAAATTTGTCCACCTGAACCTGTATATAATACAAGGGTTAGTGATAATTTTATGCATACCTGCTAAGAAAATAGATACAACTCTGAGATCACCAATGTCAATGGGAATTGAACTTATTAATCTGCTTTTCGACGAACTGAAACTTAGTGCAACTGTAACTACAGTCAAATCTAAAGTATTCTACTTGAGCAATATTTTTATCCTAATGACAAGTATACGCGTTCCTGTAATAGTAATCATATACTATATACAGGGTGTTCACACTTAAACCCGCACCATTGGTAACTCCGTTATTATTGGAGCTACGAATTCGTCCAAATTAGCAAACTAGTAAGATTTTTCCTGGCGGTTACGACGATGACAACAAAAAAACAATTGAACGTCGCGTTTTTCAGATATTTGACAAAATGTAATTTTTTAAATGGAACACCCTATATATTTTTATGCGGTTGAATAAAAAATTTAGTTCTGAATAAAAATGTTTAAATACATTATCTTAAAAAAATTTAAAATAAAAAAGTTATCACGTGATTTCTTAAACATTGCATTTTGTTTAAAAAAATTTATGAAAGACGTAGCATGTTTCACATGTTTATCCAATTGAAGTCATCTTCAGATATTAAATAAAATAATATCATAAACATCCTTAAAATTTGCTTACTTTATCACTAAAACGTAAGTTTTCAAATGAGATACCGAGCATTTTTAGGGATTTAGGATTTGTTTTTAGGGATGCCTAACGAAATTTGTAATTAAATAATATGTACCGATTATTGTATACTATTCTCTTGTCGAACGGATGAAAAACATTTTTGTATAGGTCCTAGAATGTTTGTTCATAATATTCCTAAATGAATTCAAACGAAACGTTGTGTTTTTAACGAAATTTATTTTGATTTCGTCCACGAAACTTAAGAATAACAAATAAAAGAATAATAAACACTATCAATCAACATACATAACTAAAATAGTTGTTCGAAGGTACCACCTTCTTGGTCCAGACACTTGCGGGCTCTTTTCTGATATAGCGGAGTTAGATCTGGTGAGCGTGGGGGGGCACAGAACTGGTCCATGAGTTCCAATCCAACGGGGTCCAAACAGTCTCTCCAGTAATGCGTTAACGATATGGTGATTATGAGCCGGTGCACCGTCTTGTTGGAAGTATATCCGCGGCCTATCCATCAAGTTCACGTTGTCCACGAAATCTTCCAATACATGAGACATAAAGTCCTCATATCTCTCTCCCGTTAATGAACCGCGGTAAAAAAAAGGACCCACAATTTTAGATCCAATCATACCACACCAAACATTAAGGCTGAACCGATGTTGTGGATTAGTGGGATGAGTCAAAAAAGGATTTTCTCGACTCCAAAAATGATAGTTTTTTTGATTAAACATTCCCTTATTAGAGAAGTTACTCTCATCCGACCATAAAACATATTGAGGAAAATTTGGATCTTCTTCACATTTATGTAGGAACCATTCACAAAATTCCATTCTTCTTATATCATCATTAAGATGCAAAGCTTGTACTGGCCGATATTTGTATGGCTCAAAATTATATTTTTTCAAAGTTTTATGAATCGTTCCCAATGAAAGGTCTATTTCTCTTGCCAATTCTCTAATTGAATTGTTAGGATACGCCTCAAAATATCCCAGTACATTTATCTCTACTTCCTCATTGCACTAACCACAAATTGCTTCTTCGTTCTATTCTTCTTGAAAACCTCTTCGTTTCGCCGAAATTGTCTGTATAATTCCAAGAAATATCTTCTTTGAGGAATCGCGCGCTCGGGAAACATTGCACTATAATGTTCGCGAGCGCTAATAGTGTTTTTTCTCTGAAATATGTAAGCTTCCATAATATCACATTTTTCCTCATGTGTGAAAACCATTTTTATTAGAAGAAAACAAGAAGAAAACAGCAAAATAACAATGCGAATTTTAAAACACTGACAGATTAATTTGACGGATTGTTATTGAATATTTTTTTTAGTGGAATTTTAAATTATACTTCCCATTTTAAAATGGGTACTTTTCTGATTATCTCGGGAATATGCCCCTTTAAAAAAATCACGTGATAACTTTTTATTTTCAATTTTCTTGAGATAATGTATTGAAAAATTTTTGTTCAGAACTAAATTCTTTATTCAACTGCATAAAAATATATAGGGTGTTCCATTTAAAAAATTACATTTTGTCAAATATCTGAAAAACGCGACGTTCAATTGTTTTTTTGTTTTTATCGTCGTAACCGCCAGGAAAAATCCTACTAGTTTGCTAATTTGGACGAATTCGTAGCTCCAATAATAACGGAGTTACCAATGGTGCGGGTTTAAGTGTGAACACCTTGTATGAAAGTTTGTGTATGTTTATATATAACTTCGCAATCTCCCCAAATGATCTAATGTTGATTTTGTCTGATCCTGGGAATCCAAATGCAGTTTGTTTTTCTTATTTTTCTTATATCAACGGATAATTTGAAATAAGTTAAACTTTCATAAAGCTACTGGTGTTAAAATCACTTACACTCAATATTATTTCCAGAAGCAAAGGCTTTGGTTTTATACAGGTAATATTACCATCATTATCAAGTATATTCTCTCATGCGATTACAATTAGTTCACGTCTAAATTCGTCGTGTACCTCATGATGTGATCTACCTACTTTCCCTAATTAAACCACTCGTACCATTATACATCTTTTCAAATCTAGCTACTAGTGTTATATTTGGTGTCTTTTTTGTTTTTACATAGGTACATCTTTTATGAAAGTTCATTATATTACATTAAGTCATTGTTGCCTTATATTCATAGATTAAAGATAGAACAATCAATATACTAATCTATAATATAATAGGCGATTTAGTATCTTTGACTACAACGCTTCAACAAAAACTTATTATTATCATTATTATTGCATTTATTTTATTGCCAATGAATGTATGTAAATTCTGTGTCCTTTTCTTGACAATGAAAGCCGTTGTTTTGCATTATTGTTCCTAATAATATATAATAATCTAACAATTAAAAAAAAGTTAAAACCACCCAACGACTAAAAAAAATAAATTGCTGAGGGCCTACATATATGTATATGTAGTACCAGCATCGCCAGCTGTTCTCGTGGGGGCAGGTGGTTTCGCATCTGCCGTCCGCAAGCCGGATCCCAGAGACTAGTTATGTTAAGGTTGAACCGCTTGTTTTATACGTGTTAGCTCTTATATGTTTTTCATTGCGCACGTGACAGTATTAACTGACCGAATAGTCATACGAAATATCAACTTATTTCAAAATAAAGAAATACCGCGAGATCAAAAATTATATTGACAGAGGTTTGTCATGGAATGTAAAACGTCCATCTTAAGTTATATCATTAAGTGTCATACTGTCATTAATATTTGTCATTACTAACACTTAATGGTATAACTTAAGACAGACGTTTTACATTTCATGGCAAACCTTTATCAATATAATTTTTGATCTCGTGGTATAATAAAACAAAAGTAGTGACAATGACGTGTAAGATATTAGTAATTAAAAATTGAAGATAAAAATGGAAATTTGTGTAGAAGGAAATAGTCATTCATGTAAAGTATCGGCCGTTTAAGAAATTTTGCAATGTTTTAGTTTGATTTTAATAAAAAATGAGGCGAGGCCAATTTTCTTATATAAAAGTTGTTCCAAATTAAGTTTAAAATACTTTTTATCCAAATATTTCTGCAATTCCAACTATACATACTATATAGCTACTCTTAATAAATGTGTATAGAATGCATAATTTTCCAGATGTTTGTAAAAAAAACTGCTATTCGATAAGAGTAAAAAAGTGTTACTTCCGATCCAAATTCTGATTTTTTTTATACAAATCTTACTCTTTATATAGATATCGAAAGAAACTGTTTTTAGATGAGAGGGAAAGATCTACTTCCGGTAGGAATTTCGAAAAACCTTTTTTTAATGTTTCAAATTCACTTTAGAGAGCTTTAGTATAACCTAGAAATGTGTCTAAACTTAGTAGCCAACGAGATATTGGTAAAATTTGATTTTTTATCTCAAGTAAATAACTTGTTCCAGTCTACGATTGCATTGAAAATCTAAGCAGATCTTCCAAGAGAGATTGTATTGATAAATATAATGTTCAGTATGGGTATCTTTTACCGTTTACGCTATAGTAATCGGAGAGAGAGAGAGAGATTTTTGACAAACCATTTTTTGGGAACTTCAAAACATGAACATCTGCAAAAATCTCGAGGTCGATAATGTTCATCACATTACTTCATTGTACAACATATACGCCGGGAGTTTTCTTACGTTATCTAATACCTAGCTATAAGAGCAATGTGCTATCGCGACAATTTTCTACATGACGATTGTGTGACATTTTATACTGTCATCTCGAAGTTTGGTTCCAATCGCTTGACATTTACTTTTGCATTCGTTTAAAGAAGAAAACATGAGTGAATTGAAACTTGAACACAGAAGTGTCATGAAATTTCTATGAAAAGAAGGCAGTAGCGCCAAGAACATCCACGAGAAAATGGTGAGAGTATATGGAGAAAACAGCCCGTCCTATTTCCAAGTCAAATTTTGGTGTAAGCAGTTCAAATGAGGCAGCGAATTCATTAATGATGACCCAAAGTGTAGAAGACCTCTAGAAGCACGAACTGAAGAAATCGTCGACAAAGTTTCAAGATTTGGTGTTCACTGATCGCCGAGTAAAAGTTTCAGTTATTGCTCGAAAAATATGAGTATTATTAGAAACGAGGCTGCTCAGCCCCGAAAAAAAATTGTATAGATTTGTGAGGAGTGTTTGACTTTTTTATCTCAAGATGAAGACTTCTCAAATAGAATTGTAACTGGGGACGAAACTGGGACCCTCCCATGAAACAAGAGTCCATCAGTGGGCTCTCCACCGCCCAAGGAAGCAAAGACGGAATTTTTTCGGGAAAAGTGATGGTCACAGTTTTCTGAGACGCGGAGGGGATTCTCTTAATTGATTACAATAACGGGAAATGTCTGTCAAGACACAATTAAGAAATTAAACTCGGCTCTATACACGAGAAAAAGACCCCACACTTTCGTTCAGAAAACTCTGCTTCTGCACGACAACTGCAGGGTGCATAAGACACGAATTATTCAAGCAGTAATCAACGAATGCTGCTTTAAGGAATTACAACATCCATCCTACATGCTCGACCTCGCCCCGTGACTATTATCTTTTTCCATAACTCAAATAACAGGGCGTCGATTTTTATCGAATGAAGACGTGGCAGACGCAGTAGGATCGTATTTTGCAAAAAGACCAAAAGAATTCTTTTTCTAAGGCATGGCGTTAATAAAGAAACGATGGAACAAATGTGTTAGTGTTGGAATAAGAAAGTAAAAAATTTCCGTTTTTCTCATTTTTTTAAAAAAGCATTGCTTCATCTACAATCTGCTTACAGTTGTTTAAGCAATAAGTAAATTTTATAAATGTAATGTCAGGAGAAGAGAAATCATCTAATGACCATCCTCTTGTATACTATTAACAGGTATATGTGTTGATTAATTTCTTTCGAGTAGGTCAGGGGCCATTGCCTTTTTAGTCTCATTTGAATATATTTTTGCACGAATATTTTAAAAACAAAAACAGTCAACTTTAGTACAGTAAACTATCAGATGGGAGTTCAATTTATTTGACAACTGTAGCTGTTTATTTGTAATGCTTGTCGGTAAAATCACCTGACATTGTTTATTTCGCTTACAAAATATTTATTTAAATAGTTTCATTACTATTTGTAGTGAATTATCTTTTTTTTCCTCTTAATAAATATACCATACAGTTTAATTATGATTTATATTTAATTAATGTTTCTTCTCTTAATGTTTTTCACATTAATAGCTAATTGTGGAACAACGCAATAAGATAACATTTTTCATCACGAATGTGGATATTAGTTGCCGAGGCAAAAGCCCAAGCAAATAACCACTATGAGTGATGAAAAATAACTTTACTGCACATTAAATTGTATCTGAAATCGTTTGCAATAAAAACAAATCTTTCTTTTACTTTTGTAAATCGTACAATATTGGTTTGGCCGAATTGACACAAAACCTACTTGCTCATTATTTTCTCAAATAACTAAAGTAACTAAATCAGAAAAAAATAAGATTTTAATGAAGTCACGGTAACTGTTAATAGCATTTAGAAACACATAAGTTTATGTAATAACTAGATAATTAAGTGTGACATTAATTTTTAATTAATGTTATTAAATTTTAAGTAAAAATGACTATCAGATGACATTTTTAGTTTCGTTCTTCATATCTTCAATATTTATGAAGATATGAATAACTAAAAATTTCGGCAGTTTTCAATTTCTTTTAAATATCTTCAAAACTTGACAGTAAATGATAAATGCGAAAATGTTATCAAATACTCATCAAATTTTTGAGCAAATTTAGACAGAAAATAGGCCCCTGCATAATATTTCTGAAAACTGCAAGGTAATCTAATAAAAACTGTGATTGTGAAAACCATCCCATTTCTTTGAAATAATATTGATTAATCTTCATTTAAATTGAGTGTTGCGTTGATGAAGCGAACACGTGAGGTTAGCAATATAAAACTCTTCTATTCCATTTTCTATTAAAACACCCACATAATATAAAAAAAAATCCAATGAAATACAATTGCAAATGGTTGCTAGGATACATTCAATTGTATGTACATAATTAAATACACAATTCTGATGTTTTGATAACAAAGAAATGCATAATCGGGACTTCCTTTTCTCTTGGTAAAAGAGCTGTATGAAATATAGATATATTAAGGGCAGAACCTGCATGCGGAAATCGATACCATTCACTGGTGCCAGGCCATGACGAAGGTGTAATGTAAAGATGCGGGTAACTACTAAGATCCACAAGACGTCCTGACACTGACGTGTTTCTTATTAATTACATAATAGGTAAGATTTATAATATATAAGAATTTCTCTTTAAGATGTACATACAGGGTGTATGAACCAGCGCAAAAATAACGGTAAGGTAAGAATACAGCATCGCAATTTTAGTTGCTTAAGCAAAAGGCAATATGTGTTATTCTGGACCAAAGAGTGTAATGTATAGCGTTCTGCATCTAAATTCAGATTCAACAGAAATTCTGTTTCTGTTCAACAATCTACGTCTTCTATTCCGATTATTCAAGTCGACATTATATGACCGAGAAACATAGAAAGGAGAAGTAATATTTAGGCGTTCCTAGCTTGCATTGTTGGATTAAGAGATAAACTGCGAATATTCGTCAAATACAAGACCGCATTTATTTTATACTCTCTTATGAGAAATTTAACCCGATTTATTAAACCTATTTATGTATTAAATTCACATACTCAAATGCTCCAATTAGATTTTATTAAATAATGTAATGCATTTAAATTAGAAAGACATTTTTAAAATTTCTGATTAAATATGTTTACAGCTTGATCGTGAATGGCTTAACACTGCAACTAGGATTGGCGTTAATCATTCACTATAATTTTTCAATATCACTGTATATTCTATGCCAGGGGTCTCCAAACTACGGCCCGAGGGCCACATCCGGCCCGCGGACAGATTTTGTCCGGCCCACGGAGAGCTAGCATACTTGAAAACTCCTTTTAGAGAACATATTTTTATAGCAAATTAAATTTAGTTTACTGAAGTATTCTAATTTTATGTTGAATAATTATTAATATGACATCTACATTGATATGGTCATGGGCTAACTACTCATAACATTGTTGTAGGCTTATTGTTATTGTTTTTGTGATAAGTTGGATAAAGAAACACAGAATTGTAATGAGTAAAGACATGTATAATATGCAGAAAATCTTACTTCAGTATATAATAACTAACAAATTATTGAAATGAATCCAACTAACATTTTATACATTTTAAATAAAAACATAACTTATAACAAGCCTAATGACATATGAAATACTAATGAGATTTGTGTAATTGAGATTTTCCACTGACAATAGTTTGTAGTTGTGGACTAATTTTACTTGTACCAATTATTAAAAGAGATTTAAGATGCTCATCAGTTAATTTAGATCTGTAAACATTTTTTGTGTACTTCATTTTGGAGAAGGTCTTCTCACACAAATAAGTAGCACCAAAAACAGAAAACAGCCCACGAGCAAATTTATGCAAATTATCAAATTGTGTCAGTGGAAGACTTATAAAATTCCAACAAAGATGAGTTTTGATATTTGTTCTTAATTATATCACTGCACTGTAGATCAATTATTTCCATTTGAAGTTCCGGGGCTAGGGTTTCAATGTCAGTATCAAAAGGATTCTGAAAAATCTTAATTTGATTCGCAATGGCATCAAAGTCCGAGAAACGAGTATCAAAATTTATTTTCAAAGCACTCAAAGTTTCGATTGCAAAATCGATAGGAAACTCAGTCTCAGTAGTGTGGCTGAATATTTCACATGTTTTAAAATGTGAAAAACATTTACTTCGTAGTTGTGATTGAAACAGTATCAATTTCTTCCGGAATGATTTGATATTAGTGTATAAATCAGGAAGATGCTGGTTTTCTCCTTGCAATCTCAAATTCAGTTCGTTCACATGTTTTGTCAAATCAACATAGAATGCTAACTTCCACAGCCATGCGTTGTTTTGTAATTCAGTAGGAGGGCGATGCTTTTCATTCAAAAAAATTTCGATCACTGCTCGAAGTTCAAAAAAGCGCTGAAGGACTTTCCCAAAACTAAGCCAACGTACGGCAGTATGATAAGGTAAGTCATTTTCTCCAATCTCTTCAATAAATTGTCGGAATTGTCGGTGATTCAGCCCAAAAGATCTGATAAAATTAACAGTTGATATGACTGGTTTCAGAACTTCAGACATATCCAAACATTTTCCGCACAAAGACTGTTGATGAATGATACAATGTAAGACTAATGGTTTTAAACCACCGTCATTTTCTACAGCCTTTGACACAAGAGCGACCACTCCTTTATCTTTCCCACTCATGTTTTTGCCTCCATCAGTTGTAATACATTTCAAGTTTTTCCATCGAAGGTTCTTTTGATTAATGGCCATTTCAACTCCTTTAAAAATATCTGTACCAGTAGTTGTGCCATGAATACTATTCATATCAAGAAGTTCTTCATGCACTTCATAGCTTTTATCTACTCCTCGAATATAAATCAACACCTGAGCAGTATCTGACACATCCGTTGACTCATCCAAGGCCAAAGAAAACCACTCAACATGTCCATTTTTGTCGAACAGTTGAGAGGATATATTTTCAGCGATGTTTTCTACCCTTCGAGCCACAGTGTTTGCTGACATACTGACACTTTTTAATAAATTTACCTTTTCAGGGCACATTTCTTCGGCTACTGCAATTATGCATTCTTTGATCATTTCTCCATCGGTGAATGGTTTTCCACGTTTTGCAATTTCAAGAGCCACACGAAAGCTGGCACGCGTTGCAGCCTCTTGTTCAGTTTTGAGTTTTGTAAATGAAGATTGCTGCGATTTCAATCCGCGCTTCATAGCTTCGAATTTTTCTGTCCGCAAACTTCCTGTATATTTTGAGTAATTTTGAAAATGTTTTGTTTCATAATGACGTTTAATGTTATATTCTTTGAGAACGGCTATGCTTTCATTGCAAATCAAACATAGCGCCTTCTTACTGGACTCAATTACGAAATACTGAATGTTCCACTGATCTTTGAATTTTCTGCATTCACTATCAATTTTTCGCTTCTTTTCCATACTACTAAATCACACACAAAAGCAACAATTCAAATCAAAATACTGTTACAAAGATGTCTTAAACTTAAACACGCACAAACACGTTTTAAGGAGGTACGCACTATTTTATTTCACAACAGTGTCATAGGAACTGACTTGTGGTTGCGCCACTAGCCTTCTTATATATTCCAATTATTGCCATCTAGAAGTGAGTGGAAGACACCAGAACTTTCTCGAACCAACGAGATTATTCTGTACGTGCTATTAGCGCCATCTGTTAGCGATAGAAGGTACTACCTATTTCCGCTTGTGTCCACCAGATGTCGTGTCACGTTACTCCTCATGGCTCGTACTCTACGACTAATCTAGAAATTACAGATAATGACAGGAAAATTAATAATATGCAGTGTTGCCGTTTTGCAGCCTTTTTTAAACGTTGCGTACTTTTTCGGACTTTTTTTCATCAGTGGACTATTTCACTTTTTACCACCGGCAACAATTATAATATGGTTTTGGCCCTCGGAACTTACTGGAGTAATCAGTATGGCCCTAAGGCTGGAAAGTTTGGAGACCCCTGTTCTATGCCATTCTTCCCGATCCTTAGCTTGGTCTTTTGGATTACTTACTCCAATTTTGTTTAGGTTCTCTATTATTTCCCGGATCCACGTTTATCTTCGTCTTCCATATAAAAGGTGCGATAGTACTTTTTATATTCTCTCCATATTGTTTTAGTTTCTTAATTTTTTATATTTTGGTTTCTTCTTTCAGCTCATGCTCTATTTCCAGATTTGTCCTTATTATATACTCCATATGCTGTTCGTACTGGACGTATTTTTTTCCGTAATTCTTTACTTTTCTGCCTCTTTTTTTCATGGTAATTGTCTCTATTGCATAGATAATTATGAGCTTTATTAGTTTCATGTTAAGAGTCTTAATTTTCAATAGCTACTTGTTTGCATGCATGCCACATACCACAGTAGATGTTTCATTGATAAATATAGAATAACTTCTGAATATTAAACTTTTTCGACCTCCTTAAAGTCGTAGTTCCCAACTAGGGATGCACCGGATCGGGTATTTTGCCGATCCGGCCGGAACCGGAATTCCGGCCGCTGGCCGGACCGGATCGCCGGAATTCCGGCCGGATCGGGACCTAAATTTGAAATGTATGTGCATGCCTATTTTTATACGTAAAACATTGAAAATATTGAGGCTGATTTGTTTTAACTTTTTTTTAAACTAGCTACAGTATGCAGAGTGTTTATTACTATTAATTTTACCTAGATAGAAATTACTGTTTATTTAAATATTAATTTTTAATCAGCATTAACAAAATTAAAACAATTCTACTCATTCAATTGAAGAATAGCAGCCACCTGTCAATAATAAAAAAAATTAAAAAGAAGTCGGGGAACCACAGCCGCCGGTCTATCATAGGCAAGGAAACACGCACACCCATCACTGTTGACCAATTACAAAATATATCTGGTCGAAAGTCGGGGCATCCCAGACGCGAAAGTCGGGGAATCACAGACGCGAAAGTCGGGAAATCCCAGACGCCTGCTAATCATAAGCAAAGGCACAGGGCTGCAGGTCATTTCATTATTCATTTGCTCACAGAAAATCCCTCTTTGCATTTTGTATTTATGTCTGCTGGTGTTCACGTTTTAAGTTTCTGAGAATTTTGTGTTTTGTGTTCGAGATTTTTAGTGTTGTGTCGTGTATTTAAGTAAGTAAAAAAAATCAATAATTATAATTACATAGATATAAAATGGCCTGTTTTTTT
Source organism: Amphimallon solstitiale (assembly GCA_963170755.1). NCBI lineage: Eukaryota > Metazoa > Arthropoda > Insecta > Coleoptera > Scarabaeidae > Amphimallon > Amphimallon solstitiale. The sequence continues at coordinate 106,299,143 of OY720680.1, forward strand.
TAAAATAAACTAATTCAACTAATTGTTGTCTTTCTTTAATACAGATCGTCAAAATGTCAAAAGTTTGGCAATTTTTTGATGTCCTTAAAGAAGACAAAAACAAAGCTACCTGCAATTTGTGTCAAATGGTGGTTTCGAGGGGAGGCTTTGGTAAATCGGCATCTACAAGCCCGTTAATAATACATTTGAAGCGGCATCATCCTGAAGAATTTTCAAATAACTTTAGAGGAAAAGGTACAATATATTTATATCTATATTTTTTTGTTGGGGTAAAGGATTGGGTTTGTAGCTTTGTTTGTTGAATGTTTTACTTTTTTGTCGCTTATTTATCGGACTCAATAGATAACATTTTTTGACTTGAAATTGTGTCTAGTGATTTGATTAGTCTGATTTCAATTTTTTTTGGTCCTGTCTTAATGAAAATTTTACTTCATGATTTACGATAGCTTGATTGATTACTTGATTGAATCAAATTGGAAGTAAAATAAATATTAGCTTTTAGACCGCATATAATAAAGTTTTAATTTATTTCGTAGAAAACAAGAGTTCTGCACTCGGTTCCGCATCTATATCTGCAGCTACAGGCTCAGTCGAGCCCAGGCAACCAACTTTAACTGAATTTACACAACTTCACAAAGCATGGGATATCAATGACAAGAGAGCTGAAAGAGTTCACTATAAAATTGCAGAAATGATTTGTTTAGATAACCAACCTTTTTCCTTGGTAGAAAATACTGGTTTTAAGCAATTACTCAATACTATTTCTCCTCAGTATAAACCCCCCTCCAGAAAATATTTAACTGATAAAATAATCCCTGACATTTATAATAGAGTTAGGATAAAAATTTCAAAGGGTCTGGGTGAATCTTCGTTTATTTCTCTTACTTCTGATATTTGGACATGCTCGAATACAAATGAAAGCTTCATTAGTGTTACAGGCCACTGGATTTCAGAAAAGTGGGACAAACGAAATGTTATTTTGTGTTGCGATAAATTTGCAGGCAGTCATACGGGACTTGCAATAGCCGATAAACTTGAAACTTTGACAAACGGTTGGGCTATTTGTAACCTAGCTGGCTTACTTTTATTATACACAGTGCCATTTGCTTATATAACACCAAGGGCAACCTCGCCGGTTACAGAATTGGTCTTCTGAATGTCGTCCAGACACCAAAAATACGCACTCCTGGCTGCCTATATGTTCAGGCTTCAATGTCATGATCTGGTAAAAGTACGGCCGTTGACCTTAATGTCAACTTGTTCGGGCGGTTTAAAATAAATCAAAGTTATGGTGGTTTTAGAGTGGTGCCTTGGGACAAAAGACCTATTGCTCACAGCTGACTCAGCGGAGAAAAATAACGTGAGTACTTCTTATTGTTTTAATATGATTCGTTACTCTCGAATATACTACTTTCTCTATCTCACTAGCAAACGGTAAAGGTAAGCAAAAAAACACACGGTTAGAAATTCATTTGAAAAGTACATAATAATTAACTTTTATTTCTGTTAAAACATTATAAAATCATATCAAACGAATAAACAATTCAACAATTAAATTATGGTCACAATTGATACACTTTATGGTTTAATATTAATTATATATTTACAAAATCTATGTACATAAATAGAATACAAATTAAATACGCGTCAATGACCTCTATATGTCGCGTATAAAATCAAGCAAGAACGTTTGTACGTTCCTAGTCCCTGAATTAACAATTACAATCCCAGAATATTCCGTTAAAGAAAAACATAAATAAAATGGTGTTTGAAATAAAATACGGCTGATCGGGTTTGCTTAAATTATATTACAACTAAATTTTTGTACGTTACCCTGCTCGCAGAAGAACCTTATATATATTTCGTCGCGGAGAACAATTTCAATCGGTGCGGACTTTCGCGCGTCTATTCGGAGAATTATTATTATATCTTTGTTTATGCTACAAAGCGCGGACAATGTATTGAATTTATACGCGCGTTACAAACAAAATTTGAAATCTAACGTTTCTGAAAATGAAATACATATATTAAATACAGAGATATATACATAGTCAAGATATTTATAGTCTGACTCGGACGGGAATTATAGGTAGTAGCGGTAAAAATGTCTATTCCTTCACGACCCCTGGTCTGAATGAAACAAACACTTTCGGACGGATTTTAGCGGATTTTGAAACGATTACTCCACGGCGCATGAGGCCTGAATGTAATACGTTTCTAGGATAAACACCTATCTTTCCCACGCCATCAAGGCTGAGTAAAGAAAGGTAAAGGCAGCAGAAGGATAGGAAAATAAAATGGAAGAGACACACTTGTTGGAGTCTTTATATATCCGTAAACCCCCCTATTTCTGTAGGAAAAACTCGTTTTAAAATATACAATTTGCGCGCGACTACGAGCATGACGTATACATCCTTATATTGAAAAATAACAAATAACTTGAATGATCGTTGCACATGAATACATATACAGGTCCGTCCAAAACATTTTATACAATATTTGAGCAAAATAACTTACATTCTATTAATTTAATATTGTTAAATAAATTAATAATGGACTAAAAATGTTAATTTGAGCAATTAACGAGGAACTTCGTTACAGCCCCCTCCTTAAAAGTAAACAACGAACCCTAACAACTAAATATCAAAAGTACAGAAACGGAAAATTAAAATTTAAACAATTAATTCTTGAAAGTCTATCATCTTAAAATTAAAAAAACTAAAACTCGTCAGTTTATCATCACTCACGATGTCTATGACGCACGCACTATCACTGCTTGTTCTGTCTTTTCAGATTCGCGTGGTGGATCTCAGCTTCCCTGCGAGTCATCACGACGCTCACTCCGTCGACCCGCACATGGACTCGCTTGTTCCCATGTCGCCTCTTACGGACTCCTTTCCCCAGCGAACCTTCCTTCCTCACCCAGGCCCCAGGATTTGCCAGACGAGGTTTAACGGTCGGCGGCGGAATCGTCGGCAGCGGCGGAGGGTCTGAGCAAAGGAACGGCATGTCCAAGGAAAAATGAGGCAGAAAAGGAATAACTGGTAGATTTGAGGTACCATGTGCGGGAGGTGGCGAAGGAATTGAGATTGTCGGAGGGGAGGCATTGACAAAGGGTGCTTTCTTCGCTTCAGGCGTTGCTGGCAACGGTGACAATAAGTCGGGCACTGGAGAAGCACCGAAAAGTTGTAGAAGCCTGAAACCCAGATAGGCTTCTGCGTCGGGACTGTGTAACGTGGGTCCCACATCGACTGTTGTCTCATCGGAGGGCGGCACGGAGACTACTGGCTTGGGAGGTGTCCTGCAACAATATGTCTGATATTTCTCCTCCATGAGGGCAACGGTCGCTGGTGACACCAGATAGCGAGGCGTTATTGGTCGTTCGGGCGTCTTCAACCCAGGCGGTGTACCCCACAACGCTCGATATCGATCATCCATGGCGGATGGCGGCGGAGATACCAAGGGACGGGGAGCGGTCATCTTGCCTGGTTGCTTGGAAGTGCCCATTGCGTCGACTGTGTATACTGGATGGTACGTACGAATTTATATATCCTCCTGGCCTTCCCCCACTACTTCCAGCGGATTTGGAGGTGGAAGATCGGTTTGGAGTTCGTCTGCGGACGGAATCTTTACATCTTTCACATGGACTTTCACGGGTTTTCGTCTGTTTGGTACCTGTAACATAAGAATAGACGGAGACAGGATCTGGATAACTTTAGAGGGACCTTCAAATTTCGGAGCAAGTTTAGCGGTAAATTTCTTAGAGGCGTCGGATAAATTATGGGTCTGGTGATACACCCATTGTCCAATTTGAGGGCGGTAAGGACGATGTCTCAGATTGTAGGGCCTACTTTGCCTCTGGAACGCTTGAGCCAACTTTATCCTGACAATCTTGAAAAAGTCGTCCAATTTCGACAGTTCTTGAGCCAATTCTTCTGTGTTCGGTCGAGCAGGATCCATTAATTGCCCATCAGCGGTTCTCCGCAGAGAGCTCGGCGGCATGAGTTCTCTACCAAAGTTAAGAAAGGCAGGTGTGAATCCTGTAGACTCATGTTTAGCGGTGTTGATGGCGAAAACGAACTGAGGTAGGTATTGGTCCCATTCTCTATGATCTTTATTGATGTATTGTGCAATCATAGGTCCTAATACCCTATTTGTCCTTTCCACAGGATTCGATTGCGGAGCATACGGAGCATTAAATCTTATCTTGACACCTAATCCATTAAAATAACTGGTGAAACTGTGACTGGCAAATTGCGGACCATTGTCAGCCAACAGGATCTTCGGACAACCAAAACGATAGATTACCTTTTCCTTCAGTGCCTGGATGATGGTTCGTGATGTGGCAGAGCGTAGCGGCTGGCACTCTACCCACTTCGTGAATCGATCATGTATTACCAATAATGAAGTATATCCTCTCTTGGAACGCGGAAAAGGTCCGAGGAGGTCCACACTCACTTGTTCCCATGGACAATCAACGGGTGAGAATAACATCTGGCCTAGAGGTTTTCCCTGATTAAATTTATAATGTTTACAGGATCGACATCGATTGACGTAGCGGCGGACATCTCTGAACATCCCTGGCCAATAATATAATGAAGCGGCTCTCGCTATACTTTTGGCGACCCCAAGATGTCCAGCTTCAGGAGCGTCATGGATTTCCTTCAGGACGTCGTTTCTGTCAGGCGTAGCTACACACAATTTCCATGCGCGCACTCCCTCGGTATGTTGTGTATCAGGTATGTGTCTGTACAAATTACCATTCTCCAATCGGTATTCTTGAAATTTTTCAGGATCTGACTGAACGTCCGCAGCCTTCTTGTTATACCAAGAACAAGACGTTTCTTCTAACAAGGCACAGGTATCTTCATCGGTTTCGTGTTTGAAAGGAAGCGGTGCTCGGGACAGAGAATCGGCTAAGTTATTCATCGCTCCTTTACGGTATTGAATGACAAAATCATACTGTTGTAAATCAACAGCCCATCGACTGAGTCGTCCTGACGGATTCTTCAAGTCGTTCAGGAATCTTAAACATTGATGATCGGAAATAACGGTGAATTGGTAAAATTCTAAATAGTACTTAAATTTTTTGATACCCCAAACGACGGCAAGAGCTTCTTTCTGGGTCGTCGAATAATTTAATTCTGCCTTACTTAAAGTCCTACTGGCATAGGCAATCACTCTTTCGGCACCCTCTATTATTTGTATTAAAACGACTCCTAAACCTTTCTCACTGGCGTCGGTATGCAATTGGAATGGTTTGGAGAAGTCCGGACACGCGAGAACTGGGCTCTCTGTTAATGCTTTCTTTACGGCGGCGAATGCGGCGTCTTGTTCCGTCGTCCATTCCCAGCGCACATCTTTTTTAATTAATTTTATAAGCGGAACGGTAAGTTGTGCGAAATTCGGTACGAACCGACGGTACCATGACGTTTGTCCCAGAAAACCACGTATTTCTTTCTTGTTTCGCGGCGGCGGTACATTTAATATAGCAGCGATCTTGTCCGGGTCTGTACGGATTCCGTCCGGTGTTACAACATGACCTAAATATTTTATGTCTTGTTTGGCAAAAGTACATTTGTCTGGTTGTAGTTGAAGGCCTGCTTCCCGTAAACGCGCGAAAACATTACTTAAATTTTTCAAATGCTCCTCAAAAGTCTTGCCTAAAATAATGATATCGTCCAAATATACAAATGCGTACTCTGCCATTTCGGGACCTATCACCGAATCTAATAGGCGTTGGAACGTTGCTCCCGCACTATGCAATCCATACGGTAATGATACAAAATGAAATAGGCCCTTTCCCGGAATTGTAAAAGCTGTCACGGGTCTGCTATCCTTTTCTAATTCCACTTGCCAGTACCCACTTTTAAGATCAAGCGTCGAAAAATATTTACTGTCGCGGAGTTTATCAAGAATATTTGAAATATACGGCAAAGGATATGAATCTTTAATCGATACAGAATTAATTTTTCGGAAATCGACGCAAAACCGAACGCCACCGTTCTTTTTCGTGACCACGACGATTGGAGAGCTCCACGGGCTGTTACTGGGTTCTATTATACCGTCTTGTAGCATCTTGTCTACTTCGGCGTCGATTAGTGCTTGCTTCTTCGGGTTGCACGGATAATAACGTTGTTTTATTGGGGCGGTATTCGGTTGCAAACGGATTGTGTGACGTATTAGATTCGTCCGACCAGGCACGGTAGTAAATTTACTTAATTCTTGATCAAGGAATTTTTTTAAGGCGGTCTCGTGGCGGTCCTGTACTCCGGAGATCCCACAGCTCGCGGCAAAGACTGCATTGTCTCCCTTAAAGTACAGTTTCCTTTCGGAAAAATCGAGAACAGCCCCAATTTCCTTGAGAAAATTAATTCCGAAGATGACTGAGCACGGGCTCTTCGGCATAATTATAAAATTTACGTCTGTAGTTCGGCTACCCATGCGGACCGGTAACAAAACTGAGCCAGGCGATTCTACAACGTCTCCATTTGCGAGGCGGACTTTAGATTTTCTATTTAAGACGCGTTGTGTATTGTTTTCCAACAACCGGGCAACTAGCGATTCGGACAAAAACGATGAAGTCGCTCCGCTGTCCACGAGGGCTCGTAAATTCTGGTTATGTATGTGTACGCGGATCCAGACGCGATTGTCTGGCACTGTCGAGTCTTTGATACTTGTGTTTGCGGATTCAGGCGGCTTTACTGCTTGCGGACGGTCTTTGCCTGCAGACCGCCCTTCTCGGCGTTTCCCTGGCATCGGCAGTCAACGGAACGCACATTTAACTTGCCACACCGTGAACAAAACATTTTAAATGGGTTACGGCAATAACCACGCGTATGCCCCTCTCTGCCACAGCGCCAACAACGGTTTTCCGGGTGTGATAATTTTTGTGACGGCGACGGCGGTACAGGAAATTGGCGAGGCTTATTATCCTGGGCGGCATATGACAAATGATGCGAACGCGAAGTACTCGGTTTATCGCTGGGCGGACGTTCCGGTGCTGATAGCGTACTTTCTTTCTTACAAAAGCGCGCCTGCTCTTCCAGCAGTAATTCGTAGTCGGCAGCGAGTTTAGATAATTGCCGGAGGGATTGTATCGCGTCCCTACGTATATACATCCTGTAACTAGGTGACATGTTACCGTATACACGTTCCAATTTATCACCTTCGGACATATCTTGGCCGCGTCTCATCAACGTCAATATGGCGGTTAAATAATCTTTAAAAGATTCTTTTGGTTTTTGCAACCGAGCGCGTATTTCTTCTTCGATTGAAAAATTATACCGAGGCGGAAGATATTGAAGTTTGAAATCCTCTAAGAACTCGTCCCATGTACCCCATAAAGTTTTATTATTCCGGAGCCAAAGCAGTGCTTTGTCTCTAAAAAGCTCAGGCAATGCATGTAGCATATGTTCGTCTTTAATCCCATAGCATACTTGGAGTTCGTTGACTCTTTCCAGGAAAAATACAGCGTCCGAGCTGCCATTAAAATGAATCCCCCATTTCCTTATTTGAGCACAGATTTCCGCGGAAGAAATCTGAACGTTAGTGTCCCTTTGCGGTGGAGCGTTTCCCTTATTCGTTGAACCCGTTTTATCCTCTTTCAGAAAGGTACTAATGCGTTTACGTACGTCCTCGACATTACCGGTAGCGTCTAACCCTAAAGATTCTGCTGCGGCATTTAAATCCTCTTTTTTCAAAGTATATATCCACCCAAGAGGGTTTGGATTTTTGCCTTTGTCCTGATCGGTCATTTTATAATTTATACTGTACAAAATAAAAATAAAATAATAATAAAATGAAAATGTATTGTAGTTGCAATTTTATTCTCCTATCCCTTTTACTCCCTCACAATTTATAAAGAATATGTACGTTTTACTATCCTTTAATAAAAACTTATCTCTATGTATGTACGTAAAAATGTGTATCAATTTTCCTATCTTACTATTTACAAAAAATAATTATACATGTATATCTAGCGGAAAACTGTGAAATTATTCAAACAGTTTTATTAAACGCGGCGGAATTTAATTTTTTAAATCTCTTAAAACACGGCCAAACGTTCTGGGCGCCATCTGTAACCTAGCTGGCTTACTTTTATTATACACAGTGCCATTTGCTTATATAACACCAAGGGCAACCTCGCCGGTTACAGAATTGGTCTTCTGAATGTCGTCCAGACACCAAAAATACGCACTCCTGGCTGCCTATATGTTCAGGCTTCAATGTCATGATCTGGTAAAAGTACGGCCGTTGACCTTAATGTCAACTTGTTCGGGCGGTTTAAAATAAATCAAAGTTATGGTGGTTTTAGAGTGGTGCCTTGGGACAAAAGACCTATTGCTCACAGCTGACTCAGCGGAGAAAAATAACGTGAGTACTTCTTATTGTTTTAATATGATTCGTTACTCTCGAATATACTACTTTCTCTATCTCACTAGCAAACGGTAAAGGTAAGCAAAAAAACACACGGTTAGAAATTCATTTGAAAAGTACATAATAATTAACTTTTATTTCTGTTAAAACATTATAAAATCATATCAAACGAATAAACAATTCAACAATTAAATTATGGTCACAATTGATACACTTTATGGTTTAATATTAATTATATATTTACAAAATCTATGTACATAAATAGAATACAAATTAAATACGCGTCAATGACCTCTATATGTCGCGTATAAAATCAAGCAAGAACGTTTGTACGTTCCTAGTCCCTGAATTAACAATTACAATCCCAGAATATTCCGTTAAAGAAAAACATAAATAAAATGGTGTTTGAAATAAAATACGGCTGATCGGGTTTGCTTAAATTATATTACAACTAAATTTTTGTACGTTACCCTGCTCGCAGAAGAACCTTATATATATTTCGTCGCGGAGAACAATTTCAATCGGTGCGGACTTTCGCGCGTCTATTCGGAGAATTATTATTATATCTTTGTTTATGCTACAAAGCGCGGACAATGTATTGAATTTATACGCGCGTTACAAACAAAATTTGAAATCTAACGTTTCTGAAAATGAAATACATATATTAAATACAGAGATATATACATAGTCAAGATATTTATAGTCTGACTCGGACGGGAATTATAGGTAGTAGCGGTAAAAATGTCTATTCCTTCACGACCCCTGGTCTGAATGAAACAAACACTTTCGGACGGATTTTAGCGGATTTTGAAACGATTACTCCACGGCGCATGAGGCCTGAATGTAATACGTTTCTAGGATAAACACCTATCTTTCCCACGCCATCAAGGCTGAGTAAAGAAAGGTAAAGGCAGCAGAAGGATAGGAAAATAAAATGGAAGAGACACACTTGTTGGAGTCTTTATATATCCGTAAACCCCCCTATTTCTGTAGGAAAAACTCGTTTTAAAATATACAATTTGCGCGCGACTACGAGCATGACGTATACATCCTTATATTGAAAAATAACAAATAACTTGAATGATCGTTGCACATGAATACATATACAGGTCCGTCCAAAACATTTTATACAATATTTGAGCAAAATAACTTACATTCTATTAATTTAATATTGTTAAATAAATTAATAATGGACTAAAAATGTTAATTTGAGCAATTAACGAGGAACTTCGTTACATATTGACAAACAAAAAATTCATTTATTGATGAGGGATAGTGGAGCCAATATGGTGAGAGGATGTAAAGATGCAGAAATAAATAGTGAGGGGTGTTTTATACATAAACTGCAACTAATAATCACTGACAGTTTACAATCTCAAAGAACTGTGTCAGATATGATTAGTACTGCCCACAGAATTGCAACTCATTTCAATCATTCTTCTTTAGCATTCAGTAAATTAATTGAAATACAACAAGAGCTAAATATGGAACGGAAAAAAATTATACAAGATGTACAAACGCGGTGGAACTCCACTTTCTACATGTTAGAAAGGTTGCTTCATTTGAGACGGTGTGTAACTATTTACCTTACTGAAAATAGCAGTTTAAACAATTTAACAAATAACCAGTGGGACCTCTTGCAATCGGTTCTTGAGCTATTGCGCCCTTTTGAAGAGGTAACAAAATTAATGAGCAACACAGAATCGATAATTTCAGAAGTCATTCCAACGATTGCAATATTAAAACGCTACCTTTTGTCCCATAAGATAGAACAGTTATATGGTGTTGGAACTATAAAAGAAAGCCTGGTTACGGGAATAAATAAGAGATTCTCCGATGTTGAATCTAAAAATTATTATACAATATCTACTATTTTAGATCCTCGATATAAAACTTATTTTTTTTCAAGTAACTCAATAAGTGACGAGATTAAAAAAGTTCTTTTGGGAAAAATAAAAGATACTTGCAGTACCACTGATGAAGCAGAAACACGAGAAGATGAAAGGGTTACTAGTGTTACTACCGAAGATAAGGATGATGAGCCTTTAGCTGCAATTCAGAAACGAGCAAGAATAACTGATTCATCAACAAATTCCACTTTTACATTATGGAACTGCTACAATGACTTTGTAACAGCTTCAACGTCTGCATCTTCTATATCTGGTTTAAAAAATGACATACTCCCATCAACTTGATACTTCTTATGGAATGCCAATTATAGATAGAAAGGCAGATCCAGTTGAGTGGTGGAGCAGGCACCGTGAAAAATTTCCTGATCTAATTAACTTGGTTAGGCAGTTCCTATCAAGCCCAGCAACTAGTGTCTATTCAGAGCGACTATTTTCAGAAATTGGTAATATATATGTTGATAATAGGTGTAGGCTAAACTCTGAAAATGCCGAAAAGCTCTTATTTATTCACCATAATCTTAATAAAATAAATTATGAATACTAAGTTTTTCTCACTCTAATTTTTCATGTAAACTGTATACTTATCTTATAAGACTTATCCATGACAGGGAATTTGGCCGTTATTTTTGCTGTTAGAATTTGGCTGTTAATAATGTTTTCATTTACTATTTATGTTTTGTAATTTTTGGAAAGAAAATATATTTTGTTCAAAAAAAAAATTATTTGTGATTAATTAACGACTTAACAATAGGTAAGTAGGCACCAATTAAAAAAACCTTAAAATAATGTTCTTTATTTTTGCATATATTTGAATTTAAATTATATTAAAAATTTAAAACTTAAACATTTCCAAAAAGTTCCGAAAATTCGGAAAGCGATCCGGCCGGAACGGTAGTTCCGGCCAACTGGCCGGATCGGCCGGATTTAGTGGCACCGCCGGAATTCCGGTGCATCCCTATTCCCAACCATATACCGTAACTACATGTAATCAAATATATTTGAATATGTGCATAAAATTTATTTGGTAATTTTAAATAATTTTAAAATTAGTTTTTCTCGCTGTTTGATAATGTTAACTATGACTTTCGGCTTTGCACCCACGGGTAACTCAGATGTTCTATCAATTCGGGCCACCGAGGGCCAGGGAGTTCGAATTTTTTACTTAATATGATTCAGTACAATTTAAAAGATTCGAACTCTCATCAACCCTGGTGGGCCGGATGGATGGAGCACATGACTAGCGATCGCGAGATCATGAGTTCGAATTTCTCCCATGGGTAATTTTTTATAATTAAATTGGCCTAATTACATTATCAGTGCAAAGCAAAACATTATAATTAGAATATGCACAGTATTATTAATAATGTAAAAAATGTAATAGGAGTACAGGTACATCAAGATGAAAATTAAATTTACGAATAATATATAAGCAAATATGCGTATTTATTCTTCGCAGAAAAGTACTCACGACTAACATCCTCAAATTAGTTTTAGTAATACAATTTAAGGTATACAAAATAGAATAAGACTTCTAAGTTGCCAGGTTGAAAGTAATTTGATGTTTGTGTAGTACAGTATTTGCCATAGCTTTATTACTTTCCGTTCCTTCCAAAAATTTCAAAACAAACAATTGAACAAGGGGGTGTCGGCGTGGGCGGGGCGAGTGCCAGCGTCACTCCCACATCTTTACAGTTGATCAGCTAGTTATGATTCGCCCTCATTTACTTATCTGCTGCTGAATACTGGGCACATACTTACATTTTAACATCAGCAAATCGAAAAGACCTATTTGCATTAAAAGAATATTTCAATTCTATGTTTTATAGATATACCCAATTTTTAACAAAAACTAAATGAAGAGCAAATGCCGAAAGACCAATACGAAAGTAAAATAAGTATTATCAGTTACTAATAACAACTAAAAACTCTGCATTCAATATTCAATAGCATCATAATTAAATAAAATGTAGAAAAAGACCGGCAATTATTAAAAACAAAAATTCACGTTTTAAATGAATTTTACAAAATATTTATATTTTGAAAAATAACGATTGCATTCCTTTACTTTATATACACACTATTTTAAAATACTACAAAATAACTCTAAACAATAGCATCTATATACGTATTTTGTTGTGACGCAACATAATGATAAATACAATATTTTCACAGATATTTTAAACACAAATATGAATTTAAAAAATGAGGTGAATAATATAGGAGTTGTTCCAAATTAAACTTTAAATTCTGTATTTCTTAATAAAATAAACCTTTGAATAAAAGTGTTACTTCCAGTCCGAATTTTGAAATTTTTTATATATAAAAATTGTTCCAACTCGAACTCTACATACTTTGGGTTCTTAATAAATCTGTATAAAATCCAAAATTTGCGAAATATTTGTAAAAAACTGTTATTCGATAACAGTTAAGAGTGTTACCTACTTCCTGTCCGAATTTCGAAATTTTTTATATACAAAAATTGTTCCAAGTCGTGCTCTAAATACTTTTGTATTTCAGATAAATCTCTATAAAATGCATAATTTACGAGATATTTGCAAAAAAGCGTTTTTCGAGAAGAAGACAAAGAGACCGGTAAGAATTTCGAAAAACGTTTTCTATAAAATCTTTCTAAAATTCATTTTTTAATACATTTACATATATTCTTTAGAAATTCGCCTAAACTTAGTAGTTGACGAGATAAGAGTAAATTTTGATTTTTTTACTACTACTTCCGGTCTACCAATGTTAATGAAAATCTAATCAATTCTCAAGAAGAAGATTATACTCATAAATATAAAGTTTGGAATGGGTACCTGCAGCCGTTTGGCCGCTATCGTGGTCACGCACAGAGAGACCAGACATGTTTGTAAAAACCACTTTTTCGGTATAAGAAAGTAAATATACTACGTATAAGAAAGTAAAAATTAGGTGACCATGTGCCCCCCTGGTGTTGGGCTAACCCTTAAACATTAAGCTTTTCGTCAAGTGCAGACGAATTTTAATGGTCGTTTGCACAGGTATTCTTAAATTTAGAGCTTTCATAAGTATTACTTAACAATAAATTCACCATTCATTTTCTTCTTACATCGTGCTTTGTTTACAGTAACTTAAGATTGGCTTTTTACAATTGCACGGACTCTATATTTCATAACTCCTAGAAACAAAAATCAATCCGTTCTCTGCAATTATTGTTCAAATAAAAATGAATAGTCAATTCCGAAACATGTGGTGATAAAGTTTGGAACAATGTGGTGATAAAGTTTGGAACAAAATTCATAAAAGCATTCTATATTGTTTTTAGAAAATCGCTCGGACAAATCAATTTTTGTTTTTAAAATGCAGTCTTTTGATGAATATTTTTTTTGAATGACGTCATTAGTTTTTTAAATGACAACCCCCACTATTTTTTTCAGTTTTTAATATATCTTTTTACTGCTAAAACGGTGACAAAACGGTATAAAAATTGGTACTTTACGTAATAATTTTTTTTAAATAAATAACACATTTACTTCAAAAAAAATGAGGTGTGGGCACCACACGACTTTCTTATACATATGAGCGTTTCCAATCATACAATTTTAAAAATTATTTTATACAAAAGTTATTAAAAATCCTATTCTAAGTACTTCTATTCTCTTACCAAATCTCTATACAATGGATACTTTGCGAGATATTCGAAAGAAAGTACTCCTCGCTAAGAGTAAAAGTGTTTTTCCGTTCCGAATTTTGAATTTTCATTTATACAAAAAATATTTCAAATCTTAATCTAAATGCTTAATGCATAATTTACGAAATATTTGCAAAAATCGCTATTCGATAAGAGTAAAAGTGTTACTTCCGGTCCGAATTTTAAAATTTGTTTTTTATAAAAGATATTGAAAATTATGTTTTAAATACTTTTATACTCGTAACGTACTTGTCTAAAAAGCATGACTTGCGAGATATTCGCAAAAAACTGATTTTCGATAAGAGTAAAAGACCTACTTCCGGTTGGAATTTCGAAAAACTTGTTTAAGACAATTTGTTTCAAACTTAATTCTAAGTACATATGAATTCTTTATAAATTTGTTTAAACTTAGTAATTGACGAAATATTTGCAAAATTCGATTTTTTCACTGAAGTAAACTACTACTTCCGGTCTGCCGATTTTGCTCAAAATCTAATCAGTTCTCAAGAGGGAGATTATATTCGTAAATACAAAATTTAGAAATGATATCTGTAGCGGTTTGACCGCTATCGTGGTCACAGACAGACAGACAGACAGACACACAGAGACATTTTTTAAAAACCACTTTTTTGGTATCAGGGGATCTCAAAACGTGGACATCTGCAAAAATCTCGAGGTCGAAAATTTTCATCATCACAATACTTCCTTATACTACGTACATATAAGAAAGTAAAACGCAAAATATATTTAACAAATTAATCAACGCCTAATTTGTTGCACTGCACCACGAATTCTCTCTTGTAAATCTTCCTAGTTGTTGGGTCTATTGAAATAAACTTGTGATTTTAAGTAACCCCATAGATAAAAATCTGAGGGCGTTAGGTCGGGGGAACGCGCTGCCCACTCAGTTGGTCCCCGCTGCCCGATCCATTTTTCTGTAAATATAGTATCAAGGTATTGAAGGACCTCTATGCCAAAGTGAGAAGGGGTCCCATCTTGTTGAAACCAAATATCCTGATGACGTACGTCGCCATTTTCATTATTAGGAAAAAGAGCTGCTGGCACCAAATCAAACAGTAAAACACGCCGTTCTATCATTCCCCCCCATACATTTAATTTGTCTTGATGCTGACTGTATGATTCCTGAATCCAGTGAGGATTGTCTCGTGACCGCAATATCTGCAGTTATGGCGATGTACTGATCCGTTGAGTAAAAAAGTGGCTTCACCAGAAAAAATAATGTTGTTTAAAAAATTGGGATTTTGATCACATCGTAACATTAATTCTTCACAAAATTGCAATCGGCGGTCTGGATCATCTTCGTTTAACTCGTGAATTAGGTGCTCTTTGTACGGATGATAATTTTCTTTTTTAAATAATTTTACAACAAAACTGTGGTCCACGTTGTTATCTAGGACAAGTTGCCTTGTAGAAATATGATGGTGTTCCTCTGCTTCAAGTAATACTTTTAATTCTGTTTCATATTCGTGGTCGACCTTCTTCTCGAGACAAATCTTTTACACTTCCAGTTTCCGTAAACTTACTGCAGATCTTGCAATTGAAGGCCTATCAGGATGTGCTTGATTGAATAACTCACAAGCTTCCGCATAAGTTCTTAGTCTATCGCCGTATCCAACCATTATTAAAATCCCTATTCTTTCGCGTTCAGTTAAATGTGTCGTTTTGTATTCTTAAGTTCAAAATTTAGATTGGATTTCTACAGTTTAGATAATTGTCAAACTTTTCCAAGTTCAGCTGATTTAAATTACTTCAAAATTTAGACTCGCTTTTTACAATTTAGATAACTGTTTAACTTTTCCCGCAGTTAAGTTGATTTGGATTAAGATTTGTGTTAAAATAATTTTTACTTTGTAAATGAGTCATTTATTCATCAAAATTGTTTTGTAAGGTACCAATTTCTCTACATCACCGTTTAAGGAGTAAAGTCTATTAAAAACTAGAAAAAAATAGTGAAGATTTTCATTTTAAAAAAATGATGATTATGTCATTGTGTAAAAACCAATGACGTTCAACTTTGTTCCAAACTTTATCACCACCCTGTATATTTATACAATTAGCCATTCGTTCCTCCAAAGTATTAGTAATAGTTGCACTATAACTTACTAGACTTCTACAGTTACATACGACTATAGCATAAAATATCGAGACAGCTGGTATTCATCTTTTGAAGAGTAGTAATGTTAAAAAAATACTTTACCAAACAAATAATTTTTTATGACACAATAAAAGCTATTGTGCCATTAGTTTCTAGTATATTTACTAATTTTGTATTTTTATAAACCAATATAAGCGATACATACAATGACATATCCATAAAGACTGAAAAATTCAATTTTGTTCCTTGAGAAAATAGTTACAGGTTAGAAAGATAATTTTCAATACATGGGTAAGTATTAAGCAAGGGTACGTTATTATACTGTTGTAAAAAATAGAAATTGTATTCTTTCACTGAACCTAGGCGTTTTAAAGTTCGAAGTCCGCCTGTACAAAAGACGCATTATAGGCATGAATCTCTCTCTTAGGTTCCCAATATGCAAGTGAATATACATGCGATGTTACCTGTTATAATGGGTGGTCGGTGAAATTGTCAAAAGGAGCAGTTATTAGAAGTACGTCGACCTTACAGTACCTCTAAATGAAGATTGGGTTTTCCAGGAATATCGTAATCGGTTAAAGGAGCGCAGACAGAAGAGGCAACAGTTGCAGAGTGCGATTTACCTTTGTTCGATTCTAAAATTGTCGTCTGCAGTATTCACAGTTTTCAAGGCACCACTCGGGTTTTATTATTTTGTTAAAGAATGGATGAATTTACAGGCAGTATGGATATGAATCAAGCGCTGGTTCTTTGTGTGTGACTTTAAATAAGCGCTTTTGTTATTGCTATCACAAATTTTTGCGGATTCTAAATACATTTTTATGCATATTAGCAGTCGTAATTTTTTCAAACTGACTGAAATAATATGCAAATTCGGGGATGTATTCGTCATCCACCGTTTGAGTAATTACTAGAGAGCGGACACGAAAGGTTGATGAGGGTTGAAGTGTTTAATTTTATTTATATAATGGGATAACAAGTGGGTGGTGATCTATAAAATACAAAATACCTTATTATTTGTTTATTTCGTAGTGTAAACCTGGGACTTCCGCTCTGTAGTAATTACATTACACCTTCATTAGTCACAATAATCATAGTGTTTGCTCTCGATATCAATGGAAAGTGGTTTGATCGTACAAATTTTGGACGACAGAATAACCGATGATATAACGAATACACAAAATATGGCTTTTTAATTACAATTAATGTAATATCACTGTAAAATACATATTATACATAAAATATACGGTTCAGTATGTTACGTTTTTTTTTTGGTTGTATTTTATCCTTTAATGGTTTATTTTAATTGTCGGAATACGTAATTCGTTTTTGATTAAATTTATGTCGTCTTCCTACTACTACGGCCATCTGGTGTAGAAGTGCTTAAGATTCCTGTTACACGCGTTCTGTCTTGCCTAGGTGGGTGTAACGTATACAGGCATTGTCGGGTAGATGGCGTATGTTATTTCATTTAATTAAATTGTTTCCTTAGTTATTGTTAATTTCGTTTTTTTTTTAACTTCTTTCGGCCCTGAGTTATGCAACAAATTATTAATAATTATTGTCCATTTTCCTATGGTTATTTGAACCTGTATTTTTGTCGTACGTTAAAAGTATTAGTTGGATCGTTCGCTCTTTTAGCACAATTGTCGTTGTGCGTTTCATGATCAGGCTTGACATGTTAGGCTCTTTCTCCTTTGATTTTTAACGGTCGTTGAGGAAGGTTGGACACGACAGAGCAGAATCATTTCCCTCAGCTTTACTTGAGAATGATGAAGAATTGAGTTTTTATCGTCGATAATCGCTTACGAAAGCGGATTTTATGGGGCTTCTCAAGTATTATTGGTGAATTTTGGCGTTGTACTTCATTCTTACGAGGATATTTTCTTCTGGGCTTGGGAATTGTTTAAGCTGCTGTAAGTATAGTTTCCACGTGTCTAATCGATCTTAATTTGTGTGTTTCTATATTTAAATTTAGCTGCTGGTGTTGGGCCTGACATAAACCCCATTTGAGCATTTTTGATTTTGGGGTTAAGACGTGAGAACCACGTGCTTGTAATCTTACGGTGCCAAGAAATTGATTGCTGGATCTTGCGGTGAAGACATAATTAAGGTACAGATCATGGGATACTGTAGCCTTCATACGCTAATTTTCTGAGATGTCGTTAGCCGAAGATAAGAGAGCAGATTTCTTGTAACGTGTGGATCCGTAGAAGGTATCATGTTTGGTAGCTGTGGATGTGACTTCTTTAAGGTATTGTGACTGTGTAAATTTTCTCTGACATTATCCAGAGGGTAGAGTTTCATTGACTAAACAGTTTAGCTAATTTGTGTCAATATCGTGTAATTTGAACAGTGAATTTCAATTTTCCGGGCGGAATAATTAAATAAGTAATCGTATTTCCTAATTTAACTTCTTGTGGCCTGTGAGCCTTAATGTTTTGAATTAATTAATTTAATGTAGTTTTATTAACATTAGTGACCCCATTTTGGAGGTTACTTTGACATTTTTGGAGACGTTACGTAGCCATTTTAATTTTGAATTTAGAAATTGAGCTAAATTTTGTGGTGTGTAGGGCAGTGTAGCCTCACATCGGTCTTGTGTAAATTCTTGGATGTTAATTAATGCATTTTAGTCTATGTTTGTAATTTATTTTGGTATAATCTCGTAAGAAATTATGGAATTTAATTAATCACTTTTCCTTATGTAAAGCATAGTTAACTAGCGCTATTTGGTTTAATAGAATTAGATATTTTATAACCTAGAGTCTGCACTCTGATGTCGAATAGATTGTCGGTTGCCTCTAATATACAGAGTGTTTATTTTAGTTTTGACGTGTTGCAAATCACGATCAAACTGTTCGACTTTGGAGGGACTCCTGGCAAGTTGCCTTATGACTGTGTGCTTGTAAGAGTACTGTTGGTCAATTAATTTTAATTTTAAGATTGTTTCTTGCGTTTACCATTTTTGAATTTTTAAAATAATGTTATTGTTCGTCATTGATAAATTTTGAACTGTGGATCACCCTGGGTGGCCATTTAATGTTAATTAACCCTTCAGGAATTTAATATTTGCAACCGAGTTGCGCTTGAGATTTACTTTTCATTGTTTTTTTTTAATTCTTTCGTCCTAAATATCTCTTGGGAATCAGAAATAAGAGTATATAGCCGGTTTGTACGGTAATGGAAATACGCTGTTGATATTGAGTTGAATTTTCAATAAACTGATTGTTAAGTTGAATGAACGTGTGTTGGTCTTATTTTCTTATCACCTGGGGAGTTTTATATTGGATCTGGTCCGGGGTCTGAATATCTGTTGGGCTCAGCATATTTTTACGGATAGGCGCCCTGACATCTCAACCTTCGACTTAGTACGGTGTTCGAACTCGCCCTTCTCTGACTGTAGCTGGAGGCAGTGTTGACTCTCATATTTTACATCGACCCTTGGGGAAGTAAGAGGTAAGACTGAGTGTTATAAGTTGGTGATTAGATAAATAGACAAGCGTCCTCCTAAAGTATAATAGAAGGTTAATTACCGTGGTGGTGCTTAATTCACTACCTTCTTGGAATTTCTGGGTACCGATTTGTTTAAGGCCTCGGCCATTTTAATTTAATTACAAGAGGGTAGCAAGTATTACTTTATTTTATGTATAGTAACGTCTAACAGACGAAATATCTGAATATTTTATTTTAAAAGCAATAGAGAATATAGTGAAGTCAATAAAATTTAGAATTAAATGATATATTTAGTTTGAAATCCCCAGCAATGAGCGGTCCAAAATTAATATCTGAAACACAGTCATATTCGTCTAATCGGTAGTTGATATTCTTCTTGGACAGTAACGGATTTTTTTGCAAGACGACAACTCGTTATCTCGGCATTAAGTAATCTTCCTCTTATCGTGAGAACACTAACAGAAACTTCAATGTACTGCTTCGAAACAGCTGAATTGTTTTTTGGAAAAAGGAAAAGATTCTTACAAGCTACTTTAACAATATGTTTGTCGAAATAATTGTGACTTTTTTCGTCCTTCCAGAATATCTAATTGCATCTGCATCTGTAGACTTTAATAATCCTGTAGACTTTAATAATCCATGGAATTATCGACTTATTTAGAGAGGAGTTCTTGAAACCTGAACAGCAGTTGCAATAGTTTTTCCACGTCTCGTTATTATAAATTGTAGAGGTGTTTTGAATAAAGTGAACCGCTCGTTTTGAATGCTTCCGCACGACTAACACGTTGAGCTGGCTACTCTTGCAGTTGCTATAATTTTTCCCATCATCAAGATGATTCATGGTCTGATAGTAGATAGTAGCTGCTGGAAAAAATTAAGTAGCAGATATGAAACATGTTGACGTTTTAATCGTTGAATATTATACTATAACCAAATAATGAGTAGAAGTTGCTATAATTATAGCCAATACTGTATAATAAGCGAGTAAATAATAAAACCATTTTTCATATAAACCACTCGCTTACATTGATCCAAGTATGTAGTTATTATTTTATTACTCTCAAACATCTAAGAATATAAGTAATAAAAGTCAATAATGTACCTATTAGCTGATATTGTATTATCACAAATTTAATGCTGATACTTTACTTTTTAAATAATCAGAAACGACATCTACGCTTGATGGCCAATGGTCATAAAAACTGGCTAATATTTTATTTTGCAAATATTAGATG
Organism: Amphimallon solstitiale; assembly: GCA_963170755.1. NCBI lineage: Eukaryota > Metazoa > Arthropoda > Insecta > Coleoptera > Scarabaeidae > Amphimallon > Amphimallon solstitiale. The sequence goes on from OY720680.1 coordinate 106,319,906, forward strand.
TAAAAGTAACTAATTGACAATTAGAAGTTATTTTTATCATTGTTTATACTAAATCTCAAGCCAATTACATATTTTCTAAGTATTTGTACTTTTATTGTATAGGAAACAGAAAATTTTGCAGGTAGTACGTAGAGGACTACCTGACTCTCCTTAAATGTACTTTTAAGTAGCATTTTAATATTAATAATCCCAAATGAGTTGTAGAGAATAAGGGTAAGAAAAATTAATATCAGGTATTGTTTATTAGTCTATTATTATTAATATCTCTACTTTTCAACAGAATAACACTAATCCCAAAATAAATATTAAATTCCTATTACGTTTTTCAAGGAATCTATAATGACTAGGTATACTATTTATTTTAAGATAAGTGCCAGTTATTATTGATTGAAACCGTAATTTTAGAACGGTTACAGATAATGCAATTTTAATGTTCTTTTGTATTACCTATACCTACCTTATGAGATTCCGCCACATTAACAGAAATGACAGCTATTCCTTTGTGATTTTAAAGGCCAATATAAAGATACAAACAATATTCTATATAGAAAGTTTTATATACAAAAATATAGTTACTATACAGAGAAATCTGTATAGAAAAATTCGATTGGGATATATTTTCATATAAAACTAGCGTGACCAGTCACGCTGAGTGGAAAAGCTCACACAACAACAATCAATTTCATCATACAGCTTTGTCAAAATTATATGCAAAGTATAATGCGACCACAAGAACAATGTGACGTATTTATTTCACGAGTTACACACCGAACACACCTGCGTCTATATAACAATATTGACATTTATTTGTGACGGTGATGTTCAACAAAATTTCTTATCTGGTTCTTTCTTTCCAACCTATTTTACAAATGGTCTTTAAATCTCTCTATATGAAAATTTGCCTTAAGGGTCCTCGATAGTGGATCAAGGGTCCTCGATAGTGGATCTGTGAATAGTTGAAAAATAGATTTTTGATGCAAGATATTTTTGTTGATTTTAAATTTGGAGAAAATCTATCATCGTCAACTTCTGAAGAATTTAGTAATCTACCCCGCTGAATAATCCAACTTAGAAAAAAATTATTAACAATACCTTTGTTTTCAAACTGCCAGACAATTCTTCTAATTAAAGTTAATTTTTTCTTCTCTATTGTAAAAATTCATAGTGTATTTCCAATAATTTAAGGATCTTGTTAGAATTTTTTTGAGGATCTTGTTAGAATTTTAAAATTAATGAATATGTCATATTTCATAGCCAACGTTGCATTATTACAAAATGTATTCATTCATTTTTGAATCGTATTTAAAAACCAAATGATGTTAGAAATAATCTGAAAGGGATTTATCCGTAATTTTTAATACTCTACAACTTTTATCTCGATCATTATGCTATAAAATAATGAGTAGCGCCAATATTTGCGAATTTGTAGTTTTACATGAAAAATTCCTGTCTCAAAATGTATTCTACATAGAAACTTACAGCTTCCTATGCTAATTAAAAGTAGTGCTAGATTTCGTAGAAAAGAGATAAATATACAATTTCGTTTTAGTAGTAGTCAAATCAACACGACAACGGAGGTGACCTTATAATTTGATCTCTTCAGCGCTAAAGTACATTTTAAGTAAATACCTTATGAGGATAAATACATAAAGGTTAATGACACAATGGAATGTCAAGAAAAACATATCCAGCTCAGGATCATTTTTAAGATCAGTAAACAGAAGTGTAAGTATCTGTATAACTGTAACTTTAATGGCAAAAAAATCATTACTTAAAATGTATTTTATTTATTTCTAGATTTCACTTGAATTCACGATCAACTTTAATAATAAAATCTGATAATAATTTATTCGTTTTATCCTTCAGATTTCCGAAATGTACAAAAACGTCCGAATTCAAATATATATTTCATGCCATATTATATAATAACAAGTATTTTGTACACAAGGAAATGAGTCAACAATTCACTATAATGTATTTACGCAAAAAGTATATAGGTATACCTTATCTACCACCCCTCTAAAAATTTAGGAATATACTAATCAATATTTCGTCTTTGCTAGCAATATTCGTTTTCTTTACGTCGTATAATGGCTGCAAAACAAGAAAAACATATCCAGTAACAAAGTAATTTGAGATATACTAAGGTTCGCAAACAAAGGAATAGACTAGTTTCCTTTTTTTAATTTTTAAAGGGTAAAAATATGCATAGATTTCGTTACAAATCTGTTATTAAACTTTAATTTTTATTACTATAGAGGAACATGGATAATTGAAATAGTCTAAATTAAAATGCCGCCAAATCAACATGTGAAGTCATTCATTTTATTGCTTTGTGTAGCATCTCCGTCTGTTTCAAGCGTTTGTGTGGTAGCAAACGTACAACATAACTAAATGAAAACACTGTACCATTACCGTTTTAAACAAATCATTTTATGCCTTTGCCATATAATAAATATACACTATCTTATAATTTACTTTGCTTGACTTTGGTGATCATTGTCGAAATTGAATCAATGTAATCCTATTTCACAAATATGTTTACAATAAAAGTCAAAGTAACAAATTGTAAGGCATAAAATTTGCTTAATTGCGGTAATCGGTAGTTCTCAAAATGTGAAGCACCAGAAGGGGGGCGAGTTGCTCGAGGAAAACGCAAGCAGTATTTTTAATTTTTAACGCAAGTAAAAAAGCAAATTATATATTTTTATAAGTACAAACTAACGTAAATAATATAATATGAAGTTCAAAAAATTTTCATTATAAATGCTGATGTTATTGGCTAAAATATTATGTGTTAAATTAGATACTGAATTTATTACAATAAAACTGTATGCATATAGATAAGTAATCTAACCGAATTGCTTTCATTCATATGCACTAGCGTAAATCATTAAAATCCATTAAGTAGTTGGAAACAAATTAAAATCGCTGACTACTTTTAACTATTTGTGAGAATAACTGAAATGTTATAATTAATTATTATTGCATTTTCAATTCATTTTAAAATATCTATATTTATTAAACTATTTTAAAGGTTAAAGGTTTGTTTATAATTGGTAAGCAAAGAGCATTTATCGTTTCTACCACTCTATGTATTAGATATTGTTGAGATGTATGTCATTTCTTTACAACAGATATACTTTGGTGGTAACGCTTATATTTTTTACAGAACATTGATTTCTAGTTCATAAAGTTAGCTGCTAATATTAGTAAAAATAAATTAAATTCGGTCACAAAAACTCTTGAATATAATAAGTTATGTATATAAAAAAATCCTAAAATTCACATCTATGTATGTAACACATCGAGAATGTTGTTGTGCAGTGAAAGGAGTTAGAGTCATTACAAGCATTTATGGGGAAATGTCCTAAATTTTACATTTAACAGTGAAAAAGCCTGTCATATTTAGTATCGTCGAAAATGGCTAAATTTAATGGGAAATTATTTAGATTAGATTTTGTTCTAATTTCTGTGGAAACTGAACTCTAATTTAGATTTTGCGCCATGTGACAATGTTTCTAAGCCCTTTTTTTCCTTTCCTTAAAAAAATATTGCAGCTATTGTGTGTTAATTTGTATACATATTTTTTGCGCTCATTTAATGATACTGTTGGGCGGTATTTTACAAAATATAAATGTCAAGTTCCTGACAAACATACCTCTACTAGGTACAATGAAATTTCACAGATGTAAATAAATAATCAAAGGTCCAACAAATCCAAACTAAAGTAGTAATACTGATTCTGTTAGAAATAAACTACATAGAAGAATTTCAAGTACAATCAATATCACAGTGGTTGCGGTGACAATGATACCTAATTTTAAAAAATGACCTTGGTTCTTATCATAACACGCAGTAAAAAAATTATTTAGTAGGTCATTCTAATCACTTAGAAAACTTTTTTACTCAATACCTACAGATATTTTATGAGCATTAATAGAATAAAATTAATTCTTATTTACTTCAAAGAAGTATCAGCTTTTTAACTTAGGTACTTAATCAATTCTGAATAGTTTCGCCTATGTCTGGTCCCTTAGAAGATATTGTCTAAATTTACATGAAAATGAAGATAAATTGGTGGATGTTGACAAAGTCATTATTCGATTATTGAACATTATAAGTGTCCTAATTAAGCCCAATAATATTAATTAGCAAAATGTTATATAAATATTTCCTCTCCGGTATGACTTGAACAGACTACCTCCTGATTGCCAGTCACATGCGTTGCAATTAAGCCAATGCAAGTCCTTTAAACATCTGGAACTAAGCCACAATTGTCAGTCGTAATTTGTGTGCTAGGCTTGTTATTATTCGGTGTCTGATAATTATTAACACTGAAAAATGTTATTGCTATTGATTATTGAAGCAATCATGGCGAGACTGATAGACAAGAAATTTATTTTTTGTTAGTTAAACAAAATAATTTATATACGAAGAATAGAGCTTTGTTAGAAAGTTGTACCTGTATAAGAAAGAACGTTATGAAGAATGATTACAGGAAGACGCAAAATTATCAATAAATCTAGGTATGTATAAAGGCAAGTTAAATAACAAAAAAAAAATAATCCAAAGTTACTAACCATATATTTAGTTGTTTCCACATTAAGAAAGAGTAGTTAAAGCATTAGCAGGAGCTTTGTTTGGTTTATGGCAACTATGAATATATGGTCTACAATGGTATAATAGACATCACTTTGAAGACCAAACAAGATAATTCTGTTCATATGACAAGTGCCATTGCTTTTAGCTAACAATTATAGTACATTTTAAAACAAAAAGACTTTTAATGTTTTTCTCCGATAAGATGACTGCAATTCACTTTATGACATTCTTACATTTTATATATTTTCTATATATCTATGTATATTAACAGTCTGGTAATTACTTGTTCATAAGAAAATTATATAAAAGAGAAGGAAGGCTAATACTCTCCAGACTTTAAAAGAAATGTGTATACTATAGAATTGGGTGTGAACAACCAGAAACTAATTGCGAAGATTACTACGGTAGGACTGGTTGTCACTAAGTACGTACTAACGTAATTGACAATCTACAATTTTTCTGTTCTTGCTAAAGCGAAAAGTTCTAATATTTTAAAGAAAATTTTATTGTCAAACATTATGTTACCTAAGTATTAAAAATACTGAAATTTTTATTTTTAAAGAGATACCTACTACAGAAACTGAATTACATGTAAGAAACTATAAAGATTATAAATAATAGTGATGATGTGAAATAAAACAAACAAATGTTTATGATTTCCACTGTCATAAACATTTGTTTGTTTTATTTCACATGAAATGGATTTACATCAAGTAAAGACCAACTCAATCCAAGAATAGTGATGATACCATTGCCAGTCTGCACAAAGACTGTGATGAAAATTTGTTTCATACAATAAAAAAAAAGTTAACATTGCCTTTAAACGTTGTTAAGAAAGCTCAAGCGAGCGCTGATCACTATCGAACAATGTGGATAGTAACAATTATCTGCCAATAATTAAAATAAATTAAATATCATAACGATTATGGTAAGAAACGAAAGATACCTAATTAAAAAGGTGATTTGTTGGTCATCAAAACAGACAGTACTATAATACCCGGTTAATCTTTCTTCCTCTTTGTTTATCTTATAATAATTATAACACCTACTACTCATCTTCTCTAATCTTCCAAATAAATAATGGTTTCATTTTCTTTATTTGCATCAAATAATTGCTCACAAAATTAAGTCCTGAAAATATAAATATAAATAAGGATAAGTATGATGGTAATAATTCAAACTTTTCTAAAGAATTGTTATATTTTACAAATTCCTTCCAAAGAACTAACCCTGCTCAATTTAAATGGGGTCAGTTATGAAAATAGATGCTATTCAAACAGAAAAGTATTTGCCAAACGTTTACTCTAAAACTATAAAAATTTTAACACTTTAGTAATAAAATTATCATTAAGTACTGTAAAAAAATATTAAACAAATATTTGTTGAGCTACTCCACATTGGAGGTCGTGTTTGTTAATCAAAAATCACCACGTGTAATCTGACTGGCCAAAATAAATAAACAAACCGATTTCGAAGCACATGATTAGACAGCTCCAAGAAAAGTCATGGGATGGATATAAGCAAAATGTTATCTAAAATCAATATATGTACAATAAATATTGAATTTCAAAAAAGAAAGTAATAAAATATCATTTGCCATGTTCGTGTAAATAAAAAATCTACACTTGAAAGAATTGTAAACATGGTCAGAACCAAAGTTAACGGAAACTATAGATGTATACACAAGGATTGTGTAAATGTGAAATAAATTTCATTATGTTTCTGGATTTCTCAATAAATATGCAATATTTTAAAGAACTCATTTTGTAAGTATACCTACATATTCGACATACAGAGATTCTAGAGATATAATGTCTGTTCAACTTTGTCACAAAGTTTAGATCCGAGGTTAAGTACTTATTAACAATGAGAACTTGATAGGTATAATGAGAAATATAAAAATTTCATTGTTAATGTGCTACGATTATGTGCAAGTAAAATAGTAAATGTTATAAGAATCTTATATCTGTGAACAAAGGAAGATACAATACTAGGACCTTGGGCCTAGGAATGGTGGACATGTAAAACCGGCCCTGACAATACCAGTCTATTGTATGTATGTACTTACCAGACTACACCGAAGGCTCCGTATCCGATGGGTCTGTCAGGTTGTACCTGTTCTTGAGTATGTGCCGGGGCGGCTGCATGTTGTGGATGGTAATAAGGCTGGGCGGCGTGCAGTCCACCCTGCTGGCCGCCAGCCGTTGGGCCCGCAGCACCGTGCAAGGACATAGACACAGACATCGACGCTCTGGAGTGGCGGGTTGGACCGACCACAGCCATCAAATGCACCAGCTCGGTTTGATTAATAAAAACAACTCACGCACTAAAAATGATGAACGAACACATAACTTAAGTCCGATACTGCTTTCCTGTTCGTTCTTTTGTTTGAACCCTGAATGTACCTTTTCTTCTTCTTTTCAAATCAACATAAAAATAATGCTTTACTAAATACAATAATTACTCTGCACTATCAATGTGCATGCATTATTCAAAACACACGTGCAATTCACTTTTTGCCTTCACTTAACCTCTAAAAATCGACACACAAAAAACACATATCTCCAATTGATGAAAAACGTTCCTTTTGTCCAGAATGTGAAGTAATTACTTCGATATTGATATTAATTATCAAATAAGATCTTCTAGCCTTCACGTTATTTTTATTTTATGCCAGTCACTTGCCTTTTAATTGAATTAATTTTCACAAATACATGTACACTAACATAAAACGGAGCCTTAATGTGGAGTAGAAATGAGTAAACTGCGCGCACTGCTAATAGCTTGTCCAGTGAAGTGATTTCTGTAGGTCAACAAGAGGGTTTCTATGTATATCTTACGAAAGAAGAAAAAAATTATGTAAATAAAAAAATAAAGGGTAAGGTTATCAGTTCTTTACGCGCAGTACGCAACCTCTCCTGCGGTTGCCAGAAGACTATTTGCGAATATTACCGATTGTACATAGACAGGCCTCGTACGACATGCGCAGTGAAGTAACAGCTGATTGCAGTACTATTACCAACGCTGAAAAGATGCTCTACCGGCTACCCTCAAACAGAACCGGATCGAAATATTTTGAAACCTAGAACAGGATCTGATGATATATATTTCTCATAATTTTCTTGTTCTTATTATCTTATAATAATAGGTGAAATTCGTCCATGAAATGAAATTATTTTTATTATTGTTACAGTTAATAATATTGGTGTGAAAGAAAATCAACATTAACCTATCTCTTCCAAAGCGTAAATTTCTATTTGTACCAAATGATAAAATTACATAATATTTCTATTTTCCTCCATCTTTTGAGTTAGTAATTCTCATAGTTTCATATAAATATTATTTTAGAAAATTACTTTGTCATTTATCAAAAACAGATTTATAAGAAACCCAACCTAATTCGGCTAATTTATTCCTAAATTCCTAAGTCAATTTTTAAAATAGTAAGTAGGTTTTTTTATATTTGAAAAAATAGACATTTTAAATTCATTATAAATTGTTAAACTTTTTGTAGCAATAAAGTTTTTCTATAGAAATATTTCTAAAGAAAATGTATATATAAATGTATACAGGGCAATCCAAATTAAGTGTTCACCATTGGTAACTTTGTTATTATTAAAGATACAAGATTGTTTAAATTAGCAAACTTGTAGTATTTTTAACGCTCTTTAAGATGGAAGAATAAAAAAACAAATGAGCAACGCGTTTTCGAGTTTTGCCGAAAAATATTTTTTTTTCAAATGGAAACCCCTGTATATTATATCATTTTCTGCTAGAACTTTAATTTTTAAACAAAAAATCTTATAAGAAATTTTTTACTGGGATTAAAAATACTTGAGTCATAATGAATAAACGAAAACAGCTAAATTAGTTTTATAAACTTTATTTTATACATAAACTTATTAAAAGAAAATAAAAATCACTGATTTTTTCATAGAAGATGTTCAAAAATACCACCTTGTAGTTCAATACATTTTTGTACACGCTTCCGAACTTCTCGAACTGCCTTCAGTATGGTCCTACCATCTATTTGGTTTATCTTTTCACTAACTGCAATATTTAGGTCGTTTACGTTTTCGTACCTTTGCTTATAAATCTGGTTCTTTAAATAACCCCATAAAAAAAAATCAAGCGGCGTTAAATCTGGCGATCGGGGAGGCCACTGAATAGGACCATTTGTTCCTATCCATGAAGTGTTAAAAATAGTATCTAGAAGTTGATGAGTACCTCTGTAGTTGTGCGCAGGTGCGCCATCCTGCTGAAAATGCAGATTCTGTCTACTTATGAGATCCAGATCGTCTAAGAAATTATTCAAAATTTCAGTCAAAAATTCTATGTACCTTTCACCAGTTAGAGTGCCCTCATAAAAGAAAGGACCAACAATCCATGAACAGATTAAACCGCACCAAAACATTAAAATAGAAACGGACTTGTGGACGTCTTGGATTTACTAAAAGAAGATTTTCCTTTGACCAGTAATGATGATTTTTTTTATTGTACATTCCAGAATTTGAGAATTTCGATTCATCGGTCCATAAAATATAACGAAACTTTTTGGCGACAAAAGTTAAGATACCAGTGGCAAAAAAACATTCTTCTCTCTGGATCCCCTGGCAAAAAAACCTGAACTGGTTTGTACTTATAAGGAATGAATTTGTGTTTCTTCAGAATCCTATGCACAGTACCGTGACTCAAATCAGATTCATTGACAATATCTAGTATGGAATTCTCACGGTTGGCCTCAAAATATGCGATAACTGCAATTTCCGTGGCCTCGCTTTTTATAAAAGTCCTTTTTGTCCTTGTTTTGGCAAAAACACTCTCATTGCCTCCAAATTTTCGGTAAGGTCTCAGAAAATATTGCTCATGTGGTTGTGTTCGGAGTGGATATAATTCAGCGTAGTGTTCTTTTGCCCTCCTAGAGGATTTTCTTCACACTAAATAAGATTCTAACATATCACACTTTTCTGAATGGGTAAAAATCATTTTTTTGTCAAATTAATAACTAGCACAATGAAACTTATGAGTGAAAAACTAATAAAACTGTACTAATATTTGACGTTTGGTAGAAAGACTTATCGTCGTTTTCATAGATACATAGAAATGCACTTGACTTAGCTGTTTTTGTGTATTCATTATAACTCAAGTATTTTTAATCCCAGTAAAAAAATTCTTATAAGATTTTTTGTTTAAAAATTAAAGTTCTAGCAGAAAATGATATAATATACAGGGGTTTCCATTTGAAAAAAAAATATTTTTCGGCAAAACTCGAAAACGCGTTGCTCATTTGTTTTTTTTATTCTCCATCTTAAAGAGCGTTAAAAGTACTACAAGTTTGCTAATTTAAACAATCTTGTATCTTTAATAATAACAAAGTTACCAATGGTGAACACTTAATTTGGATTGCCCTGTATATACAGGATGAGTCATCTAAGCGGGTAAGACCGATTATGCCTTCATGAGTAAAGATATTTCGAAGCGGTTTTTTCCTTGTGATAGTTGTTCATTAGGAGCACATTTTAAAAATATTTTGTATTATACAGAGTGTTCCATAACTTGGTGGCTGACTATAGCTATGGTTTTTTAAATGGAACACCCTATATATTATTGCATTTTTGAATTCCCCGTACAATTTTTAGTCAAAAAGTTATAAGATAGTATAGACCTAAAGTGTAAAGTTTTTGACTTATTCCCATTTTTCTGAAAAATTCAATGTTTGTGTAAAATTATATTTCTCGAAAACGAGGTATTAGATGGACAAATTTTTTTGCAATATTGTTTACAATAAGAGGTCCTAATAGAAGCATGTTTTATTTTTTTACAATTACTAACTGCATGTGCAGAAAACTGGATTAAAGTTAGATGACACGTTTTTGTATAAAAGTCATTTTTTTTAAATGGAACACCCTGTATATCAGTTCATTTCTGAATTGTTTATTAAATTTCGTGTCAGAAATATGTAAGACGTTAATACAGTAAAAGTGACTATTACAGAGTTATTGTCGTTTTTTGATATGCTTTTGTTAGTTTTTGCAAAAAAGTAAATTTTTTCAAATGGAACACCCTGTATATTATTTCATTTTTGAATTTTTTATTAAATTTCACATCAAAAACATGTAAGACGTTAATACTTTAAAACTGACTATTACTGAGCTATTGTCTCTTTTTGATACAATTTTGTCAGTACTATACTATATTAATTAAAACCTCAAAACTGACAAAATCATATCAAAAAGAGACAATTCGGCTCTCGGGAATAATAACTATCATTATTGACTCCTTGTATAAACTACTATTATTAAATACGAACAACATGCAGTTTGAAATAATATTTCAAAATGGCACACCTGAACAGAAACAACAAGAAAGGGAATTGTTATTATGTACTAAATTTTAAATCATTTTAAATAGTTTTTCTCAGTGTTTCAAAGTGCTAATTATGATTTTCTGTTTTGCACCGATAATTTAATTAAGAAAATTTAATCATATTTTTTTATAAACTAAAAGTTAGAGCACAGTTAAAAGAAAAGTTGCAGCATAATATAGACTCAAGTAGTCAAATGATTGAGTCGTTTTGGCAACCGACACGGCCGAAGTACAAACTACAACTGCCACTACATATTCTTATCGACGGAACAATTTCAGAACAATAAAATCAGTATTTCAGGATATATATAGCTAAATGCTATCACAAGAACGCCAGTTATAAATTGAGTGTTATAAATAAAGTTATTAAATGTTACTTTTCTGTGCCTACATTTTATTTAATAGTTAGCTATATTCTGGGTAGCAGGCAAGCATTGTTCACAAATTTATGTCTCTTGGATGACAAACGTCAAAAGGTAATTATTGAAACTGTCAAAAGGTATATGAATATCATTATTTACAAGGAGAATAGAAAAAAGAAGAGAGCATTGCCGACAAAAAGTGAAACCGAGAGGGGTATCCCATCCGCCATTGGTGGGTCATTAGTTCATTACCTGCTTATTTGTCTAATATATATTTTTTATTTTTATTATCGTGAATTACAATCTTCTTATGTTCATATATAATTTATTTTTTATTTAATACCGTCAATACTATCATCTGTTGTTAACTAGTTTAAAGTTAAAAATTTCCATATTTTCCATTCCACTTTACTTTCTTAAAAATCTCTCTCTCTCTCCCTCTCTCTCTCCCTCTCTCTCCCTCCCCTCTCCCTCTCCCCCTCTCTCCCCCTCTCCTCATCCCCCTCTCTCTCTCTCTGTATGTGTGTGTGTGTGTGTGTGTTGTGTGTGTGACCACGATCGCGGTCAAACCGCTACAGCTTTCAATTCGAAATGTTGTACTTAAGAATGTAATTCCCTCTTAAGATCTCATTAGATTTTCAGTAAAATTGGTAAACCGGAAGTAGTAGTTTACTTCAGTGAAAAATTCAAATTTTGCCAATATTTCGTCAACCACTAAGTTTAAACGAATTTATAAAGAATTCATATGTACTCAGAATTAAATTTGAAAAGAATTTTATTTTGAAAGTTTTTCGAAATTCCTACCGGAAGTTATATCGAAAATTAGTTTTTTTGCGAATATTTTGCAAGTTATGCATTTTAGACAGGTACGTTACGAGTATAAAAGCACTTAGAACTTAATTTTCAATACCATTTGTATTCGGACCGGAAGTAACACTTATAAGAGAATTTTGAATAATTTTTATATAAAAAATCCTTAAAATTTCGCTTATTCTTCTAAGAAGATAACACCATTTAAAACAATTTGGAACACTTTTGTATAATTTGAAAGGCTCATACGCATAAGAAAGTCGTGTGGTGGCCACACCTCATTATTTTTTCACTAAGGATTTCGCTGTTTGTCCTTCATTTAGTACTTAGTACTTAATATGGTTTGATGTGTCGCATTTCATTATACAAATTGGAGTGCCAGGAAGAGTGCAAGGCAGTTAGACGCAGAGAAGAGGAAATTATAACTAAGTAGGTAGGTACTTAAAGTTATTAATTTCATCCATAATTTAGTGAATATAAATATTCTATTTTAACATTGAAAATTGTTGATTATAGGATACCAAAAGAGCCCATTAAACGGAATATGTGAATAAAGAAAATACATATGCCAAATTGGGTTCCACACAAAAGTAGCACTTTGGGTAGACTTGCCATTATAAATATATTCTAATTACTATATACCTTAGTGACGAGCTATACAAACATAAATTGTGAATCAAGTCCATCATTTTCTATGGTTGCAGTGGAATTGTTTATTAAATATTTGTATCAACGAGCGAGAGTGAATCAAACCTTCCATCAAGAAATCCATAAGAACTTGACGAAAAGCTTTTACATACTATTCTATTGTGAATAAAATTATAAAATAAAACCTCGTATATGTAATTCAAGCAACTAGTTAAATGTAGAAGTATGTAGATATAATAGTAATAAATATATATGTATATAAATTTGCTGTTGTGTAATTTGTTTATACTGCTAACCTAAGTACGTACACACATTCGTAATTATTATTAGGGCGCGGACACGAACGGTTAATGACTCATCGCCCATGGGCGCACTATTGAAATGTTGTATTTTTAAAGAGGTTTTAATTTTATTTCTCGTACAATTGGATAACAAGTGGCTGGTAATCTATAAAATACAAAATATCTTATTATTTGTTAATTTTCTCTTCTGTAAGACTTGTTCTCTTTGAATTAAGTACATCCTTGTAGATAGAAAACGTCCTTTCTACATCGCAACTGGTTATAGGTGCGTACTGGAAATATTCTTTTATTTCAGCGTATTTAGCATACACAATTGTCGCAATGTTATTAAATCTGGATTTCTATTAAAAACTGCGTCTAACTTTTGCCGAATGCCACATCTGAAGTTACTTGGAATACTTTTGAAATTATTAATAGCCCACATCTAATGTGGTTAATCCATCTTTTAATTTGAGATTTTGATTTGCAAAATATGTGATTAGTTTAGGCAAATTTCCAAAGTGCCCCTGAAGGAATAACAACTGATTTTTTAAATTTGGGATTTGTGTTTGTTCCTTGCACTCAGAATTACTTCGAGCATTGTCATTACATGTAACGAAATTTTGTAAACTATCGAAATTCTCTGCATAAAAACTATTTCTGTGTATGTTTTAGCAAAGCTAAGTGACGAACGTGCGATATTTTGGCATTCTGTAACGATATTTTACAGACTTTGTAATAAATTTCGGAATCACTGACAATTCATTTTCAGGAAAATCTATAATTTGGTTCTTTAAAGTATAATTATTGGAGAAGTAGCATTCAATTAAAAAATATTAATATTCGAATTTATATAATTTAATAAATTTTATTACATATGATATTTAACGGTATTCAACCCGCCAAGGTTGCAACATTTTTGCCCTCCCCGTACCCCACTAGGCTTCACTTTATTTGTCAACCAACTGACAGTATGCTCTCTCTATATGTCTTACTTACTGTAAGCATTATTTATGATAGTCCTGAAATGGCAGTTGTAGGAATGAATGATTGTGCACGCGACCCATGACTTTTTTTTTTATTTTTACATTATTAAATTAAATTAGTAGGCGTGCTGTGGGTTCAATATATTTCGCACCAGTAAAAAAACGTTTATGTTATAAATCTAACTTTATTTACAAATCCTTATTGTCTATGATTTAAGCTCCAGAAAAGGCACAATTGCACTCTGTGGAAAGTGTAAACACTGCCCGTTTACTAAGTAACTTTTTTCTTGCCTGATTTGTTATGATCACGTCATCCTCAGTTAGTATTCGATTGGTTTATCAGTGTAGAGTTTGGTAATTTAATTTTTATCGAGTGGCAGTGTTGGGGGTGGGAGATCCAAATAATGTCGCAATGTTTGATATATCACGGACTACTTCATACTAGTATACCTCAATTCTGCGGTACGTAAGCAAAAAACATTCACTATATTCAGGCGATACTACCCCGTCGAATTTCGACCTATTTTCAACAGTTTTCCTAACAAAAGTATGGCAATACCACTTGATGTACACACTTGAAATTTTTTATAGTGCATCTGTGATGAATATATAAGTTCCCTAACTTATTTGTCTTTCAAATTAAGTACACATTCTTTTGTAATAAAATCGTAAAGTTCATGAAAATCACCTTACTTTTACTAAAATTTGTGGTTAAAAAGGAAGACTTACTTCAAAATTCAACAAGATAGGGAACTGCCTTGAAGCTTTAGCTATAACATCCCGCAATTAGAAATAATAACTAATTAAATAATATTGCTAAATGTGGGCCCTTGCTGAAGAGTGCAAATGCTGGAGTTAGTTTGCTATACTTTACATGTGATCTCTATCGCCGTCGGACCTCGGCTGACATCTGGTTGTGTGAGTGTAATAAATAAAAATATCCTGAGATATTAAATTAAAATCAAAATATATTTGAATATATTTCAGTTCAGTTGTAGTTTGAATGATTCGAACGTGTTAGAAAATTATTTTGTATAATGTTAGGGCTCTGAAGGCAAAAATATTCATTTTTGTAATTAACAATATTGTAAACATTCAAGCACAGCGCATCGGTTTTATTCACAGATTATGTCGTGGGTTGAAAATTTTTATATATCTCGTAGGTACATAAAATGAATCGTAAAATATTTAAATTCTGAAATCTACTCGCATATTGGTATTATGTACTTAGTTAAACTAAATGGAAGTAACAAATATCAAAATAATGTAAATAAAATTGTAGACTAAAAATTACTTACCTCGTATTTTGATTTTTCATACGATTTGCATGATTACTTCTTTGTTTTCTTGATGTTTTATAATAAGCCAATTTTCGTTTGCCCATAACTGTTATATTATTATACACTCGAATATTATAGGTATATATGAGATTTCTTTTTAATTACAAACTGTCACCAGCCGACCGATTCCGATAGATTTTCGTCTTCGCTAGGATCGGTAGAAATACCGTAAAGTGGGGGATAGACGACGCGATAGCTTCAAAAAACCTCGTGTGAAATGTGTGTGACAATGTTTACTATTTAATGTTTTTTATCTTCAAAAATAATTCCATAAATTTTATTTTTTTTTTATATTGTACATCAAATGTGCAGCTGGAGCGTAGAGGTTGTTTTTTTCTTTTGTGTACCAGCCTTAGTTAGTAGACATTAATCAAATGTATGCATTTTTGTGGTTACTTCTAAGATACATAATTTTTTTACGAAAATAAATTTATGCAAAAACTGACCTTGACATTATAAATGGATGCCTTTTGCATCGCTAATCCAAATTTGAGATTCTAAAATTACAAAATAAATTTAAAAAACGCAAAACGGCTATGCCTTGCAGGGCCATAGTTTTCGATAGGTAAACGCTCCTCTTAATAATAAAATCTATTCATAATCAACTAATGATTATTTTTTGACATGAATATTTGCAAATGCATAGTAAGACTCCTGTCGAAATCACGTCTACATTCAGACAAGTAGTTCCAATTTGAACCACCCCGATTCCAAGCACTTTCATGGCCGATAAACACCGTCGCCACGACTGTTAGATTTGTCCATGTCTCAAATAAAAATGATGGTGATATCAGGTATGTACATCCATAACAAGTTTAAACTAAAAATGTGATTGTAGAATTGTTGGCAGTTTAGTAAATGTTTCCTTTCTATTTGAACAAGCCCCGAATTTTCAGCACCATAACCTTTTCTTCTGCACTTGCATTAATGTCAAGTTCATTTGACAAGTCAGAAGGGGATTTATATCCAAATTCATTTTGAAGTGTGAAATGTGCAACGTTGAACATACAGTGGACAGTGATAGAAATGATGGCAAACTAGATACTAATGGTGCTGCAGTGACAGGAATTGTGATCGTTGGTGGCGGATTTTCACAACTTAATGAACTAGCTAGTTCTTTAAATATGTCCGTAAGCCCATAAGGCAATAACAAAGAAGAGTCCTGAGTTTCACACAAACAAATTTACGCAACAACTGCTAAAGCGTCGTGGAAAAAGCCATAGCAGAAAACGATTGTATCACAACCTCAATTGTTCACAGGCTAATGATAAATCTACTAGAAAAAAATATTGTGATTGGGACGATAATGGCGACTATGGAGTCAATGTGCATGCATTGGACATAGATCCAGAATAATTGGAGAAAAAGAAAACCTTATTTTTAAAGACACTATTACAAACAGAAAGCCAAATTAGTCAGTTGTCGTCAGCAACCATGGAGCAACCATTTTCCAATTTGTGGTTTTCTGAGAGAAGGAAACGTTTGACTGCATCTTCATTTGGAAAAATTTGTAAAATGAGAAGCACAACAAATCCAAAAAAAATCATCAAAGCAATGCTACATTCAAAATTTACTGGCAACACTTACACCGATTATGGAAAAGACCACGAACCTATAGCTAAGAAAGAGTTTTCAGACCTAATTGGTAATGAAGTTAAAGAATGTGATTTTTTTGTTGCAAAAAATTATGCTTGTTTTCTACGAGCTAGTCCGGTCCGGATGGACTTATAAATGGTGACTGTCTAATTGAAATCAAATGCCCGTTTGGATACACCAGAGGATGCTATTATTAAAATTAAAATAAGTTTGCCACATTTGAGTTCTAAGTAAACTGACATTATACTCTCTCTATATATCTTACATATTCTAAGGTTGGGACACATACAAGATACATTTTTATTGTTGAAATCTAGCATTTCTAAATCATTCTGTTGAATGTTTGTATAATTCTGTAATCCTGAAAAAGTACTCGGTAATAAATTTTTTCAGTAGAAAATTTAAAGAGAAATGGATTTACCTATAATATAAAGTGCACTTCTCATTTGGTAGTGAAATTACATCTGCCCATTAAATAGTTACAATTTTAAAAGCATTGACACTTTTTTGTTCGTAGTATAAAGAAATATTGTGATAATGGAAAGTTTCAATCTCGAGATTTCTCCAGATTTTGAAGTTACCTGATCAAAAAAAAAGTGGTTTTTGCAAATATGCCCCCCTCCCGCACGTGTGTGTGACCAGGATAGCGACCAAACACCTAAAGCCACCCAGTACAAAACTTTATATTTAGGAGTATAATCTTCATTTCAAAATCAGATTTTAGGGAAAGCGATAGACAGGAAGTAGTATTAATGTCTGGTTAACTACTAAGCTTACATAGGTTTCTAAAGACTACAAAAGTACTTAAAAGTGAATTTTTAGGACAACTTTGGTGCTGGTAGACCAAGAGTTCGTACAGAAGAAGTTATTAATGACGTTCGTCAACGTATGGAAGAAGAGCCTACAAAACCTTCAAAACGTCTCTCTCAAGAAATTCGGCTTTCTTATGGAACATGCCAAACGATTGTAAAGAAGGACCTGAACATGCATCCATATAAGATGCAATCATATCAAGCTCTTCTGCCTGCAGACCACCCCAGACGCCTTGAGTACTGCCATTGGTTCGTTAATAATTTAATGAATGACGATCTGCTGAACTTAACTTTTTCTTCTGACGAAGCTTGGTTCCACCTTTCGGGATACATGAATTCTCAGAATATGCGAATGTGGAGCACTGATAACCCGCATATTTTTATTGAAACGAAACTACATGCTCAGAAAATTGGTGTTTGGATGGCAGTTTCTTGCAGAAGAATAATTGGGCCAGTTTTTTTCAATTTCACCGTCAACGCAGGAAGGTACAGAAATATTTTTTTGACTGAATTTGTGCAACAGTTAGACGATGATGAACTTCAATACGGTTATTTCCAGCAAGACGGTGCAACAGCACATACTACACGAGAAAATCTTGCTTTTCTCCGCGAGTTTTTTGATGACCGGCTGATAAGTTTGCATACGGAAGTTGAGTTTCCTCCGAGATCACCTTGTTTGACAATTATGAACTATTTTATCTTTCCTTATTTAAAAAATAAGATTTTCGAAAATCCGATACATAATTTGCAAGAACTGCAACAAAGAATTGTTCAGCAATGTGCAACCATAACGCCAGAAATGCTGCAAAACGCTTTTCACAGAAAATGAGGAGGCGCGTAAACTTGTGCATTGAACAAAACGGGGGACATTTCCAACAATTATTGTAATTTAGCTTTTCTGATTAATAAAAACGTTATTTATTTCATAACTTGTAGTTCATTATTATTTTACAGCTGAACTAAGTAGGTAACACATTTGTAGGTTATTGATGTTGTCAGTGTAGCTTGACGATGATTGAATTATTTCAAAAGGATGATTTAAACTAAGACAAGCGTTTTACATTCCATGACCAACATTGACCAATTTAATTTTTGATATCATAGTATATTATAACTTAATTTGGAACAAATTTTGTACAACAAAGATTATCAATATTCGTACCAGAAATTAAATTTTTTTTGCAAATATTTCGCAGAATAGGCAGTGTACGCAGTTTTATTAAAAACATGAACGTATTTAGACCTTGATTTGGAACAACGTTTATCAAAAGTACATTTGGATTTGTAGTATCACTTTTACTGTTAACAACATTTTTTTTTTGGAAATACATACTTATTTCACAAATTTAGAAAAAAACACATTAACAATTCTGTTTTTGTTATGGCAATCACATGTACCTACGTTTATTAGAAATAATAAATATGAACAGCAATTAATTATTATCACAGGTAGAATATAAATATATGCAAAATAAATTCAAAAAGAAATAAATAATGTCATTTCTTTAGTTTGGTCATTGCTTCCGAAAAAACATTTTCACATTATAATAGCATCGAACAATTACACTAATTCAATTAAATTTGAATCCTCTGTACATCATGTACCAATTCAAACCCACTATCTGCCCAACCGTACTACAGGCGCCACTTTGATCGTCATGAGATTTAATTTTTGAAAATATTTATAATTACGATAATTAAATAAAACTTTGTGTTACAGCTCCATTGATAATAAATTCATTGTTTAAAATTACAATACCAAATTATATGATTGAAAAGAAAGGATTTTCAACATGTTTATAGGCGTAGATAGTGTAATAGTACAGAGTTTGTTCGTGTATTAGAAAATAACATTATTTGAAGCTTTATAAAGCGGAGACAATATTCCGCACTGAACTAAGTGATCGTTCATAGTACATAATTGCTATACTTATCTATTTAATTTCAAGAATTTTTATGAATACTGTTGGGTTGATTATATACAGGCTATTTTAGTGACATGAAATTCCTTGATAACTCATTGAAGGTGATAAAAGGAAGTTTCTATAAATAGTATTTTGATTGTTCTATAATCTAAAAATGTCCAGGATTATTTGTAATAGCAATACAGACCTCAATTTATGTTTTTTAACTACAAGATTACCAATATTATTACATTTTTGAAATTATCAAAGACTTGTGGTCAAAACATAAGGTGCATTATTATCATTATTAATTATTAACATTTTTATTCAATGACAATAACAAATGTGAAATGAATAAATATATGTTTGGGTAATGAGTAGGGGGCGGCCATGACCGGTTTAAACTACGACGAAGTTACAACGGAGCAAAGAAATAATGTAAACAAGACCCACTTACTGAATAGCACTAATACATATGGTGAACTGCAACATCTGTTTACGCCCGAGATTGAGAGCAAAAAATGCCCATAAAATAAGGAATTTATGAGTAAAATCCTTTCTACATCGGCGTAGATAGGAGCGTGAGGGGTTTTTAAAATTTATTATATTTAGCTTATATTTCGCAAGAGAAATAATGTAAACATATATATACTTACTGTTATTTAGTATCAATAACATACGCGTACATTTTTAGTTATCATTTATTTAGATATAGATCATTGTTTATGTCACTTTTTCTGATATGAAAATAAATTGTCAGTGATTCCGAAATTTATTACAAAGTCTGTAAAATAACATTACAGAATGCCAAAATATCGCACGTTCGTCTCTTAGCTTTGCTAAAACATACACAGAAATAGTTTTTATGCAAAGAATTTCGATAGTTTACAAAATTTCGTTACATGTTTAAATGACGATGCTCGAAGTATTTTTGAGTGCAAGGAACTAATACAAATCCCAAATTTAAAAAATCACTTGTTATTCCTTCAGGAACACTTTGGAAATTTGCCTAAACAAATCACATATTTCGAAAATCGAATCTCAAATTAAAAAAATGGATTAACCACATTAGATGTGGCTATTAATAAATTCAAAAGTATTCCAAGTGACTTCGGATGTGGCCAGTGGCGGCTCGGGGTGGTTCACATAGGGAGTGCATAATTTCAAAATTAAAAAATGAGGTGTGGTCACCACACGACTTTCTTATACGTATGAAAGTGTTACTTCCGGTCCGAATTTTGAAATTTCATTTATACAAAAATATTCCAAATCCAACTCTAAATACTTTCGTACTCTTCATAAATATATATAGAATGCATAATTTACGACATATTTGCAAAAAATCGTTATTCGGTAAGAGTAAAAGTGTTACTTCCGGTCCGAATTTTGAAATTTCTTTTATACAAAAGATATTTAAAAATACGTTCTAAATACTTTTATACTGATAATTTACCTGCCTAGAAAGCATGACTTGCGTGATATTCGCAAAAAACTGATTTTCGATAAGAGTAAAAGACCTACTTCTGGTCGGAATTTCGAAAAACTTTATTAATACAATTTTTCTCAAATTTAATTTTGAGTACATTTGAATTCCTTATAAATTTGTTTAAACTTAGTAATTGACGAAATATTTGCAAAATTCGATTTTTTCACTGAAGTAAACTACTACTTCCGGTCTGCCGATTTTGCTCAAAATCTAATCAGTTCTCAAGAGGAAGATTATATTCGTAAATACAAAATTTGAAATTGATATCTGTAGCGGTTTGATCGCTATCGTAGTCACACACACACAACAGACAGACAGACACACACACACACAGAGAGAGAGAGAGAGAGACATTGTTTAAAAACCACTTTTTTGGTATCAGGGGACCTCAAAACGTGGACATCTGCAAAAATCTCGAGGTCGAAAATTTTCTTCATCACAATACTTCCTTATACTACGTATAGGAAAGTAAAAGTATAATACAAGAACGCTTACCCAATCTTTATAAGTTTCACCGACATACTGTTCCAGACAGGTACTGTTCATTGTACAGTTTGTTTTGAGGGAATAATAAATATAACACTACAGTTTGATTACATCTGACGATAAACGAAGTCCATTTTGCGTGTCTTTGACTTGCAGAACAGTTCTATCACTTTTTCATTTAAATTTGGGAAATCATTTATAAATTCAATTAAAAACCGGTGCTGCTTCGATGTGATCTCTGAGCGATTTATCTAATTCTGCCGTAAAATTTATCAATTCCCGAAAAATGCCCTTAGTATTCGACGTTTGCCATTCATCATGACCCCGAAGTGCCAGTTCAAACGCGCCACAAAATCTAATGCAATTTATTATTAAATTTAACACATGCCTATTTTTTGTTACCTGTTCATTGTGTTGTTGAACTACTTTTCTATATGATGATCTAAAACATTCTGAATGTTATTTTTTCCTAACATTCTTAGACTAAATATATTTTTCAAATGCCCTTCGGAATTTTCATGTTTCGTAATTTTAGCACTAAGATGAATTAAGTCTTTTATTCCGTTCTTTGACCAAGACGGTTCACCACCAAACAAAAGACACGGAAAACAAAACAAAGTATTTTTAATTTCACACCCATAAATCCAGTTATTTTTCTGATAAATATTCATTTTGAATTTTCTTATAACGTCTTTACCTTTAACAGATTGTTTATTTTCTAAACATAATTGAGGCATCGGCCGTTTAAGATTTTTATTGCGATTTTTTCATCGTACGTTAAGCGCGAGAACGTGTTATTCTGCATCGCAGACACGAAATTCATCTTACAACAGCGTTGAGCAGACGGGAATCTTGCTCACATGCTATGTATTATACGATATGGAACTAGAACAAAATACAGTTCTCCCCACCTTCAATATAATGTTTAATGGCTTAACGCAGCGACAGTAGCGCTTTGCTCATGGGTATGTTTCTCTCGGTGGAAGGGGTCTTTACATCCGTGCGCTGTTAGTCTTAGTCGTCATTATATCTATGACTACGATCGGTGCATGTAGGTTGTTTCGCGTGCCGTACACGCCACGTTCCTGTTCAATAACGATAAATACGTAATAAATAAATACTTTCACAGTTAGTCGCCGCTTGGTTTGTTTTGTTTCAAAATTCCAGGGGGTGCAATTGCTCACTTGCTCTCATTAAAGAGCCGCCACTGGATGTGGCCTTCGGCAAAAGTTAGACGCAGTTTTTAATAGAAATCCAGATTTAATAACATTGCGGCAATTGCGTATTCTAAATACGCTGAAATAAAAGCATATTTCCGTACGCACCTATAACCAGTTGCGATGTAGAAAGGAGGTTTTCTATCTACAAGGATGTACTTAATTCAAAGAGAACAAGTCTTACAGAAGTGAAAATGAACAAATAATAAGGTATTTTGTATTTTATAGATCACCAGCCATTTGTTATCCAATTATATAAATAAAATTAAAACCTCTTTAAAAATACATTTCCATAGTGCGCCCATGGGCGATGAGTCATCAACCGCTCGTGTCCACCCCCTTGTAATGGGCATAGTTTTGTGTGTGATATTCTCGCGCCATTAAGACCGGTGAGTGGGGAGTGTACGGGCTGCGTGCGCACATATAGACATAAGTATGAAACAGATGATGCACAATGCGTGCGCACATATAGACATGACATGAGTAAGAAAGCGAATGATGCACATTGCGTACAGTGTTGCGATTGCTGTTACAAATGTAACAGATCTGTTACGTTTTACTATATTTTATTACGTCCTTACGAAAGCATATAAATCTATTACGTTTTCGTGGATTTTTTAAAAATATATATTTGCTAATGTAGGACAAGTTTGCATATAGTGATTTTGCTACTACGTTGTGTCCTATATTTTTGGAACAGTATCCTTGTAGCAAAATCACTATATACACTATCTACACTTCTTCTACATTAGCAAATATATATTTTGGTCCTTCTCTAAATTGTGATTTTGCTACTTGGGTACATCCAATTCATACCTACATCATGAAAAATATGTATTGGCTGTCCGATTTTGGACAGAAAATGGTTACCGTATTGCGGATTGCGGTTTTTTAACCAACTTTATATAGCCTTGAAAATAACTGCGCCATCTATTACGAAACATGGTAAAAACAACGTTTTTGCGCAGAATTCTATTACAAACTCTCATGTCGCTGGGACAACACTGAGTGCGTACGTACACACAATTGTTAAAGTAGTAATGCAGTCCACAAATAAAAGCATACAATACAAGTTTATAAATATTGTTCTATTCTAGTTTTAACAAACACACGAGCTGTTTATGTACCTTACCTTGATGATTTTTGTAATTCACTGAAGGAACGCTTTGAATCTCACAAGGAAACAGTTGCATCCTTACAACACATCCTTCCAGAATTTTGTACCAAAACAGATTTCAGCTCATTGGAAGCTGCTTTCAATTTCTACGAAGAAGATTTGTCACATAAAGAGGTCGTGCAAAGTGAGTTTATGCTGTGGAAAGAAAAGTGGAATCAGGAAAATTCTGAAAATCTTCCCAAAACAGCCATTAGTTTTCTAGAAAAATGTGACAAGACTTTCTTCCCCAACATTTATATTCTCTTGAAACTACTAGCAGTTCTGCCTGTTTCTGTTGCAACCGTGGAAAGAAGCTTCTCAAGTTTAAGAAGATTGAAGACTTACCTACTTAAGAAATACCACATCGGAAAGTAGGCTTAATGGATTAGCATTGCTTTCGATCCATAGAGACATTAAAATAAGAGATGAAGAAGTTCTTGATAAGTTTGCTAGTGTACCAAGAAATCTGGACTTCGTTTTGTAAACTTTACATTTTTTTATGTATTCACTTTATGACACTGTATTTGTAGCTCAATAATAATAAACCAACATTTTTTCCGTTGTATAAAATTTACTTTTGTTGGAACGAGAGTAAAAAAAAATCTTTATTAAGAAAAGTTAACACATTAAGTAAGTAAAGAAGTAAGGGGAGGGAGGAAATAATATTTACGCGAATACAATTAAACGTTGAATACGCGTATGTTATAAAACAACGCGCTATCATATAATAAAGCATTAGTTCAGTTCAGTTATAAAAATAAACCGAAAACACAAAAAATAATAATAGGTAACTAAATTGTTTAGTCCCAACACTTTGTTTAAAACCCCTTGAAAACTATTCATAATCATGAAATGATAGTTTACTTTAAGAAAAAAAACAAGCGCAAATAACTGTAAGCTTGGTCATATTGCCCTCCCCCCCTCCAAATTATAACCTATATTCGCCACTGCACGAAACTAGTTTAATATTGATTATTAACAGTATAAAAAAACTTGACTGAAAAATTATTGCTGAAAATACAGCGCTAAAGTAGGTAAAACTAAAAAAGCTCAAGATCGTTTCTAATAAATAATTAGGTAATATTGACATTATATACAGGATGTCCTAGAAATAAAAATAAGGAGTAGCAGGTATGTAAAGTCCGAATAGAAACAGGTCCAAATATACCGCAATAACGAAGAAATTAAAAATTTAATTTTCTGTTGTTTTTTAGATAAAAAAAATTACATTACGGACCTGGCACAAAATGTATGTTTAAAAGTACACGTAAGAATGCTCATTTGTAAATAGAAACGAACACGCATTCATAGAAAAATACGCTTTTATTTGTATAATACGGGGGAAAAACGTTAAATCGTACTCATTCATATTTTTTGCCAGATGGGCGACCCACTTTATTGCAGACAATGAAAGATTGTTTTTATTTCTAAAATAGGAAGGTTGTTGCTCTTTAATGTGTTTGTAGTCGGAAACAGCTGATTATTATTATTTTAGAATATTCAATAAATCGTAGTACCTAAATATCAAGAATATATTTTTATTTATTTATTTTAGTAATTAATGGTTTGATATTTATTATGAAGTAACTATTCCTCCTCCTTTTTTTTAACACAAGTAATATGGTGGTCCTGAAAAGGACTGATTGTGAAAGTGAAGCAGGTGGCTATTTAGTCCAGGGTCGGCGTAAGGCCAATTGAATTCTTTATTATTTTTTTTTCTGCCGTCTGCGCACGAATAAAGACTTGATATTTTGAGGGTACGTTTTTACACAATCTAGCTTCCGATTTCTGCTACTCCACCTTTTTATTTCTGGGACGGGGCTGTATAATTTCGTATTTTTCTGTTCTCACAGACACCTAATAAAATTCAAAAATATCTCTGATAAGTATGCCTACTTTACATCGTAAGTCATTTTCGAGTCGAAAAATTGTTTTAAATTTCCTGATTATTTATAATGGTTTCTTTTGAAACTATATTTTCCATGCATTTTAATAAAAAAAGTTTTCAATGTATGCATACGGCTATCGTTCATGCAGAAGTAGTAGTCGTCTATATTGCACGTGCGATTACTAGCTTTTGTTTTTAAGCAGCTAAATGCTAGATGTCCATCACCAGACCTTTCCAACCCACAACTAATTGTAGATCGGTCCTCTTAAGAGTCTAACGACAGTCCACCCATAATTTCAATTGAAATACAAAACAACATACTACAGACAAAAATATTTGTTTAATGTACGGTTATAAATACAACACTTGTAGTACAGATCATGTAAGAATATAATGATACAAAAAAATACATCGATTTAAAAAGTACATAGTTATAAATATAGAAGTACATGGAAATATCAAATTGCACTAAAAGGTGATCTTTTTACGTAATTTCTTTTAATACAGTCTTAAAGCTAATTATTCAAAATATATTTTCCTTCTCTGGTTACATATGTATATATTTATGTTCTATGTATACGCTATACAAAAATGATATGATCAAAATTATATTTAGATTACATATATACATTTACACATTAAGGTTTATATTATATATATCACATAACATCGAAACGGATTTGCTTTTTACGATAGTTCAAAACCTGTATTACAAGTCACCGCGTAACGTAACTTCTCGCGAAGAGTACTTTTCTTCTGATAATTCGGCAACTTTAATAAATTGAAACATGTCGAAGAAGTCGGCAGGCGATTTAAAGGATCCTTCTTTCTGATTGTGAAAAATCCACGAATGACACTACCTGAAATTAACGGCCATTACATGAATATCACCTAAACGGAATTACATTACCTATTGTGTCACCAGTATCTTCGTCATCGCCTACTTCGACGCATCTTATAGAAAACGGTGGCTCTAGATGTGCGAACCCTAGCAGTGGAGGCTTGGAACAACTAGTGATAAACTAAAAATGGAAAGAAATCCAAACAATATGAAATCAAATTTACATAGATATTTAAAATTATAATTTAAATACTTTTATACTCGTAATGTACCTGCCTAGAAAGCATGACTTGCGAGATATTCGCAAAAAACTGATTTTCGATAAGAGTAAAAGACCTACTTCCGGTTGGAAATTCGAAAAACTTTTTTAAGATAATTTGTCTCAAATTTAATTTTGAGTACATTTCAATTCTTTATAAATTTGTTTAAACTTAGTAATTGAAGAAATATTGGCAAAATTCGATTTTTTCACTGAAGTAAACTGCTACTTCCGGTCTACCGATTTTACTGAAAAACTAATCAGATCTCAAGAGGGAAATAGTACACGTAAATACAAAATTTGGAATTCATATCTACAGCGGTTTGACCGCTATCGTGGTCACACACAGACACACAGACACACACACAGACAGACAGACACACAGACATTTTTTAAAAACCACTTTTTCGGTATCAGGGGACTTCAAAACGTGGACATATGCAAAAATCTCGAGGTCGAAAATTTTCATCATCACAATACTTCCTTATACTACGTATAAGAAAGTAAAAAAATGAGGTGTGGCCACCACACGACTTTCTTATACGTATGAGCGTTTCAAACTATACAATTTTAAGAATTTTTTTATACAAAACTTATTCAAAATCCTATTCTAAGTACTTTCATTCTCTTAATAAATCGCTATAGAATGCATACTTTGCAAGATATTCGAAAAAAAGTGCTACTCGCTCAGAGTAAAAGTGCCACTTCCGGTCCGAATTTTGAAATTTCATGTACACAAAAAATATTGCAAATTCAACTCTAAATACTTTTGTACTCTTAATAAATATATAAAGAATGCATAATTTACGACATATCTGCAAAAAATCGATATTCGGTAAGAGTAAAAGTGGTACTTCCGGTCCGAATTTTGAAATTTTTTTATACAAAAGATATTTAAAATTATAATTTAAATATTTTTATACTCGTAATGTACCTGCCTAGAAAGCATGACTTGCGAGATATTCGCAAAAAACTGATTTTCGATAAGAGTAAAAGACCTACTTCCGGTTGGAAATTCGAAAAACTTTTTTAAGATAATTTGTCTCAAATTTAATTTTGAGTACATTTCAATTCTTTATAAATTTGTTTAAACTTAGTAATTGACGAAATATTGGCAAAATTCGATTTTTTCACTGAAGTAAACTGCTACTTCCGGTCTACCGATTTTACTGAAAAACTAATCAGATCTCAAGAGGGAAATAGTACACGTAAATACAAAATTTGGAATTGATATCTACAGCGGTTTGACCGCTATCGTGGTCACACACAGACACACACACAGACAGACACACAGACATTTTTTAAAAACCACTTTTTCGGTATCAGGGGACTTCAAAACGTGGACATCTGCAAAAATCTCGAGGTCGAAAATTTTCATCATCACAATACTTCCTTATACTACGTATAAGGAAGTAAAAGCTAGTGTAGTGAACAAAAAATAAAAACGGATATGTTTAGTATGAAAATATGTAACGAATTAAAAATTCAATCACATCATAATCAATGCATACGTGACCATCCATCAATAATATTTTATAGTATAAAAGTTTTTAAATTTCTTGCAATTCAATTACGCATTATTAATGAATCATAAATATAATTATACCTGTTAAATCAAGCGGGTTCAAATAGTGTCTCCCGATAGAGAAGGCTTCAGGTACCGATTCATATCAAGCAGTAAAATACAGAGAGATCGTAAAAAGTTGACCGTGCCGCTTCATAGTCATGGTGTATTTGCCGCATATATCATATTCTAAATTGTATTTCGTCCGTGCGACATCTATTATTTTATGTGTGAACTACTTTCAAGAATTTTTGTGAATTTTACTTGTTTTAATAAGTCAAGATATACATTCAATAATTGATAATATCTTTATTAAAAATAATTTAACACAAAGATCGAATAACATTACATATTTAGAAATATTATAGCGTATGTTCAAAATAAGATCCTTCACTTTGTAGACATACATTTATACGTCTTTAGAAAAATGAAAACATTTTGGATCATAACTTCTGTTACAGCTACGAAAATAAGTCACAACAATAAACTTATCGTGTTCTTCCGTAATTTATTTCAAGGCAACTTTAAAATTAAGCAAAAATAATAATGATATTCGTAATACAAAAAAAAAAAAAGTAACTTACAGTAACAACGAAGTGTGCCTTTTATTGCATTGAGAAAGACATTTTCTAATATTCAATTAAACGCAGTAAACCAAGGGAAAAAGAAACGACAAAAACCTTATATGACTGACAGTTATTTATAAATGATAGAATATTGGATTGACAGCCACTTTAACGAAGTTATGTTCAAACTAAATATGCAATGTACAACAATGAACGTGTGGCAAACTCGTGCTAAAGTTGATATATCGATGAAGCGGCACGGTCAACCATTTACGATATCAACTTGCTTGATACCCGATTAAACCCGTTAAAAATAATGCCTTATAGGGGGTGTATTGTTAATATTTATCAAGCGGAAATTAAAATGGGCTCTCATAGACAAAAAATAAATCGTTTCATATGTAATGTCCATTTAAAGAAATGTGTCTGGGATGGTTGTTAAATAAGGATTAATTATGTCAAAAGTGAAAAAGAAAATAAATAAAAGATGCTATGTTGTAATAATACATGACAATAAGGTTTAGTGCAATGCGTAATGTGAATAAATTGTATAATTTTTAGGTTTACTATTAGATATATTTTATTTTGTTTGACATTTTTCAAAATATTCAATTTTTAATGTCATTATTCCAGTGTTTTATCTCATTTATATCATAATAAATGCATTAAATTTACTTCTCTTTGTTTAACACGTTCTTTAAGTATTTTTATAGATGACATTCAAACAGTTGCGCATTTCGTATACCATTTTAATGAACAGAATAACATTTCGGGAATTATCAAGAAAACCCACCCTGATATGAAATAACTCATACCAAGACGAGATTGGAAGTCTTGATACTACCCGAATCGAATTAACAGGTATAAATGTAATAAAAAATATTACAAAACATAAATATTCGTGAGGTTTGTGTATTAATTAGCAGTTTATAATTAATTAAAAAATAATTAAAATAGAAATACAGCTACATTAAATTATGTAATAATGAGTAAGGGAAAAAATGGTTAAAATACAAAATCATTTTGTGTTCGAGGCTAAATATCAAAAAGAACAATCATGCTATTTGTATATAAGTTAATTTAATTGATCAAGCAGAAAAATTACGAATTAGGCTATCTCGTACGTAGAGCGTAAATTATGAGTTAGGCCATCAGCTATTTGCAGTTTCGTGTGTAAATTAGAAGTACGATTTGGGTTATTAGCCTATTAGCCTGTCCTAGTGGTACCAATTAACAAAAAATATTACTGCGATCTATATTGGTGAGTCCGATGTATTCGGTCGGTGCATTTCAAAATATTATTTCTAAGTGTAGAAGTCAGAGAGAAGCTGGTGTGAATGTCTCAGCACAGAGTTTTTAATAGAAGTAACTTGACGTACTAAGGGAAAGAAAACATCTCCCTCTTGGATAAGAACTGACAAAATTAAACACCCTTAGATGTCCATTTCCAGAGAACATTAAAGAGAGGGCAAAAGAAAAAAAGATATATAAGAAACCAGTACACAAGTACCACATTTTTTATTTATTATAGTAATTATTCCAAGTCAAAATATTCCGTATATTGTCACTAAATTAGTGGCAGATAAATATCTCACTTGTTTCTTTTGTTGTGCACGTGCATATTTTAATGAATGAATATTAACGTTGATATTTATGTGTAAAAGTCTTTTTCTCCTTTACATCTGCAATTCATTTAATGGTAATAGACATTTCTGAGTTTATTAAAAAAAAACATAATCTTACAAAATAATTTATATTAGAAGCAAATTATAAATTATACTGATTACTAAGATTTGAAATATTACATTATGGTTAGTAAAGGGGGGTAATTGTCAAAACGGGGCAAATGTAACAGCGCCATAAAAAACATCCATTGTACGTGTTATAGGTTTACAACGAACAATACATGTAAGTATGAAGTGTGTGAACTACGTCACCACAAATAGGTTCCGATTTTACCGACCGAACAAAACACCAGATGACATTTATTTCATTGTTGCGTTTTCACTCAAGAATCAAGTGCGCGTGTGTGCGACAAACTAGCTGTAACGCGCTGAATTTAAAGGTAAGAATATTAAAATTTTCTCTAAAAGGGTAGTTGGCGGTGCTGATTGTGTTGTTATAGTTATTTTTGGCAAAAATTCAATGTGTGTTATCCTTCAGGACTACCGCACATTTGCCCCTGTAAAAAGTGCTTAGGGGGCATTTGCAATATAGACTATAATGCATTTACCCCACTCTGTATTATATTTACCCCTTTATTTTTAGATGGTGCGCTACTACAAAAAAAAGATGCCAGACCCAAACTACAGCCAGGGAGACCTCCAAGCCGCCATTCATGAAGTTAAAGCTGGTCGCAAAACCATCTATGGGGCGGCAAAATCATTCCATATTCCATATGCAACTGTATTTAGTCACGTCAAAGGAAAACGCGGGCAGCTGAAAGAAACGAAAGGAAGATGTACTGCTCTTCAAAAGGACACAGAATTAAAACTTGCTAATGTCATCAAAACGTTGGAAAAATGGGGTTACGGACTAAGCAGAAAAGAAGTCATGAACGTTGTGGCCAAGTACGTAAATGAAAATCATCTTAAAACGCCATTTAAAGATGGGAAGCCGGGCCCTGATTGGTTTGTTGCTTTTAAAAAAAGACACGGCCTGAGTATTAAAGCACCTCAATCACTAGAATACGCCCGCAAAAAGGCAACCGACCCGTTTATTATATACAAATACTTTGACCTCCTTAAATCGACCTTAGACGAATTAGATCTTCTCGACAAGCCTTCCCGCATATGGAATCTGGATGAGACCAGTTTTGCAATCGATCCTGCAAGAACAAAAATTGTTGGCGCAAGAGGAAAGCCGTGCTGTCGAATCACAAGTGGCCCAGGACGTGAAAATACTACAGTTTTAATAGCCGCCAATGCTGCTGGTCAAAAAGCACCACCTCTGATTGTGTTCAAAGGAATTAATATCTGGGATCAATGGATGTCTTCTGAAGATTCTGCTTTTCCTGATATGGCCTATGCAGCGAGCAAGAATGGGTGGATGGAATCATCCATTTTTTTCAATTTTTTTAAAAAGACTCTACTTCCTATCTTGGGTGAGGAAAGACCCGCTTTAATTATATACGACGGACATGCTACCCACGTAACCCCAGAATTAATCGAATTAGCGATTCAGGAAAATGTAACTATACTAAAACTGCCGCCCCACACCACGCACCTATTACAGCCGTTGGATCTCAGCGTCTTTAAATCGCTTAAACTTAGATGGGACGAAAAACTTGTTGCTTGGCAACGCAAAAATGTGGGCCGCAAATTGCCCAAAAAGATGTTTTCAGAATTCATTGCTGAAGCATGGAAAAATACTTCTGAAACCATTGTGATAAATGGTTTTAAAAAGGCTGGTATTTTTCCGTACAACAACAGCGTTGTGGCCAGAGAAAAGTTTGACCCAGATGCTTTAAAGCGGTGGGAAAACCATTTGTTGCAATTACGAGAACCACAGACTGCATCAGAGAATGCACCAAATAAGAGTGACAATCCTGGTAACAACCCTGGTGACAACCATAGTGACAACCCTGGTAACAACTGTGCCAGTAACGAACCGATGGCTTCTGGGATTTCAACTAGTATAAATTCAGCACAAGCCGGCGATACTGCTGAACCATCAACTTTTCAACCAGGCAGTACATCCTCTGAGATTTCCTTTGAGGATCTGTTATTAGAAAGTGTGAGGCAAAACAAAGTAATCCCAAAACAGACTCGACGAAAGGTTGCCCCCGGAGCTGAAGTACTAACTAAAAAAGATGCTGCGTTACATTTGGAGATAAAGAAGAAAATGAAACAAGGGAAGAAAGAAAAAGCACCAGCATACACTAGCTCATCTGAAGAAAGCGAGGCGGAAATTAGTTACGCCGAATCTGATACCAGTATTGCATATGTTGAAGAACTGGAAGAAGACCACTGCGACAAAGACACTGATGTAAATAATGTGGTTGAACTAGAAAAGTGGGTAATCGTGCAATACTCGCTAAAAAAAAGTATCAAACATTTTATTGGACAAGTTATTGATCAACCCAGCAATGAAGAATGGACTGTGAAGTTCTTAAGACTGAAAAAGAACAAATTTTTTTGGCCTGTTATTAACGACGAAGACATTGTCAACATAAACCAAATAATAAGGGTGCTTCCCGATCCCAAAATGGACAGACGTGGTTCTGGGATGACATTCTCAGTAAAATTTGATGGTCTTCATATGTGCTAATGAAAACACCAGAAGATTTTTTTCACAAGCTGCGAAATTTTGTTCAGTTTATATTTTTTAAAGTATATTTTTGTTTACTTATGTTCAATATGTTTATTTTTATGTTAGTTATTGAATAAATCAACATTTTCACAACCTAATAATGCATTCGGATTTACTCCATTGTGCAAGCCACCAGAAAAAAGTGTGTGGCCTTTTTATTTCTACAAGAAATATTAAATTTCTTTCAGCATTATTTTTGAGAAGAGTTTATATTTCTTTTACATTTGCCCCGTTCAAATTATCTTTACTTATATGGTTGTTACAGGCCATTGCTACATTTGCCCCGTTGTATGGGGCAAATGTCTCACAATGTGCCAAATTTTCAAAAAAAATTAAAACAAAAAAATGCATAAACGTTTTCCTTTTTAAATTCGGTCATTGATACAAAGTACCACAACGCTCATGTATACAAAAAAGTATTCTAATTTGACAATCGATGTCCTCAAAAAAAAATTTCAAAGTGACACTACTAAAAAACTGTAACACAATTACCCCCCTTTACCTTAATTAAAAATATGTTATTATATAATTTGGGGGAAAAAATGGTTTATATTGCCTAGCATTCATGTTATTAAAATATCTGTCATATACTATATATTGTATATTTATGCTTAGAAAGTAATAGGTTTGGATTTAATAAAACTGTAAATTAAAAAAAAATCTTCTGTATTACAATATACAGAGTGGTTGGATTTTCATTGTACACTCAATCTTTTCATTGAGAGTATCATATTTAAAAAAAATCAAAACGTGTCTGATACTATTTTTTGCCCTCTTTCTAATCCTGTGAAATAGGATAATGTCGTTTGAAAAACAAAAGATAATGTATATTATTGGATATTTTGATAGCTTATTCAATTCTGAATATAATATCATTTATTTTTTTTTTCGTTGGGCAATGAATAACAAAAACAAAAAATAAAAAAGAAAAAGTATGCTTTAAAAATATGGCCGGGTAAAAAACAAAATATTATTTAAATGTCAGTTCGCATACCAGTTGATGAGGTGACACAGTTTAGTGATTAGTGAATCATTAGTGATAGTTTCTCTAGATTATTTATTAAAAATGGAATTTACTAAGGCAGAGAAAGCAGATATGTTACGATGCTTTTGTTTATCAAATGATAACTGCCGT
The DNA here is from genome assembly GCA_963170755.1 of Amphimallon solstitiale. Classification (NCBI taxonomy): domain Eukaryota; kingdom Metazoa; phylum Arthropoda; class Insecta; order Coleoptera; family Scarabaeidae; genus Amphimallon; species Amphimallon solstitiale. Next base: position 106,354,525 of record OY720680.1, read on the forward strand.
CAAGCTGCAAGTATGTATGTTAATCAATACCCTGATCGAAGGCAACCGCATTGGAATACATTTATAAATTTACACACTTCATTAGTGAGGTACGGAAGTTTTAAAAAAATAAGAAATGTAAGAAATAGAAATATAAATCAAAACGATGCAGAAGGAGATGATGAAGTAAATATTTTGGCGTATTTCAGAGCATACCCCACTTCTTCAACTAGAATTGCTGTACAAGAGCTTGGCATCAACAGGTATAAAATCATGAAAGTCCTTAAAAAACACAAAATGAAACCCTATAAAATTCGTTTAGTGCAAAATTTACAACCGCTTGATCTGCAAAAACGGATGAATTTTTGTAATTGGGTATTAAATGCTGGAAGGCAGTACTTGTCACACATTTTATGGACGGACGAGGCAAATTTCCATAGGAATGGTGTGTTTAATAAACACAATTGTCATTTTTGGGATGACGTGAATTCTCGTAGGATTCAGCAAACTCGATGCCAAATACGTTTTTCTACAAATGTCTGGATAGGTGTGATAGAGGATCAGTTATTAGGACCCTATTTTTATAACGACACACTTACTCAAAATCGATATTTAAACTTTCTTGAAACTGAATTTCAAGAATATTTAGACAATCTGCCTTTAGCTATCCGGACACAAATGTGGTTCCAACATGACGGCGCACCACCGCATAATGCACAATCAGTGACGAATTTTCTACAATTAGAAGTTGAAAATAGGTGGATTGGGAATAAAGGGCCAGATTTATGGCCTCCGAGATCACCTGACCTCTCAATATTAGATTTTTTTGTCTGGGGATTTATAAAAAATAAGGTATATTGCACTCTGTCGAATACCCTAGAAGAACTGAAAAATAAAATACAATTGGCAGCACAGGAAATTACCCCGGATATGTTAAGAAAATCCAAAAATAATGTATTGCACCGAGCTCAGATATGTATCAACCAAAATGGTGGCCATTTTGAACAATTTCTTCAATAGGATATTTGCTTTTTTGTGTTATTTTTTTTCCATTGTTTTTTTTAACCAATACATAATGTGTTTTTTTATTTTTTGTTATTATGGCGTTATTCATTGCCCAACGAAAAAATAAATAAATGATATTATATTCAGAATTGAATAAGCTATCAAAATATCCAATAATATACAGGCTGTTCAATTTAAAAAAAAAATTACATTATCTTTTGTTTTTCAAACGACATTATCCTATTTCACAGGATTAGAAAGAGGGCAAAAAATAGTATCAGACACGTTTTGATTTTTTTTAAATATTATACTCTCAATGAAAATATTGAGTGTACAATGAAAATCCAACCACTCTGTATACGAAAACGATAAAAGTCATCATTTTCTTCTGTTACATTTAACTTTTCGTTCCATTTCGTGATTTTATCAATTTTGAGGACAGTTGTATTATACAGGGTGTTATAAATTAAGTCGGCCCTATTGCTAACTTTGTTATTAATGAAGCTACAGTATCGATTAAATTAGCAAAGTAGTGTATTTTTACCGTGAACAATGATGGCAGAACCGAAAAGACAACTGAACTTCTAATTTTTAAAAGTACTTTTTTTTTAAACGGAACACTCAGAATATTTCTACATATATTGAAATAAACAATTATTTTTAAAAAGAAAGCTTTCATACATTAGTGACAAAAAATGAAAGTTGCGGCAGTTATCTACTATTTTGTACAGCAATTCATATCAATAAAATCAAGATAGCTATGATAAAAAAAAACAGCAAATATTAAACAAGCATTGTGTATTATGTATATTTATTATAAAGATGTTCGACGACATCACCGTTTTATCCAATACAATACATCCAATACTAAAAAGAACAAATATTAAACAAGCATTGTGCATATGTTTATTATAATAGATGTTCGAAGACAACACCGTTTTGTCCAATACACTTCCGAATTCGTTTATGTACATTGTGAATTACTTTTAAAATCGATCTTGCGTCTATATTAGCAATAGTAATTATTTCATTTTGCAGCTGTACAACGTTTTCATATCTCCCTTTGTAAATTTCACTTTTTGAATATCTCCAAAAATAGAAGTCCATAGTGTTTAGATCCGGGGACCTTGGTGGCCACTGAATTGGTCCATTCATACCTATCCACTTATTCCGAAACATTTCGCTCAAAAAATTTTATACTTCGCAATGATTATGCGGGGGTGCTCCATCTTGTTGAAAATGTATATGTTGCGGGTAGCCAAGTCCAGGTTATCCAAAAATATTCTTAAATGTTCAGTCATGAATTATAAATATCTTTGCCCGATTAATGTACCATTATAAAAGAATGGTCCGACAATCGTCGAGCCAATTAATCAACACCAAACATTTAAACTAAACCGTATTTGTAAAGCATGGGGGCCGTTCCAACAATAAATTTTCTCGTGAGCAATAGTGATGGTTTTTTTCTATTCCAAATTCCAGAATTAGAAAAATTCGATTCATCGCTCCACAAAATATGACGAAATGCATTTACATTCTACGCTGAATAATTGAGGTACCAGTGACAAAACGTTAGTCTCCTCTCTTGATCACCCGGGTATAATGTTTGCACTGGCTGGTACTTAAATGCGTTATATTTAAATTTTCTTAATATTCCGTGCACACAATTAACGTTTACATCTAATTCCCGAGCAGCGTCTCTTATAGAATTATTTGGATGCACTTCAAAGTAAGCCAAAACGTCAATTTCCATGTTCTCACTAATTACGTTGTCCTTCTTGTTCTAGTTTTTTTGGAAACATCATTTTTTCTGAATTGTCGATACAGTGTTTGATAATAGCGTCGATCTGGTTGCGGGCGTAGAGGATAACACTCAGCGTGATATTCTTGGGTCCTTAAAGAGTTTTTACAACACACGATATACGCTTCTAACATATCACACTTTTCCAAATGATTAAATACCATTGTCAATGACTTTTTTAAAGTTACAACACAAACTTAAATATAACAACGATAATGCGAAGAAACGATGTTGTACTTATCAACAGGAAATCAATACTAACTTAACTAAACTTAAGAAACAAAATTTAAAGATACAAAAACCACTCCCACTTCTCCGAGTGTGCGTCATTAGTAAGGCGCGGACACGAACGGTTGATGACTCATCGCCCATGGGCGCACTATTGAAATGTTGTATTTTTAAGAAGGTTTTAATTTTATTTATATAATTGGATAACAAGTGGCTGGTGATCAATAAAATACAAAATACCTTATTATTTGAATGAAGTACATCCTTGTAGATAGAAAACGTCCTTTCTACATCGCAACTGGTTATAGGTGCGTACTGGAAATATTCTTTTATTTCAGCGTATTTAACAATTAGATTCTGTGTCGTTGTCCCCATACACAATTGCCGCAATGTTATTAAATCTGGATTTCTATTAAAAACTGCGTCCAACTTTTGCCGAAGGCAAATATCTGAAGTCACTTGGAATACTTTTGAAATTATTAATAGCCACATCTAATGTGGTTAATCCATCTTTTAATTTGAGATTTCAACTGATTTTTAAATTTGGGATTTGTGTTAGTTCCTTGCACTCAGAAATACTTCGAGCATCGCTATTTAAACATGTAACAAAATTTTGTAAATTATCGAAATTCTCTGCATAAAAACTATTTCTGTGTATGTTTCAGCAAAGCTAAGTGACGAACGTGCGATATTTTGGCATTCTGTAAGGATATTTTACAGACTTTGTAATAAATTTCGGAATGACTGACAATTCATTTTCATATCAGAAAAAGTAACATAAACAACGTTCTAGATCTAAATACTAAAAATGTACGCGTATGTTATTGAAACTAAACGAAATCCAGTGCACACTTACGTCTAGATAATTGGGAGAAGTCGATTCAATAAACCGGTATTAAGCAGACTATTACAAAAATTACGAAGTACGTAATTAACAGTCAAAACAATGAAAAAACGAAACTAACTATGTATGAATGAAAATTTTATTTCTCTTGCGAAATATAAGGTAAATATAATAAATTTTAAAAACCCCTCACGCTCCTATCTACGACGATGAAAAACGGATTTTACTTATAAATTCCTTATTTTATGGGCATTTTTTGCTCTCATTCTCGGGCACTTCTCGGGCGTAAACAGATGTTGGAGTTCACCATATGAATTAGTGCTATTCAGTAAGATTGTGTTGTTTACATTATTTCTTTGCTCCGTTGTAACTTCGTCGTAGTTTAAACCGGTCATGTCCGCGCCCTAGTCATTAGTCAGAGCTATTTCGTCACCCCGGGAATTAAACGCATTTAAGAGTATATATTTTTAAAAATAAAGATGAGATTATGAATTCCGACAATGGAACGATACCTAAATCGGATTTGTTTAATTTGTTGACGAAATAGATCCGTACTAATGGTTTCTAGGTATAAGTGAGTTATAATGACGCACACTCGGAGGAAATTGCGGATGACAGTCGCTGTCTTTTCGGTTCTGCCATCATTGTTCACGATAAAAATACTACTTTGCTAATTTAACCGATACTGTAGCTTCATTAATAACAAAGTTAGCAATAGTGCCGACTTAATTTATAACACCCTGTATACATGCATTGGTCTATATTCTACCGAAACATAGCCTTTCAATTAATTTTTATATTGGCTAGAAAGATTAAAATCTCCTAATATTACTATAAGTACTTTATTTAATAAATATAAGTGAAATATTCAATGCAACTCTACTATTTTAAATAGTACAAGATTTCGATTACTAACCTTCAAAAACATTCCTTTTTCCTCTTCACTGAAATCTTTTTCGAGAATATCCCACAGCCAGCAGACAACCCTATGAGAATCATGAAAACCACCATAATATTGGGTGTGCTTCCGCAAATCTCGCAAGTCCAACGGCACATTATCGCCAGATATTAATCTTTGTAGCTAATAAAACAGAATATGTAAATCAAAACAATTATAATATATGCTATACCTCAGGTGTTGAGAATAATGCCAGCCATTCTGGGTTGATTATTGATCGAAATCCTCTTATAAATGCAGCAGTCTGTTCTTTGATTTGAACGTGCATTCGAAAATGTGCCATTAAGTGTATGTAGTTTATCCTAGAAAGTGTAAACATTGAGAAAAATAAATATGCATGAATCAACATGTAGGTGTAACATAGTATGTACATGATGAATGGTCTAGTATTAAATGTTATACAACGTGAGTAAAAACTAAGAAAAATCCATGCGTGAGCTTTTCTAATTGGTACAGTGGAGTCCCAATGATCTGAAATAATTGGGACCAGTCACTTTCCGGATTAAGCGAAATTATTCTTAAATTGAATAAAAACGTGTGCGAAAAATTAATTATTCCGTGCGCTCAGGGAGTTATGGCGCTGGAAGCGAATACCGCTAGAGCTTGTTGCTAGCGCCTGTAGTCACTGAACGGCTCACAGTAGTAAAAGTGCTGCTTGCGCATGCGTACTTTTATTACTTCTGATGAATCACAATTTCTGTCAGCAGCAATATGGCGTTCTGAAGTTTATTTTTATTTCATTTCATTATTATTATTCTTGTTTGAAGTATGAAGACGTGACATATGCACTTTTAAAATCTAAACTAAAAATAAAGTCGACGTATTTGGTGTGTATTAGGTTGTACCATGTATGATAGCAATATAAAATCCTTATTTTAGAATTGAGACTGAGGAGATGGTAAATTATTTACTATAATATATAGTGTGTCTAAAGATTTAATACTACATTTTACATTGGATTATTATAAGATTATGTGGAAGTTTTCGATGAAGATGATGTATCTATTAGCAGTTTTGGTTGGAATATTTATCGGCACTGTGAACAGTATTCATTTCAATTTTAATTAGTTGATGAATTTTCTGAATGGTATGTTGCAGAAGAGTATAATCACAGAATTATAACTGATAAATAAATTTAATACAAAGAAATAATTAAATGAAGTGATGGAAATCTCTTGGTGGAACATGTCGAAATATAAGCAAGTAATAACAAAAAACACACTTGGTATTGTTTCACAAATAAATATAATGAAATACTCGATGTACATTTCGCCTTGCGGCATCGTCAGGAGTTCTCGAGAAACTAAAGTAAAATTTAATATACTGTAACTACCTACTTCTAACAAAAATGTAAATAAAAATGTACAAAAATTGAAAATTATGAAAAGGTTATGGCTTATCTGGAAAGACCGTTTTTACAAGGCTAGGGTTTATTAGCGGTGAATTTATGAGTTCTGTTTGTTCATTAAGAACATTGCCTGGTTGTAAAAGTAAACTTTCTTTTATAAAATAACCTTCTAGAACATTCATTTTTTTACTTTTATTTAAACTATACAGTACTTCTAAATTGTCTATTGAAAATTGATGTCCCGTGTCTAAAACAATTTAGAAGTACTGTATAGTTTAAATAAAAGTAAAAAAAATGAATGTTCTAGAAGGTTATTTTATAAAAGAAAGTTTACTTTTACAACCAGGCAATGTTCTTAATGAACAAACAGAACTCATAAATTCACCGCTAATAAACCCTAGCCTTGTAAAAACGGTCTTTCCAGATAAACCATAACCTTTTCATAATTTTCTATTTTTGTACATTTTTATTTACATTTTTGTTAGAAGTAGGTAGTTACAGTATATTAAATTTTACTTTAGTTTCTCGAGAACTCCTGACGATGCCGCAAGGCGAAATGTACATCGAGTATTTCATTATATTTATTTGTGAAACAATACCAAGTGTGTTTTTTGTTATTACTTGCTTATATTTAATACAAAGAAATAACTTTGTGTATTTATTTTATTACTGTAGTTGTAAAAACATTATTCTTCCAATATTTAACTTATTGAAATCTGATGTTAGCAAACTTTTTTGGATTATTTTGAGGTTTTTGTTGAAGATGATGTAACGATTAACACTATTATGTTAGCAGTTTTGGCGGAGATGTTTATCGGCATTGTGAATAGTTGTTCATTTAAATTTTAAATAACTGATGTATTTTGTGAATGCTACTTTGTATTAAGTGTATAATCACAGAGTATACAACTGATAAATAAATATGACATAAACATGTTATCATTGGGTGTTTGTTTTATTGTTGTAGTTGAGAAAGCAATATTATTCCAACATTTAACGTACTTATTGGAATCTGATAGCAGATCTTGTGTAAAAGTTACATTACCTAATAGACTATGTAGCTATCTATACTTATACATAGGAACAAACTTTACAGAAGGCAGTACTAATGTATTTTAGAACACGAAAATATAATAAGAAGATAAGGCCCAAAAACAAGCAATTATATATATAGCTCATTAGTTTCAGTAGCAGCTGTTAATATACTGATTAAATTTAGTGCTAAATTAGAAGGAATTAGGCTGTTTATTAGAAGAAATTGTGCTGTTTGACATTACTTATTAGTTATATCTATTTCAAAATACATTTCAATTATAAACAGATCAAAAAGAATTGTTAGGCACTATTTAAGATCTATTATGCAACGTAACTGCATATGTTTCTATTGATCGTTATATTCACAAGATTCAAATTTGAATTTCAACCGCTTTCTTTTACCGCCGCTAGGTCTTCGAGAGTAATTTATTTTCGCTAGACAAAATGACTATTGCTAGCTCGAGCGCCGGTACTCAGCAGTCGCGTTCAGGACACCGCTGGACCTAGCACAGCCCAGCGCTAGCGGAGCAGTAACTCCCTGAACGCACGGATTGGCTACAATACGGTAATATTATTTTATAAAACAAACAGGATAGATGACTTCACCCGATTCTTTATCTTTAAGTTTGTATACCCCGATGCATTTTTGATTCTGAACTTAATACCTTATCACAACAAGAATATCTAATTAGTTTTCTTTAGATTTTTGCAGAACTTCACGTTTCGGAAACCCCTGGTCACAAAATCAATTAATGCGGGCGGGCACCACGCTACTTTTTTTCCCGTATGGTTCGAATGTTCGCAAGCTCAAATCAACTTTAAAATGCATTTTCTTGCAGTCTTACCATATTTACCTAAATTTTACAGGGTGTAGCACCTAAGACGCCTCGGAGCGTAGCTCCTCTATCATACAATATATCGAAAAAAGTCTAGGAGAAAAATTGTCCATAATTATAATCACCATTACACTAAAATATTTTTGGTCATCAGTGCCGTGCCGTATTCCAGTGGCGTATCAAACCTATGTTTTTTTAAATGGAACAATATATATCTTGTGTCCTTGAGTCCTTTTTTTGCTTATGTAACGTCACTTTAGCGGTTTCGCTGTTATAACGGTTTTTCTTCGCAGTTAGACCGAACTTCGACATTTTTTTGGGAGGAACTAAATTGTACCAGCGTTTCGGTTTCGAATTTAGGGATAGACTAAGACCACTTCTACATACTCTTATTTTTTATTAAAGTGATTTAAGGAAAGAAGATTTTTGATTGGGCTTTGCAAATAGTCATTTTTTTCTAAAATATCAAATGGGAACCATGTAAAATAATTACATCGTTGGAAAATCGAAATTCCAAGTTTTCCATTTATTAAAAAAAACACATTTCATTACAAAATTAAAAATAAAAAAGAAGTTCAACTCGTTTTCTACGGTCAAAACTGGCTTCGTTCTAACTCTCTTTGCTCGTTGAACAGTACGAGTAGACGTAAATCTATCCAACACCTTTTTAACGCACGTGGATTTGGACACGTTCTGAGAGGATATCTCTCACCGTACACTCGTGACGTCAACAAACAATTTTTGAAACATTCTCCAAGAATAAACACTATGACAACCATTTCTTGTTGAGTTCCAGGCATTTTCGCAACGTTTATCATAACAATAATGCTTCTCTCAGTTTATTGTTATTTTTTCCGTTTGCATTGACAATTGCACTTTTATTGTTTTATCATGATAGCTGACTTTGAAAAAGGACGTTTTTCGACAAATTGACCTAACAACTTCTTTTTTCTTTTTAATTTTATAATGAAATGTGTTTTTTTTTAATAAATGGGAAACTTGGAATTTCGATTATCCAACGATGTAATTATTTTATATGGTTCCCATTTGATATTTTAGAAAAAAATGACTATTTGCAAAGCCTAATCAAAAATTATCTTCTTTCCTTAAATCACTTGACAAAAAATTAAGAGTAGGTAGAAATGGACTTAATCTATCCCTAAATTCGAAACTGAAATGACGGTACAATTTAGTTCCTGCCAAAAAAAAATGTCGAAGTACGGTCTAACTGCGAAGAAAAACCGTAATAACAGCGAAACCGCTAAAGTTAGGGGTATGACGTTATATAAGAAAAAAAAGTACTCTTCGAGGGCTTTCCGAATCATTTAGTCAATAAAGAAGAATATTGATGATGGAATCGTCGTAGTTAGTACTAGTGAATTATTCAATTTTAAATTTAAAAAATTAGGTGTGGCCACCACACGACTTTCTTATAGGTATGAACGTTTCGAACAATAATTTTAAGAATTTCTTTTATAAAAAATTACTCAAAATCTTATTATTCTAAGTACTTCCATTATATTAAGAAATCGCTACAGAAAGCATACTTTGCAAGATATTCGAAAAAAAGTGTTAGTCGCTAAGAGTAAATGTGTTACTTCCGGTTCAAATTTTGAAATTTTATTTATACAAAAAATATTCCAAAACAAGCTCTAAATACTTTTTTACTCTTGATAACACATATAGGATGCATAATTAACGGCGTATTTGCAAAAAATCGCTATTCGGTAAGAGAAAAAGTGGTACTTACGGTCCGAATTTTGAAAATTTTTTTATAGATAAAATGTTGAAAATTAAGTTCTAAATACTTTTATACGCGTAACGTACCTGTCTAAAAAGCATGACTTGCGAAATATCCGGTAGACATCAAATTTGTAAATATATGTTTATTTAAAATGATTTACATGTTTGAATAACATAACACAAAAATTATCCAAACATAAACGCTTACTGTATTCCCAAACACCATTAAGTAGCACATCTGTTCTAAAATACGTTTCAATCATGTAAGTTTTGTGTGCTGTGGTGTAAATCATAATTGGAAAACTACAAGATGTCAGAGAGAAAATATAAAGACAAATATTAATAACAATAATAATAATTTACCGTGTTTCCACTTCCTAATAAGTAGTATTCACCTAATAACAATGCTTATTTGGCAAATAACTTATAGGCATTGAGGAAAAATACTATGGAGACGATGTAAAGCATCTTTGCTGTACTCTCAAAACGGGAGCATTGGGCGGGGCTAAGTGTGGAACCAATATGGCTGCCTCACCTAGTCCGTACTACTCAAAATTATAATCTGTCATCCCACACCTGTCAGGCCTACACTAACCTATGAAATGTTATTCCAGACGAATTCTTCTTATCAACGCCGTCTCTGCTGTTGCAGCTACGTAGAGCACAAGAAACCATAATGTCTTTTAATATTTAACTTATTATATAACTCTAATACACGATGCACTTAACAAACACTCCACCTTTTACCAACACTACGTGTTTGACGTAAGTGTAGTATCAATATGGCGGACCTGTACCCGGTTTGATCCCGTGACGTCTCCCTAGCTATTCTTTCTCAATGCTTATAAGCTTCTTGAACCTACTATTTTAATTTATTAGGTACGTATTACGCCGGCGTGGACGTCTCCTAGTGATCAGCTGTCAGGTAATATATGCTTTCTGTCATTTATTAGACAGCAGAGTTAAATTTAGTGATCAGCTGACCGGTAATATATATTTTCTGTCATTTTTGTTGGTTAATATTCCAAAAAATTTATAGGTTATAATAAACAATAAACACTGACACTGAAATTCCAAAATAAAATAACACGTTCTATCACTCATCACTCTCTTACTTATTGGAGGTATACAGCAGTTTATCTCATCTATCAAAATCCATTTGAAGTTGTTTCGGGCTACATTACCAAGTTTCTGATACCAACATAAGAAATATTTTTGCATTGAACGTTATTTGCCTAATAGCTATTAGCAGGCCCGGAAATATTGAAAAGACGCACTCGGACAAACTGACTAATAAAAGTACCTTATAAAATTATTTGTCAAATAGTTATCAGGCACTTTATTAGTAGGTAAAAAGACCGGCCCTAAATGATATAACTTAAGACAAACGTTTTATATTCCGTGGCAAACCTTTATCAATACAATTTTTGATCTCGCGGTACTATTTTTGCAAGCTTCAGTTTGAACAATTTTTGTATACAAAATTCGGACCAGAAGTAACACATCTCTCAAAACACTCTTAACAATTAACATTGTGTATATCGCCTACAATCACAACTTTGGAGAAAAATATTTCAAAATTCGGACCGACTGTGACCTTTATATAAATGCAGTTTTATGCAAATATTTTGCAAAGTACACATTCTATACAGATTTATTAAGAGTACAAAAGTATTTATACTAATTTAAATCAACTTTTGTATACCAATATCTTTGACATCCAGACCGGAAGTGCCACGTTTACTTTTATTTGATTTCCGGTCATTCAACTTTTTCTCTTTTAAAACTTCAGTTGGTTTGGAAATAAAGTAATTTTGCTTTTCTTTAACTTCAAAATTGTTTCAATTACTATACTATATATGTACAAACATAATAAGGCACCAGCAACGATTTTCTTACTTTTTGCTCACGCTGTGTATTATAATGTTCTTAAAATACTTACTTATTCTCATTTGTTACAGGTACAGCTTTTCCACCAGGTATCAATTCATGGGTTACTATTTTACCTAAACTATCCTCATCCACACTAAACGTTAAATCTAATTCAGAAACATCACCTTTATAATGTTTCACGTAATTAAGACTTCGGTACAATTCCGGATCCAAAGATGGTAATTCGTCTACGCAACTGTACAATGCTTGTGCAGTTTGCCCTAAGACTTGGCTTAGGAAAAATAGTGCGAACGGCACATCTACAACTATGCCTTCGTAGACCGCCTTCCCTAGCATTCTACCCACGAACTCGAACAGTTGTAGATGATTATCTTGTAAAAAAGATGTAGGTGATGGAAAAAGTCGCTCCTCGCTAGTAACTTTGAAGAAGTTGAGAGAAGGATCGAATATTCTTTTGATGCTCTCTTCCAGAAATTCTTTGAAAACACCATCTTGATCAATACCCGCTTCGTCCAAACCTTGTTCATTGATGAATCTTACTCTGATAACTCCTTTCAATGCTTGTGCTGGCAAGAGTGCCAATTGACGATAACCATCTTCTACTATGCGTGATCTGCAAATCAAAGACAAAATATTTACGGTGGATATCAGAAATACCCGATAAATAAAATGTACAGTCATGAGCAGTGAAAACTGAAAAATAACCATATGGTTAGTGACTGCCATGTCGTTTTGAATAAAATAAATACGCCAGTTTTTATTTTCATATGTAAATATTTATATAAAATGCAATGTATGGATATGTTTATTTAACATACGCAGCTGGTATTTTGTTAGTTATGAATAGAGACTGGAAAATATACACTAAAAAGTTTGCCAAATATGCATGCAATATGCACTTAAAAAATCCCTAAATATTCACTTACAATATGCAATATGCACTTATGATGTGCATTTATATATTATGTTTTAGGAAATTAAAATTCATTTGTCGTATTTACAAATTGTATATTTATTTATTACAATAAATTCTCGTATTTACAAATTATATATTTATTGATTACAATAAATAACCATATATTTCTTTAAATTTTCCATAGTTAAATTATGTCTACGATCTGTAAGTATATGTTTATATTGGGAAAATGTTCTTTCAACATCGCAATATGTGATCGGTGCATTCTTAAAACTAGGTATTAATGAGGGGCTTATATTAATGTCTTCATTAAAATTGCCATTAATTACATTATTTATAGATTTTAATGTAACAAAACCTCCATTTTTGCCTAGAATTGCGGCTAATTTTTCTTTAATTCTTTTTCCAGTCAATCCGTTGACTTTTCCAATTTTCTCTTCAATATCATTTACAATTCCAACACCATCATTTAAAGATAAATTTTTATCTTCTAATCTAGTAATTGCCTGCTCAATTATCGCAAAATTAGATTTAATATATGATAGCTGATTTTGTATTGTCGAATTATTGAAAATTACGTTACACTTTTCTATGGCAAGACTGGTTGTTGAATCAAATTGAGTTACAACATTTTTGATGCCTTCGTAATTATCGGCAAGAAATACAGCACATTTAAGCCATGTTCCCCATCTTGTTAAGATAGGTTCTGGTGGCAATGGAATGCCGGGAAGCATTTCGTTATATAATTGCACTCGTAAGGGCGCTTTTAAAAATACTTTTTTGATATTACTAACTAAATTATTTACATCTGGAAACTCTAATCTAACTTTTTCAGCAACCCTATTTAAACCATGAGCCAAACAAGTACAATGGATTAAATTGGGAAAAAAATGTTCAGACTTTGAGCTGATTTTAACATATACGAAGCGGCGTCAGTTACCATAAACAAAAATTTTTCAAAAGGTACTTTGTCGGGTAAAAAGAAAGTACACAGTATAGAAGGGATATACCAAAAAACAACAAATATGCATTTTGCATAAAATCCAGTCTCTAATAATAACTATCATAAAACTATTCACAACTGTACAGCTTCGGTAGTATGTGTGGAAAACTCACAGATCTCGTCCAAAGCAGATACTGATGTGATCTGAATAGCTCTTGAACAATTCAAATTACATCAATATAAAAAGTGGTCTGAAGTTTGCCACACAACTACAAAATCTGAACAGTGTTAATAGTTTCATGACAGGTATAACACACATACAGCATGTGTCAATTTTCATTAGTCATAGGCGATTAATCCATACAGTACGTGGCAACATAGTACCCCTTCTTTCCTTTCCAATGCCAGCACGACCGATGCATGCTCGTAAATACAAGGTTGTGCAGTAACTATTCGACCACCGGCTTGGATGTTTGTAATGCGTTCAGAAATAATATTTACGAGTTGCAAGGATTTGTTTTTCTTTTTCCTTTCAGTAAATGCAGAGAATTATTAAGCTGGGTTCACGCTGCATGACACAAACAAAAGCGTAATTCTAATAAAATTGAAAATAAGGTAAATAAAAAAGGATTCTGAAAATAATAATAAACTACTAGCTCAGGAGATCGCGGCGGCCATTTGATGTTTCCAGTGCCAGTAATAAGACGGCTTTTATTGCAGACTAGATCGCAACGTGTTCGCAGCTAAACATTGAATGTAAAATCTGGTCTGGTCGGGAGAAGTGGGAAGATCGGAGAAAATCGTTGTGATGTCGATTGTTGCCGGGATTGGTGACGGACAGTAGGGGTGCCACGTTGCCACGTATTACTTGTATACGTATAAATCGCACGTAAACATTGAATCCCTATACCTAATGAAAATTGACACATACGGTATATAAAAAATTATATGTTTTCATTTCTCAATTTAAAAACATTAAGATGTTGAAACTCTTTATTTTAGTTAATAATATTCAAACACGAATTAACTTAGAAGATGTATATATGTTTTCTACTCTGTTTTAATAAGAGTTTCATGACAAAGAAAACTGTACATATATTCATTTTACCGTTAAGAATAATACTTCTAGAATACAAAGGAGTTACTTTTCATATATTGTACTTTAACACAATACCTTCATTTAATGGATATTTTAATTAAGAGTCTATTATAAATTCCCATCGGTGTCCATTGTAACTTACTTCTCATTCAGATAAAAATTTGTTAACTTCAGTATCCGCTCGTAATAGAGGGTTAGCGCAGGGTGAGGGATCAAAAGATACTAATTTGGATCTCCAATATACGTAACCACTCGCAATTTCATAACCACACCTGCTATCCACTATTTGCGGGCAACAAAGTTGATCGTTTGTGTTTAGAATTTTAAATTTACTGATCAAATTAACTATGAAGATATCTGTGGTGTCTTCAAAATACCTTTTGATGATTTTACTGTAGTCAAATTTACAGACACATGTTTACCAAACAGCGTGTAATACAATACTCTTATAAACATGACTATTGTAATAAGTTTTTGATTTACGATAAAGTATCAATTTTACTAAAATATGAATATGTTTTGTGCACGACTCATTTACAATATAGACTATTGCTTACTAGTTCAGAGTATTGGAATGAACGGTTTTGCCTTACCGGTGTACAATAATATTGTACCACTAGTGCACAATAAACAAGCCTACCATGACAAATTGTTTGAGTACGATTTTTTATTTTGTCCAATGGATTTACATTACACTTTATGGTGATAAATGAATCCAAAGAAATTAAAACAATCAGTGATAGTTTTATAATAATAGTGATATTTAATAATTGAACTTAATTTGTGAAATAATGTTTGATGCACATGTCACTATTTAAATCTCCTGCCAGTCCCGCTTGATGGCTCAAATGTCAAATCTGTCAAACGTAAATTTTGCAGTGTAGTCGTTAACTGCCCGTATTGAACTTTAAATCCTCTTAAAAGGAATATAAAATGGACATAGATGAAGAAATTAGTCGAAATCCACCTGATATAGTGCAAGCCGCTACAAAAGCTACAGATAACCTGTTACCAGGAACTTCGAAAACAAAATACGAAGCAGCCCTCAAACGTTTCATGGACTGGCAACTTACAAATAATACGAAATCACTATCTGAAAACGTTCTTATCGCTTACTTTGAAAATCTATCTAAAAACTTCAAATCATCCACTTTATGGAATCAATATTCAATGTTACGATCTACTTTGAATCTTCGACATGAAGTTGATATTTCGCGCTATCCAAAACTCAGAACATTGCTTAAAAGAAAAGGAGATGGTTATAAGCCCAAAAAGGCAAATATACTTAGTCCTCAAGATATAAAAACATTTTTGAAAGAAGCTCCAGATAGTCAGTATTTATTAACAAAGGTAGGTTGTTATAATAGGTGAATTAACTTAAATTAATCAATTAAATTATTTGTTTTTACAGGTTGCACTAGTGATAGGAATTATGGGATGTTGTAGACGAGGAGAGTTATGTAAATTAAAAGTTGATGACTTTGAAGATTTAGGCAAAGCGCTATTAGTTAGATTGCCGGACACCAAAACAAAAATAACTAGAACATTCACAATCACTGTATTACCAACTATGCAAAAAATACGCTGCACTGCGCCCTCCAAATATCGCTGAAAATCGTTTTTTTCTAAGTTATCAAAAAGAAAAATGCACGAAACAAGTAGTAGGTATTAATAAATTTTGAAATATGCCAAGAGAAATTGCAGATTTTTTACATTTACAAAATCCGAAGTCATGCACGGGACATTGCTTCCGAAGAAGCTCGGCAGCCATGTTGATTGACACCGCAGGGGATATCACTATGTTGCAGCGACATGGTGGGTGGAAATCGAGCAATGTGGCAGAAGGGTATATCGAAGATTCCCTCAACAACAAATTGAACATAGCGAATAAGATAATGCATGCAGTTGAAAACATTGAAAATCAACCTTCAACATCGACAAATAATAATCTGTTACCTAATACAAATACTATTCAAGAAGACTTTAATTTTCTAACAAGTAATGGCAATAATGATAAACATCAATTGAATTTTAATAATTGTAGTAATATAACTTTTAATTTTCATAAATAATTTGTATCATGTGAAATAAAATATAAATTCTTTCTAATTATGACATTGTTATAGTAAAAACTATTAACATTTTTGTAAAAATTTCAATTTATTTTGTCAAATTTACGAACTTCCACGATTAAGGTAAAATTTAAAGTATACGTCGTGCACAAAACTATAGTGTGAAACTCGAATGTAATTCGTAATTGCTTGCTCGTGCTATTGCAAACACTCGGCTTCGCTTCTAGACCACAGTCCAGCGACCTTTTTTTTTTGATTAGTAACAGGCTGAATTTTCGTGAGTTGCTTCGTTTTGACGAGACGCCCAGCTTTTCCCTCTGCGAAAATTCGCGGTAGTGGTAGCTAATAAAATGCGCATGGGTCATATATGTCGATTGGGTGATTGTTCAAATTTTATTACTAACCGTTAGTGTTTTAGTTAAATCTGGAGATAATTTGATAAGAAACACAAAAAAACATTTGTCCTACAAAATCGTTGGTTAGAACGAAGCGTCCCCCACCCGCAACATGTACAAATAACTAGGTCACAAAAAATGATTACTAACCAGCTGATTTTTTTACTATTGCTTAATAAATGTTTCTAAAATGAAATGTCCACATTGTCCTACAAATTGAATGGTATGTTTTTCCAGTCCTACGCTCCGAAATTGTCAAATCCACGGTAACACTTTTCTCATTACTAACAACCTAATTCTGTTTTTTTTTCTCTTGGGAATAAACTGTAGAACACGACTTTACTAATGTCCTACAAAAAAAGTGGTAAATATTGATAAAAAAAAAATAAAAACTGTCGCTTAAATTTGAAACAGGCGGGCACTGGCTCCAGCTAGTCTAGGCCATAAGCGATAATGTTAGCGAATTTTAAATACCTGAAAAACAAAATTGAAGTAATTATTAATTTAAGTGCAGGTCAAAAGAAATTGTACCTTAACATCAATGAAATTTATGCCAAGCTTGGAGAAAACTTATCTTGTTCTCTTGCTATATGCCATATTTTTACGGGGAACGATTATAACCCTGCTTTCTATCGGAAAGGAAAAAAGAGGCCATTTAATATTTTAAATAAAACACAACATTTCAAGAAGCTTTTATGCAACTCCTACAAAGTGGACGTACTGAATTAACAAAATCGAGCGAGGTATTCCAAATCATTGAAGAGTGTGTGTGTAGGATATATGCATTAAACACGAAAAATGACATTAATAAAGGATGGTACGAATTGTTTCAAAAAGGCTATAAATGCCGTAACGAAAATGAAGAAATTTTAAAAAAGAATATCGTAGAATATGATGCCTCTAGTTTACCACCAACGAAACAAGAATTGTTGCAGCAAATCAAGAGAACGCAATACATCTGCAGTGTATGGTGTAATGCATACATGCGCTACCCCACCGAAAAAACACCAGAAAATTATGGATGGACAATAATTGATGGCAAATTCGAATATTATTGGTTTGATGGTCCTCAAAGTCCATCTTTAGATGAATTATCTTCGGACTGCCAAGGTACCCTTTCAATCCCTTTTTCACTTATTGATTATTCTGAATTTTTTTTTAATTTTAATGCAGAGTCAGATAACATAAAGGATGAAAATGATAGTTGCCACGATGATATAGAGCAGGAGAATGATGTTTCAAGTGACGAAGATGAAGGGTCGACGGATGATTCTGATCAAGATTGATTTTTTTTTACGCAAAAATAACAATTTTGTTTTTATTTTTTATACATTAAAAAAGATTTGGTCAACTATGAAAAGAATGCGTATTTTTTTTCTATTAAAAGAAGATATTTTCATGATCATTTATTTTTATAGTTTTCCCACTTTTTTCAGAAACTTTTCAAATAAATTATGTTACTTTTTAAATTAAACAAACAATTAAACATTAAAATTAATATAACATTAGAACTATAAAGAACATTTTTCGGTTTTATAGTCGAAGTTTTAAGAAAACATAAAAGTGCGTGAAAAATTCAAAAATTCGCAATGAATGTAAATTTATATATTAGGGTTTAAAATCATGGGAAAAACTTCTTGATAATCTGAATCTATGTGCAAAATTTAGTAGATATCAGAATTCTGCTTAAGTAATAAAAGTATATTAATTTCTCAAAACGGCAATTTTAAAATAATTCGTTATTTAAAATAATTTTTGTCGGACTAGTGTTACATACCATTTTTTTTGTAGGACACTATTTTATTTGGCCAGAGAATAGAACAACCTATCATGTGTTATCTTTGTCCTCCTGTTAGTAATGAGAAAACGGTTACCGTGGGACTGACAATTTCGAAGCGTAGGACTGGAAAAACATACCATTCAATTTGTAGGACAATGTGGACATTTCATTTTAGAAACATTTATTAAGCAATAGTAAAAAAATCAGTTGGTTAGTAATAATTTTTTATGACCTCGTTATTTGCACATGTTGCGGGTGGGGGACGTTTCGTTCTAACCAACGATTTTGTAGGACAAATGTTTTTTTGTGTTTCTTATCAAATTATCTCCAGATATAACTAAAATGCTAACGGTTAGTAATAAAATTTGAACAATCACCCAATCGACATATATGACCCATGTGCAGTTTATTAGCTACCACTACCGCGAATTTTCGCAGAGGGAAAAGTTGGGCGTCTCATCAAAACGAAGCAACTCACGAAAATTCAGCCTGTTAGTAATCAAAAAAAAAAATAAGGTCGCTGGACTGTGGTCTATTCGTGTCACAATATTTGCACTCGCAAGCAATATACTCCATTGCATTACTCGTTGCACAATATACTATTGTAGTTCCAGCAATTGAAAATATTTATTTCAAATATAAAAAATCTTCATTTCGATTTTCTCTATTCTATAATTTCCGATATTACAAGTTTTTATTAGTGTTTCGACGGTAGTTAATCTGGGATATAAACTTCGACAAATTCTTATAAATGATACCAGCGACGGTTTTCTTACCTATGAATTGTAATGAGGGTAGATTGCGGTGAAGCGCACGCAGATTCTGTAAGTCCCAGAACAGTTTTCTCATTCGAAATGTATTTCCTAAACAGTCTTACTCTCTCTTCGTGTGGTATTACATGCGGAACAGTTTGCAGCAATAGTTGTGGTGCCCTTCTGCCTTTTTCTAGATCCGCCATAAATGAAGACATTCGAATATCTTTCATTGTCCAGTGTCCCGGCGGTGAATAATTCCTTCTGCAATCTCTTCTATACAATACCATTAGTAAAGTATGTACCGATTGGAAAAGACTGTTGCTTTGGATGGTTTTCAAATCTATATAATAAATGTTATTATATATGTTATTTAATAAACTAGATGTTATTAAATAACAGGAAATATATATGTAGATGTTGCGAGGAAACTTACCGAAAAAATTTCCCAGGACGGCTTTGTATAAAAATACGTTCAAAAAATTGGACATTAAAATGATATCACTAAGTTTAAATGGATGTTGCTGTT
The DNA here is from genome assembly GCA_963170755.1 of Amphimallon solstitiale. NCBI lineage: Eukaryota > Metazoa > Arthropoda > Insecta > Coleoptera > Scarabaeidae > Amphimallon > Amphimallon solstitiale. Next base: position 106,374,681 of record OY720680.1, read on the forward strand.
CATACATTTCCATATCATCTAAAATTCTGAAAGAGTTTACATGCACATTGTTAGCTTTCATTTTAACTAGTGCAATAGAATATACACAAACACCGTATAGTTCTTAGAATCAAAGTATAATACAATAGCACTAATTTCTGCAGTATTTCGTAGCACACACCAGATTTCTTCATATGTCACATATACAAAAGAAAAGCTCATATCAGAAGGTAGAAGATTTTTTCAGATATATATTCATAATGATATTTTTACGCTATAAAAAACGAAAGTACAACTATGAATCGAACCACTAATGATATGCACAGCACCGATTCCTTAAAGGTAAATCTACTGCTATAAATTCCTACTCGTTATTGGGTATGTGTCGGAATATCTAGATGTCCATGGTCAAATTGATACAGTATATAATAACTTCTTCAAAGCTTTTGATCAAATATAACATCCTATAATACTCAGTAAACTAAATAATTTTGGTATAGATCAAGTCTTACTAATCAACAGGCATAATTATGTTGAATATAGTTAATTCGTTTTAATTTCTATGTCTAAGTGGAGTTCCTCAGGGGTCAGTGTTGGATCCTCTTTAGTGTCTAAAAGATAGTCTTCCACGTTTATAATTTCAATTATTGATACACCAGTACGATAAGGGCAAAAATCTAGGACAACGAAAAGCTGTTGATTTGAGTAGTTTTTTTATCATAATTTCATTTAGAAATTTATAATACCTCTATTATATCTATGTTTGCTATGATTGAAGACTTAGACTGACACTCTCGTTAACCTGTACAATTCCATCATTACATTAAATCTTTGGAATCCATCTTTTAAGAAATGTAACGAAAGTTTCTTACGAGATCTTCCTTTCTTTGTTCTTTCTTTTCTTTTAACTGATTACTAATGCAATTATAAATTTTATTTTTATCATTACGTACATTGTATGCACACTATCTTGTAATAGCTGTCTCATCATATATTATTATTGGTATGGATGTTGTGGCGGCATACAAATTCGAAACTTTACATGACAATTTTTTGCTAAGCAAAGTGTTACAAGTCTCATATATGACTAGCTAGTTGCAACTTACTGACACGGGGTGTGGCATTTCCCCAATGTACTACAGCCAATCAACCAATGGTAGCCTTTGTCCATATCGACATCATAGCGGTCCCTTATGTCTAAATTGGTATTTGTTTATACGCTTCTTATATTATATATTATGCAATAAGCACAGGGTCTTCTTTGATGACAATAATTTGTAAATACTTGATATCTGCTTAATCCATGTAAGTCCTCCCTTTGCTTTATGGATAAATGCTTAAAAAATTAAAGGGATTGTGCTAACTCCACTACAGTGTTTCATCACTTGACCTCGACCACAGATAAGCCTAGAGCCAAGTACTACTTTTGCTACTCCATCGTTAGCTAGGCAGTCAGTAGTCTCATTGTCTTTGATATTTTGATGATCTAAATGAATACATATCTTCGTGCAGAACCATGGCTTAATTCAGTTATTAAGATCCTCCGCGAAGATATGTATTCATCGGAACTCAAAATAATTTCGATAGATCATAGACGTTCTTATAATTATTATAATATGAGACCACTTATAACTAGGGAGCGGAGTCGAGCGAGCTAAACTACCACGGAGCCACAACCGTGAAAAGAAAGAATGTAAACAACTGAGTGTTGTTTACATTATATCTGAATAGCACTAATTCATAGGGCGAACTGCAACATCTGTTTACGCTCGACAAGAGACCGAGAATCAGAGAAAAAAGGGCAATAAAATAAGGAATTTATGAGGTAAAATTCTTTATACACTGGCGTAGATAACGGCGTCAGGAGTGTTTAAAATTTATTATATTTACGTTATATTTCCAAGAGAAATAAAATTTTCATTTATACCTTACGTTAGTTTCCTTGTTTCATTGTTTTAACTGTTAATTACGTACTTCGTAATTTTTGTAATAGTTCCTGCCGGTTCATTGAATCTACTTCTTCCATTTATATCGACGTAAGTGTTAATTGGATTTTGTTAAGATTAAGATTAAAATTTTTAGTTATCGTTTATTTAGATCTAGAACATTGTCTATGTTACTTTTTCAGATATGATATGGAAGAACGTCGAGAAATACATCGTGAAACAATGGCGAGTTGGATTGAGGGTCATACTGATTGTATGTCCATTGTCAGTGATTCCGATATTTATTGCAAAGTCTGTAAAATATCGTTACAGAATGCCAAAAAATCGAACGTACAACGTCACTTAGCATCGCTAAAACATACACAGAAATTGGACCCGTTGAAAGCTGACAATTTTAATGAAGAACTCTGTGAAGCTTTAATGGCGGCTAATATCCCATTAAAGAAACTTGACAATCCCACTTCAAAACATTTCTCCAAAAATATACTGGTCGACATGTTCCTGATGAATCCACCTTACGCAAATGTTATGTTTCTAAGTGCTTCACGAAAACAGTAGAATGCATTAGAAGACATCTTTCAAATCAGTACCTATGGATAAGTTCCGACGAAACTGTCGATATATTAGGACGCTGTGTGGTAAATATTGTAGCTGGTGTACTACATCCAACTATTCCATATAACGCATATGTAATAGCATCTAAAGTTATAAATACAGTTGATGCGGAAACAGTTGCTAAAACCATTGACGAGAATTTGCACAAAATGCTTCATTCGGACGACAGGTACAGGGAAAAAATACTTTTATTTGTTAGTGACAGTGCCGCATATATGTTAAAAACAGGCAGACTATTAAAGGAAACATATCCTTATATGCTGCATATTACTTGTGTAGCACATGCTCTCCACAGAATCTGTGAATATATCAGAAACAACTATCCGGAAGTTGATAGACTTGTATCGGCTTTTAAAAAAGTTTTCAGAAAAGCACCATCGAGAGTGGCCCTTTACAGGGAAAAACTTCCATCTTTGTCACTGCCACCCGCGCCAGTAATAACTAGATGGGGAACATGGCTGGAAGCTACTAGTTTTTATGCAGAGAATTTCGATAGTTTACAAAATTTCGTTACATGTTTAAATGACGATGCTCGAAGTATTTCTGAGTGCAAGGAACTAACACAAATCCCAAATTTAAAAAATCAGCTGTTATTCCTTCAGGAACACTTTGGAAATTTGCCTAAACTAATCACATATTTTGAAAATCGAAATCTCAAACTAAAAGATGGATTAACCACATTAGATGCGGCTATTAATAATTTCAAAAGTATTCCAAGTGACTTCGGATGTGGCCTTCGGCAAAAGTTAGACGCAGTTTTTAATAGAAATCCAGATTTAATAACATTGTGGCAATTGTGTATGGGGACAATGACACAAAATCAAACTGCTAAATACGCTGAAATAAAAGAATATTTCCAGTACGCACCTATAACCAGTTGCGATGTAGAAAGGACGTTTTCTATCTACAAGGATGTACTTCATTCAAAAAGAACAAATCTTACAGAAGAGAACCTTGAGAAAGTATTGCTGGTAAATATTAATACTCCTTTACTCGACTTGAACAACAAAATCAACAAATAATAATGTATTTTGTATTTTATGAGTTGTTATTCAATTATATAAATAAAATTAAAACCTCTTTAAAAATACAACATTTTAATAGTGCGCCCATGAGCGATGAGTCATGGCACGCTCGATTCCGTTCCCTACTTATAACCATTACTAACAGCTTCGTTTATAAATACGTCGCGGTTGTCACCCAAACTACCACCGACAAATGCATAGTGTAGATTCCTACAACAGTCAGGACACATCCGTGCCTACTTCTATGATGATGTTCCCCTTCTTCTTTAGTCTCTGAGATCACTAGATCTAATGCCATTATGCGACGCGATATCACAACTACCACAGAAAATAGTCTGATGAACTGCTGATAACTATCATAAAAGGTTAGAATGTATATGGTAAGAATTTGAATACAATATATGGCTGAACATATGAAAGGGAAGATAAGACAGGCGGGAGAGATTTAGAGCCTACTGATATAAGCCCTTCTAGTAGACCAGCCTTTGCATGTGTGCTATTTAAAAGCCTGCACGACATTAAAAATGACCCTGTACATTAAATAAAAAAAAAAAAAAATCAAAAGATCTTACGTGACATAGTGAGTCATACATTCACAGAATAATTGTAAAAGTTGAAACTCCGGTGCAGTACATTTGGTATTAATAGCTAAGTGATCTAGGAATGTTTTTATTCCGCAGCTTGGTCCCAAGGAACATAAAAACAACCAAAGATTGTAAAGAACTTCTCCTTGATAACATAAACCTAAAAATAATGTTTATATGCAACAAAACAGGTAGGTATTATTGCAATTTATTCACTACTTACCAGTCAAAATGTCTAATTTCAGTTGATTCAGAGTATTTAATGCAGTATGATACATGGAGCATATCAAAACAATTCTATGAACTTCTGGACTTCCCAGAGCTCTGTATGTTTTTTGAACATTGGTTTTATTTCCTCGCGATTCAAATGCTCTTTTTATAAAACTTGGAGCCGTGAAATTACTGTTCGTTGGAGTTGTAGCTGCATTAGGAAGTGAGACGTCTCTGACCATTTCAGACAAGAAGTTTCCTTTAACGGAAACGTTTCAAATGCAACATACACTCAAGTCTTTAAGATCATACCTAGTAAAATAGATATCATTTGCGAGTTCCAAAGAATATGAAGTTGAGCTTTAACGTGAGGCATGGCAGCGTGCAGTGATGGATCCATCGGTTGAGCAAACCAACCAAGTACCGGATGCCAATGAGTCAAATTTGACTGTTTGCTTACAACATAGTTTTGACAACTTTCTAGTAAACTAGTTATAACGACCTAAATAAAAACAATGATGATAGTGAATTGTTATTACACAGTATGCTCCAGGTAGCTTTTTCAGCATTGGTTCTCATTTATTATTGTAAATACAGTTTCAGTTAAACTAGATCATTGATTTTATATAAGACTGTCCAAGTTCATAGACGATCAAAATAATGATCGCATTCAGAAGACACAACAGTTGCGCAACAGTTCAGTGATCGGATTCAGAGGATGTAGTCTCACTCTGGACATATTGCGTAGCGATCGCCATTTTTGCGAGCGGAAAAATTCTACGCTCACTCCGTGAGCGTATATTGTACGCATGCGCCATTAACGCATTCCAACACCAACGTAACACACAATTTTACTAGAAAAGTAGGATAAGCAAATTAAAGGTATTGTGCAGAAATAAATGTATTATAATATTGGAGTTAACAGAGTATTTTAATCGGGGCTAGAAAAACCGACCCCTACACTAAAAGCTACGCCGAAACTTGCAGAAAAACAATTTAATATTATTGTTTATTCGGTTTAATCTATATAATTCTCACATTGGCAAAAGTGAAAAAAGTACCAAATGGAAGGTGGTCACATAAAGGTGAATGGTCGTGTCCTGCGAACACTCAACTGTTGTCAAGTCAACAGTTGGAGTTGGAGCGCGAACGGGTCCCGATCCGTTTGCTGAATGCGACCAATTACAAATGCCTCCGGAGGGTGTCGTGTAAACATCCAAAACAGAAAAATTAAAATATCATGCCTGTCTAAATTCAAGTTTAAAACCAATGCACAACTGGTGGTAATATCTATGAAAAGCAGCTCGCGAGTTAGTGACATAATTGCGTAATAAATAAACAGACGTCTGTATTGAATATATAGCAAATGGCTATGCTATACTTTCAATTACTATTAGTACATTAGTAATAGTTTATTATTCATATGACTATAAAAGGAGATATGTAAACGACAGCATAATTTCTTACAGTATTACAAATATTTTTCTTGTAGATAATAGGAAGTACTTTAATTGCACTTTTTATTTGTGAGAAAGCCATAAATTTAGTTTTCCCATTTATATTTTTTTCCGCTGCTATCATGTATGCATGCAATGCATTATTGAATGAATAATGCATGCAATGCATTATTAAATGAATAAATGGTATTATCTACACCAACACAATACTGGAATATTATATATTCTTAGATTCTACAATTTGCTTTGAGATTTTCATTTATGGAAATATACGAAATATGTTACGAGATGAGTGGAGAAAAGTTGGCCTGTTTTGGAAACTTTATTAGACCTTATAACATATGATTTTTCCTAGGCAGATTCCTATAATGAAAACGCGCCTATATACTATCGTTGATATTTGTTAGTATACAGTTGTAATCATTATATTTTATTATTTAGGAGCGAAACTTGGCAGATGGGCATGAAACCTGTGCTAGATGCCAGTATAATGCTTAACCAGAAACTCTGCAGCCTACATTTTGATGCAACCTGCTATGCACACCCTCAATCTGTATGCCTCAACAGAAATGCAGTGCCGACACTCCATCCCATGAGGCACCCACGAATCCTAAGACACCCATGTCATTGGAGGTCTTATCTGTTTCACGAGAACAATAAATTAATCAATTTGGTATTAGTTATTGCAGTTTTATTTATTTTTTGTTTTCTTCTATAGGCATGTAATTAATATTACTTAGTTTTTAAAGCGCAAATTGTCTCTTTTTTAATAATGTAAAGATGATAAGATGTCTACTAAATTTGTTAGGTATCTTATGTATCCATATTTATATTTATGTCGCCTTATTTTACGTTCATCATTTATTTAATACAAGATTTTCCAAATGATTGTAGTAAACATGGGCTTAAGTCATTGTTTGACTGTTTGTCAGGTTTAATTTATTGTAGGTTCTGTGCTTTTTCGACAGCAATTCCATTATTGCTAAAAATATGTGTGTTAGTCAAATATTCTACTTTTGGTAGCTTATGCTTATGTTCGTTAATTTATTTTTGTACTGGTAATTTAACTAAAACATAGGTGTTAGATGTTAGTTATAATTTTGTTGATTATCGCTTTAGTGTTGACACACTTGCCAATTATCTCGTAACACACTTGTGTAGAATTTGATCATGTACGAATAATATTTAACGACTTTAACTATATCTGTAATTTTTATCCACAATCACCTTATAATGAAACTTGAATCCACTCTTAGAAACCATATTAACAAGTATTTTATCCCCACGTGGTTGAAAGTTTAAACCACGTTGCTAACGGTGTTACAGTAGCAATTTAGAATAAACCAAGTTTATTCCACTCTTGCCAAAATTGCCAGACTAATTAAAATCAATAATGATCAAAATAATACCTTGGTTTATTGTGATTGCGGATAAACCCTTGTATTGCAATTCGTGTTTTAGCAGCATCCTACTTAAACAAAATTAAACGTTCGACTTTCGTCTCGCGTTTGAACATTCTTTGCGTGAATAAAATGCTATCTAAAACACTTATGCAATAAATGTACATTGTACGTTTTCTATATGTCAGTATTAAAGTCATTTTTTCCTTTAAAACGTTATTGTGTGGTTACAGCATTGTAATTAAATATCGTACTGATACTGTTTTCTTTAGCAATGATCCCTCATTACTACGGAAACTGGTAAATGGTACGCAATTTGATTACAGTGTTGTGATCATGTATTAAACCCTAATTTGTAAGAAAATTTATTTTGAATTTCCCGCTACCAAATACATTTTGAATAGCCCGCTATGTGCTTGCAATTATTGGAAACTGTAATTTTTTGATGTGAGCGCCACCTATATTTGGCTTTTTGCCGATGCAGAACGCGGATAAAAATTTTGCGTTGCCTGCACCATTTGATCTAATCTCTCCATGGAGACACTGATGAGATTAGTTCTGATAGGTTAACGTAAACGGTATCCACATAATGGCGTCTTGTTCAAACATGTATTTTACAGTTACATTCTTATCTTTATTTATCACGTTTTTTAAAAATATATATCCAATTAATACGCTAATTATAAGGTAACTATATCAATCCATATTTAATAATACTGAATTATTTGTTATTTTACCATTTGACAGATACCCACATAATGGCCGATTTGGTTTCTTTTGACTTCCTATACGTGTCATCACTCTCATAAAGGCACTCTAGCTGATATTTTGTGATTAGCAGAATCAATTTCAACAATGTAAATTGGCCATGATAACGTGTAGCGATAGTTGGAACACTAGCGACTCCAAGTGGCGCAATCCAAAATTTTGATATCAAGCGTAAACTTTTTGTTATGAATTTGACCAATCTCATAATGTGCTGAACAATGCATCTAGTTAACAGAAACTGTTATCCAGATTCCCGTCTAGAAAATGCTTCCTGGGACACACTATATTATGTGTTATTAAGGTATTTTAGAGTACATCTTAAAAAAACATCAATTTGCTAGAAGGTAAATAAAAAAATACAATTGCAAATGTGCAAGATACAAATAAAGTAATTGAAAATCTCATTGCAATATCTGAGCATTAATATCAGTGGCCGCTCATGAGTAGTCTACCAATATTATATTATATGATAAATATTTTTTTGGAATTTGTTAATAATTTTCTTAGCACTAGCTTCGAAAAAAGTTATCATGTTAAATGTCAAATGATATATTTCATTCCCAAATAGCCTATATAAGAATTAAAACAAATCTTACAGTGAACGTTGGAAAACAAAGTTCCTTTAATGTTGTGTCCTTTTCAATATAAGCTAGTTGTAAGAGATTTGCTAATAAACATAATGCATAACTTCCTTCCAAGGTATTAAAAACAATTCTCATCGATTGTTGACTGGACAATAACTCCAAACTTCTTCCTAAAATCCTGTTATGTACTAGGCTCATTACACTCTAAAAAGAAATAATCATTATAAAATTATTAGATTTGATATACGATTAAGTACCTCTGGTGTTAAATGATCCAAATGCTGTATTAGTCCAGGTACAGCCATAATATGAATTAAAAACATTGTCATCAATTTATCTGAGAAATTTGCAGAAAGAAGTGGTCTTATTGATAACGTTATTATTGCAGACAATGAAATATTTTTAAATAATATCTTTGTTCTGCCCAATCCTCTCAAAAGTAAAAACTAAACAAGCACATAAAAAAATATTAAATAAATTACTGTATACCTAAATCTATCTATCAATACTCACTTTAATAATGATATAGAAACCTTTATGAAATAATTGACCCATTATATTAGCACACAACTGAATCATCCCAGGTTTTAATACTTCCATATTTCTATTTTTTAATATAGTCCAAGTGTTAGTACTTGTGAAAGATACAAGCATATGTAGATATAATAGTATTGTTTTCATATCGGATGATAACTCTGGCTTAAGTTCATCTAAATATTCACAACACCTCCATAATAAGTCATTTATGTGTGATATCCATCTTAAAACATATTCTTTGTTTAATGCCATTCCAACGTAACTTAATTTTGGGGATTCTGAATCCAAAGATGAGATAAGGTAATGACATAGTTTTGCAAATCTCTCTCGATCCCGTTCTTTCTGCCAGACTATTAGAAATCGATAAGTCTGATGGAAAACTTGAATAGCTGGTTTTAAAGTAGGTGTTTCTGTTTCTGAGACCTCAGATAAAAATTCATCAAATTCTTTCCTGCAAGTATGTAAATTACTTTCTAGCACTCTTATGTAAGTAATAATTAATTTACAAGATATTCCTGGTAAATTTATGGCGTGCAAGCCACCCTCGAACAGTTTTTTGTATAATGGTAGCTGCATAATCTTTGCGCTTTTCCAGAGCTCTTTCTTCTCGAGCCGCCTTTGTTTGTTCTAGAAACGTGCCCTTGCTATTTTCAGCTTTGTGAAACATCCCACTTTTGAAATAAAATAAATAGGTAATACTTAAATTTTGTTTTATTACAAAATGTCAACAAACAACCATAATGAATAACGTATGTATTTCTTACTGTGCATTATTAAACCATGTTTACGGGAAATTAGAAACTAAGGTCAACTTTAATATTTATTTGGTCAGTTCTAATAACCTGCAATTTAATAGATGACAAATGTCAAATTAGAATGAAAACAAACATTTTATATGTTGCCTAATATTGTGACATTATGTACCATTTAATTACTTCATGTCACAGGTGTGATTGTTGTATATGATAGAAAATTTCTATTTCTCTCTTATTCAAATAATTAGTGGGGTTGATTTTGGATTTCTCTTTTACATATATCCACATGTCATCATATCACACCTGTATCACACTACCTCCCGATGGAAGGAAGAAATAGCAGAAGTGTTATATGATGATGTCTAATATTATTATTTTTACTTTTTAAATTGATGAAATTCAATCGAAGTACCTACCTACCTACTTTGAAAATATAAATGATTTTGATTTTTCAATTTCCTTCATTTTATTTAATTTCAGACGTTGTGCCCTCTGTGTTTCAATTTTCACGACTTCCTGCAGCTTATGCTGCAGCTATTATTGCGATAGCGATTTCCTCATGCATTTAGTTAATATGTTGTGTACAACCTAAAGAGGTCGCTTGTCTCACCTTTTGGATACAGTGACTAGATAAGAAACAGTGGTGACAATAGGGTGTTCACTTTCCTATTGGTTGACTGAGTCACGTGGTAGCGGCAGCCATTAAGAGGCAAAGTTGTCTTGTTTACATTGAGAAGTAATAGGTGTGTTCATAGTGCAAAACCTACGTTTTCAATAGATATTTTATTGTTTTGGTGGAAATTGTTCATTTGTAATCAGAGTGCTCGCACGTGTGAGTGTTATATGACCTATATTCAGGCATTTAAATACAAATAATATTGATTTGGTTGCTTTAGCAGTGGACTAGCTATGCCTGGGTGTGCTGCTGTAGGTTGCAACAATTCAGCCAAGAAAGGATATTTAATGAAACGATTTCCTAAAAATCCAGTAAGGAGAAAGGAATGGCTCATTAAAATGAAAAGGGACAAGTGGACAGTAACAGATTATTCATGTTTATGTGAGGTAAGAATGAGAAAATGCAGTGAATTTCAGTAGGTTACAGTGACGTTATTGTTAACAATTAATTGAAGGGGTCCTGTTCAGGGGTTGGAAAATGGCATCAGTATATTTTATGACAGATATGCTGTCTCAAAAACATGTTTTATTATGACTTCATCATGAGATTTGAAAAATACATTGCTTTTATATGATAGTTATCATTGTTATCTAGTTATGCTAGGACTCCAAAGAGCTTATTCTGAACAATGATGCTTCTTAGTAGAAATAAAGAATTTACTATATTACTTATATATTTTTTAGGTCCATTTTGCTCCTGAAATGTGGGAACGAACACGGGTTGATGGTACACGAAAATTGAAAGTAAACAGTGTGCCCACAATTTTCTCTTTTAAACCACCTGAGATACCGAAACGAAAAGCCCCAAGGAAAAGGACATTTTCAACTTCTGAAGTTTATAACATGACACCTGAAACATTGGGTAAGTTTCCTAATAAAAAATAATTCTTTGTCGAGTTCAATATGTAAATTATATATATATATTTACTTATGTATTCTTCTAGATGGGGTACCACCTGAACCTCTGCAAATTGTTTCTCACCATGAAGAAAAAGCTGGACCTTCCGTTTCATATACAGTTATATCATCTACTTCAAGTAAAGACAGCGAAGATTCAAGAGAAGGTGATATCTCGCAAACTGTTCCTGATAAAGACTTACTTGCCAAGTTGGCGAAATATGAAAATATGTATATTAAAGAAAAAAGGAAGGCGAAGAACTATAAGCGACTGCTTAGAAATACGAAGAAAACACTTGCAAATAGGAGTCAAGCAGTCAGAGTGGAAGAGTATCCCTTATTAAAGCAGATATTTAATGAGGACCAAATAAATGCATTGAAAAAGAGGAAACAAAAAACAAGCACCAAATTAATGAGATGGAGTAACCAAACAACAATGAGATCCCTAAAACTGAAATTTAGTTGTGGGGGTAATGGGTATAGGGAACTTTTAAAACAAGGATATCCACTACCTTCCATACGTACATTACAAAGACGCTTACAGAATCTAAAGTTCGATAGTGGTATTTTAGATGAAGTGTTTGATTTTTTGAAAATCAAAGTGGAGTCGTTCGAACCTCATGAAATGGACTGTATGCTGGTTTTAGATGAGATGGCAATAATTCCAGGAAGAACTTACGATTCTTCTTTAAGTAAGATGTTTGGTGATGTAACATTACCTGATCACACTGGAATGGCTACTCATGTTCTGGTGTTTATGTTAGGAGGTGCGAACACCAGGTGGAAACAAGTAGTGGCATATTACTTTACTGCAGACTCAATCAATGGAGCTGTTTTTGTGGAAATAATAAGAACTATTTTTAAAAGAACCCAGAGTCTAGGGTTAAATATTCTGAGTGTTACTTCAGATATGGGGCCTGCTAATCGAGCACTGTGGAGAACTTGGGGCATAACAGCTGGAAGACATTCAGAAATTAAAAACAAAATTGACCATCCACTAAATCTTGAAAATCCAATATATGTTTTTGCTGATGTGCCACATCTGTTTAAAAACATAAAGGCAATGTTTATGACAAATAAGGTTATTCACCTACCAGAAGACATTAAGGAAAAGTACAATTTGCCAACCAAAGAAGTCTGTGCAAGCCACATTGCTGAGCTTATTATTCATCAGAAGGACCTCTCTTTCAAGTTGGCACCAAAATTAAGTGAGGAAGACCTTATGCCAAACCATTTTCAGAAAATGAAAGTGTCAGCATCGACTAATGTAGTAAGCCATACTGTGAGCAGTGCTTTGAAATTTCTTTCTGAAGAGCTTGACAAACCTGCTTACCTTACCACTGCTTGGTTTTTAGATCAAGTAGAAAGATGGTTTTACTTAATGACATCCCGTCATCCAAGTTGTGCATTAAGCAAGTTTAATCATGCTGCATATAATGATGCAACTGCTTTTTTGCAAGACTTTATGTATGTATTTGCTAAAATAGAAGTAGGTCACAAGAAACTGTGGAAACCATCACAGACCGGTGTATTGATATCAACACAGTCCATGTTGGAAATACAAGCTCACTTGCTAGATACGAAAGAATATAAATTTGTGCTAACAAGTAGATTTTCCCAAGACTGTTTAGAAAATTTATTTAGTGTTTTGAGAAGTAAACAGGTAATTCCGAATGCCCTTCAGGTTAAAAATAATTTAAAATTAATCTGTGTGTCACAGTACCTAAAAAATTGTGATAATAGCAGCTATGAAGAAGATGAAAGACAATTTCTGTCTGGGTTTTTAGATGTGCTTGGTCAGACAAAGCCTCAGTATGATGAGGTAATAATTCCGACTGAAATAAATGATTCTCCAATAAATTTAAATTTTAGTGAATTAAATTCTTTGTATAGTATTTGTGGATACATTATGCAGAGCATAATGAAAACGAGCAAAACGTGTAAAGGTTGTATAGATGCTGCAGGTTCAAAAACACCATTAACTAAACGGTTCACTAGATTTACAACTATAAAACGCTTTAAAGAGAATACCCTTTTTTTTGTGACAGAAGAGTTGTTTTATTTTTTTGTAGAAATGGAATATATTTTCCGCAAATATATATCAATAGTTTCTTCTCAAAATATTAAAGTAACAGATTTTTTTTTTAATCAAATTGCTTGTATAGACTTTCCATATATTCCCAATTGTCACCAGCTTAGAACTAAAATTGTCAAACGATACATTGTATACAGGCTAAAGATTTATTCTAAAATTGTATTTAAAAAGAGTAGCAAACAATATGCAAGCAAATCTGTTGCTTCCCATATATAATATATGTTTTTTTTCTACACTTATTATGCTTTTTTTTTGACTTTTTGTAATGTTTTGTGGTTATATTAGCAATTATTATATTAAAATAAATGTTTTTTTATTGAATATGAATTTGTTTTTCTTATAAATATTTGTATTATTCCGTATTTTTCTAAAATTGATATCCCCAGCTATGCAAATTCTATTTGAATTTGCCACATCATGGCGGATGGGCGGGGCTTAGGTTGTATTGTCACCACTGTCTCTGATATAGTCACTGTACTTTTGGATTCTAATCTGTGCCTTTTGGTTGTAAAGTGCAAGCAAAAAAATGTATGAATGTGACGTTTGATAAAGAACAATAATCTAATAAATGGCTCAAGCTATCAACTCCACATCTTATATGTAGGTGTATAATATATTGTTGAGATCTCATTAGATTTTCAGTGAAGTCCGTAGACCGGAAGTAGTAGTTTATTAAGTGCCCTGCTGGGATTCGGTTCACTGAACCGGTTCGTTCGCGAACGACCCATCTCTACCTGTAGCAGAGAAGTTATTAAAGAGAGCTGCAGCTATTCCTGCTTTGACACATTTTAAACATCGGACAATTACATCTTTGTATATTGGAAATACATATAAGAACATTAGCTGAACAGGATTTAAAGTACAGGCTCTCATAACATCAATAAGATCTTTATTGTTATTTACAAAAATAGTTACAAAACACTTTTACACTTTTAATGATACTTTATCTGTTTTACTAAATGAAGTTATCATCTGAATCATCTTCAAAATAAGCTCTCATTGAACTTTTTTTATATTTATTAGGAATTCTAGATTTTGTTTTATAATCTTTGCATCTTGAAGTAATACTACCTGCTTTAGAAGAAGGAGCGATTGTAGATGAAGTACAGCTGTATTTCTTTTTAATTTTTTTTGCTTCTTTTTTCTTTAATAAAATTTTATTTTGGCAGACCTTGCAATGTATGCAAGTGCAATTTTCATCTACTTTTGACTCAACTTGCGTATCATCCTTCAACCAAAAAAATTTTCCATTTTTGGAAATTATACCTTTCGACTGCCCGTAGTCTATTGCATTTCTCACAATGGTTATAGCTTTTTTTTTGGCACTATTGTAAGAATTTTGACCCATAGATAAAAACGAATTTTGACTTTTTGACTCTCGTAAAGTGTCTGCATTATTTTCTTCTGGTGCAACTTTGCTTGGTGTAGTAGCCCGAGATTCTTCTTTTACATAACTAATAGGCTTTTTGCCTGTTGGTAAATTCTCGACAGATTTACACTTAGCTTGATTAACTTCATTCCAGGCATTCTTCAACTTATGTAGGTAATGCAAAACTATATTTTCCCAAACGGTGTTTGAAGCAGTTTTTGCCAAGGGCTGCACTGAAGTTGCAGGCGCTTTCAACGCAGTTTTTTTTGGTTCACGTTTACGCAATTGCTTCTTTTTTCTTTCGTGATTTGACTGTTGGATCTCCTTGCGCTTTCTACTTCTACTGCGACTCATAATTTTTTAAATAAGAATACGAAAATGGCACATCAAATTTTAATGCTAACAAGTGACAATTAACTTTAAAGCCAACTTAGTAACAAAAACCAAAACGTTTATCTCCCATAAACTGTCACGCAATTCAGTGTCAGTGCCAAGTATACGACGACGTAGTTTTTCTCTACACTTACCAATGTCTAGAGAAATAAAATTTTGATAAAGGAAAACAAAGCAAATTAAATAAAAATAATTCCTGCTGTAGTTCTACAATCGGTCCTTCATCTAAACAAGCAAGTAGCATCAAGATATAAAGAGTATAAAGTGAAATCTTGAATTTCTAATAGCTATGAAAAAAATCAAATGAGAGATCATTTTGAAGAAGATTGAGATGATGACTTCATCTAGTAAAAGAGATAAGGTATTATTAAAAATGTAAAGGTTTTGTAAATAATAATAAATATCTTATTGATGTTTTATATTAAATACTGTTGGGCTGATGTTGCTATATTACCAATATACAAAGTTGTAATGGCCCGATCTTCAGGAGGTGGCATGGCAGCAGCTGTCTTTAATAACTTATCTACTACAGGGTCATTAATCCCATAATATCTATCTCATATACATATATGCCAGACGGTCATCCGGATTTGTAGATTTTTCATGATGATTCTTCCACTCTTCTACATTCACCTTTTATCCAAAATGAGCAAACATGTGTGTGGCCTATTTCTTTTATACCGCGAGATCAAAAATTATATTGATAAAGGTTTACCATGGAATCTAAAACGTCCGTCTTAGATATTATTCTATTGAGATAATTCTGATTAAATTATCAGGTTAACTGTCATACTGACATTTGACTGACATAAAATTTGTAAATATATGTTTATTTAAAATGATTTACATGTTTGAATAACATTTTATTAAAAAATAATATACAAATTACAATAAATGTTCAAAATGACCCCGGCCTTGTTCGATGCACATGTTTACGCGCCTTTTTATGCTATCAAAATCATTTTGTAACATTTGTGGCGTTATGGTTGCACATACTTCAATAATTTTGTTGTTGCAATTCTTACAAATTATGTACAGGAGTTCTAAAAATTCTATTTTTGCAGTAAGGGAACACAAAATAGTCCATAATAGTCAAACCAGGTGACCTCGGAGGGAACTCAATTTGCGTATGCATACTTATAAGTTGATCATCAAAAAACACGGAGAAAGGCTATAGTTTCTCGTGTCGTATGTGCTGTTGCGCCGTCATGTTGGAAATCACCATTATGAAGTTCATCGTCGTGTAGTTGCTGAAAAAATTCATTCAAAATGTTATTTCTGTACCTCTGTGCATTGAAGGTGAAATTGAAAAAAAACAGCCCAATTATCCTTCTACGGGAGACTGCCATCCAAACCCCAATTTTTTGAGAATGTAGTGGAGATTCAACAAAAAATGCGTTCATTTATTTTACTTCAAATAACTACTCCAGCATCTGATTTAAATAACTAGGATATTTTGTATATATTGTTGTTAACTTCACTTTTAGGTATATCATCCTTCATCTTAAGTGCAGCATCTCTTACCTGTAGGTAATATGAAATTCATAATATAAAGGATATGTGGACCTACTTGGATAGGTAAACCATTCTCCAAATCTAAAAAATGAGGTGTGGCCACCACACGACTTTCATATACGTATGAGCGTTTCAAACTATACAATTTTAAGAATTTTTTTATACAAAACTTATTTAAAATTCTATTCTAAGTACTTTCATTCTCTCAATAAATCGCTATAGAATGCATACTTTGCAAGATATTATCAAAAAAGTGCTCCTCGCTAAGAGTAAAAGTGCTACTTCCGGTCCGAATTTTTAAATTTTATATATACAAAAAATATTGTAAATCCAGTTCTAAATACTTTTGTACTCTTGATAAATTTATATAGAATGCATAACTTACGACATATTTGCAAAAAATCGCTAATCGATAAGAGTAAATGTAGTACTTCCGGTCTGAATTTTGAATTTTTTTTTATACAAAAGATATTGAAAATTATGTTCTAAATACTTTTATACTCGTAACGTACTTGTCTAAAAAGCATGACTTGCGAAATATTCGCAAAAAACTGATTTTCGATAAGAGTAAAAGACCTACTTCCGGTAGGAATTTCGAAAAACTTTTTAAATAAAATTATTCTCAATTTTAATTTTAAGTATACATGAATTCTTTATAAATTTGTTTAAACTTAGTATTTGACGAAATATTGGCAAAATTCGATTTTTTTGCTGAAGTAAACTGCTACTTCCGGTCTACCGATTTTACTGAAAAACTAATCAGTAAGTTCTGGAAATGTTAATAATAAATTTAGAAAAAAACATCGGGCATGGGTTAGAACTGAAGATATTGAAACTGATGTGATGCTATCGGTCGTGGAAAATCCACAATATTCACTTCGAAAACGATGCAATTTATTAAATGTAAGTAAAACTACAGTTGCCCGAATTTTAAAGTCAAATAAATTTAAACCATACAAACCCTAATTTACCCATGCTTTTTAAGAGAAGGAGATGCTGAACGAAGGTTCGAATTTTGTGCTCGTATCCAAGGAGAATTGGAGGATAACAGATTTATGACACGACAAGTACTTTTCTCTGACGAAGCAACGTTTACGTCTAACGGTACCGTAAGTTCGCAAAATTGTCGATGGTGCAGCGATGTCAATCCAAGTTTCCATGTCCATACCAGAGATCAGTATTCATTTAAAACTAATGTATGGTGTGGCATTTACAAAGACAGAATTGTTGGACAATTCTTTTTTCGAAATAACATGAATGGTGAAAGATATCTACAATTTTTAAATAATCAGTTTTGTCTAACTTTCTCGATGAACTACCACTAAATGAACTAGGAAAAATATGGTGCCAACAGGATGGAGCACCATGTCACTGTAACAGAAATATTCTGGAATTTCTCCTCCACACATTTAACGGAAAAGTGATCGGGAGAAACATGGAGTTTCTTTGGCTTCCAAGGTCTCCAGACATTACCCCTCTAGACTTTTTTGTGGGGCTACTTAAAAGAAAATGTATACCTTCAGAGGCCATTTCTAGATCTTGATCATCTTGAAAGAATCGTTAGACAAACATGTGAAGCTATAACTCCAGATGTGATTAGAAATGTCATTAAAGAATTTAATCAACGAACACCTGTTTAGAAAGGGACGGTAGATACGTTGAAGTTCCTTAGTATTTCAGTAATTTAGATGTTCCCAATAAAATTTATTAGTTACGTATTATTTTTTGTTGATAAATTGATAAAGAGGTTATCAATTTTTTATCATGTCCTTTATTCAATAAATGATTTAATTAATAATATCTTGTAATTTTTTTCTGAGAAAAAAGAATATCTTCAACTTCGACCTTCTTCTTGAACTGTACTGAATTGTTGTGTTTCTGTTTTCTTATCCTTCGGTGCAGCATGAGAATATGGCTTCAGGAGTTGAGCCTTTGCGAAAGAAATGACCTTTCCTCCACCGGTTTTGGACACCCTTCAGAACCATCGGATAATAAATTTTTGCTTCCACTTTTACTTATGTTGCAACATGGAGTGCTTCATTGTCCCATATCTTTAGTCATAGGATCATATCATACACTTTTATTTCTGATACTAGTGCACTTTTAGGACCTTTTCACGCTTTGATTGCGTGTGCCATTGCATTTTTAGGACCTCTTCATACACTTCTTACTTATACTATTGCACTTCTCTGGCCCTCTCACGCTTTCAGTACGTGTGCCATTCCATTTTTAGGACCTCTTCATAATTTTATTATTTAGACAAGTACACTTTTAGAACCCTTTCACGCTTTTATTGCGTGTGCCATTGCATTTTTGGGCCTCTTCATTCTTTTATTACTTATACTAGTACACTTTTAACTGCCAACCGTTCTCACTCCATTTGCTGCCGATTTTATAGTCTTATTACAGCTGTCGAAGTCGTTTTTATTTCCTTGTTACCATTTATAGTAGTTTAATTTCCTTAACTAGTCGCCCAGGAACGATTTCTCCTTGGTACTGATGAGTGAATCTCCTCCCTAGCGATGGTAGTACATGTAACAATAAAATATCCTGCATTGGATAGCATAACGAGGAATCGTATACAGAAGGTGCAAAACTCCTGCTTAAGATATATTTATTGTATACGAAAATATGATTCTATCTCACATACGCTGACCAGTGCAGGGTTGGTTGAATATGGAGGACAGGCGGGAGCTAAGATATTTGGTTATGTACCATAAAATACTTTCTTTGAGGTCGCCGCCATATCTATATAATAAGATACGGTTTAGGACCGACATACACAACCTCACCACCAGATTTCGAGGTAAAATATCTCCGCCACGGCACAGAACTGCTCTCTACCGAAGGTCATTCACGTTTAATATCTACAGCAGGTATAATTGTCTGCCTTATGAGTTTACTTCCACTGTCACGTCTTTTCGTGGAAAAGTTAAGAGATATTTATAATCACGGGGGATATTGATGTGAGCCAGTGGTTAGGGGGTTATATTAATGTTGTGTTGGTATTGTGTTTGTGTGAAGCCGTTCTGGACTGCACAGTGGAGCTCTTTTTTCTTTTTTTTTGTTATTAATTCTTTTTTTTATTAAATTGTAAGGGGTATCACTGCAAGGTATTACACTTGAATTTGTGGTATCGCTGAAGATATACGAATTGGAATTCAATGTCGTGATATTTTTATGTATTTGTCTCGACTTTTGTAGTTTTTTGAGCACCTGCTTCATAGTTATGTATAATACTGATCTAGGTATGCACGGGAGAAAAATATAATTGAATAAATTATGTAAACTTGAGAACGTGCATAAGGCAATAAAAACTTTATAAAAGAAATTAAAATAAGTCATGCTAAAAGAATAAAATTTACCTTCACTTATAACTATAGATAAAAAAGAATATAAAAAAAATATCTTGACATGACACAGTCAGCAGCAGTGCTTTGTAAACGGCAGCTGAGCAAAATAATAAAATACATTCATGAATTCGTGTGTGTAGCACCATGTTTCATTGACTGTAGAGAGAGATTTGTACGGTTTTAAGACCTATAAAAAAGAAAATATGATGTAAACTTCGTTTGTAGTTTCTTACAGTTAAATATATCACCATTTGAAAATCTTGGATGGAAGCAAGCGATGGAATAGCAGGCCAAACGGATCGTGATGTACGAGCGAACGTTGGAAGAATTTTTGTTATTTGTAAAATATATTTCCAGTTGTACACAATTTTCATTTACCTAAAAGAAGATGATGGTTTACATTAGCTTGTGAGAAGGAAGTATGTGGAGAATAATGAATAAGCAAGTTCATAAACAAATATAAGGAAGAACTATATTAATACAAATATACCTACATTGGAAGATACTGGATAATTTAAAGTGAAAGACTGTTTGAATAAGCGAACAATTTCGATGTGTTGACATTTTAGTGAAGGGACTGTCAAAGACAATAAGTGCGTGTGTGTGTTCGTGTCACGACGGCAACTTGGAGGGCAGAGATCTCACTGAAGACGCAGGGTGACAACCTAAATATTAATTCCAGGGATGGCGTTGCGAGCGGTCACGTGTCTTCCCGGGTATATAAATTGAAAAACAAGAATGAACAAGATTATTAGTTAGTTACTTGGAGAGATATTAAAAGCGACTTAAAAAGACATTAAATCGTAGGGTCAGATACACCACGATTATATTCATTTATTATTTCTTGTATTAGCATATTAATTTTATTTATATTTAAGTTTCATTCATTATAAGAATTTTTCTTTTGTTAATAATTTTTGTATTTTAAAAAAATGGAGATGCCTATGGCAGAATTTGAAGAGTTTTTCAATGATTCAAAGTAAGTTTTAGATACAAAGAGTTATCAATGTTGCTATGCGTATATTGTAATAAAACGTGCAAATGTATATTCAATATAACGTTGTGCAACAGGGATAATAGATATTGTCCTGTAATAATATACATTCATTAGTTTTATCAACACAAATAGAATTATTAATGGTGTTGGGTGTTAAGAGGATATAACGTGCAAATGTATATTTTCTAGCACTTTATTAAGCACAATAATTTTTTTGATTATATATTAATACTTTAAATTAGATTTTCAAGAAGGGAAGTGTTTCTGGGTGGCGGACTTTGAGATGCTGGACGCAATACGTGTGAATGATTGTACCCAGTAATCAAATTCAAGCTTTTTCTCCGAACATTGACCATTGCAAAGTTCTAAGTTTATCAGAGCATTACGTGCGAATATAATGTTTCTGATGGAATAGAATTAGCACAAAATATCAATAGAACACTAACATTAATGGAATTTTCTTTGTTTTTGAAACAGGATAATATTTTATTTTGATTAAGCATTAAAAATATATTCGTTCTATAAAACATTACAACCGAGAACACGGTACAAATGTTTTCTTTCAATTATGTTCTTTTTTTTTATAATTTAATGGTGAATATAGTATAGCGATGCTATCTATTCTAAAAATAATGTTGAATAAATTATACAATTATGTTTTATACGGTTTCTGATTTTTATTTAAAATAAGCTATAACCTTATCCCTATAAAAAGAAAAACAAGAGATTTGACGAGAGAAGAGAAATTTAGATACACTGATAGAATTCACGTATACTTATAAAGTACGTGCTGTTAAGAAAATAAATAAATATATTAAGGATAATAAAAATTATCATTATCTTTATTAGTTATGTTGCTGGAACAGCACACAGCATAATCTATTTGGCAATGCCTAACGTACGGCAATACTACAATTAATACTATTCCAAATAATTATGTTGCCACAGCAATATGTATGTATTTTTATCTTTTGTTTATCTTGTATTAGTCCTTGTGTCATGGTATGTTAATGTATCAATATAGGCATTTATTATTACTATTATTATTATTATATCATGTAAAAATCTATGCAACGTTGCTCGTTTGAAGTTGGGAAACTCACTATCGCTACTTACAGCAGAAAGAATAGTATTCTATGTAGGTGGGATATTTTCCATGAAAAAAAATATGGCCTTTTCGACGGACAAGTGCCTGCACATTTTCATCATATGAGCATAAACGGGCATTTAGCTGCACACCTTTTCTTTTCCTTTTATGCTTTACTGGACTTGACAGAGGCCTTTTACTATGCTGCGATCCGAACATTTTACGGCTTTGCTGGTTTCATAAACTGCAACATGTAGGTACTCTGTAACACGTATATAATGCTCAC
Organism: Amphimallon solstitiale; assembly: GCA_963170755.1. NCBI lineage: Eukaryota > Metazoa > Arthropoda > Insecta > Coleoptera > Scarabaeidae > Amphimallon > Amphimallon solstitiale. The sequence continues at coordinate 106,397,208 of OY720680.1, forward strand.
TTACTACTACTAAACTTGAAAAACAAATGCGTTATCAAAACAACTATTAATGAACAATATCAGAAAACTTTAAATGCACTAACGAAAACCAAACAAAGCACGCAACGAATTTGACACTTGACAGGAAGGTTATGTTGTGATAGTTACTATACATGGGCGAGATAGGAGAATACGGTTCAGTTTCCCTCAGACTAGACCGACTCGTGTTTTATCGGCTCTCGGGAAAACCGGTAGGGAATGCGGTGCCCGAGAGCCGACAAAACACGAGTCGGTCTAGTCTGAGTGAAACTGAACCGTATTCCCCTATTTCGCCCATCTATATTAGTTACACCACACCAACAATACTAACCATAAACATAATAAATCAAACTGACAACATTGCCTTGAAATAAAAAAGGCAGTTTATTACAAATTGCTTACGATAGTAAAAGAGGTATATATCCCATAAGAGACTGAACTGAATACTAAGGTTGAGCTCAGTTGAGACGGTCTATAGTCTATAGTATGTGCCATTATTGTGGACAACTTCATAATTTAGTTATGCTGTATGTCAAAATGACACAAAATTAGGTTATTTATTCAGGTAATTTTCTATAATACATAGGACCAAAATTTTAAGTGTAATGGAAACTGTTTCGAGTGCTCTCTATCCTTACAGAAATGTATTGGGAATATTAGCAAGTATATGTAGTTTGATCCAACATATATCCGGAGTGATTGTCTGCTGCCATGTTTGCGAAAATAAGACTACTTTAGGAACATCTTCGAACGTGTTTATTGGAAATTTGATAGTAGCATTTTTAGAATTAAAGTTTGCCGCAATAATCAACGATAATATTACATATTATCTCTATCTTGCCTGTATAATGTTGCAATCAACGTATTTATCTGCGTATTGGTATTACTCACAAAATAAGAGCGGTGAAGTTTATGTACCTCTTTCCTATGCTGGACTTATAGTTGGTTTAGCCTACGGATATGCTGCATACGAGGATCCCGATAAACTGAGATTTAGATTTGGCTTGATATTAACGCTGGTATTAATTGTCGTACTTGCATATCCTCTTCAAAACTTGGTAAGTACTGTTACGCTGTAAAATTTACTTTTGTATTTCGTTCTCGAAAGATTATGTGTCTTTGTTTAAGTGCGTAGAATTTATTGGGCACGAGACTTTTGAGTGAACCCTGTACATCGTTCGTTTCACCGGCTGAAAGACCGTCTGCCGTATATCTATGTGTGTGCTAAATCGACTATTGTACTCTTAGAGCCCTAAGTCACGAACCGCGAAATTGATAGACAGGTATCGTGTAATAACGAGCAAATACCCTCTATTTGTTTAAAAACCTCTGTATCTATGTAACTAATTCTAATTACCTTATCTCTAGCTTATTTTACCCTACCTGTAGTTTCGTATTTTCTGCATTTGCAGTTACGTTTTACGCCCTGTTTAAGCTTTTTCAATATCTACTTATTTGTTGCCTCCGAACTCTACAAAGTGCATTTATTTGTGGCTTGAAATTCTCCGACACATTAGTCAGCCTCGTTGTATTTACTGTCTCACGTGTTTATGCGTATTTCCAAACACAGTCTCTCGAGCATGTCCGATTATTATTCTTCCTTCGCAGTTATGTCACTGAAAATGTCGGAGTATTAAATAAGGAAGTGCTTGGAATATAGGGCATACTATTTATTGTTTTGCAGATCGCCATTATACTATCATTGATATTCTCCGTGTTAGTAGCTTCTGTTAATTCTTCCATGGGGCTGCTGTAGGGGTTAAGAGTCGTGATACTCTGAAATATAAGTTTTGATCGGTTTTCTTTACCGTCTCCTTGCAGCGTTTTGATTAGAGCTTGCATATTTCAATAGGTACCTGCAGTATCGGTTTTCCTTCCGTAATAAATTGTATATATACTTCTGAGGTTTTGTTTTGTTGCTATCCGTCAAACTTTTGGTTATGTCGCTCAGGTGACCGTCCGCGTCACGTCTGCCAACTGATTAGCATGTGAATTCCCTCTCGTACTGCCGACTTTATATTTTCTACGTACAATTGTTGAGTGTTTCGCTTATTTTCTTTTCGTCTAAGTTATGTGTAGGGTTGCGTTTAATTATATATAAGACACGATGTCGACTCCCTTTATTGTCAATTTAGTTTTGTGCCTATTATGTTCTTTCGAAATCTCCCGCCTTTCGTTTTGAGATATTTCCGGGCATGTCGCTTCGGAAAGCATGCGTGTAACTGCCGCGCATTAGATATGGAAGAGGTTCCCGCTTTTTGACGGCACTTTATAGTCATATCTTGTGTAAGAACAGTGTGTGCAAATTGCTTATCTCCCTTAGTAATTTGATTACATTATCTATGTAGATATTTTCGCGAATGCGGCTTTAATTGGAGTAAGCAGAAATTACCGTTACCTTAATTTTGGTTATCTATCGTGAATTTCTACCGTTATTCCGTTTCCTAAAAAATTCACGTATGGCCACGTGCTGGTTTTTTTTAATTTAAATTTTGCACCCTGGAGTGACTTGTGAGTCGTTTATCGCGGAATCTCCATTTTTTCTTTACATTGGGGTAAGTGTTTGAAACTTTGTGTTAATTTTCGGGATTTTATCTTTGGTTCTTTTCTTCTCTAATTTAATAGGATTCTTTTGCCGGGCACAAAAGCCCACAGTAGCCATTTTTCTGGTTTTATCGCCCCGCATTATCATCGAAGAGCGCGGTGGTCTCTATCGTTGCTGCAGTAGTTGCACCTCTACGACTATCCTGACTGTAGAAGTGGAATTTTCCATCAAGGGGGTCTCCGCCATTTTGGGTTCCCGCTGCGGCCTTCCGACGTCCATTTTGTCAGTTAAGTGCAACTAATGTTGTAATTTACATCATAATTTACGACTGATCTTCGACGATTTTACGCCAGAGTGCTGGACGTTATCTTGCCTGAATTTGACCTAAGAATTTTTGAGTGGCTTTAATAACTATCGCACCACTTAGTTAACTGCGAGGTCACGTACTAATCCTAATTAAATTACCGTTATCTTTCTTGTTATTTTTATGTAATATTCAGTTTAATTAAAATTTTGGGTTATGTCATTACCGTAATTTTGTAGCTCTATGTTGAGACGAATATTTAATTAAAAACTAATTTTTTTTTTGTAAATTCATTACCGTAGCACTATATCTTTTGGAGAGACAATGTTTAAATTAATAATTTTCCTAGTATTTTCAATGCCTTTAAAATAATTGTATGTCTCTTTGATGTGTTGAATTTTAATCTAATTTTTGATAATAATTTTTGCACGTTTTTTTTGCCGTAAGTTAGGAATTTGCCTTTCACGTTGTTCATTTAATTTTTCTGAGCTAGTTAAAATCTTTTCTGCAAGAGCTAATTTTGTTCGGGAAGCTCAGTGTAATTTGTATGTTATAAAATTTCCTTTCTAATTTTATCTTTAATTATTTGACATTTGTTAATAAGTAACCTTCATTTAAATTAATCATGTACATGTAATCAAACCCTGTGTTTGGTATTTTACGAATTTTTCACTTTATTAGACTTAGTCTTATGTACTGGTTGATACTAATTTTCTTGCGTACATAATGAATTACCTTTTGTATTAACATTGCCGTAGTGGCGTTTTCATGATATTACTTGTATTTATATTCTGTGAGGTAATGAAACGTTTCTGCTACCAACCATCTTCTGCTGAAACGCAGAGATTATGAATTAGTATTAAGACTTGTTTTTTTTGTTTCATTAAATTTTGCCTAACGCTTTGTTTACATGCCATCAAACTGTCTAGTTTTCATTTCATTTTATTTAAATTAAATTAATTCAATGTTTGTTTTTTTTATTTTTTAAACTATTCAAACGGCTTTGTGACACTTGGAAATTTTATATATATTTAACTTCTTCTTGTTTTTTTAAAAAAATAATTTATTCAACATTTCAATATAATTAAATCTTGCTACTTTTCGAAATACCTTATCTTTTATTTTTACCTCTACATATCTCAAATAATATTGTGACAAGCACGTACATAAGGTTAGGTGCATACGTTTATACAGGGAGTTCAATAGGAAACCCGCTGGAGGGACACAGCCAGTGGTAGCTCATAGGAGGCGCAGGTAGGTTATCTTTAGGGTAACATAGTGTCCTGGTGCCCGGACAACGTCGCTAGCGTCGTTGCCGACCGACGCTCTACTTTTAGGCGTTCTAGTTTATCTGAACCGTCACGCCGTCTGCGACTGAGTTAGCTCGGCCCTGCGTTTCCCAGATTTCATCAACCCCTATTGTGATTCTCCGTTTCTTTACCTTAATTTAGTCATTTATCTTAGTGCGACGTAGCCCGGGTAGCAGTACGTAAAATAGTTTTTCTCTTAATTAATGGTGAATATCGTTGATGCAAATTTTGTAGCAAAGATGTTGGCAAAACAAATGTTTCGCCTGTTCAAAAGGTTTGAATGATGAGATAATATCCTTTTAAATCTTTTTTTTAAGGCCGGAGACTCACCAGTGTGCCGTCGCGTGTCGTGACGCGCTGAAAGCATATCGGGGTATGGATTTTAGCGACACGCTGGTGTATCTCTGGCCTAATACTATACTATCCGTGCAATTGATTATTGAAAACAGTCGATTTATTGAAAGTTCAGTAATGTAAATTTTACAAGATTTGAGAAACCATTTTCTTTCTGTGCTAAGCGAACTAAAACCGAGGTCAGCAAGTGGGACCGAAGATATTATATAAGCCTATATAATATACGAGGGGAGACCCAAAAATAATCGGAATCGTAAATGTACTTGTAGTAACAGGTTGTGTCGTGGTAGAATCTCTCCTATGTAAGAGTGTCAAATGACGTCACCCGACAACGACGATTATGGCTTCTCTTGCAATTCTGTTTGTGTGTCTGCAGTGGACTCGTTACACGAAGAAATAGCTGATTCTTACGGAAAACGTATGGCTGAGAAGGTTTGTTTTGTACTCGGCAAGAACGCACTGTTGTGATGATGCAAACAGACAAAAAGTCAAATGTTCTAATTGTTTTTTTCGGTATAAAGGGGAAAATAGTCATAGAAGATCTGACCCATTCCGGGTGTCCTTTAATTGTTCGAAGCGAGGACGACGTCGGTAAAATACGTATTTCACGATTGAAGATCGACGCAGTCAATCGACCAACTTAAAGACTTCTCCGAGTTGTTAACTGTTGATTTGAGAATGCAACGAGTGTAAGTAAAGTTTGCCTTCTTCTTTGACTTCTCGCCGGGATCAAAGGGACCGTCGCGGCCTGTTGTGAAATGAAGGACTCATTCAAAGACGATTCAAATTTTGTCAAAATTAACCCAGGCGATGAGTCGTAGTGCTATGGTACGATCCATCGTCTAAAAAAGCTCGTCAGGTGAAATCGAACGTGAAGACGATGCTGATCTGGGGATAGTACCTACACTCAGAATTTATCCTTAAAAACCAGACAGTAAACCAAAAATTCTATTTGGAGGTTATGAAAAGGTTGCGCAGAAGTTTAACATGAAAACTTCCGGCTTTGTGGAACATTTCAATAAATTTTTGTGACAAAATTATAAGTTTATTTGACAAGGTTTGTTTTTCCACGCATCATCACTTTTTGCTTTAAGTACTACTCGACTCTCATATCGTTTTCTTATTCTTTGATGCCTTTAGGGTTTCACTATCATGTATTTCTGTTTTATATATTTTCTTATTTCATATTTTAAAGTAAATTTCGTAAATGTTAAAATTATCACAAAGTCTGATGTTTACATCCGTCAAATTCTAGTACAATTTTAAGTTCAATAAATTGATAAATGTAAAACAAGCTCTGTAACAAGCAATGAAATAAATCCGGAGTCAAAGTAAGTTCTGCACAAAAAAAAAACGTATTTCCTAACTGACGCATTTGTAATATCAACATGATACATAACATACATAATTGTCAACCGCTAACATTTGATATTTGGTTGTTAACGTTGACATTTCACATTACTACAAATGAGTAAGTTAAGAAATACCAAGGAGGATAGAAAAGAAGAAGACAGCATTGTCGACAAAAAGTGAAGCTGAGAGGGGGGTTTACATCCGCCATTGGTGGGTCATTACCTGCTTCTTTGTCTAATATATACAGGGTTACCGCTAAATAGGTACCAGGCTATAGGAATCTGAAGAATACGTATAAATGTCTAACTGAAAATCAAAAAAGAAATTTATTTGTAACTCATCAAAAATTTCTACATTTTTAGGGCTAAAATGTAGTTAAAGTCGGTCCATAACTTTGTTTACCTTTACGCATTTACGTAAATACCAGGAGTAATTCCAGTTCTTCCAAAAAAACGATAAAATGTAAATAGTTATAACCTTTGTGAATGAATGGCAATTGAAAAGATTTATGGCGATGTTTTTTTTTGTGTGAATAGCACGCCTTTATGTGGAAAAGGTCAACAACCTCATTGCATTACCACGTTTTTTTTTCGTTAAATAGAAGTATATTATTTTGAAACTTAAATTCCTCTATCTGAAAATTATAACGTTTGTATATTAACTGCAACAGGTTCGAACTCCAGGAAAGAAAAATCAATTTCTCGTCACTGCATGCACATTGGACCGCGATTTTTTTTTTTATACGGGCATTACTCATATTTTTCTTTCACTCCCTTTTTTTAAAGACGCTATTTAAAGCTAACCCTGTATATATACAGGGTGTCCCAGATAGTGTGCTCACCATTGGGATCTCGTAAACGGTAAGAGATAGAGAGTTGGTTAAATGAGACAAAATGTACGTGACACCTCGGTTTACTTTTTTAAATAAAAAACCTTTTAAAAAAATGAACGATACGTGCGCTATAGGGGAAAAACTAAAAATCGGCAATTTTAATTTCGTCGTTTAACTTATTTCATGTAAAAGATACCGAAATACTATTTTGACATTATGAAGGTACTTTTTTACGCAGAATTCAAATTTGGTATTGCAACCTCTGAAGCTTTTATACGTTTCGAGATTTTTATACAAACTTTCTTATTTTAAATACAAATCGTAGGCGGCTTTGACTGTATCAAAAAGAGCATAATTTGCTGATTTAAATGATGTGTAACACTTTGGGTTTATTTGTAGAAATAACAAAGTTACAAGAATAATTAGCATATTTTTTTGTTTTATACTTACCTATTCCTGGAAACAAAATACAAAAATGACTGAAAAGTAAATAAAACACTAACTTCACATACCTAACTATTTATTTACTACTAGTAAATAGAAAAATTACATTAAATGCGCAAAAAGTCCTCCATTGTTATTGATACATAACTGAGCTCTTCTTAGTGTGGAATTAATCACTTTTTCTAAAATACGTCCATTTATCCGATGAAACTCTCTTAAAACACAAGCTTGCAGTTCCTCCACATTATTAAATTGTGTTTTATACACCTTATTTTTTATGTAACCCCAAAGGAAAAAATCCATTGCGGTTAAGTCTGGGGAACGTGCAGGCCATGAAATGGGTCCTCGATTACCAATCCACCGATTACCAAATCTATTATTTAGGTAATTCGTAATAATGTGAGCATTATGTGCTGGTGCCCCATCCTGTTGGAAATACATATTCGCAGTTAGATTAAGCAGAATATCGTCTAGAAGATCTTCTATTTCACCTTGAAGTAAGTTCAAATAGCGTTCACTCGTTAAATTGTTATTGAAGATAATAGGTCCAACTATTCTTCTGCCGATAATACCGCACCACACATTGAACTCAAAACGTTCTTGATGTCGAGCTTCATGTAGAGCATGGGGATTTTCTGTCCCCCAATAGTGAATATTATTTCTGTTAAATAACCCATTGTTCGTAAATCGAGATTCATCTGACCACAACACATTAAACAGAAATGTAACATTGTTGTTATTCTGATTAATGTACCAATGACAGAAACGAGTCCGCCTCTCTGCGTCTCCTGGTTGGAGTCCTTGGCTAATGTGGACTTTGTAAGGATGATATCGATGCTTTTTTAATATTCTATGGGCTGATGTTCTAGGGATTCCGGTGTTGTTTTCTATTTCACTTGTGGAAACTTTTGGATTTTCACGCACCTGATTTAATACAATAACTTGGATTTCCTCATCTAATCTTTTTCTATTTCTTTTCGGTTTACTAAAGGCACCGTATGTTTTTAGATTTACTTCTAATCTTCGAAATAAAGTTTCGTGTGGTTGCCGTCGATCTGGGTACAACTCCAAATAATGATTAGCTGCATTCCTTGAATTTTTGTGAGCCAATATGTAACTTTGAAGCATATCATATTTCTCTTCATTATTAAATTTCTCCATAACGTGAACAACAATAAACAAGTAATAAAACGAACCAAAACAACAAATGCGGTGATTTTTAAATAAACGAACAAAATAGCAGACTAAATAACACAAAAATAAACGGATACGTAACTTGCTTGTAAATAAATTTGACAGATACTACTTATTGTCTTAATAATTCAATGCTGCCTCTGATGTATAGCCTATGCATTCATAAGGATACCAAAAATTGCACAAATATCATTATAACTTTGTTATTTCTACAAATAAACCCAAAGTGTTATACATCATTGAAATCAGCAAATTATGCTCTTTTTGATACAGTCAAAGCCGCCTACGATTTGTATTTAAAATAAGAAAGTTTGTATAAAAATCTCGAAACGTATAAAGGCTTCAGAGGTTGCTATACCAAATTTGAATTCTGCGTAAAAAAGTACCTTCATAATGTCAAAATAGTATTTCGGTATCTTTTACATGAAATAAGTTAAACGACGAAATTAAAATTGCCGATTTTTAGTTTTTCCCCTATAGCGCACGTATCGTTCATTTTTTTAAAAGTTTTTTTTTGCTTAAAAAAATAAACCCAGGTGTCACGTACATTTTGTCTCATTTAACCAACTTTCTATCTCTTACCGTTCACGAGATCCCAATGGTGAGCACACTATCTGGGACAGCCTGTATATTACTCTTTTGTGTTTTAAATAAAATAAAAAGTAATTAGTGGAAGATCCATGGTTGCTTGTGACGCATATTGTAAAAATACTTTAAGCTCTGACGCACTTCCGGTTTCATCGGAAATGCACGGAACTTAATTTTTTTGAATGACTCACTCTACATATTTTTGGATTTTCTTGTACTGCTTTAAATTGTCTGTTCAACTGTTTTCTCTTTTTCAAAATTGAGCCAGTAGTTTTCGAGTTATTAATTTTTTTTGAAAATATTTGACCAAAACACGTGTTCAGAAAAAAATCATTTTCACATTGTTTTTAAAAGTAAAAACATTAACTTTGGTGGTGCTTGTAGCCAAGAAAATTATGCATCATTTGGTAAAGTTGCACTCGACAATACCTCAAAAAAATTTAGTTTTTTCAAATCCTACTTCCTGAAGTTTTCACATACCAAAAACTTATTTTTTTTTAATGGAACACCCAGTATTTTATTTAGACATTTTGTTCCTTTTTTTATTCTCTTTCATTTTTGTTAACAATGTCCTATACCTATCTCATGTAATTTCTGAGATAATCACTATAGGAGCAATTAGCGGTCAATTAGAGAACTACGAGCGCTGTTGTTCTATGCACCAAAATATTCGTTCAACCAATGGAAGGCAGGAATGGCGCTCGACTTCCTTAGTCAACTGTCAAGCAAAGTAAATGTTAAATCCAACTAGCCCAAAAGTAATAATTTTACAGAATGAAGAGCATCGCATTTCAATTTTTTAATTCCGGCAATATCCAGTTGCAGTATTTCCTTTTTGGCACTGCTGGTTAACATCGAAATAAAATAAAGGTTATGTTTACTGACATATTTGAAGATGTCTTCAAAAAGTTTTGAAAATCCTTCCGTAGATAGCGAAGATACTCCCTCCATTAAAATTTTCATCAAAGAAATAAGGTCCAATTATGTAACTACCCACTACTCCTTCCGATTTTGAAAGTTTACAGGTGTGATAAAGTGGGGGGGGGGGGTTATGTGTTATAATAGTTATAATAACGTAAATTGTGAGGATGAACGTATTCACTTTAATAGAAGGTGTCTTCGTTGGTAAACAACAAAAAAGCCAGGATAATTTGTCTGCTGCCAATTGACAAAAATGTAAGCGATTCTGAAAATTTCTTTCATCTAACCCTGTGTATGAATATGCTACGGGTGAATTACATATTTCCTAATTATTCTGGATTCTCAAATTTGACTTACATCTAAATGACGACTAATTTTCGTAGTACTAGTATGGGGGTGTTCGACCACACTCGCAAGTACCATAAACGTCTTATCCTCACTAGTTATTGCTTTTCCGCTCTTTCTTTCATATTCAATACTTTCTGTTCACTCAAACCGTCCACTTTATACTTTCGAATGTTGCTGGCTTCGGTTGACTTCTACCAGAGATCGCTGTGCATAAAGGATGTTAGCAAAGAGTTTCTTTCAGATTCACCCCAAACGTCAATCATATCTATTAATCCTTCATAAGAATAATTTGGATGATAACTAATAGCGATGCTTTTATAAGTTTGACATAAATGTATACCGACTTTCTTTAACAGTTGACTCAGGCAGTTAGCCGCATTCCAGCCTTTATTGGACGAATATTTGGATGCATAAAACAGCGTCCGCAGTTCTTTAATTGACCGCTAATTGCTCCTATAGTGATTATCGCAGAAATTATAAAAGATAGCTATAGGACATTGTTAATAAAAATGAAAGAGAATAAAAAAAGGAACAAAATGCCTCAATAAAATACTGGGTGTTCCATTTAAAAAAAATAAGTTTTTGGTATGTGAAAATTTCAGGAAGTAGGCTTTGATAAAACAAAGTTTTTTTACGTATTGTCGAGTGCAACTTTACCAAATGATGCAGAATTTTCTTGGCTACAAGCACCACTAAAGTTCATGTTTTTACTTTTAAAAACAATGTGAAAATGATTTTTTTCTGAACACGTGTTTTGGTCAAATATTTTCAAAAAAAAATAATAACTCAAAAACTATTGGCTCAATTTTGAAAAAGAGAAAACAGTTTAATAGACAATTTAAAGCAATACAAAAAATCCAAAAATTTAGGGTGAGTCATTTAAAAAAATTAAGTTCCGTACATTTCCGGTGAAACCGGAAGTTCGTCAGAGCTTAAAGTATTTTTACAATATGCGCCACAAGCAACCATGGATCTTCCACTAATTGTTTTTTATTTTATTTAAAACACAAAAGAGTAATCGAAGAAGCGGCTACTAATGACTCACCCTGTATATATCTTTTAAACATATCTTAGGCTGTATTTATAAAAATAAAGTTGTTCCTTCAAAGGTAAAAGTAAAAGTAAAAGCAAAAGCTCACAAGGAAAAGGTAGAAGGAAAAGGTTTTGCTTTAATACGTATTCATAACCTTTCCCTTTTCTTTGCAAGCAAATCCTCGCAATAAAAAGGAAAAGGTAGACACACGCGAGTTAGTGCACGATCTCACTGTCGGCTTTTTCAGCCACTTTATGCAACTGACAAGCGACGCCAAACACGTTGTAACTTGCAGTTACAGTAGCAATCATAGTGCGTTGTTATAGTGGTGTACCTGAGCATGTGGGGTTTGTGCTTGTACATATAATCGCTTAGATGTTGTACTCGTAGTTTTGATTTTACATTGGTTGAGCTGTGTTGGATATTTGTGATTGAAGAAGATGGCAAGTGACGAGGAACTGTCAGACGACACCGGCGATGAGCAATCTGAATGTAAATTCATTGCCGAAAGGGTAAAACAATTCCCGGAAATGAAAAATCTTAACTCCCCACGAAAAAAGCGAAGAAGCAAACCGCTATTGACAAGGTTGTCACAGAGTACAGACAGCTGCATGGACAAGACATGACCTCGAAAGCTTTAATGAAAAAGGTGGGCAATATGAATACAAGACTGAAGAATAAAACCGGCAAGAACAAAACAGGTAACAAGCGCATTCCACCGTCGCTACCATGGGATACTGATGAAAGCGATGCATGCGGATGTAAACCCTATCGTTGCGGAAATCCCAGGTAAGCGAATAAAAGTACCCCAGAAATCTGTATACGAAGGCGCCTAATATTGGATACATTTTTCTTAAATGCTAAATTTTTGCAGGCGGCCTAGAAGTGGGAGCACCATTGCAGTTTAACCGTGATGTCACAGCCCAACTTCCACCACAACCAGCAGTAAAAATTGGTAAACGAAAGACGGCAACAACTGAAGACGGACCCATGGCACAAGAAACTGAGGAAACGAGAAAGCTAACGAATAGTCAACTTCAGTGATTAGTGTTGCTAGATCAGCTCAAGGTTGCCCGTCTCCAGCAACAGTACTTCTGTGCCAAACTGGATGATCGAGCCCTACCCGCTCCAGCATTTTTCCACATGAATGATAAAACATTTGAAATCTTGCAATAATAAAGAAGTACGTTTTATAAAAGTTTTATTTTAGGAAATAAACTTCTTAAAATTAACACTTTCTCAGAAAATAAAACCAAAATTATATGTTTTCTTTTATTTTTGTATATGTTTTTCACATCAGCGGTCCATGTCCGCAGACCTTCAGCCTCCTGTGGGCAAACATTAAATTATCATAGAAGGTTATTGTAGATAAGCTGAGCTAATTGTGTACGACGTGCTTGACCTTGAGCTCGCGTAGCTGCATTCGTCGTTTCCGGTACCTCTTGCAATGCCGCATCTTCGATTTCATCCGCATCCTCGAAATCGACACCGCCGAGGTACTTAGCAACATTGTGAAGCACAGTGCACGCGACTATTACCTTCGGAATATTCTCCATTTTTACTCGACAGACATATTTAAGAATCGGAAACCGACGTTTCAACTGTCCAAAAGCATGTTCTATAATAATTCTCTCTTTTTTTAATAATCAATTAAAGGCAGCCTGCACTGCGTCTTCCACCATGGAGAAGGGCTTCATGAGATAAGGCATTATACCATAGCCACTGTCCCCCAACAATACCGTATTTGTCGTCCGCCGCATGATTTCATGAGCAGAAGAATGCTTCCAAATTCGACTGTCATGTACCGAACCGGGCCACCGTGCATCGATATTCATGAAAACATAATTTTTGATCACATATGGCTTGGACATTAATACTAGCATAATTTTTCCGGTATACATATTCATTCCCAAATAGATACGGCTTTTCAATTTGAACATGCGTGCAGTCGATAGCTCCTCTTGCAGTCGGAAAATTTTTGTTCGCTGCCCATTTCACTTTGGCATCCATATCTTCATTTTCGGTTGATGGGAACTTAATCTACTCATCCGCCTTGTCCACAATGAGACCGAGAGTGGTACCGACGATTCTGGAGATTGTAGGCTGTGTACATCCCAGTTCCTCACCAATACCGCTCTGGAAGCCTGGATCTGCCATGTACCGTCAAAACACTTTCATTTTTTGTACTGGCGAAAGCGCACCTCCCCTGGTTTCCAGATTCTCGCCAATGAAGTAGTCGGCTAACCACTGCACATTTATTTCGTCAAACCGAAAGAGGGTTCGAAAGTCGCACTCACGTGGCAGTACGTCTTTCCTTGTACATTTTTCGTGCGCGTACATGCACCACATCCGTCATGGGAAATCCGAATTCAATGATCAGGCGCGCACTCCACAACTAAAAGCATTCGCCCTGCAATTGTATATAGACGACTGAAGTAAAAATTTGCTACAGAAGCTCCTCTGGACTAGATGCATATTTTCTGAAGCAAATCCTTCAGTTTTAAAGCAAATGCTACTGTTTATGAATTCTAAAAAAGTAAAACCTTTTACTTTGGAGCAACAGCTTTTTACTCAAAGTCCAAATCTTTTCCTTCTTTTTATTATGAATAAAATATGAAGTAAATGCTTCGATTTCTGCAAGTAAAAGCAAATCCTCTTTTTTATAAATACGGCCTATTTTCTTTTGGGCTGGCGACCTTTTTATTATAATTATATATAAAACAATTCAATTAAAATACTATTAACGTTTCGACATTTCTTTATGTCTTTTTCACAATTGTATTTCTTTTATATCATGCTTGTAAACAAAATCATCACTAAAAATGTTCTTCTGTTCTTGCTATTTTGTTCTCTGCTTTGGTAATTTTCATGATTTCTCCATATGTTTGTTGTCCTAAATTCTTCTTAATTTTAGAAAAAATCCAATTGTCATGTTGTGTTTCCATATTTTCGCCCATGGTTTAAAATTTTCGTAAATTTACGTAACAATTTACAAACATGAATTGTGAAGCAAGTCCATCACTTTTTTTGGTTGCAGTGGAATTGTTTATTAAATATTTGTATCAACGAATGAGAGTGAATCAAACCTTCCATCAAGAGATCCATAAGAACTTGACCAAAAGCTTTTACATATTATTATATTGTAAATAAAATGAACAGAGAATTCTAAAATAAATCCTGGCAAATGTAAATTCAAGCAACTAGTTAAATGCTGAAGTATGTAGATATACCGTTTGACTGAAATAAAAGTAGATATAGGGAAACATAAACACGCACACAAGTGCATGCAAACATGAAATGGAGGGGTACGATAGTAGGGGAGTACAGATGAGTTCATATCGGGCGTGATGTCGGGACACCGGGGTACCGAGGCTTTAGTGCACAACGTGTCTTTTAGTATGCAGTGAATTAACACAACCTTCTGTACGAAATTGTTTCACAATCTTATGGATAGCTGGCACAGAGGGAGGTGGACGATTTTCATACGCCGCAACAAATAAATTTTGCACGTCTTTGTACGAATTATCCTTGGCATACCATAACACAATCTGTATTTTTTCCTCAACAGTTAAGGGCATTTTATTTTAATATTTGCGAGTCTGCTCAGATACAATGTAACGTTCACGCTCTAAAGTTACGGAACGAATGTGTTGTCCCCGCTTTCGATCTCCCCACTATCTCCCCACACCACCGGTCTTATACATAGGTACATGTTTATGTGTGTGTATTTGAAGATGCATATTAACTTTTAACTACGACAATCTGTATAAGTAATACATATATATGTATATAAATTTGCTGTTGTTTGTTTATACTAGTGCTAACCTAAGTACGTACACACATTTTTAATTATTATATTTTAGTTTTACATAGAGTAAATATTGACTGAATATTACAGTTGAATAACACACATTTCTTTGCTTGCAGAACTAATAATTGTTCTGAAAGGCATGTTTGGAAATAACATTTTTATTTCAGTTATGCATTGAAAGGTTATGAGGGCACTAGTAAATATTTATTTTTAGAAAAATCTATAATATGTTTTGTCAAAGTATAATTATTAGAGAAGTAGCTTTCAAACAGCTTTAAAAAGAATTAAAAAATAATAATATTCGAATTTATATAATTTAATAAATATTATTACATATGATACTTAACGGTATGCAACCTGCCAAGATTGCTACATCTTTACCCTGCCCGTACCCCACTACGCTTCCCTTTATTTGTCTATAAACTGACATTATGCTGTCTCTATACCTTACTTACATACTCTAAGGGAAATACGGTTTTTCATGCACTCCTGATTTATGTGATCGATCTTTAGAAGTAACAGCACCAAACATATTAATATAGACTTTTCGGACAGATTCGAAGAAATTTAATTAAAATTAACACCGGAACACTTTTGAATGTACTAGGTATATGAAACGACTTCAGATATCAGTTGTAATTAGTTGGTAGTTGATATACGCCAAAGATAAATAAATATTTGATACTTTGTCATGACATTTTAGTGGGTATAATTTATTGAATACATTTCTTTTACATCTTTTTCAGAAATACATTATCCAAGAAGAAGATGCTTCTAGTATTCCCTTTCCAGTAATTTCGGCGTCAGCGCTTGTATCGGTGATGTGGCTTTTGTACGGTTTGGCGGTCAAAAATAATTTCTTAATGGTATGTATTTCTAGTTTAATTTTTGACATTCAGTAAATTTAATTTTTCTATTTTGGTGCTATAAAATTATTTTTTTTATACGTACACTAATTCTTTTTTTTTTTTAAGTTAATGACAAATAAAATATGGAACCAAACCATATTTAAATGTCAAATATAATCGTTTTAAGGTAACAACTATTTGCAGTCAAAATTGTACAAAGAATAAAACAAATCCATTCTAACATTCTAAACTTTTATTTGGACTAATTAACGATATAAATCGTTAAACAGAGTTGGATGGTAAAAGTTTAAATACTATTTTTAAAATTCTCTACACGGCCGATATTCAAATATTTAAAATGTTCTAGTAAAAATCAGTGTAACCAATATCAAAAAACTAGATTTATAAAATTTTCGAACAAAACATGTCTCTTATTTTAAGTTTTTTTGAACTTTTAAAAAACTGTATAAAAGTCACGTTTCATGCATAAGACAACTTAGTGGCACTTGTTCTTTAGAAATCTGAAACTTGTATTTTAATATACTTACAGACTTACCATTATCTATTAGTTTTATTTTATAATGGCGCAATTTGATTTTCTTAATATTTTCTAATGATAGATATTTCATTATATATTTGTAGAAAAATGCTCAGGTACAATATTTTCCCGTCGTTTAAGAGATTGTTTTCATCAATAGAAGGGGGGTTTATTGTATTATTAGCATTTATTAGCATATTATTTACAACAAAATATAAATTTACATCTTATGCGAATCTCAAAGGATATTTAAAATACTCTCTTTTTTTAACGGTAACAATAATAGTCTCTGCTTCCTTTGATAATAGTGCATCGAAAAAACATGAAAAATTAAATTTAGCTACTGAATTATGACCAAATAACTACCTTACAAGTGAAGTAACTTTTTCTCTTTAATAATTTGCAGATACAATGTGCATCTTGTTTTGCTGTTTGTGCATTTCAAGTTGTATTATACGTAAAATATCCTAAGAAGCGTGAAGAATAACTGAAACAATAACGCGTTGGAAGAAACTCATAATATCCAATGAATTTATCTAAATTTGTGTTTCTATTGTTTTCGTACACTCGAAACATATATAAAGGACAAACCTCTGAGGTACAGTTGATTACGGTACATATCTTGCAAATATTAGATATAGAGATTACCCAATTGTTAATAAAGTATCTAAAAAATAAAACATTAAATTTAAATTTAAATATTAAGAGGTTTAGTTTTAAATTATTAAAACAAAATGTTATTGACACCATGTATTAACATTAACCCAATGAACACATGTTTGTAATTTTCGTCCAAACAACAGATGTTTCACATTCTGGCGTTTCAATAATTAAATGTTTGTAACTACGAGGAAAGAATAGAACAGGAGAGATAGTAAAGTGGTGGGGGAGTGTTATATATACAGCATGTGTCAATTTTCATTAATCCATACAGTACGTGGCAACATAGTACCTCTTCTTTCCTTTCCAATGCCAGCACGACCGATGCATGCTCGTAAATACAAGTTAGCGTGGTTAGCAGTAACTATTCGACCACCGGCTTGGGTGTTTGTAATGCGTTCAGAAGTAATATTTACGAGTTGCAAGGATTTGTTTTTCTTTTTCCTTTCAGTAAATGCAGAGAATTATTAAGCTGCGTTCACGCAGCATGACACAAACAAAAGCGTAATTCTAATAAAATTAAAAATAAGGTAAATAAAAAAGGATTCCGAAAATAATAATAAACTACTAGATCAGGAGATCGCGGAGGCCATTTGATGTTTTCCGTTCCAGTAATAAGACGGCTTTTATTGCAGACTAGATCGCAACGTGTTCGCAGCTAAACATTGAATGTAAAATCTGGTGGAGAGAAGTGGGAAGATCGAAGAAAATCGTTGTGATGTCGATTGTTGTCGGGATTGGTGACGGACAGTAGGGCTGCCACGTTGCCACATATTACTTGTATACTTATAAATCGCACGTAAACATTGAATCCCTATACCTAATGAAAATTGACACATACGGTATATGTATAATTATGTCAATACAGTGGTTTTATAATGGTGAATTGTGTTGGCCACAAGCCACACAATTCATCATTATAAAACCACTGTAGATTCTTCTTTTTTGCCGTTCTAAAACGACAAAAAAGAAGAATCTCACTTTTTCTCTTCATCGGTAAAGTTAATTTCAAATTGGCATTTAAGATAGGCAATAATAATTTAAAAAATTATGCACTACGTGATAATTTTGAACTGTCCTAAGTTTACCATACTGATTTTTTGTGGGAACACAGTGTAATTGGTAAGCCTTTTTTATTTATTTTTGTGGTTAGCTTTACTATTTAAAATTTTCCTGTGATAAATGTCAATGAAATGGGGTTAGTTTTAAGTTGGATTATATGAAAGAATTTTTTAGAAATACTGTAATTACACTTTATTTTTTGTCATAAACAATAATAAATACGTTACAACTTCATTACTGTAAAACATAATCTTACAATAATGTCACCAAATGAATACATTTTATAAAAGTCTTCTCATGTTATTGAACACATTGTGGAGTGTTTCCGGTGTAATATTTAGCAATTCTATTGTAACTGCCTCTTCAAGTTCATCGAGATTTATGCACTCTATTCTGAAACATTTTATTTTTTACATGGCCAACGAGAAAAAAGTCCAGTGGGGTTAAATCAGGAGAATTGGCTAGCCATCGATTTCGACTAATCAATCGGTTACCACAGTATCCTTGCAAATAATTAATAGTTTGTTGCGCAGTTGCCCAATTTTGTTGGAAGTACGCCAGGTTAAATTCATCTTCGTGAAGGCTTTTAATGAAGGGTTCCAATATTCGTTCTCGGTATCGTATGGCATTAATTGTATCATGAAAAAAAATTGGTCCAATAGTCTGTCTTTTTGACATTGCAACCCAAATACCGACTTTGATAGGATGGAGACTATTTTCAACAAAAACATGTGGATTCTCTGTTGACCAGGTACGATCATTTTGAGAGTTGATATCCAAAAAGAAAGTGCGATTCAAGTCTTCTTCATGTAGTATTTCATTAAACCAGTTGCAATAAATCATTCTCTGCTCAAAGTGATTGCCTGTCAATGTTGTAGTACAGAAACTTTATATGGGTGCATATGTAAGTTTATTTTCAGTGCCTTATGAGTACTTCCGTAGGAAATACCTACAATTTAAATACATAATGCTGTATAACAGATTACGTTTAAGTTAATTAGATCTCTTTACCAGTTTGAGCAGACAGCTTTCGTACAAATTTTATGGGAATAACTTCCACTCGCTGCCTAATGTCTGCGACATCTTGAGTTAAACTGTTGGTACTTTTTCAGATTTACATTTACAAACACTCCCCGTTTCCATAAACCTTTCAATCACTCTATTGCGATGACAAGTGAATGCCTTCAAATTTATTTCCATAATCCATCTTCCGACATTACGATAAAAGTATCCTGTTGCATCGTAAAAGCATGGTATACGAGGTATATTGTCTTGAAATAGACAGAAAAGCGACAATAAAACAATGAAAATGCGAAAGTACAAGACATATAAATATATTATGGTTTTGGCATTTGACATGTAAATTTACTATGGGCAATTCACGGAAGTAAATATTTCCTAGTTTTTGATAATACTGGGACTTTTTTGTTGCCAACCCAGGGCAGTTCAAAATGATCTCTTTGTATTTTGAATAACTTGTCATATATCTGACATGTTTGATTATGTGTTCAGTGGCGTAACATACATATCCTATTAACATTTAAGAAGAGAATCTAATGTAACATATGCAAGAATTAAAAAATCGGTGAGAAGATGGAAATAAATACATTTATGGAAGACTATGATAAAAATTCAAGTGAAAGCGAACTATACACTGTCTAGTGACACTTAAAATTAAAATAAAGTTATTACTCACAATAAATAAATAAATTTAAATTAAAAATTATTTATTTTATTTGGATTGTCTTCGTATGACTATATCTTCGTCAATTAAAAGGTAGCAACTTCCGGTTTTCATCATTCTCTTCAGTTTTTTATGTGCTTCAATATTACGATATTAAAAATATACCCTTCCATTTGAAATTTTAAAGAAAAAACAAGAAATATACATACAGAGAACAGCGCCCCCTGTTATTTTCTTTGACAACCACGTTATTTCGTGCTACATATCCTTCAATTCCTTGTAAAATTCTCTATCTAATGAGCCCAGAAACATTAAAATCCGTTTGGGCAAACCAAAGTTATACCTACTTTTGTACGCAGACATACCCCCCTCCACTCTCCCCTTCGTATGGGAGTTAGATCAAAAAGTTTCAAATGAAAGTTGTATAAAAACGTCTAAAAATTTTGCTAGTAATTTTTTTAATCTATCTTAATCTAGAAGTTAATGAAAAATTATCGAATTTTTAATTCATCTTGAGAATTGCGCCCCCTTGCGATCATTTTGGAAACTTAAAAATATTTTTGTTGTAATTCCCGTTATCCATTTTACTAACAAGATTTTTTCCGCGAGGTTGTACGATAAACGGTTGCCGAGATATGGCCGGTGGCCGAGCTTAAACGGTATATATGGTGGCTACCTATGAGGAAAGAATAGAACAGGAGAGATAATAAAGTGGTGCGGGAATAGGTATAATTTAGACGGAAGTTACCACTTTAAGGCAGGTCAGTTATTGTTCAAATTGACTTCTTTAGTGCTTTTATAATGGTGAATTGTGTGGCTTGTGGCCGTTCTAAAACGACAAAAAAGAACATTTAGACATTTATTGTATGTCAAAATCTGTCAAGTTATTGTGTTGAAGTTTTCTAATCCTGCACGGTTTTTGAATCATGATTCTCACCACAGAGCACAAAATTTACACGATTGAAGCCTATTTTCGAACGGGTGTGCTAGTTAATGGAATTTGGGAATACAGTCAACGTTTGTGTTTGGACAATTTTCGAGAGCACTTCCCAGCCGTAGCTATATTACCGGACAATTTTTATGCATGCCCTACAAATTGTGTTGAAGTGTTTCGCGAAACTGGTTCTGTGACCCATAAAAAAGGTGCTGGTAGACCAAGAGTTCGTACAGAAGAAGTTATTAATGACGTTCGTCAACGTATGGAAGAAGAGCCTACAAAACCTTTAAAACGTCTCTCTCAAGAAATTCGGCTTTCTTATGGAACATGCCAAACGATTATAAAGAAGGACCTGAACATGCATCCATATAAGATGCAATCATATCAAGCTCTTCTGCCTGCAGACCACCCCAGACGCCTTGCGTACTGCCATTGGTTCGTTAATAATTTAATGAATGACGATCTGCTGAACTTAACTTTTTTGTCTGACGAAGCTTGGTTCCACCTTTCGGGATACATCAATTCTCAGAATATGCGAATGTGGAGCACTGATAACCCGCATATTTTTATTGAAACGCCACTACATGCTCAGAAAATTGGTGTTTGGATGGCAGTTTCTCGCAGAAGAATAATTGGGCCAATTTTTTTCAATTTCACCGTCACCGTACAAAGGTACAGAAATATTTTTTTGACTGAATTTGTGCAACAGTTAGACGATGATGAACTTCAATACTGTTATTTCCAGCAAGACGGTGCAACAGCACATATTACACGAGAAAATCTGGCTTTTCTCCGCGAGTTTTTTGATGACCGGCTGATAAGTTTGCATACGGAAGTTGAGTTGCCTCCGAGATCACCTTGTTTGACAATTATGAACTATTTTATCTTTCCTTATTTAAAAAATAAGATTTTCGCAAATCCGATACATAATTTGCAAGAACTGCAACAAAGAATTGTTCAGCAATGTGCAACCATAACGCCAGAAATGCTGCAAAACGATTTTCACAGCATGAGGAGGCGCGTAAACTTGTGCATTGAACAAAACGGGGGACATTTCCAACAATTATTGTAATTTAGTTTTTCTGGTTAATAAAAACTTTATTTATTTCATAACTTGTAGTTCATTATTATTTTACAGCTGAATTAAGTAGGTAACACATTTGTAGGTTATTGATAATGTCAGTGTAGCTTGACAATGATTCAATTATTTCAAAAGGATGATTTAAACTAAGACAAGCGTTTTACATTCCATGACCAACATTGACCAATTTAATTTTTGATATCATAGTATATAGTACACGTCAAGAAAGTGTCCTGAATCAGCGGTTAAAGTACTCGGCCGCTATGCAGTCTCGTACTTCGAATTTCGCCTTGTCAGGAAAAGTAATACTTTCTTGACTTCTATGTAGATAACTATTATTCGTACAGGTTATGTAGGTACATAAAACGAGAAAGAAAAATAAAAATAGATCAATGCACGTATCAATTTATTTCTTAACATACATTTTACGGGAGGATCGTAAATAGTTTTCCCTGCTGGAATCGTATGTTAATTACCTATGTATATGTTGTTTGTATTTTCTAAATCCATGGCGTATTATTATCCCAAAAATGAAGGCGACGTCCATTTTATATGACCGAAAATCTTCACTAAGAAGTTACGAGATAAAAGCTGGTTTTAGTTTATCATATAAAATTGCACCAAACAATTGACTACTATTTTTTACTATAATGTAAAACACTTTACCAGTTTCTTGTAGAAGATTTATTTAAATATTACTCCTGAATACAGACTTTTCTTTTAATGTCGACATGTATTATTACATAATTTGAATGATATTGTTCGAGTAGATCGAATGAAACAGAAAGAATTTCTGCCAGTACATACTAAGAATATCGGTTATTTCAAGTTTTATTATACATGTAATAGATACATTGCTCTTGATGGTAAACTTTTCTATGACATCTCTCTTCCTACATTCACTATGGTTTATGTACAATTGAATTACATAATTACAATTTTTGCATACAATAGTAGCAATATAAAAATGTCTTGTATTTCAACACACAAGTTTTATAACACAATTTCCATTATAAATGTACCAATTAATAACTTAACTAGCTTACAATTTGCTTAAATTATGTTTCCGGCATAAGTGCAGAATTGTCACTCCACAGCTTATTAAATTCAATTTAATTGTTGAATAATTTAAAATATAAATGTAAGTCTATCTGAAAATAGCGATTTCTGATATAGAAACCCTCCACATGAAACTTATCACTAATATTCTTTTAATTTTCCGTTTGGTATGTTATTGTTCTCCGTAGGAGATGGTTTTTTCTTCTTCGCCATGTACGCTTGGACGTAGAATTTAGCGAATAAATATAAGAAGAGAGCCGCTTCTGTGGCAAGTAGTATATTAATGGTCTTCGGGTAATTGCAGTCTCGGAAAAGTACTTGAAACTCATGTACGAAAACGATGCAGAATTGAATCTGAAAAATAAAAATATGCATTGCTGCTGCTATTTCACACGCAATTAAATAATTTTTTACAATTACTGACGTAATTTGATATTGAATAAGAAATTAACAGTCGATCATTTTAATCCTGTGATTAATTTTTAATTAAGCAATTTTGTAAGATGTAGAAAAAACATTGAAGGCTGTGATGACAGAAGTTAACTAATTGTTGTAGTTTTTCTATCAATTTGGCGCTTCGATTTTATCTAATGTAGATCGAATTGTCAAGTGTTTTGCTTCTTCATTGTTGGTTTCGAGTCAGGCCTGAGGCCTTTTACTGCTATTCTGAATGTGATTCATCTTGACTTTGAGTGTTGGGAACTATATCAGTTTATATATCTTGGTTAATGGATTGCCTGGTGCGTTTGTATCTCCTTGGTACATGAGGATCGTAGTTGAGTGTTTGTTTGGGGCGAGTTGCCATCTGATTGTAAAAATTTGTTGCAAGTTCCTTAATGTATTGGTCTCTGGTTAATGTATTGGTCTCTGCGTGGATTTGGTTGTTCCTCATGTACCATGGGGCTTTAAGGACCATCCTTAAAGTCACATTCTGAATTACTTGCAGAGCTTTTATATGTGTGGGGGTAGGCGTTGATCCATATTGGTGCCGCGTAGGTGATTATTGGTCTTATTATTTGCTTGTAAATTCTGAGTTTTATGGAGGCTGATAGTGTACTAAATCTTCCTAATAGAGGCTATAGGCGTGTTCTTGCGATTTTGGCTTTCTTTGCCGTGTTTTTGAGGTGTAATGAGAATGATAGTTTGTCGTCGAGTGTGACGCCTAGATATTTGACAAATGGAGACCATGATATTGGAGTGTGATTTATGTAGAGCTGATCGGTGATAGGTTAGGCTTTTCTTTTGAAAATTATCGCTTGCGTTTTGTCGGCGTTTATGGCTATTCGCCAGGTGTGGCACCAGTTTATGATGTTGTCTAGGGTTTCTTGAAGAAGTTTTAGGGCTCTGTTGGGGTGTAATGATTGGGTTGATATGGCTGTATCGTCAGTGTAAGTGGCTATTATGGCTTTGTCTGTTTTTGGAAGGTCGGAAGTAAAGATTGCGTAAAGATGAGGGGACAACGCCGATCCCTGGGGCACGCCCGCTGTGAGAATTTTTGTGAATGATAATGTATTTTTGATTTTGATATTGAAATTCCTTCTGTAGAGGAAGCTGTAGATGATTCTGGGGCTTTTCTGGGTTTGAGTGGTCAAGTGTTGTGTTGATAAAACTAAACTTTCAAGTCTGAGTTGAAGGCAACAGTGACCCAGAAGTCGACCAGGTAAGATTTAAACGTTTTTCTTAATATCTGTTTCCATAATAAAGATTTTGTCGTTAAACGATGTTAGTCATCTCTTATGTAGGAGCATTCTATAGTAAAACAATTGAGTAACACATTATTTAAACATAGACCGTGGGTGTAACTGATGTGACACTGACACAATTTTTAGTTAAGGAACCTAAATACAAATTAGAATGCAGAAATATAGAGTAAAATTAGAACAAAACCCATAGAAGTGGAAAGAGTACCTAGAAATGCAAAGAATTTGGATAAGACGCGAAGAGAGAAATTTAAATTGAACGTGTCTAAGAATAAAAGTCTACAAGCACTAAAAAAAAACAAGATTGTGGAAGACAAAAGCAAGATATAGAGCGAAGTAAAATAAAAAATACTGAAGTTGTAGAATTAGTGGATACACATTACTAGTGTTCCCAAACCTTCGAAAAGGCATTAAAAGAAGAAGAGTAAACTTTTCCAAATAGATCCAGAAAAAAATGTAATTGTAGAGAAGTTAATGGTTAAACTAGTTTTTTTTTTGAGAGAGGCAGTATAGGCAGACAAGCTCCGGGAAAACGTGGATACAAAATCAATTAAAGATTTCTCAACAGGAAACAAGGTGCCAACACATGTGCGGCATATGATTATGGCAATTTGGGAAGCTTATCTTGAATCTAAAAAAAGATTTTCTTGATGTAATTATTGGTTTATCTAAATTTTATGGTTTCCGACCTAAAAATGTATTTCTGAGCGTCTTTTATGGCTCAAGTAAGATTTTCAGACAATCGTATACCGTTAGTAACAGTTTTTCAAAATATCTATTATAATTTTATACACTGGTAAATGAATTTTTGAAAGTAATTTTTTTAAGTTCATTTGTTTAATGTTAAGATGATGTCATAAAAAAAATAGTGATATTAGTGCCGAATTGATCAACGGTGTTCACTAAATATTCCTTTAGTAATTAATGACATACAACTTCTTATAACAAAAATCCAAAAGCAAATACGTATTCACTTCCAAGCATTTTATGAATTTTGATCTATTGTGAACTGCGCTTCTTTTTAAAGAAACAATCCACTGACTACAATGCAAAAAACGAAGGTTATTATACCAGAAAAAAATAGATTAGTAGATGCCGCAGGCATGAATTGAAAAACTTAAATTAGGTACCTAATATATAAGATTTGAAATTTTTTAATAAGTTACAAAATAGTTATTTATGTAACAAGTCAGTAAAGTGATACTTTATCGAACGAGTCTGATTAACGAGCCAAGCGAGTGAAGCGAGCGCGGCGAGTAACAGACGAGTTCGGTAAAGGTACTTTACTGACGTGGTGCATACAAAATTTTATCGCCAACCGTGAAAATTGTTAATTTAAGAAATAAAGATATAATAACTTTTGACAGTTTATGACAGTGACAAACGATTTATGTTTAAAGTCATCTGTCATGGCTACACTGACAGATATTAGCGGCAGGTAAAGAACTTTATTGTACAGTACGATAAAGTGTTTGTTTACCTCCGTAAAACGCTATGGTAACGATTCACTTTACTGACGGTTGGCGATAAAATATATTATACAGGCTATTCCACGAGAGCCGTTCGTTAGAAGTTTTCGTGGTTAGAAAAAACTTAGAATACTGAAATTTTGGGTTCCAGGGTTATTCAAGATTCTCTTTCATTTTAAAATATTTTCAAGATCATACTACTTCCGGTTATACCGGAAGTCGCCATTAACTTCCTTATTTTAAATGGAACACCCGGTATATTATTTCATTTTTGGATTCCTGAGAAAATTTAATAGTGGGTTTTCATCAGGTTTCCCTATACCTATTTTCAATTTTTTCTTAGATATCTTGATTTTTTTGAAAATTTTGACAGATGTAGCCCTGTTTTGAGCATTGCGCCCTTTAACCAATTTCGATTGGTGGAAAGCGCTTCTGGGGTAGACGGAAGCACAGGAAAGATACTTTCGAATGCCATATTGACAACTGATTTATCGCATACAGGGTATCCAAAATTTAATAACCAATTACATCATTTTAAAAGTTGAAAAAGCTCGTTTTTTCAAATGGGACACCCTGTATTTTATTGGACGGTCGGACGCAGAATTTGATTCTGCATCGATTTGCTATAACATTCCCTATACCCATTTCCAGTGGTTTTCTTGTTAATCCAAATTTTTTATTTTAATGTGGTTTTTTGGCAGAAACCGAAACATCGCTTGCCTTTCGAAGCCAAATAAACATCAATGAAACGGTAAAAAATTTACTTTAATTAGAACATGACATTAGTACATAACATTTCGAACGAAATATAAAATAAAAACAAAAAATTGGAACATAACGACAAAAAATAATAAGAGAATGTAAAATTACAATAATTGTTCTATATGACCTCCATTTTTGTTCAAACACTGAATCACTCTGTCATATACTCCTCGCGAAACAGATCTCCGAAGTTCGTCTGGACTTATATTAGTAAACGCATGGTGAACACGGTTCAATAATTCCTCTCTAGTTTGTACCGGCCTAAAGTACACTA
This sequence comes from Amphimallon solstitiale, assembly GCA_963170755.1. Taxonomy (NCBI): domain Eukaryota; kingdom Metazoa; phylum Arthropoda; class Insecta; order Coleoptera; family Scarabaeidae; genus Amphimallon; species Amphimallon solstitiale. The sequence goes on from OY720680.1 coordinate 106,424,337, forward strand.
GTTCTTTTATACGACCCCAGAGGTAAAAATCCAAGGGGGTCATATCGGGTGATCTGGGTGGCCAGTTCCAAGATCCCCGCGGGCCAATCCACCGATCCTCGAACATCATTGACAATTGCCGGTGTACAGCTATAGTTGAATGTGCTGGAGCACCATCAAGCTGAAACCAACTGTTTGCTCTATCACGTGGAGGTAGGGCATTTAGAAAATCACTAACATACCTTCTCAGTATCTCCAGATATCTAGCCGCATTTAAATTTTCATCGTACACTTGATAGGCCACTCTGTTGTCCATAATTAAACAAAAAAATCTCGAGGTCGAAAATTTTTGTCATCACAATACTTCCTTATACTACGTATAAGAAAGTAAAACATTGAAACTAAAGCGGTCTTGGTGATTATGTTCCCTAATAACATGTGGATTATCTTGTGCCCAGTAGTGAGTATTTCGGCGATTTGTAATTCCTTGCCTGCTGAATTTCGATTCATCAGTCCACATAATCTGATGAAGAAATCTCGGATCTTCGGTCATTTTCAAAATCATAAATTCGCAAAAGTTGACACGTCATCCTCATCACCAAGACGTAATCCGTGAACAGTTATCTCACAAAAAGGATGCATTCCATGTTTTTTTAATATTCTGTGGATTGATGTTTTTGAAATACCCAAATCCAGCGCTGCTGTCGAAATTGAACTCCGCGGATAAGCTTGAAAAAACGCCAACACATTCACCACGTTATCTTCATTATCAGTTACGGGTTTTAGGTTATTTTGAGTTGCCCTTACGTTTCCAGTTGCTATAGAGCTAGTTTCGATTCTTGCGAATTTTCCGGGAGTCATTGTTGGTAAGTTCGGATATCGTTCATTAAATAGTCTGCATGTTCGTCGAACAATTCGTCCACATTCACCGTGCGAGTAAAACAAATTCAATAAATCATTATTGGAATATTCTTCAACATTCTCCATTATAAACTGTACTTAAGCAAGTTAACAAAATCCCTAGTAGATACATCACGAATCTGTACGATGATACTGCTTTGACATTAAATCAACGTTGTTTCACTAGGTAGAATTTTTGGAGTTTGATCACCTTTTGATAAAAATATGGATTAACAAGAAAACCACTGGAAATAGGTGCGTCCGACCGTCCAATAAAATACAGGGTGTCCCATTTGAAAAAACGAGCTTTTTCAACTTTTAAAATGATGTAATTGGTCATTAAATTTTGGATACCCTGTATGCGATAAATCTACCCCAGAAGCGCTTTCCACCAATCGAAATTGGTTAAAGGGCGCAATGCTCAAAACAGGGCTACATCTGTCAAAATTTTCAAAAAAATCAAGATATCTAAGAAAAAATCGAAAATAGGTATAGGGAAACCTGATGAAAACCCACTATGAAATTTTCTCAGGAATCCAAAAATGAAGTAATATACCGGATGTTCCATTTAAAATAAGGAAGTTAATGGCGACTTCCGGTATAACCGGAAGTAGTATGATCTTGAAAATATTTTAAAATGAAAGAGAATCTTGAATAACCCTGGTACCCAAAATTTCAGAATTCTAGGTTTTTTCTAACCACGAAAACTTCTAACGAACGGCTCTCGTGGAATACCTGTATATAAATCGAGTGGATTGTTCTAGTGCGGGACGATCATATCTACATTGTACAAACTATTATTGTAATATAAACATACCATTTGCATTTCCGTTAAGTGTTTCTTCCACCAAAGATATTTTTGATATTCTGGTCCCATACATGCTATCAAGTAATAAGAATACATCACAATATGGATGAAGGAATTGATCACCCCGAGAAGCGTTCCATGTCCACCTGTTAAAAGAATATATTGTAGTTTTTTATTCACAAGATTTAGACAAAAAAGTACCTGGTAAGAATTTGACACCAATCCAACTACATATCGGCATCATGAAATGATGATAGACATGAAGAAATGTTATCTGGTTGTTTTTCTTCCTAAGGACGAAGAATACCTGCGTAGATTAAGAGGGTGATTACAAAAACAAATCGTGTATTTTAATCAATACGTACTGTATCCAGAAGTTCCGAATATTTAGCCATATAGTACCACCATACCGCATTTGCCATCTATAAAAATTAAAAAAGAAATAAGTTAGCCTTCTTTTAATCTTATTACTTCGAAAATGTAAGGTTTTTTCTGTACGTATGTCCTTGTTTACAGGAATGACAAACATTTCAGGGGATAGACGATGGGTGAAAAGGGGTCAGGCTTTCTTCACCAGCATGAGAAATGTTTATACTTATAGTAATTTAATCACTTATGCAGTTATATTTTTTTTAAAACTCACCCTCACTGCTTTGGGGTCAGCACTATAATCCACTGGCTGGCAACTGAAGTTATAATCAGCAAGCCATCCTGACCACATACCCTTAAATTACAAAATATGTAATTTGATTAAAGTTGGTATTACTACTTAACACGTTCATACTAACCTCGTGAAAAATATAAATACTAAAAAGTACTTGTATTAAATTGTAAATTATTAAAGTATATTTTAAACTAAATGGTTTCTTGTCCTTCATAAACTTAGGACCAACATTTGTAGAAAAATATACATAGGAAGCTAGTATAGTCAAAAGAGGTACGGGAGATTTCACCAAAAACCAATCATTTGTTCTGGGATCTGAAACAAAAAGTTTAGTGTAAGTATTTTACTCATTTAAAATAGCAAAATATGTTTTAGAGTAATTGTAAGATTAAGTAGACTTATTATTTTTTTCATTTGCAATTTATTTCCGTTTTTTTCTATGGTTATGCACACACATTTTAAGCTTAAGCTTGTCACGATTACATTATGTAGAACAAATTTTGTGAGTAATTGCTTTACCCATTGCGACTTTTCATGTTATTAAATCGGTCGCTTGGAAACGTCTTCCACCATTTATTCTACCGCCAGAGTCGTGCTTATACAGGGTGAGTCATTAGTAGTCGCTTCTTCGATTGCTCTTTTCGGTTTTTAATAAAAGAAAAGAAAATTAGTGTAATATTTATGGTTGCCTGGGGCGCATATTTTAAAAATACTTTAAGCTCTGACGCACTTCCGGTTTCACCGGAAATGCATGCAACTTAATTTTTTTAAATGACTCACCCTATATATTTTTGGTTTTTCTAGTACTGTTTTAAATTCTCTATTTAACTGTTTTGCCTTTTTCAAAATTGAACCAAGAGTTTTTGAGTTATTAATTTTTTTTGGAAATTTTTGACGAAAACACGTGTTCAGAAAAAAAAACGTTTTTACATTATTTTTAAAAGTAAAAACATTAACTTTGGTGGTGCTTGTAGCTAAGAAAATTCTGCATCATTTGGTATAAGTTGCGCTCGACAATACCTCAAAAAACTTTGTTTTTTCAAAGCCTACTTCCTGAAATTTTCACTTACCAATAACTTATTTTTTTTAAATGGAACACCCGGTATTTTATTGAGGCATTTTGTGTCTTTTTTTATTCTCTTTCATTTTTGTTGACAATGTCCTATACCTATTTTTTGTATTTTCTGAGATAATTACTATAGGAACAATTAGCGGTCAATTAAAGAACTAAGAGCGCTGTTGTTCTATGCACCAAAATATTCGTTCAACCAATGGAAGGCAGGAATGGGGCCCGACTCCCTTAGTCAACTGTCAAACAAAGTAAAGGTTTATTACAATTATCCTAAAGTAATAATTTTACAGAATGAAGAGCATCGCATTTCAATTTTTTAATTCCGGCAATGTCCAGTTGCAGTATTTCATTTTTTACGCTGTTGGTTAACAACGAAATAAAATAAAGGTTATGTTTACTGACATAGTTGAAGATGCCGCCCCACTAAAAGGTGCATGAAACAATGTTGCAAGTTTGTGATAATTGCGGGAAGTAGGCTTTGAAAAAACAAAGATTTTTGAGGTATTGTCGAGTGCAACTTATACCAAATGATGCAAAATTTTCTTGGGTACAAGCACCACCAAAGTTAATGTATTTTCTTTTAAAAACAATGAGAAAACGATTTTTTTGAACACGTGTGTTGGTCAAATACTTTAAAAAAAAATTAATAACTCAAAAACTATTGGCTCAATTTTGAAAAAGTAAAAACAGCTAAATAGACAATTTAAAGCAGTACTAGGAAATTTAAAAATATATAGGTGAGTCCGTTCATTTCCGGTGAAACCGGAAGTGCGTCAGAGCTTAAAGTATTTTTACAATATGCGCCACAAGCAACCATGAATCCTTCACTAATTGTTTTTTCTTTTATTTAAAACACAAAAGAGCAATCGAAGAAGCGGTTACTATTGACTCACCCTGTATATTTAATTCACAAAATAAACATCATTCTATAAATATGATGATGCATATCATACAGTTATAACTGTATCAACATGATCAAATAGAATCAATAACCAGTAATTTTATATTGATATTCTGTTAAGGCTGATTAGTGTAGAAAAAAAATTTTCAAAATGATTGCTATAAATATCTAAACTGAATTATGGGCACTGATGTCCTCGTATTAAATAGTGTACATACTGATAGACGTAGATTTATCTTTAAACGTATTTCATAGAAATGCATATCGTTTAAATGGATAGATAGTGCAAGAGTATAACTATAATAAAGTTACAAAACCTACAGTATCATATGCATAAAAGTGAGAAATCTATACATGGGCGAGATGGGGGAAGTGGATCCGATTTCACTCAGACTAGACCGACTCGTGTTTTGTCGGCTTTTGGGCACCGTATTCCCTATCAGTTTCGCCGAGAGCCGACAAAACACGAGTCGGTCTAGTCTGAGTGAAATCATGTCCACTTCCCCTTCTTCTTCTTCTTCTTCTTATTGTGATGGACAAGTCAGGCCTTGGGCCTTTTACTTTTAATCTGAATTATATTGTCTGGATGTGGCTCGGAGGAGATGAGCTCTTTCAGAGGATTATGTTGATTGTTGGGTGCCTAAGTTAGTGTGAGGCTAGGTCTTTTGTTTGGCAGATATGTGTCAGGGTCGTACGTCATTTCTGGAGTGAGCCTTATGTTTACGTTATTGTCAATGGAGTTGAAAAATTTTCCGGAGAGGTCTTCGATGAATTCTGATATAAGGGGTGTGTCTGTTTCTGCATGCGTCTGGGTGTTTCTTACAAACCACGGGGCTTTCAGTGCCATCCTCAGGGAGATATTTTGGAAACTTTGTATGGCTTTGATGTGGGTCGGGGCGGCGTGCTTCCATATTTGTGATCCGTATGTCAGCGCTGGTCTCAAAATTTGTTTATATATTCTAAGTTTCAGCTTCGGGTGGAGGGTGCTTGCGGAGCCCAGGAGTGGCCATAGGCTGGCCCTGCCCATTCTCGTTTTCTTTAGTGTGGTTCTTAAGTGATATGAGTAGTTGAGCCTTCTATCCAGGTTGATCCCTAAATATTTCACTTTTGGCAGCCAAGGAATTTCTGAATGATTTATGTACACATTCCCTCGAAGTTGTTTTATCTTTCTTCTAAACATGATGGCTTGGGTTTTCTCTTCATTTATTTTTATACGCCAGCTATGGCACCAGGCTATAAGTTTGTCGATGGCTTTTTGGAGTGTGGAGATTGCTTTGGTAGGATTGATAGAGGATGTGAGGATGGCTGTGTCATCTGCGTATGTTGCTAATAGGGTGTTTGGGGTTCTGGGGATGTCAGATGTAAATATTGCATAAAGGTGGGGGGAGAGTGCGGAGCCTTGCGGGACGCCGGCGGTGATGAGTCTGGGAGTGGATGAAGGGTTTTGGATCTTGACTGAACATGTTCTGTGGGATAAAAAGGATTGGATAATTTTGACTAGATGAGTTGGGTAATTTCTTGCGTAAAGTTTGTAGATAAGAGCCTGGTGCCATACCCTGTCGAAGGCCTTTGAGATATCGAGAAATACTGCTGCCGTGGAGTGATTTTTGAAAAATCCATCATGAATATGTTCTGTTACTCTCATTAACTGGGTGATAGTGGAATGGTGTTTCCTAAACCCGTGTTGTTCGTCGGGTATTATTTGGTGGGCTTCTGAGTGAAGGATCAATCTGGATAGGATCGCTTTCTCGGCGATTTTACTTGTTGCTGACAGTAGACTGATGGGCCTGTAGTTGTTCGGAAGGCTGTGGTCTTTCCCTGGTTTAGGTATCATTACTACTGTAGCATGTTTCCAGCACTTTGGAAAGATTTGGATTTTGATGATTGTGTTGATTATATTGAGGAGGAACATGATTGCTTTGAAGGGCATATTCTTGATCATTTTGTTTGAAATCTTATCGGCTCCTGGGGCTTTTCTGGGCTTTAGTTCTTTGATTATCGAGTTTATTTGTTTTGGAGTGATGAAATCTGTGGTTGGATTAGTTGGTTCTTTGTTCTTTCTGTTTATTGATCTGTGAACATGGGCGATGTGCGCCATGTCTGTATTGGTCCAATTTGGAGTGCATTGTTTTTCAACGTGATCGGCTAGTGTTTCAGCCTTTTCACTGTCGGTGATGCTGATGCCATCTGTATTTTTAAGTGGTGGGATGTTTGTTTTGGTTCCTCTTAGGCCTCTTGCGAGTTTCCATATTCCTACAGGGTCTTCTCCTATTTCTTCCAGCTTTTTAGTCCATTTGGAGTGGTTGTATTCACTGATTGACATTTTGACTTCCCTTTGGAGTTGGTTTAGGAGCGTTTTTACTTGGGGGTCTAAGGTTTCTTGATATCTTCTTCTCACTGCGTTCTTCTGTTTTATTAGGTTTTTGATGTGTATTGGTAGTTGCTGAGTCCGGTGGTTAATTGTTTTCGTTATTGTGGCGGTAGTGGTGGCTTCGTGTATTTTGGAATGTAACGTGTGGATGGCTGTTTCCATTTCCTCTTCTGTTTTTAAAGGTGTAATTTTCGGAATGATGTTGACGAGAGTTTTCTTGTAAGTGTTCCAGTCAGTGTGATTTGTAGTTTTAGTGAATATGTTTGGTTCGGTGCCCCATTTTAGTATTATGGGGTTGTGGTCGGATGAGAGGACGGATTCAGTTTGTATATCTATGTATTCTGAGATGTTGGCGGAAATGGCTATATCGAGGATGTCTGGTCTTGTATTAGGGAAAAATCTGGTAGGGTCCACTTCCCCTATCTTGCCCATGTATAGAGAAATAACATCTTGAAAAACGAGATGATAATAAATGTTCTTAAAGAGCAGCTAATTGTAAAATCAAGTTCACGCTTTTTTTTTAGTGTGTAATTCAATGGAACTTGTTTTTTCTTTACTACGGTACAGTCCGCTCCTGCGTGATTATGGAAATTTATAATTTGTGAGTAACATATTGTTAATATATTAAACGTTTTAAGTAGTAGCTTTATTTATATCATTATTATTAAGAGATCGATTTTCTAATAAAGCTAAAGGAATGACAAGAGGAAACAAAACTGAAAAATTTAATTGCATGAAGACATACACTTAGTTATTTTCTAGTGAAATTGAATGAATATACGCAATTCAAATATCGTAACAATAATTAATAATAATAATAATAACTAGAAATCGGACTAAACCGAATAATGTAATTCGAAATCGAACACAGTAAGAGCAGTAATACAATAATACATAATAAGCTGTACATTACGTATGTAATGTACAGTTACGGGCAGAAAAAGTGTGGCAGTTCTTTTGCTGAATGTGCTGGGATTTTGAAAAACAAACATGGATAACTGATGTCAGAAAAATTGGTTAAATTATTGTCATAAAACACAAAGCAAGACGGAAATAGACTTATTCAAATCTTATTAACAGTATTTTATCAATATTAAGTGTATTATTAATATTTAATAATTCCACCATTTTGATTAATCAACTGCTACCCTTCAGGCCATAGAATTAAATAAACTTATTCGTCGGAAATATCATCCCACGCATTAATAATTGTTTCCAGTACATTTTGCATATTTTGTGGTCGAACATTTCGTCTTTGAATATTACGAGTCAATAGTCCCCACACGTTGTCCATTGGGTTGTCCATCTGGGCTACAACTTGGCCAGTCAAGCACATGAATATTATTTGCGTCATATCAATGGATTGAGCTCGATGGATTGAGTAGTTTTCTTGCTGAAAGGTAAATTATTCGGGAAATAATTGTGACACTGAAAGCACCATAATATTTTCTAAAATTCTAATATATCCAATACTATTTAAACGTTCTTCAATGTGTCACAAAACACCTGACCCATGAGCTGATATCCAGGCCTACACCGAAAACCGGGCACTTTTATTATTTTCGGGCACATACGGTTCATGGAATCTAGTGTTTCTGAGTGTATAGACACGAATTTTACCATTATAACCGGATTGAAAAGTTTTCTCATCACGGTGTTCCAAAAATTTTCATTTTGGCCCATATGGTGTAAAGCCAAACCAGGTACGGTTTTCTTTATGTCCAACATTTAAGTTAGATTCTTGTGTTGCTGCCTGACAACGCAGATCAAACTCTTTAACACGTCGGCTACCAGTTCGAGTAGACCCAGGAAATTTACATCTTCATCGATCAAAATCACAGTTAAAAATAGATCCCTTCTTAACACATTCGCCAAAGCCAAATTTTGTTTGGGAGTTGAAATTCTTCTATCCTGGATTTCTATTCATATTTCCTTCACTTCTCCGTTTCCTAACAATTTTAAACACTATTTTTATTAATGTTAAATTGTAACGCAGTCTGCATAATAGATTGTCCATTTTCTGCATTAGAAATTATTCTTGCTTTATTAACAATATTAACGTATGGCATTTTACGACAAAATGTATCGTTGACAAATTGATGATATTTATGAAGTTATGAGTACTATGTTCTATTGAGTAAAATTCTAAAAGCCATCAATAACAACTAAAATAAAGCAAAACTATATGTATGAGTTATCCCACTTTTCCTGTACCTAACTGTACATATTATACGAATTTTTGCAACTCGGTTTCGTCAACATGACGCCTTACTTTCAATAAAGTTGGTTACGCCTTACGATACGATAAAAGTAGTTGCATCTATCACGGCGAATGTAGGGGACGTGGAAAGGGGGACTTTTGCGCCGAAAGTTTTTTAGTTACATCGTAAGCGCTGTGTGTAGCGGGCCAGTTTTTCGTTTACTTTTATTAGTTACATGCGTTCTATTGGGTAAATATGTCCCCCCCACATTCGCCGCGAGATACTGCTGAAGGGTGGATAAGAGATTTGACTACGCTAGAATTAGACAGTATATAACTCCGATGCAAAGTTTTGCAATGAATTACCGTCGTGGCAAGTGAAAACCTGTGCAGTTAAACATGTGTTATCGGATACACATAAAGCACGTATTGCTGGCTTTGCAACTATTTAAGAACGTCAGAAAGCATTTAATTCGGATCTACTTACAGTGCTAATAGCGCGTAATATTGCATTGAATACGGTGAAGCATCCTATATTTACTCATTTTTAACAAAATTGTGTTAACGGTAAATATAGTGACCTGCGTGTGCCCAAGAAATCCATCTAGTGAAGATATTATTTGTCCTTGATATATGATGAAATTAAGTATTCAATTGTCAATGGTATAAACCAGGGGTCTCCAAACTTTCCAGCCTTAGGGCCATACTGATTACTCCAGTAAGTTCCGAGGGCCAAAACTATATTATCATTGTTGCCAGTGGTAAAAAGTGAAATAGTCCACTGATGAAAAAAAGTCCGAAAAAGTACGCAACGTTTAAAAAAGGCTGCAAAACGGCAACACTGCATATTATTAATTTTCCTGTCATTATCTGTAATTTCTAGATTAGTCGTAGAGTACGAGCCATGAGGAGTAACGTGACACGACATCTGGTGGACACAAGCGGAAATAGGTAGTACCTTCTATCGCTAACAGATGGCGCTAATAGCACGTACAGAATAATCTCGTTGGTTCGAGAAAGTTCTGGTGTCTTCCACTCACTTCTAGATGGCAGTAATTGGAATATATAAGAAGGCTAGTGGCGCAACCACAAGTCAGTTCCTATGACACTGTCGTGAAATAAAATAGTGCGTGCCTCCTTAAAACGTGTTTGTACGTGTTTAAGTTTAAGACATCTTTATAACAGTATTTTGATATGAATTGTTGCTTTTGTGTGTGATTTAGTACTATGGAAAAGAAGCGAAAAATTGATAGTGAATGCAGAAAATTCAAAGATCAGTGGAACATTCAGTATTTCGTAATTGAGTCCAGTAAGAAGGCGCTATGTTTGATTTGCAATGAAAGCATAGCCGTTCTCAAAGAATATAACATTAAACGTCATTATGAAACAAAACATTTTCAAAATTACTCAAAATATACAGGAAGTTTGCGGACAGAAAAATTCGAAGCTATGAAGCGCGGATTGAAATCGCAGCAATCTTCATTTACAAAACTCAAAACTGAACAAGAGGCTGCAACGCGTGCCAGCTTTCGTGTGGCTCTTGAAATTGGAAAACGTGGAAAATCATTCACCGATGGAGAAATGATCAAAGAATGCATAATTGCAGTAGCCGAAGAAATGTGCCCTGAAAAGGTAAATTTATTAAAAAGTGTCAGTATGTCAGCAAACACTGTGGCTCGAAGGGTAGAAAACATCGCTGAAAATATATCCTCTCAACTGTTCGACAAAAATGGACATGTTGAGTGGTTTTCTTTGGCCTTGGATGAGTCAACGGATGTGTCAGATACTGCTCAGGTGTTGATTTACATTCGAGGAGTAGATAAAAGCTATGAAGTGCATGAAGAACTTCGTGATATGAATAGTATTCATGGCACAACTACTGGTACAGATATTTTTAAAGGAGTTGAAATGGCCATTAATCAAAAGAACCTTCGATGGAAAAACTTGAAATGTATTACAACTGATGGAGGCAAAAACATGAGTGGGAAAGATAAAGGAGTGGTCGCTCTTGTGTCAAAGGCTGTAGAAAATGACGGTGGTTTAAAACCATTAGTCTTACATTGTATCATTCATCAACAGTCTTTGTGCGGAAAATGTTTGGATATGTCTGAAGTTCTGAAACCAGTCATATCAACTGTTAATTTTATCAGATCTTTTGGGCTGAATCACCGACAATTCCGACCATTTATTGAAGAGATTGGAGAAAATGACTTACCTTATCATACTGCCGTACGTTGGCTTAGTTGTGGGAAAGTCCTTCAGCGCTTTTTTGAACTTCGAGCAGTGATCGAAATTTTTTTGAATGAAAAGCATCGCCCTCTTACTGAATTACAAAACAACGCATGGCTGTGGAAGTTAGCATTCTATGTTGAGTTGACAAAACATGTGAACGAACTGAATTTGAGATTGCAAGGAGAAAACCAGCATCTTCCTGATTTATACACTAATATCAAATCATTCCGGAAGAAATTGATACTGTTTCAATCACAACTACGAAGTAAATGTTTTTCACATTTTAAAACATGTGAAATATTCAGCCACACTACTGAGACTGAGTTTCCTATCGATTTTGCAATCGAAACTTTGATTGCTTTGAAAATAAATTTTGATACTCGTTTCTCGGACTTTGATGCCATTGCGAATCAAATTAAGATTTTTCAGAATCCTTTTGATACTGACATTGAAACCCTAGCCCCGGAACTTCAAATGGAAATAATTGATCTACAGTGCAGTGATATAATTAAGAACAAATATCAAAACTCATCTTTGTTGGAATTTTATAAGAGTCTTCCACTGACACAATTTGATAATTTGCATAAATTTGCTCGTGGGCTGTTTTCTGTTTTTGGTGCTACTTATTTGTGTGAGAAGACCTTCTCCAAAATGAAGTACACAAAAAATGTTTACAGATCTAAATTAACTGATGAGCATTTTAAATCTCTTTTAATAATTGGTACAAGTAAAATTAGTCCACAACTACAAACTATTGTCAGTGGAAAATCTTAATTACACAAATCTCATTAGTATTTCATATGTCATTATGCTTGTTATAAGTTATGTTTTTATTTAAAATGTATAAAATGTTAGTTGGATTCATTTCAATAATTTGTTAGTTATTATATACTGAAGTAAAATTTTCTGCATATTATACATGTCTTTACTCATTACAATTCTGTGTTTCTTTATCCAACTTATCACAAAAACAATAACAATAAGCCTTCAACAATGTTATGAGTAGTTAGCCCATGACCATATCAATGTAGATGTCATATTAATAATTATTCAACATGAAATTAGAATACTTCAGTAAACTAAATTTAATTTGCTATAAAAAATATGTTCTCTAAAAGGAGTTTTCAAGTATGCTAGCTCTCCGCGGGCCGGACAAAATCTGTCCGCGGGCCGGATGTGGCCCTCGGGCCGTAGTTTGGAGACCCCTGGTATAAACGATTAAAATATTTGGGTGTCAGTAGATGAATCTACAGATGTTAAAGGATGCAAGATTGCAAATGTGTTAGTTGAGGTGATGGACATAGACACGGCAATGTCTACATATCTACTCGCATCCAAGAGACTTTGTGTTTGAAATTGCTATGGGGTAAAAAACACGATAAAAATAAAAAAAGTCTTATAATTTGAAACAGATTGAGCAGAATATAAGAAGGCGACTGGTCTGCTTTTCTCATCGATTGTCAGAGGAAGTCTTTCTGCCAAGAAAGTTTTTGTGAAGGTATGCGCGTATGCATCTATTTCGTAAAAACTGCCATTTTGACAACGTTAAAACTATACCACAACAACTGGATCCGATTGATGCTATTTCTATTTTACATGCTCAACAAGAATTTATGAACCCAATTATTCAGGTAAATTAAGCGAATATTCATGGACATTATTCCAGATTACCTCTAGCCATATTATTAATATCAATAAAATCTTAATACAATGTTTGATGCCTCTACTTTAATGAACGCTCATTGAACTCACACCGTTTATTTAGCATGTGTCTGCTTATTTCCTCCCTAAAGCGCAGGAACCTACTAGATTACTTATACCACGACTAAACAAGTCTCAAACTGCATTTTCTATGTAACCAGAGCTGAGCTAATACTATCGCTTTTCGACAACTATGTTGTCATTATCAGTAGCACTGATTGATAAAAACCGCGTTAACTGTACGCCGGGAGCGTGTATAGAACAATATTGATTTGAATTTACAGAGATGGCTTATTTATACCTAGACCTAAGCTATTACTCACATCATTAACTCTTCCTGATTGTACTGTTAATTTCGTCAAACTTAATACTAAAATCAGACCCTCTAATTCTAATATTTTAAGTAACTAACGGTACCTGTGCGCGGTATCGTTGTTTACACCACAAACATATATAAACAAGCTTGTGGTAGAGCCCCATTATTTGAATTAAGTAATCTATTTCTATTTTTGTATATGTATGTATTTCTACATACATCTTGTAACTATCTAGTTCTCTATAATAATACACTTGTTTTATAAGTTTGAGGTCGCTTGCTCGAACATCACGGCCTGTGTTCAAAATACTTGGAGTCACACTAGACTTCTCCGACCTATTAAACCGAAGACGAGCGATGTTCTCTTTATAGCGAGTTGCAGTCGAACGTCTTGACTGTTGTTTGGTCTTTAGTATAAATTTAAATTTGCCGCCAACTCCTTGAAGAAAAGTTTATTTTGGTAGCACTGGAAAGGGAGAAAAAGAGACATTATTATTACCGCCAAGATACACAAAACAACGCAATAAAGTTTTGTATCGTTAAAATTGCATTTTTATTTTAAATGGAATATTCTACCCCAGTAGAATCGCAAAGAGAAAATCTCGAGAATAACGTTCTACATATTGGTCCTTCGGCATCGGATTAAGAGAAAAAAGTGTTGACGGTAGAGGTTAACCACGTGCATCGCAAACGAACGTAACAGGGATATACTCAGTTTCTAAAGGAATACAAGTATATGGCATTTATTACTCATCGTACAACGAAACAGCGAAAACATCACTCCATTGGTATAGGAAAATCAAGAAGAATCGCACATCGAAAAGCAAAATAACGTAGAAGCAGTAGTTAACCTAAAAAACCAGTTAATCGATATTGGAAGCAAGGTAGCGGTAACAGCGGTTTTGGAGTGCAACACAGAAACGCAGACAACGCACGTGAATTCACAGTAAGTCCTATCCTTTTTTACCTATTTGAAAAACGAATTTTTAGTTGAGTAATCACGAAAAACAAAATCATTTTCATTGTCCTTGCATGTTTCAAGATATTAAAAAAAAAAAAAATCTTTAGATACAAATTCATTATTATCCCGTCAATTGTTTACTTTGTGGCTGACTTACAATGACCTCCAAACAATTGAAACAACAGCGAGAACAAGTTTTGGGAAAAATTACACGGTTCTCAAAATTTTTAAACGCGTATAACGAAGACAAATATTTAGAATTAAGCGAACGTTATGAAACTCTTAATCAAATATCCCTAGAATTTAACGAAATACAATCAAATTTAGAGGCGTTATTAAAAGACAGGGAACGTGAGCAGCAAGAAACGGAGCGTGAATCGTTTGAAAACATGTTTTATCAAATCAAAGCAAAAGCGAAGGGATTTCTTGTACAATACGAAACGAAAACGAATATTGAAAACGGGAATCATAATGTAAAAAAAGATACTTTAAAGTTACCGTCTATGAGTTTACCGGAATTTAATGGTGAATATCATCAGTGGCTTCAATTTCACGATACCTTTGTAGCATTAATCGATAACAATACAAACTTAAGCAATATCGAAAAGTTTTATTATTTGAAGGGATGTCTCAAAGGCGAGGCTGGCGAGATATTGCAATCATTAGAAATATCTAACAATAACTATCAAATCGCATGGGAATTATTAAAGCAAAGATTCGAAAATAAGCGAGTTATAATTGAAAAACATGTTCAATCATTATTTGAATATCCATCTATGAATAAAGAATCCGCTAATTCATTACGAAAAGCGATAGATGATTTTAGTAAACATATTAGGGCTTTAAAAGCATTAGGCGAACCCACCGAACAATGGGATCGATTATTGATTCATTTACTTACTTCTAAATTGGACATAACAACCAAACGCGAATGGCAAGAGTTTACCATTTCTAAAGAAAAAAGTACATTACCAAAATTTTCGGATTTAATTACATTCTTAACAAATCGATATCAAGTGTTAGAAACGATCGTGGTGGCAAATAATCCAAATAAATCGTCAAACTTTAAACATGAAAAAAAGCGGTATTACGAGCACACTCATACGCATTTAGCAACGTCAAATATAACATGCGAATTTTGCAAAAACTCACATTATATATATCAGTGCGAAAAATTCAAAAAACTTCCCGTCAAAAAGCGATATGAGGAAGTAAAGCGAATCAAATTATGTATTAATTGTTTGCGCAATAATCATTTTTCTCAAAATTGTAAGGCATCGGGTTGCAAACATTGTCACAAGCGACATAATTCATTATTACACATGAATAACGCGGAGGAAATTGGTAATTTGGG
The DNA here is from genome assembly GCA_963170755.1 of Amphimallon solstitiale. NCBI lineage: Eukaryota > Metazoa > Arthropoda > Insecta > Coleoptera > Scarabaeidae > Amphimallon > Amphimallon solstitiale. The sequence continues at coordinate 106,439,796 of OY720680.1, forward strand.
AATTAGCCAGGCGTGTAGCAACAAAGGGGTTGACGAAGAGGCAAATCCTGTTTCGAATAGCGAGGGTTCAGCATCAGTAAACACACATGTTACCAGCATTAAACCTGAAGCGCGCGTATTGCTTTCAACGGCTTTAGTTTATGTGCAGGATAATATCGGAGCTTATCATAAGGCGAGAGCGCTTTTGGACTCAGGGAGTCAATCCAATTTCATTTCGGAGCGGTTATGTCAAAAATTAAAACTACCCATGAACGAAATATGCCTTCCGGTGACAGGTATTAACCAATCATCGATGGAAATCACAAATAGTACGCGAATCAAAATAAAATCTATATATAATAACTTCCAGACAGAACTTTTTTGTTTAATTATACCACGAATAACCAACGACTTACCGAATTTTACATTTAACACAAATTCAGTAAATATCCCGGATAATTTATCACTAGCAGATCCGTCATTTAGTATACCGAGCAAAATTGATATTCTATTAGGTGCAGGAATCTTTTGGGAATTGTTATGCGCTGGTCAAATCAAAACGGGACCTGGACAACCAATATTGCAAAAGTCAAAATTTGGGTGGATTCTTTCGGGACCGATAAATATAGTATGTCACAAATCGAATGAGATTGAAAATGGCGTCGTGTCAAATTTAAGTCTCCACGAACAAATAGAAAATTTTTGGAAATTAGAGGAAACCAGCGATACACCAAAAATGAGCAAAGAAGAATGGGAATGTGAAAAGGAATTTCTGGAAACGACCAAGCGAGAAGAATCTGGTAGGTTCGTCGTTAAACTGCCAGTGCGCGAAAATTTAAAAGAACCAGGAGAATCGGAAACAAATGCCAAACGGCGTTTTCTGAATCTAGAAAACAAATTAAGCAAAACCCCAACCATGAAAGAACAGTACAACAATTTCATGAGCGAGTACGAAAGCCTAGGGCACATGGAAAAAATAAGCGAAAAGGAGTTACAAAACGAATGCAAACTCACGTATTATATTCCACATCACGGAATATATAAAGAAAGTAGCCTAACAACGAAGTTAAGGGTTGTTTTTGATGCTTCGGCGAGAACAAGTTCCAACTTATCATTAAACGACGTGCTGAAAACTGGCCCAAAGTTACAGGATGATCTATTTGACATACTACTAAGATTTAGAAAACATAATTTAGTACTCACCGCAGATATCGAAAAAATGTATCGACAAATAAGAATAACACCAGAACAGCAAGATTTGCAAAGGATACTTTGGAGAAAAAATCCAGATGAAGACATTCAACATTTTCGTCTAACAACTGTTACTTATGGATCGGCAAGTGCATCGTACTTGGCAATACGGGCATTGCAGCAAGTAGCGCACGAAAAAAAACATTTACAGCCAGACGTTGCACAAGTCATTTTGAAAGATTTTTATGTGGACGATCTAATCACAGGCGCGGAAACCATCGAAAAGGCGATATATTTAAAGGACAAATTAACACAGTTACTGGAGAGTTACGGGTTCCATCTAAGGAAATGGATATCAAACGAAAAGAAAGTATTAGATTCAACAGTTGACAAAACAGAATTGTTAGAGTATTACATTAACGACAATGACCAAACAAAAACTCTGGGTATGAGATGGAATGCAGGAACGGATTTATTGTCATTTGAGATAAGTAGCAGTAATATATACACGAAACGATTAACCAAACGCGTCATTTTATCTATGATAGCTCAAATTTTTGACCCATTGGGACTAATTGGACCGATAACGATCAGAGCCAAGATAATAATGCAAAAACTCTGGCAGCTAAAGCTAGATTGGGATGAGTCAGTTCCATTAGACATATTCACGGCATGTTCAAGATTTTTCAATCGGCTTCTCGAACTAAACAATTTAAACATCGAAAGACAATGTGTAATAAGAGGTGCCAACAAAATTAGTTTACACGGTTTCTGTGATGCTTCGGTGCAAGCTTATGGGGCATGTATTTACGTAGTATCAATCGATGCCAATCATCAAACAAAGGCAAGTCTCTTATGCGCAAAATCTCGCGTCGCTCCTTTGAAATCTATCAGTCTTCCACGTTTGGAGCTTTGTGGCGCACTTTTGCTTGCACAATTAATTCACTGTGTTGTTAAGGCCTTGGATTTGAAAATCAGTGACATTTTTTATTGGACAGATTCGACTATTGTGTTATCGTGGTTGATGGCAGAGCCGTCTACATGGCAGACATTTGTTTCTAATAGAACATCGCAAATCCAGGAGTTGTCAAATGTTTCGCAGTGGAGACACGTTTTCTCAGCGGATAATCCAGCTGACATTATTTCTAGAGGTATTGAACCTCATTTACTGTTGAAATCTGACCTATGGTTTCACGGACCGTCTTGGTTGTGTTTACAGGAAAAGAAGTGGCCCGGGTGTCGTCCTATCGGAGTCATCGACAACGTTCCCGAGAAACGGAAAGCGAAATTAGTTAACTTAAACATTACCACCGATTTTGACATTTTTCATCGATACTCAACATTTTATAAACTAAAAAGAGTGGTTGCTTATTGTTTCAGATTTGTAAATAATTCAAAGGTGTCTTCTGAAAATCGTATAACGGGTTGCTTAACTAGCGAAGAAACAAATCACGCAACTGAAATATTAGTAAGAATTGTGCAACAGCGGGAGTTTTCGCAAGAGGTTAACAACTTAAAACAAGGGAAATCCATATCACGTAAGAGTAAACTTTCACAATTGAACGTCTTTTTGGATGATCACGATTTATTACGAGTAGGTGGTCGAATTAGTAAAGCCTCAGCTGTATATGATAAAAAACATCCAATCGTTTTACCTCAAAAACACAGTTTAACAAAACTTATTATAAAAGATGAACATCATCGTCATTTGCACGCGGGCGCACAAGCAATATTGGCCGCCGTTAGATTAAAATTCTGGCCATTAAATGGCAGGCACGCGGTTAGAAACGTCATAAGAAATTGCGTCACTTGTTTTAGAGCAAATCCATATTCTGCTGAACAAACAATGGGTGATTTGCCAAAAAATCGAGTTAGCATGACAAGACCATTTTTAGTAACGGGCGTTGATTACGCGGGTCCATTTGATTTGAAAGAGAAAAGATTCAAAAATCGTAGCCTCATTAAGGGATACATTTGTATGTTTGTTTGTTTTTCCACTAAAGCCGTCCATATGGAGGTGGTTGGTGATTTGACTGCTGAGTCTTTTCTTAACGCGCTCAAGCGATTCACGGCCCGACGCGGTATCTGTAAAATTTTATACTCAGACAACGCCACTAATTTTGTAGGTGCTAATAATAAGCTAGTGCAAAGTTGTAATCACTTAATGAAGACGGACGTCAACTTTCAATCATTTTTGAGTAAAAATCAAATTACGTGGCAATTTATTCCGGCGCGGTCACCACACCATGGGGGTCTTTGGGAGGCAGCAATTAAGTCCGCCAAATTTCACATAAAGCGGGTTATTGGCAAGGCCTTATTACATTATGAGGATTTTTGTACTGTGATTACTCAAATTGAGGCAGTTTTGAATTCCCGACCTTTAATTCCCTTGACAAACGACCCTAATGACCTAGTAGCCCTATCCCCTTCTCACTTCCTCATAGGAGACTACTTAATGGCGATACCGGAAGTAGAAGTGCAAATGCCCACAAATCGATTACGTCATTATCAAAAGTTGCAGCAAATGGTTCAACATTTTTGGCGACGCTGGTCGCACGAATATCTGACTTCCTTGCAGCAACGTACCCGGTGGCAGAAGTCCTCGTCAACACAGTTGGGTGTAGGAACCATGGTGCTATTGAAAGAAAACAACCTACCTCCTCTGTTGTGGAAAATTGGAAGAATAGAAGACGTTTATCCAGGAAGTGACGGTGTAGTGCGTGTTGTGAGCATACGTACTGCTAATGGAACAGTAAAACGTGCGATACAAAATATTTGTATTTTGCCAATCAACTATCACTAACAATTTTTAATATGAATATTCATTAATTACTGATATTTGCAAAATGTTTGAGTTCTTTTATTATCTTGTTTTATCTGTTTTGAAAGTCGAGCCTTTCAAGGGCGGCGGTATGTTTGGTCTTTAGTATAAATTTAAATTTGCCGCCAACTCCTTGAAGAAAAGTTTATTTTGGTAGCACTGGAAAGGGAGAAAAAGAGACATTATTATTACCGCCAAGATACACAAAACAACGCAATAAAGTTTTGTATCGTTAAAATTGCATTTTTATTTTAAATGGAATATTCTACCCCAGTAGAATCGCAAAGAGAAAATCTCGAGAATAACGTTCTACAACTGTCTAATATGTTTTTGCTCACATTTATTACAATAAAATTAATTTCGTAAATTCCACATTTTTGTTCTACCTCAATTTTATCGTTAGAACTGCCCAGAAAACTTTTCAATAAATTACATGATTTGAACGCGACTTGCAAACCAACATTTTTGAAAATGTTATTATACTTTTTCGAAATATTATGAGAAGGTACGACAACAACGATGTATAGGCAAAGTGATTTTTAATAATCAGTGCTACTGATGTTGACAACATAGATGTCGAAATACGTATCTAGCTTCCTGTGCATTAATGTGGTAAAGGAGTTTTTGTAGTGTATTTTGTTTAGTTACAAGCCCCAGTCTCCAATTAAGTTTCTTAATTTACCCTTTGTATACTGGGTGGGTCAAGAAGGACCTGAAATTACCACAGATGATGCTGCCGCTTGAAATTCAACATTGTGATTGTCAAGAAGCATCTTTCTAAAGAACGCATCCTAATTTTTAGACTGATCTGTCAAATAGTTTTGTTGTGGCAGACATTTGAAACAGATGTGTATGTAGAAATGAAAAAAGAACGAATTTCGTGTGCTCATTAACACTATTTTTTGCGCGCAAAAGACTATCACGCAAATCCAAAAAAAAAAGGTTGAAAAGTGTTATAGGGACTTTTCACCATCGATTGGACCCATCCACCATTGGTTTACTCAATTTCGGCGCGGTCGTACCAACATAAGTGACGGCGACCGTTCTGCTCGCCCAATTGAGGTCACAACACCAGAAATTGTCGATAAACTCCACGGTATGATATTGAACGATCGACAAGTGAAGGTGTGCGAACTTATGGATCAGTGATTTCAATTTTGCGTAAATATTTGGGTATGAAAAAGCTATCCGCAAGATGGGTGCCGCATTTACTCACAATTGACAACAAACGCAATCGTTTGACGACTTCAAAGAAGTGTTTGGCGTTGTTCAATCGCAATCCTAACGAGTTTTTGTGCCGTTTCGAAGTCGTGGGCGAAACATGGATTCATTACAACACACCAGAGACCAAGAAACAGTCGAGACTGTGGACTTCTGGTGGTGAATAGGCTCCAAAGAAAGCCAAGTGGGTCTGTCAACCAACAAAGTCATAGCGACAGTTTTTGGGATGCGTTCGGTGTCATTCACATCGATTACTTTGAAAAGGGTAAAACGATCACCGGCGCATATTATGCCGAGCTGTTGGATCGATTAGATGCCGATTTGAAGTAAAAACATTGGTATTAGGCGAGGAAAAAAGTTCTCTTCCACCAGGACAATGCACAAGTCCGCAGTCGCAATAGCAAAATTGCCCCTGCGACTATTTCCAAATATGAAGAAATGACTCGGCGGTAAGAGATTTGTGTCGAATGAAGAGGTCATCGATGAAACAAACGCCCATTTTGAGGGTCTCGAAAAATCCTTTTATTTGGAGGGCATCAAAAAATTGGAGAAACTTTGGATGAAGTGTATCGACCTGAAAGGAGATTATGTTGAAAAGTAAAACGTTTTTTGCCAAATAGAATGTTTTTTATCTCAATTTTCAGAGACTTCTTGATCCACTATCGTATATGCTGTATAACTTTTAGAGGTATTTTGACTTAGGTTAAATACTTTGTTGGACAGTATAATATAAGTCGCATGAGCATATGTGTTTTATTGACTATCTCCAAACAATTATGTTGTAATGTTATAAACCGTTATATCAAGTACGGATATCCAAATAAAAACACCATGGAATTTCGAAATTCAACATGGAACATATTAAATCTACGTTAATAATTTCAATGATAAAGAAGTAATATATGGCGATGTAAATATGTAAATAGATAAAGCGAAAGGTCACAAATAAATATGTATTATTAAATATTTCCATAGCCTTGTTTCTTATTAAATATTTCCTAGTCTTGTAACCATGCAATCACTCTGTTTAGATATATACCCTATTTTATCCATTGTTGGTATAAAAGTAATTGACGGGATTTATTCAATAGAAGATGCATGAATGATATGCATGGTAACTGAAGGTGATTTATGCATTAGTACTTCGTGTTTTAACTTTCTCTTATAACGAGGAAAATGCGTGCACGGATCTTGTTAATGTATCAATTCGAATATAATGCTCAAGTTACCTATTATAAATTATATAAACCATAAATTTCATGATTATATGGTATATGAACAGCTTATACAATTTAAAAAAAAGCAAATTTACTTTCAATTACATTCCATATTGTCAGCAAAAGTAGCAGCAATCATTATGCTTCTTTTTTACAATTAATCAGGCAGGTGTTAGAATCAATAAAAGTAATTAGGTATTAATGAATTTTATTTGTAATGTAAGGTTTTGCGAATAATCCTGAAATGATCTGTAATTATGAAAATCATACAGATATGAATAGTATTAAAAAGACGTTACTAATTAATCTTGTTCTGTCCAATAGTGAATGAATCTTTGCAGATGAAGTGAAAGATTATTATGATTATTTATTATTATAAGCATGTCTTGTCCTACATTAACAAATATATGTTTTTAACCTTTTCTAAAATTGTGATTTTGCTGCTTGGGGAGCAAATAAAATGTTACTTATGATACACATGGGTTCAGATGAATCGAAAATAGTACGCAGGCGCCAAATTATATTTTAAATTTATTAATGGTAAATGGCATAATTTGTAGAGCATCCATTACAAAAATCACGCTAAAAAATACGTACGTTCAATTGTCAGTTTATATGTTAAACATAAAAGCCACTTACTACTATTATATTGTTTAATTGTTCGCAGTTTAGAACTTACAGCCGTTGCTTTTAGCATTTATTCTATACTCACTATAATATATTGTTGAATTGACATCGAGTACACGAAGTGTCTCCACCGAAGAAACGAGGACTTTTGGACTTAGGTCTTGCCGAAAAGCAAGTAATCCTCAACGGACATAAAGGAATGATATTTGATTATTCAAAACGTAGTACAAGGAAAATCGAAGTCACATTTTCGCATTTTTATGTTAACGTTGAAAGGATTTTAATATTTCTAACAGAAAAATTATCGAGTTACAGCAAAGCAGTATTGCTAGAAAAGATTTACCCCTTATATTAGTCTAATAAGGTATTTAATAAGTGAGTAGTAACAAAAAAAAAAAACACACATGGTATTGTTTCACAAATAAATATAATTAAATACTCGATGTACATTTCGCCTTGCGGCATCGTCAGGAGTTCTCGAGAAACTAAAGTAAAATTTAATATACTGTAACTACCTACTTCTAACAAAAATGTAAATAAAAATGTACAAAAATAGAAAATTATGAAAAGGTCATGGCTTATCTGATTCTGGAAAGACCGTTTTTACAAGGCTAGGGTTTATTAGCGGTGAATTTATGAGTTCTGTTTGTTCATTAAGAACATTGCCTGGTTGTAAAAGTAAACTTTCTTTTATAAAATAACCTTCTAGAACATTAATTTTTTTACTTTTATTTAAACTATACAGTACTTCTAAATTGTCTATTGAAAATTGATGTCCCGTGTCTAAAACATGGTTAGCTACACTTGAATTTTCATAATTTAATTTAACGGCTCGCATATGTTCTGAGAATCTTAATTTGAAATTTCGCCCTGTTTGACCTATATAAAATTTACTACAATCACTACAATTAATTCTGTAAATTCCTGATTTGTTTAGTTTAGGATTCGCTGTTTTATTATTCGTTAATTGACTTTTTAAAGTGTTATTATTATAGAAGGCTATTTTAAAATCCAGTTTCTTTAAAACATTACTAATTTTCATACTTATACTACCTAAATATGGAATTTTAACCCATTGTTTTAATGTCAAGTCCTGGGACGGGGGAAATGCTGATTTTAATGTAATTGATTTGTTCATTCTATTGACTAATTTATCTATTAGAGATGAGTTATAACCATTATTTTGTGCAATTATTTTAATAGTTTTTAATTCTTTATTAAAGTTAAATGTGTTCATCGGTACTTTCAATAGTCTATAAATCATTGAATTAAACGCAGCATGTTTGACGTTAGTGGGATGATTGGAGGTATTTGGTATCAACGTATCGCAAAAGGTGGGTTTTCTAAAAATACTGTAATCTAACTTGTTGTTACTAATCTCGATTTTTAAATCAAGGAAATTTAAAGATCGATCAGGTGGTTCTTTCTCTATAGTGAATTGAATATTATTATTAATTTTATTAAGTTGTACTAAAAAGTTATCTAGCTGTCTATCTGAACCTGACCACAAACAGAGAATATCATCCACATATCTAAACCATGCGGATACCGGTGACGTATTTGTCCTGTATTTATCAAACAAGTTAACTTCGAAATGGTCCATGAAAATGTCTGCTAGTAATGGTGACAAGGGGGAGCCCATCGGAAGGCCATTGTTCTGTTTATAAAAGTTGTCACCAAACTGGAAATAATTTTGTTCCAAACATAAATTCAGCATTTCCTCTATTTCAAAAGATTTATCCGGGCAATGTTTCTTAATTCTATTTGTGAAACAATACCAAGTGTTTTTTTTTTGTTACTACTTGCTTATATTTCAACATGTTTCACCAAGAGATTTCCATCACTTCATTTAATTATTTATTTAATAAGTGGTTTACTACAATTTAAAGGAAATTACAAGAAAACGTGTGTGTGTTATTAATATTTCAACAGTGGCCATTTTTGTCCTATAATTACACTTCTATGTGTTGTTGGACAAATAAAGATTTATTATTATTAAAATGCTGTAATTATTGTCAAATTCAGTTTGTTATTATTAAAGTTAAAAAAGTACCAACAAAAAGTGCAGAAGTGATTAGAGCTGACGCCAATATCCTTCCTTCTTGAAATGTGTACATAGATCAGTAAACTTTAGTTAATTAAGCAGCATGAACAGTTACAATAAATATGTTAGGATAAAATAATAAAGCAAAAAAAATCTTGAGACTACCTCGTTGAATTCAATACAATTAGGATAAACAGCAACAAAGGGTATGTTAGAAATAAAAAAATAAAGTGATCAATATATGAAATGTGTTAGCAAATTGTGATGATGTCAGTGAAAATAGTACTTCGAATATATACAAAAATGGAAAGAGAGCATAAGTTTAATTGACAATATACCAGAATTACTTATAATTACAACTACAAGTGATAGAGAGACATTTGGTTAATTATTTAATGCATATATCAGTAAATTGAGTTTTCAAGAATCCGAGGGCTGATCCGGCGAGCAAATAAAAACACCTATTTTCACAGCTATGCAGTCATATATTTATTTACAATGTAGGTATATGATTGTAATTTCTTTTGAATAAACTGCAGATGATAGATTTCACACAAAATCGCAAAACTGGAGGATTACCTACTTGCACTTCTGTAATGGCTTTGCTTCTCAACAAAATGACAGATGTATCTTTTAATAAAAAAATGAGGTGTGGCCACCACGCGACTTTCTTATACGTATGTGCGTTTCAAATTATAGAGTTCTAAAATTTTTGTATATAAAAGTCCTATTATAAGTTCTTCTATTCTTTTAATAAATCTCTATAGAATGCATACACATAAAAGTGTTACTTCCGGTACGAATTTTGAAATTTCATTTATACAAAAAATATTTCAAAACCAACTCTAAATACTTTTGTACTCTTGACAAATATTTATAGAATGCATAATTTACGACATATTGGCAAAAAATCGCTATTCGATAAGAGTAAAAGTGGTACTTCCGGTCCGAATTTTGAAATTTTTTTATTCAAAAGATATTGAAAATTAAGTTCTAAATACTTTTATTTTCGTAGCGTACCTGTCTAAAAGGTATGACTTGCAAAATATTTGCAAAAAACTGATTTTCGATAAGAGTAAAAGACCTACTTCCGGTAGGAATTTCTAAAAATTTTTTTAATAAAATTGTTTACAATTTCAATTTTAAGTACATATGAATTCTTTATAAATTTGTCTAAACTTAGTAGTTGACGAAATATTGGCAAAATTCGATTTTTTCACTGAAGTAAACTACTACTTCCGGTCTGCCGATTTTACTGAAAATCTAATCAGTTCTCAAAAGGGAGATTATGCTACTAAATGCAAAATTTGGAATAGGTAGCTATAGCGGTTTGATCGCTATCCTGGTCACAGACAGACAGACAGACACACAGACATTTTTTAAAAACCACTTTTTTGGCATCAGGGGACTTCAAAACGTGGACATCTGCAAAAATCTCGATGTCGAAAATTTTCATCATCACAATACTTTCTTATACTACGTATAACAAAGTAAAAAAATGAGGTGTGGCCACCACACGACTTTCTTATACGTATGAAAGTGTTACTTGCGGTCCGAATTTTGAAATTTCATTTATACAAAAAATATTTCAAATCCAACTCTAAATACTTTTGTACTCTTCATAAATATATATAGAATGCATAATTTACGACATATTTGCAAAAAATCGCAATTCGATAAGAGTAAAAGTGGCACTTCCGGTCTGAATTTTGAAAATTTTTTTATACAAAAGATATTTAGAAGTATGTTCTAAATACTTTTATACTCGTAATGTACCTGCCTGGAAAGCATGACTTGCGAGATATTCGCAAAAAACTGATTTTCGATAAGAGTAAAAGACCTACTTCCGGTAGGAATTTCGAAAAACTTTTTAAATAAAATTGTTCTCAATTTTAATTTTAAGTACATATGAATTCTTTATAAATTTGTATAAACCTAGTATTTGACGAAATATTGGCAAAATTCGATTTTTATACCGAAGTAAACTGCTACTTCCGGTCTACCGATTTTATTGAAAAACTAATCAGATCTCAAGAGGGAGATTATACACGTAAATACAAAATTTTGAATTGATATCTCCAGCGGTTTGACCGCTATCGTGGTCACAGACAGACACACAGACAGACAGACACACAGACAGACAGACAGACAGACAGACACACACACAGACATTTTTTTAAAAATCACTTTTTTGGTATCAGGGGACCTCAAAACGTGGACATCTGCAAAAATCTCGAGGTCGAAAATTTTCATCATCACAATACTTCCTTATACTACGTATAAGAAAGTAAAAATTCACTTTATTTTAGCGTCGTTGTAAAGATAAGTCTCTATTTTTAATTAGCATCATAGTGAAATCAATGACAATTTCTCTAGTTATCTTTCAAAAAAAAAAAGAAATAAATAACTTAAAATATAATACAAGTTTCATAAGATTTATATGTTTTTTGCGTACAAGATCAAGTTCGGAAAACATGCCGCTTATGGCGAGTTTCTTAAGATATCAGAGTACAAAGTGTCTTACGAAATATGTATTTTATTTTAGAATTTTTACTTCACATTTGGTTAGTGTCAAACGTTTATATTTAACATTTAAAGCGGTATGGTTCGCTATTATATACGATAACACTAAAAAAATAAATAAATTACTCTGTTATAAAGTAATAAATACATTTTATATACCAAACGAGTTACATAAAGAGAATAAAAATTTAATTATTAATTTCATTCATTTTGCTAAATACATTTAACCTAAATTTCTATTTCACAATTTTTATATAATTTAAACCAATTATTTGTGTGATCGCTATTATATTATTTATGAATATTATTTATAAAGTACTCACTAAGATAGTTTTACTATTTTTAATAATTAGTACAGTAATAAATAATCATGGGAGTAGAGTAAAATGTCAGTGCGTTTATAATTAACAATTAACAACAAAATGTTGATTACACATTAAAACTTGCATTTTTCTAGCCGTAATAAGAATAGCGATTGGTGCGTAGCTCTAAGCTCTAGTCCCTGTACCATTTTAGTATATCGAACAAGTAAAAAGTTAATGTACCTGTACTAATACCTCATGAGTAGAATACGGATTTTAGGTAAAATGCCTTTTCTTTTAGATTTAAGACCCATGAACGAGAGTTATCCCTAAATACATTTTGAACAAAATAAGACATTTTGAAGAAAGTCCTAAAATCCTAAAGTGCGCTTATATATATGTCTTAAAACTGAGGTAGCGTTCTAATTTATCCTATTTTCAAGATTTTATCTCCAGTCGAGAACAAATATTAATATCAAGATACAAGAACTTGTTTCAATTTTTATGTTCTATGTCATTTCGTCACGATCTGAGTTGTATTGGTAACCGACTGATTCAATTATTATCAAAGGTAATATAACGAGAGCTTGACAAATAGTCGACTATTTCATTGTCATCAATTTTTCGAGTGTGCGCTACTGTCAATTTGACGAGACCAAAATTGGCATTAATAATTTGACTAGAGCACGAGAGCTTTAGCTCGAGGGCTTTAGTCTTTAATTATTAATGCCAATTTTGGTTAAGTCAAATTGGGAGGCACACGAGAAAAATTGAAACAATGTAATAGTCGACTACTTATCAAGCTCGAGCTATATTTGTTAAGATTATTTCCTAAACCAAGTTTCATAATAAAAAATGAGTTGTCAAATCGATGTGATTATCAATAATTTCATCCGAAACATCGCTAAATCTCTTTTTGTCGGACATTTTCATCTATTTGACACGTATGCCACTTAATGAAAAAATACATACTTGATTTGTTACCTACATTTAAAATAGTCGATTTGTAATAGTCGCTGATATCAAGAACCGGTACCTTTCATTGGTTAATTTCAACTTCAGTTTTGATTGTGATTGGACAAAATTTAAATTTGACAGGTGAAGGAAATAATCGGTGATATATTCCCAGGTGCCGAGCATATCAACTATAATAAACGAATCAGTCTTGTCTATGTAATTGCCCCACCTAAATGAACTCACCATCCGCGATTTGGAGTATACATACGATAAGGCTGAACCCTAAAAAAATGTCGAAAGAAAAAAGTTGTTTGGAAAATAAAATTAGGGTTTGACTCAATAGAATTGGCACCAGCTTTGAAATTGGATGCTATTAAATATGTGATTCCAAAAAGGAAATGTAGTTTTGTAAATCTTGCGTGAAAAGTGTAAGTATGTGCATATTAAATTAATACTAGGGGTGCTTTTGATACATATATTTCTTTTATGTTTATTGTTTATTTAGTGCCTATGTCAAAAAATGTAAAAAAATCACACCAGGAACAGCATGAAAAATCGAGCGTTCACCAATGTTCTGTTCAGCTGCCTGAAAGACAAACCTTAATTATTAATACTCTTAATTCAAATAATTAAAGAAATCAGTTTCATACTGATCTATGTAATGCTCTTTAAGCTTCCAATATTTCATGGAACAAGTTGAACTGTCCAGCATTTAAAGAATTTTTAGCAAAATCTTGTGGTAGGCACATACCCGACGAAAGCACATTACGTAAAAATTATTTGCTCTCCTAATTATACCTTAATAGGTATTTTATTTAGTATTTTACTTATGTTTCAAAAGTTGTGCTATTTTTAATTTTTTTGGTCCTAATATAGGCTCTTAATGTTCTATTTAGAGTTTTTTCGATGATATTATAGGATCCTATTTTTCGACCTCTAAGTTCCTAGAAATCCGGACTCTACTCATCAATCTACAAGGTTATAGGTAAAGGGCGGAATATATGCACGTCAATTCAGTTAAAATATGCGCATATATATGCATCGTTTTTCTCTGAAATATGCAACAATATGCATTTATTTGTCAAAATATGCAATTATATGCCTTGAATATAACATGGAAAAATGGAAATAAAGAAACGCCGACTCTTACAAAAATTATTTATTTTAAGTGAAATTAAAAGAAAAACATAATAGGTACAATTTTCAACCTGAAATAGTATAAAATGCATTTATAACGATATATTTTTCAAAATTTTCCAATAAAAATGTTTGCCTTCTGTCTGTAAAAATATGTTTGTACAAAGAAAAAGTTCTTTCAACATCTACCGATGTGATCTGGCAATATTTTAATTTGGGTAGTAAGTTATAAGGCCAAGGTATTACTTCGTTGGATGGTTTACTATCAAAAATATTTTTGACTTCCATTAAATACTTAAAGCCTTCATTCTTTCCCACAATAACTTCGAGTTTCCTTCTTACTTGATTTCCTACATCACCGGGAACTTTTTTGCATTTGTCGGAAAAAGTTTCAACAATATTAATTGATTCTCTTAAACTTATATTCCTACTTTCTAACGAAGTTATTATATCTGGTACAAAACTAAAATTAACCTTAATAAAAACAAGTTCCTTAGCTAAATTTACATTTTTGAATAATGCTTGACTTTGCACTACACACTGCGAATTGTCTTCTAAATCTAAAACTATGTCTTTAATGGCTTCAAAATGGTCTGCGTAGAATATCGCGGCCTTAATCCATGTTCCCCATCGAGTAATTACGGGCTCTGGAGGTAAACAAACTCCTGGCAATTTCTCTCTATAGATCTGCACTCTTAGAGGTGCTTTCAAAAACACTTTCTTTACATTTGAAATTAATTTGTTCACCAAGGGATATGCTGTTCTAATAATTTCTGCAACTCTGTTTATCCCGTGTAAAAGACAAGTGACATGTACCATATTGGGATAAAATATTTTTAAGTTTTGGCCTACTTTAATCATATACGGCGCTGCGTCAGACAAAAACACTAAAAACTTCTCTACTGGAACTGGATTTGGTAAAAAAAAATTTGATGGAGACTGCTGAATAAATCGAGTTACGGTCTCATTATTTGTTTTGTCTAACTGTTTAGAAGATATTAAATATAGTTTCCCTGGCTCATTTTCTTGAAGCCCTCCAATCATAAGATGTGCGATATATCGACCACATGAGTCTGTGCTTTCATCAACAATAATATAAAAATGTTCATCGCCCAGTGTAACTTTAATTTCTCCCATTACGGTTTCGTATACTGTTTGCACATTCTTCTTTCTAAGTGTGGATTCGTCAGGGATGTTTTGATTACAATATTTTTGCAAAAAATCTCTGAATTGTGTATTTTGCAGTTTCTTCAAAGGTATATTTGCTGCGACTAAAGCTTTGCATAAGTCTTGATGAAACACCTCCTTTTCACTCTTTGGTTTGACATTTTGAAATGCGGTTTGCACACACTGCTGAACAGGCACTGATTTATTTTTCTGCAACTTAGCTTTATGCATAGCTGTTTTCAAGTGTTGATCAATTTGGAACTTCTTTTCACAAACAATGATTTTGGCACAAACTTTGCAAAACACTTTATCCCCACTAAACTCCAACTCAGGAAAATTTTTAATCCACGAAGCGGCTTTCGGCATTTTAGGCGTTTGAAATAAAATATTTTCGAAATCACTCTTTTCACACTGGAATCTATCGACAAACTAAACTATACAATATAAATATAAAAGAATAGACCACATCTGCTCTCCATTAGGCAAGCTGATTACTTGGAAATTCCTAAACACCCAATAAATGCCGACAATAAACCATATAATAATAAAAACTATACAATATAAATATAAAAGAATAGACCACATCTGCTCTCCATTAGGCAAGCTGATTACTTGGAAATTCCTAAACAGGGTCGCACTTAATCTTTTCATAAAACGAAAAACATAAAAATATGCACACAAATTTTATTTTTGCCGAAATATGCAATTTTTTGTGAAATTTGTTAAAATATGCAAATATATGCACTTTGCATATATTCCGCCATTTAGTTATAGGTTGCAAATATGATTATATTACATTTCATAAGGTTTATGTTAGCTTTAATGTCTAACGCTATAGATATAAAGGCAATCTAACTTTCTGTACTCACTTAAGACAACGTCAAATAATAAATAAGTAGAGATTTCGTTATCTCACATAATTTCTTATGTCTTAACCAATATTTCAGTACTTATATCATTCGCAGAAGTTATTGATTGACTTACTTTCCCACATATTAATATTTGAAATTAAACATCATACAGAGGAAGTCTTGCACGAATTACGCATAATATTTAAGGAAATCCGCTGATATGTTTCCATTAGATACTTCGTAAAAAATAATATCATTTATATATGAGAATTAAAAATTAAATCAAATAATTAAATAATAATAATAATAAATAAACTGTTTAGTAAAACATAATACGCTGAATAAATTTCTCTAATGTGCATTCAAAATCCATAATCTTGTATTATATATAAATATACTAGAATATTATAAATACCTTTGATTAGTGCTGCAATAATAAAAATTAATGAAATTTAGTAATACAACAGGTGTTCAAATAAATTAGGCGTCGAGTAGGTGATGGACAAAAAAGTTGGTCTTATAAATACTCACGTCTATGGTTTGTACTAAGTTTTAAATGCTAAATGTATTTTGTCAATAATTGTTTTTGAATCTAATATCAAAAATAGTATTGTATATCTTTTATGAGGCATGTTCGGAAAGTAAATACCGTTTCGGAAGAAAACTCATAAAAACATTTTCTTCAAAACAAAATTTACTTGTACATGAAAGAGCATTTCTTAAACAATTTTCCTAGATGCATGTAGTTGCCACCATTGTTCAGACATTTGTTATAGCGGAAAAGCAATTTCTCTATACCCTCTTCATAGAAAGATGCCGCCACTGAAGACAGCCCTGCAGAAACCGTTTTTAAGTCGTTATCGCTGTCAAAGTGCTTTCTTCCGAAATAACGCTTCAAGTTCAAGGATAAGTGAGAGTGAGAAGGTGCGAGATCGGGGCTGTACGGCGGGTAATCGAACTATTCTCAACCGAATTATTCAATAAGATTTTGAGTGACACGTGTGTTGCCATGAAGCAATACAATGCCTTGATTGCGTTTTCCACGTCTATTATGTTTTGAACTGCGCGCGCCGAAATTTTCTCAATGTTTCACAGTAACGTTCCGCATTGATGGTTTCATCTCTGGCAAGGAACTCGACAAGCAGAACCCCGCGTCTGTCCCAGAACACAGTGCACATTATTTTTTGTGCGGATAACGTTATTTAATGTTTTTGTTATTTTGGGGGGAATGTGAATGCGTCCACTCCATCGGCTGTTGTTCTGATTCTGAAGTGACATGACAAACCCAAGTCTTATCATACGTCACAATACTGTTTAAGAATTTTCCCTCGACACTGCATCGGGCAAGAAATGTTAAAGCACTGCCAAGTCGCTTCGTTTTGTGGACATCCGTAAGCATTTTCGAAGCTCAACATGAACACAATTTCCGATAATTTAAGCAATTTGTGACAACCTCATGCAAAACAGGTTTTGAATTTTGTGGAAACTCATTACCAAGCATTCTTATTGTGAACTGTTTCTTTTCACGAATTTTCTCATACGTTTTTTCAACCAAACCATCATTGACAACAGAAGGCCGCCCACTACGTGCCTCGTCATAAATACTGGTTTGTCCATCATTGAATTGTCTAACCCACTTTCTCACCAATCCATCTGTCATTACGTTTTCACCGTAAATCTCTACAAGTTGGCGATGAATTTCAGGTGGCTTAATATTCCTTGCCTTCAAAAGCCGTATTACAAAACGCACTTCACAGTCGGCTGGCTCAGAAATTGTCTTAACCATTTTGAACCATCACAAACTAATGTAAACACAACACAATCCGGCTCTATTGGCATTAACGGATAAACTATAAACCAGAGAGACACTTGTGCATGCGCGCAACTATGACAATACCGCTGCGGTGGCGGTAGAACGAAACGGTACTTATTTCCCGGAAATACCCCGTAATTTTATAATGGTATTATAAGGAATTTATGGTTGAATCATATATTGGAAGTGGTAAAAAGGTCGATGGACTTCAATATTGTGTAAAAGAATTTGTAGATGATTCGTCCAACGTTATGATTATAATACTTTTCAGAACACATTCAAAAGATTTATTCCAGTTTTTCAAGGAAGTGTTACTGTGGGACGACAAAAGAGTATTTCATACAGAAGAAGCGAAGAATAATGCTAGGCAAATAATAATTGATAGCCCAAGAACTTCAACACGTACTCTTGCTCAACAAACTGGAATGCTAGTTGCTTATTCACATAAAATTTTCATAAAGGAAGCAATTGTTAATTATCCTATAACTTGTTTTTAATCGCGATGAGTAACAGTTTGTGGATGGTTTTAAAATACTTTTAATGACGAGCGAGGATGGGTGGGCGGGAGGGAGAGACATTTTTTTAAAAACCGCTTTTTCGGTATCAGGGGACAAAACGTGGATGTCTGCAAAAATCTCGAGATCGAAAATGTTCATCATCACAATACTTCCTTATACTACGTATAAGAAAGTAAAAGTAAGAAAAGTTTAGATTTTGTTGTTCAGAATAATGTATATCAATGAATAGTTATCATTGATAATTATTAATGATTTTCATTCTGTAAAAAAAATTAGATGATCAACTTTCTCAAGTAACTGTATTTACTATTCAGTGCACATGCACACTAGTCGATTACTACAATTATAAAATTACGTAAGTCACCTCTAAAATGATTACATATATGTGGCAAATTGTTTTTTTACGCAAAGAAATCTTTCAATTCTAGACGAAACCTCTACGCTCGTGTGAATTTTGCGTAGAGAGAGCGCATTTTCTTCTAAATAGTGCAGCTTCCTATGACGTATAGACAAATCTCTTACAAAGCGGATGTGCAGAAAACGAAAGATGCTATAGAATCTAATTCCGATATAGTTATTTAGATTTTTGCGCCGTACAAGGTAAAAATGTCAACATGTGTTTGTATTTACGGAAAATAAAAACAGGAAAAAGTGGCTAGTCTTATTCACAAAATAAAATAACCAAGGGAACCTGATATCAGACTTTCGGATATTGTTTAATTTTCATTACATCGAGCGATTATGACTTTACTTTCGAATCGCCAAAATTTCGATTTTTAAGTAAAGGGAAATGGAAAAATATTATTTTTTTCCCTATTATCTCAGCCGGTTTTGATTTTTTATTTGGAATAGTTCATCAGCATTTGGTAACAATATCGTTTTGTAATAAATGAACATTATATTACTTGGGAAAATGTATATTTACTGCTTATATTAGATGGTTATAGAACTGCATCATACAAAAACTTACTTCAACACTGTAATGTTCGAAAAGTGAAAGATTTTACAAGTGGCGGAAACCTTGTAAAATCGTTTTTTCCTATTAATTCGGCCAATTATGATTTTTTATTTGAAATACTTTGGAACAATTTCGATCAAACCTAGAACAACTATCAGAATTTCGATTTTTGAAAAAAGGGAGCTGGCCAAAAATTTATTTTTGTCATTTTCTCGGCCAATTATGATTTATTTTTTGAAATACTTTGGAACAATTTAGAACAACCTAGAGCAACCTAGAACAATCGTCAGAAGTACAATTTTCAAACATTTTTTGAAATAGTTTGGAACAATTTAGAGCAAACCTAGAACAACCTGGAACAACCGTCCGATGTCCGATGTCCGTGTCGATTTTCGAAAAAAGGGAACTAACTTCACACACCCAAAAGTGAAACTAAGTCGACATGTGTGTGTATCATTAAGAATTTCTGGAATATCTCACAGAGTGAGTTATTAAGAATCTTTTGGATTATGGAATACTCACACACGCAAGTGTACCAGCACTTCGTATCTATACAAGAAATTATTGCAAAACGAACGGCATCTTGAGAAGGCATAATATAGGTAGAAAAGCATCCATGTGTCGCTAAAACAATAGTACTATATTTTCGAATTAAAAACGACTTTGTTTTGTGGGAGTTTGTAAAACTTAAGAAATGTAATTTTTGATTATTATAAAATTACTACTACTAGTAATATTTTTCGTGAGTGAAAGGGATAAGATTCTATTGGTGGTATAATATGTTAAAAACAATTTTGCAGTTACTTCGGTTTTGCATATAGGTACCGGAAATTATTGAACAACCAAATAAACACATACCTATTCAGACCCCAATTCAAGGGATCCATTGCTCAACCAATGCATTGGGCGAAAGCGGTAAATAAGAGAGATTCAGGCCGGTTACACACTGGGCGATTTTTACCGCGGCGGTAAATTTGCCGTCGCCGCCGACAAAATTTGAAATGTTTACACATTCAGCGGTAAAAGTGCCGCTGCTTATTAGTGGTACAAGTGCCGCTTAGCAACAACAGAAATCACTTGTCGTACGTGACTCTGCACCTTTGTTTTACTTCCCTGAGATTTTTTGTTCATGTATTTTATTTGCGCTTAATTATTGTGATTAAAATTTAAATAGTTATTTTGAAAAATATAAATGAACCGGCAACAAGTTATTGCTTTATTACTTTTTCGTCGCCGGAAGAATAAGAAACGAAAAAAATCGTTTAATTTGGATTCATGAAATCAACCAAAAGAGAACAGAATTTGGAGCCTTTCACACCTTATTTGAAGATTTGAGGAATGACGACACCAAGTTGTTTAATTACTTTCGGATGTCCGTCTTGTCATTTAACGAATTGCTTGGGAAGCTAAAAGATAGTATTCAAAGGGAAGATACCCGGTTGAGGAATTGTATTCAACCTGTGGAAATGTTGGCAGTTACGTTGAGGTAAGTAGTTTTCAAATATTAATAATAAGCATTTAATTTATTTCATTTCAGTTTTTTCTAAATACATATTAAGAAAAATCATAATAAGTCATTGACGAAGATGCAGAGTTGACTGAACAGCTTCTCTCACTGCCCTCGTCACTGTTGTGTTGCAAAAAACTGTCATAGTATCGAGTAACAGGTTGGTCCTTTTTTTTCTCTTCAGCACTCGACTGTAGCTGAGCCGGTGGAGCAGGCACTGAAGTTGGATTATTTGTCGTTGTAGTAAAAGATTGTTGACTCAGATTTTGTGAGGTCAAGGGTGTCGATGACGCTGTTGGATGTGGATATGATTGATGTTGTGGATAGTAATATCTTGGTTTGTTGGGATACTGGTAATGTACAGGTGGTGGAGCGGAAAATGTTTGATTAGGTGACACTGTCGTACGTTTACTTTTAATGTTAGAAATCACTTGAAGAACGCCCATTTTGAAGTCAAGCAGTTCATTCTCATTAAAGTTTTGTGTATGTGGCAGCATGCTTTGGAAAAATGACATTTGACAATTTGGTTGTTCTTGAGGTGTGTCTAGTGCCTTCAAGATCTTCAAATCAATTTCATCAAGTTTTTTATGCTTCCTTGTTTTTGGTGAGGATCTAGAAGCGGTGGTTTTATCGACTTCTTTGTTAATAGTAGACACTTCAACAAGATCATCTGTTATGTCCTCTTCATTGTTTTCATTGTGAACGTTGTAGCTATCTGCTGTCTCCCTTTCAGTATAGACTTTCTTCAAAAATCGGAGTTCGTTATGGAATATGTATTTCCGGTTTTTTGTAGCTTTAGAGCCACTGGCTTTACCCTCTTTGACCTTTTTCTCAGCTTTAACGAATGCGTCTCGTAAATTTTTCCATCTTCTCAATACTTCTTTACCTACAAAGAAATATAAACTTAATAATTGGCTTGCGATTAATAAGATACATGGAATTGCTTTGAGGTTGAATATGTGGCCAATAGCTATGTATTGAAGCATGGTGTTGCTGGTTTTAATCAAATAAAAACTTATGTACGTATTTTTTCAGGTATTTGGCTAGTGGATGCACATTTACCGAACTTCATTATTGCTATATACAGACTAGGAATCACAACTATACAAAAAATTGTAAAGGATGTTTGTCAAGCCATATGGGTAGTAATGAAACAAGAATGTATACAAGCAATCACTACAAACGTATGGGAATCAACAGCAAGTGGATATTTTAACTATAAAGAATACAATTCAATCGTATTAATGGGCATTGCGGATTCAAAATACCGCTTTATTTACGTTAATATTGGAAGTTATGGAAAAGATTGTGACTCTTCGATTTAAAAAAAAAACTCAGTTACGGAGATCAGTAGAAAGTAATTCGCAAAATTTGCCCGATGAGAAGTGTCTACCTGGCACTGAAAGTCCGAAGGTGTCTTATTTTTTGATAGGCGATGCAGCTTTTGGACTGCACAAATATTTACTTAGGCCTTACTGAAAAAAGAATATTTAATTATTGATTGTCTAGAGCAAGAAGATACATTGAGTGTGCATTTGGAATACTTAGCAATAAATGGCGAATATTTCATAGGCCACTCAATGTTCAGCCAGATTTTGCGATAGATCTGATTAAAGCTTGTGCTATTCTCCACAATTATGTTAGAGATAGAGACGGATATTTGGTTGAGGACACAATGTCGATCACAGGGATCGAAGATATTAAACGCGAAACAACAACACGAGGAGGTCTGAATGCAAACAATGTAAGGAACATCCTATGCAAATATTTTGTATCTACTGTTGGAAGTGTTCCTTGGCAATGGTCTAAGATATAAGCTAACATTTGTACAACATTAAACATGAAAATCTATATATTACATTATTATTTCTATTATTATCTATAAACTTAGTCTTATTATCTATTATTA
Organism: Amphimallon solstitiale; assembly: GCA_963170755.1. NCBI lineage: Eukaryota > Metazoa > Arthropoda > Insecta > Coleoptera > Scarabaeidae > Amphimallon > Amphimallon solstitiale. The sequence continues at coordinate 106,462,538 of OY720680.1, forward strand.
CTATCTAGATTATTATGAAAATATATATAATTGGGAATAAATGAAATAAATAAATGAAATTGTATACTTACCAAATGCATTTTTTTCTTCATCTTCGAGTTCGTCAAAGTCGTTTCGAATTTCCGAGCATACTTGTTTCCAAGCATTCCTCGTGGCATCTCTATCTTTAAAAATGTCCAAAGTTTTATCCCATAACACTGGTCTCGCTTCAATCGACGAAATCAGAAGATCGTTATCGATCCCTACTTCACTCATGTTGGGATTTTTCAACTATATCCAATTTAAAAAACAAATAACCTCAACACAAATTGGACTGTTCACGCGGTGAAAATCCGCTCAATGTGAAAGCGGCGATATATTCGCATGCGCCACTGACTATACAGCAGCGGCTAAACTGCCGACAACGCCAGTGGCAGTCGACGGCTGCACAGCTACCGTCGGCGGCAAATCTTCCGCCTGATATTTTTACCACCCAATGTGTAAACTCCCATTTATTTTTTCGCGCCACTAGCAGAACGACAGCGACGGCAAATTTACCGCCGCGGTAAAAATCGCCCAGTGTGTAACCGGCCTCACTTTGCTTTTGGTCGTGGATTGCGTGAATTCCTTGAAACGAAGTTGAGACAGTGTGTACTTGCAACTGGCACCACCGTACAATGCTATGAAGATGACCTGTTCCGCGACTTCAACGCACAGTATTCATCGTCACCGACATTTTTTCGGAAATACATTAAGCAAACGCTCATTTTCAAAGAGCCAGAACAGATACATTCCAACGTAGAAACGATAGTCTCTCTCTACTGCCCTTTAGACAAATTAAGGCAGATGTTAGAACCGCTTTCATAGACTGCTTCATTCTGTGCAATTTTACACTTGCATCGAACGCTAAAAATTTTGTTCGCTTCGAAAAATAGTAAAAACTCATTTTTGGATATTTAGCGCTCTCTATTTTTTGCGCATTTGGCTGGCAGATTGACTGTACTATAATGTCATATATTGAATTGAATTTCATTGTTTTATTATTATTTATAAATATAGACCGGATATCATTATTTGGAGCGTCTAAATAAAAGACCGTACTGATGAGAATGTTATGAAAAGGTGTAAATGTTGTCTAGCTTTGCATGCGGAATATTTTGTTAATTACCACCCACACATGTGAATTTTATATTTACAGACCGGACAAGAAAGGTTGATGACTCATCGCCCATGGGCGCACTATTGAAATGTTGTATTTTTAAAGAGGTTTTAATTTTATTTATATAATTGGATACAAAATACCGTATTCTGAAAGACTTGTTTACTTTGAATGAAGTACATGCTTGTAGATAGAAAACGTCCTTTCTACATCGCAACTGGTTATAGGTGCGTACTGGAAATATTCTTTTATTTAGCGTATTTAGCATACACAATTGCCGCATTGTTATTAAATCTGGATTTATAATAAAAACTGCGTCTAACTTTTGTCGAAGGCTACATCCGAAGTCACTTGGAATACTTTTGAAATTATTAATAGCCCACATCTAATGTGGTTAATCCATCTTTTAATTTGAGATTTCGATTTTCAAAATATGTGATTAGTTTAGGCAAATTTTCAAAGTGTTCCTGAAGGAATAACAACAGATTTTTTAAATTTGGGATTTGTGCTAGTTCCTAGCACTCAAAAATACTTTGAGCATCGTCATTTAAACATGTAACGAAATTTTGTAAACTATTGCATAAAAACTATTTCTGTGTATGTTAAGCTAAGTGACGAACGTGCGATATTTTGGCATTCTGTAACGATATTTTACAGACTTTGTAATAAATTTCGGAATCACTGACAATTCATTTTCATATCAGAAAAAGTAACATAAACAACGCTCTAGATCTAAATAAATGATAACTAAAAATGTACGCGTATGTTATTGAAACTAAACGAAATCCAGTGCACACTTACGTCTAGATAATTGGGAGAAGTCGATTCAATAAACCGGTATTAAACAGACTATTACAAAAATTACGAAGTACGTAATTAACAGTCAAAACAATGAAAAAACGAAACTAACTAATTATGAATGAAAATTTTATTTGTCTTGCGAAATATAAGGCAAATATAATAAATTTTAAAAACCCCTCACGCTCCTATCTACGCCGATGAAAAAAGGTTTTACTCATAAATTTCTTATTTTATGGGCATTTTTTGCGCTCATTTCACCATATGAATTAGTGCTATTCAGTAAGCGTGTGCTGTTTACTTTATTTCTTTGCTCCGTTGTAACTTCGTCGTGGTTTAAAGCGGTCATGTCCGCGCCCTACTTATAATATTACGAAAAGCACTAGCAATCTCGAAAAGATTGCCTGTGTATCTCTTTGAAGAATATTACAATTTCTTTTCTGCATTTATTCCTTCGTCCGACTAATGTATGCGATGATGAACAAATGTTATCATTTCTTTTTTCTGAATACTATTCCTGTCCGACACTGATTCATACCTCGCGCAGCGATGATTTCTCCCACCGGTCACGTCTCGTTCTGTGTACTGTAGTTATTTAAACCAGAACTTAAGGTGTCATCAACCTCTCCGTTAATAATATCAGGTAGAAATTCTCGTTATTTACCTTTTTTTATGGTAACTTAAAATATCCAGTTAAATATCTGTATGTATGTTTCTTTTTCTATTACGACACTTTATTAGGGCATTGGTGTAACGTAATGAACTATGTATAGCGAAATTTAAGGACGTGTACGACAAAAAAGTTGTCAATTTTCCAAATTTGAAGTAAAGAAGATACTAAAATAAAACTACTTTGTCCATTGTACTTTTTAGTGAAAAGCACTGGGAAGTATAGCTCGGTTAAGGCCTTATGGCACTTGCGTGGATGACAATTTTCAGATGGAAAAGGAGAACGCAGCATGAAACGTGAGAGATAGACATCGATTTCGCTACATATGAAGGAGTAACGACCGACTTGAAAACATTAGTCAGTATTTAATTTAGTTGCACTTTGTCTATCGTAGTGTATTGCTTTCGATACCGATGTTTTTAACGCACATGATACATATTTTAGCTAAACCTCGCGCATCCTGAGTGCCATCAGATATTAAGCGAGCTATACAATTTCAGAACCCTGTAGGTTCGGAGTATAGCAAATGCAAGCACACTTTCATGTTCCCAAAAACATTCTACAACATAAAAAAATAATTTAAAAATATGTGCTTTTCCATAGAAAATATACAATACAAATGATTATTATGAATAAATTATTTTTAGACTAAAAAACTATATTATTGACAAAATTAACATTTTCTTGCCTGTAAATACAACGATTTATAATCTTAATGTCATTGACATTCTAAGCACTGAATACCGGACTATGAAAAGTGATTCACTGCTATATGCAGGTGTATCAAGTTAATGGAAATTCTAGATTAATGCAATAGTGATTTATGATTGTATTAAGATGAAGGTAATAAAAATCGTAATAAATTGTTGATAATAAGTTTTAATGTAGTGAAAAATTAACTCTGGGAGCCGTTACATTCCGGTAATCCATTAGGGCAAAGACACAATAAAACGCTTATATTTACAATTTTCTTAATAAAGTGGTAAAAACAAAGTAAATGTTTACTGTCTTTAAACAAAGTGCATACACTCATGTGCAATATGCAGACTGAAGTCGATTAGTTTGGTTTTGATGTTGTATATATATTATATCAAACAATGTTCTAGGAAGTTATACATGCTCAGCTCAATAGATAACAAAACAAGTACATACCTATAGGTAAGATAACTTGGAATTCCCCGTTTTTATTCATACAAAATATTGCAAAGTGGACACTTTTAAATTAGGTACCTATTTTGTACTTCATGCTCAACTGGTAAAAACAACAACTTAAATTTCGTAATGTTTTCTACATGTCACTTGTGCTAACTCTTTGTTTAAATTTTATTATAATGTATTTTATTGAACCTGCTATTGTAGATTTCAGTGATATAATGCTGCCAGGTAACCGTTTATTGAGATAGAAAATATTTTGCCATTTACATAATAATCATTATTTTATGCCTTGTTTACAAAGTCAAATAAACTGATGAATAAATTGACCAATTTATGCACGATGAATTACAGGAATTTATTCATCAATTTATTGGGTCGTGTAAACGCAAAAATTCAACAATTTTATTGACGATATCCACGAATACCATCCATCAAATAGCGCCATTCGTTTTTTAAAAAGGTTTTGTGTTCATTCAATTTAGAGGTTAAGTTGAACTTGTTATTTATTACCTATAAGTTAATGTTAATGCAAAAGATGTAGATGAAGAATTACATAGGTAATTTTCTCAGAAAGTAGCAATTAGTATTTGAAGGATTAAGGTATGAGTTATAGGATGATATATGCAAAATATGTACATACTTATAGCTTGCTGATAGATACAAACGCATTTTTATATGCATGTACATGAATGGAGTAATCAAAAGTAGTAATAAAATGCAACATTCTCCAAAACGTATTGTAATTGTTTTCATAAAAATACTATATTTTTATAAAACTTGAGTATTTAAAAAATTATTTATTTGCTACAAATATCCAGTTACATATGTACTTTACGTCTCGTGCGACGTTTATATAAAATAGCAGTAGTTGCATATTCTTTTTTGGAACATAAGAAGAAATAACTGGAAAAACGCCGTTTATGACCTTGAGTACAGCGAAAAGAAAAGGTAGCTTAGATCCAGTCAGTAAGGAATTCCAAGATGACAATACTGTCTTTATCTCGTAACTGGTGAGCTGCGGTTTGTCAAACTCCATCAAAATTTAGAATTATTGGTGAGCAAGTAGGACTACGGAGAAATTTCTTAATAAAGTAAGAGAAGTGATAATATCAGCTATGTACTCACAGAAAAGTTACTCACTACCAAAATATTATAAGTATACAAACCTTCAATTCTATTTGCAATAGGAGTAGATTCTTTGGCATCTTTTTTATATTTGCAAACCAAATGGATATGTTTGCACATGTTCCACCGAATACTGTTATCCAAACAGGTGCATGAATAAGCATGGATACATACTTCACATGAAGAGCATACTAATTTGCAGTCACAACCAGAATTTTTTTCTTCAACGATATAAATTTCCTTAGATGTTGAAGACAAAACCTGATAACCCGATTCAGAGTGTATAACAGTTGAGGTATCCAACTTTTCACTTGTTTTATGCTTGCTTCGCAAGTCCTTGATTTTTGTTGATATTTTGCCCTTATTTATTATAATGAGTCTCTCGAAAAGTTTGTGTTTCATGATTTTATTGATTGTTTTGTCGAGGCGATGTGCTTTCTTTCCTTCCAAGTATAAATATTTAATGGTATGATGCATCCGCTCAATGTGCATATTGGTGTTGATACCAGCATGCAGCCGATGACAATAAGCCCATGCATTTACATTGTCCACATAATTTTGCACAAAATAACGTCCAAATTCCAAAGTTTGTGAGGTAGACAATAACTCATTTACAAAATTTTGCAGCATCGTCAAAAATGCTTCAGGATCTCTTTCTTGCAGGAGTGTTCGTAACTGTTTGTAGACATTCGCCTGAAGAACGTTTTGAATGTTAAAAAAATACGTAACAATCTGAAAAACAAACCTGTGACTCTTGACCGTCAATTTTATTTAAATTTTTTCTCCATGCTCTATCCACATGCCATGTACAGAACAGTCTATAAGTAAGTTTATAAGTAATATGCATTATTTATCGATAAAAAGATATTTACCTGAATTTGGCAGGATCAAACACTTGTAACCAAGCGTTGTAATAAGCCGGCGCCATGTCAGACATAAATACTCGTGCTTGGATTGAACGTCCCAAGTTATCCTTTATCTCTTTGAAAAAAATTTGCATAACAACTTCGTCCGTTCTATTTGAAAACATAAAACTGCAAGGAAACCCTTCCCGCATGTCGTCTAATACCAATAGTGTTGTCAGTTCAAAGTCACAGTCATTGAGGCCATGAGTTCCATCTATACAAATGCAATCATCACAAAACTTATTTAATATTTCTAATTGACCAGGATGCATGATGATTATAACAAAATCGTCATCGTTCAGGAAAGGGTAACGCTCACATTTCTCCCCTTGAGGCTTATAAAACAGAATTGTCCCACTTTCCTTAACTTGATTTACCCAGGCCTCAATGCTAATAGCGTCATCTTTATGCCGTACAGATTCATTATTTAAATTAAATAATTGAGTAATATTATGAAGGTCTTTTCTAGACAGCAAGTGGATTCTTTCCAAGCTATTGCCTATGACTGAGTCTCTAATGTCATCCAAAATTGATGTAAACGGTACATTGGAAGCTATTTTACAAGCCAAATCCATTCTCTGAGAGTCTGTGAGATTCAGATGACCTAACTCATTGTCATGCCCTATGTGGGTTTCAATAAAAATCACATCATAGGTACCATTGTCTTGGATTTTTACAAGAATCTCTGAAGGGCATATACCGTTGATTTTGTTGCTCCCTTGTGTTTTTAAATGTCTCAGACCTTTACCTTTTTTCACGTAAAAACCAGAACGATGACAAACATACAATATATTTTTAACACCTCCTTGAGTTTTATAGGAGCCGTGACTACTAACATATTTTGAACAAGTGATCTTCTCTAGATTATTTTTCCAACTATCAAATTCGTTTGCATTTAGGAAATTTAATGATTTAGTAGAAACTTCTATATCATGTGCTTCTTTAAAATGAATATGTAGTGTTGATTTTGACACCATTTCAAAATGGCACAAGCTACATTTTCTTACTGCAAGCCGATTATCTAGATTACTTTGGTCATTATGTGTCTTCTTATGGTTTTTATAGTGATTTATATTTGAAAAGTTTTTTTGCAATATTGACACTGGTATGCATAAATTTTTGGAGATATAAGCTGGTCTACTTTTTCTACAAAAGGCACAAAAGTATAGAGAAAAAAATTGTTTAATTATTAGGTATATCTACTCACCGCTATGAAATCTTTCAACGTGTCTTTTCAAATTCGAGTATTTTGAAAATGTTTGGGAACATTCATTACATACAGCTTTGCATGTTCGGGCTTTATTTGGAGCAATTTCCTCTAACCGTTCTGAAAAAATTTTAACGAAATTTTAAACATTTCCGGACATTTCAGTTTTCTGAATGTTTGTTTAATTTTTACATTGAAATGAAAATAAATACATTGGAGTATTAACATGAGCATGGTAGATAGTACAGTGGATATAGTACCTACCAGCACCAGCAAACAGTTAAAATTCAACTTACCGCCGTGAAATTTCTTGACGTACGTTCTCAGATTGGAATGTTTTGAAAATCGTATTTTACACTCGGAACATTGATGATCCATTTTAGGAAATACTTCTACTATTCTTATTTCCGATTTAATACTACTAAAGAAGAAAATAACCTCACTAAACAAACACTCAAAACTGTCAAAACAAAAAAAAACCGTAATGCGCATGCGGGAAGTCAAAGAGACAAAGTGAAATTCGTGTCTGTAGACGCGAGTGTAACTTTCATTCAGTTCCTTCTCGATGCTTTAAGAGGCAGTATACATCTGAAAAATTTTACTCAAGCGTAATATTTGAATTCTTGTTCAATTTGAGGTTTGCCAAAGCGCCCACCTTCTCCATCTCGTGCCCAGGATATTAATTTAGATGGTCTGCGTTTTAAGGAATGGGCCAGAAATGTTTTAGATGAAATATACAGTTAGTTTTTAATAGCCCCATTAAAAAAAGCGGATGAAAGAAAAATATGAGTAATGCCCGTATAAAAAAAATCGCGGTCCAATGTGCACGCAGTGAAATTGATTTTCATATACATACATAATAATTTTCTAATTTAAGTTTCAAAATAATATACTTCTATTTAATGAAAAAAAAAAAAACAATCATCGTAAGCACGGAGGTTGTCCACCTTTTTACATAAAGGCGTGCTTTTCACAAAGAAAAACGTCGCTAAAAAACGTCGCTATCCAAAATCTTTTCAATTGCCGTTCGTCTCTAACAAAGGTTGTAACTATTTGCATTTCATCGTTTTTTTGGATAACCTTAAACTGGAATTACTAGTGGTATTTACCTAAATGCGTATAGGGTAAACAGTTATTTACATTTTGGCCCTAAAAATTTAAAAATTTTTGATGAGTTACGAATAAATTTCTTTTTTGATTTCTAGTTAGGCATTTATACGTATTCTTCAGATGTGCATAGCCTGGTACCTATTTAGCGGTAACCCTGTAAAGTGATTTTAGTGGTGATGAAGATGAATGAGACTGTGGCACCAAAATTGTATAGTGACCTTAGAAAGTAATTTGAAAGTAGAGTTGTCCGACAGTGAGAACGTTTGACACTCACGTTCTCAATTCGAATTTGAAACTTCATCATCAGAGGCCAAAACCACCTGTACATAAAAGAAAAGGATTGACGTTAATAACTACTATGGAAAGAACAAGTTCAAGTGGTCTTCGAAACCTCCAATTCCAGTCGTTTAATATTGCCCCATCAGTTCTTACGTATTATTTACTCGTTTTTCTGAAAATCCGGTAGAAAAGAGAATTTACTTTATATAAAGTTTGTTTGGGAGCTGGTGGAGCCCTACCTGAAAATGGGGCTTCTCAACACTTGTTTACCGCAGGAACTGTGGCTAAATATCGCAAGAATCCTGATGAAATCTATAACGGATAATAAGGTCTCCCTTGCATTGCAAAACAGGTGAGGTGTGGTACATGTTCAAGAAGCCCTAAAAGGAAAACAAGATTCATATGTGTTGATTGTGATACTCCTATTTGCGGCAACTGCATTTTGAGTCGTTCTGTTGTTAGTGCTCTGTAGAGGTTCGTTGAAAACTGTCTTCACTCATATTTTAGTGTTCTTTCCTTATTTGACTTATTAGCACTTACCTTCCTAGTGATTTAATACATTCTTTATGGTTTTGTTTCATTTTACTATTTTATTATTAAAAAAATGTATCAAGGTGACATTTTGTAGCGCATTGTGTAGTCCATAGAATAAAATTCAATTGCTAAAACAATTTGCATTTATTATCTTCCGCTATATGATAAGCGCGTTTACTAATGAACCTAGTTACACAAACATTAATAACAAAATGTATCTGTATCCAAAAAAAAGAGGTTTTTAGTTGGAGTTTTCAAAGCGCAACCCACCTGTAATGTGATAGAAATGTCACCTCACCAGTTACGGGCTACTGCATATTTCTACACAAATATGATTGATTTTACTATCTTCATCAACCATTTATAACAAAAAAATATTTCAGGCGGCACAAAATTCACAACGTGAAAGTTGGCATTAAATTTTAAATTAAAATATTATTATATTTTCCTGGAAAATTGAGTGAAATTATACAGGGTGTATTTGAAATAAAGGGACAGAGTATGATAAATGGAAAGGTGCAATTACGTAGAATATAAATCCCAAAAATTGTGAATCAATTACGACACGAACGCCAAAATTAAAAACCCCGAAAAGTGTTTAATGTGCCGCCTATGGATTTAGCATGTGTCTATATGTCGTAGGTATCACGCCAGACGTCGACGGTTTCACACAGGTTGAGAAGACGTAATAATTTCCATCGAAGTAAATAAACACGCATAGATATACGCAATAACAGCTGTAGACGTTACAAAAAACCCCATTGTTTACTATTTCTAAACAGGTGTTCATGCTAAGAGTTCAACAACCTTAATATTAAATATTAGCTGTTAAAATATCTTATTTTTCAACAACGAGAATTTTTTTATTGAGATGGATTATTTAGATATTACGTTTTCTTCCGATATTACTGTTATTATGATTAAATTCAACGACTTTTTACTTCTTATTTCTCACAAAAACAAATTTGTGTTGTAAAATTTGCCCAACTCTACTTATGAGAAACTTTTATTTTAATTGGACGCAAGTAAATTAAAAAAAAACCTAATTTATTTCAGTTCGTGTGTTGTGTAAACAATAGTCGAAACATCCACACGTAACAATCGAACGAGACTGACCTCGCACGCCTTCACACTCCGACTTACTAACCCACCCTTCCATAGCCTACAGTCGTATTAAAGTGCAGTGGCGCGACGAATATTTTAAAAATATCTTTGTAATTTTTAAAATTTGAATTTGCGCAAAATATTTTGGATTTGAGTCTAATAAAATTACATGTTTCCATTAATTATACACTGTCCCCTTATTTCAAATACACCCTGTATATAGTGGGTTCTAATTCGACAATTTATTCATCTTTAACAAGAAAAAATTGACGGTAATATTAGTGTTTACAAATTCTATTACATTCAAGGTCAAAGACTTAATGAATTTATTTGACTGTGTAAACACAGCATTAATTAATTCTATTGTTTTACGCACAAAATTGTCTAGTCAGGCTGATTATTCAAATTCTGTTGAGTATTGATTGTATTTTATTGTATACGTCACACATCCAATATTTCTCTTAATATCTACAGTAATGTAAGTGCGAAAGCCGAATATTAGTTTTTGTTTTCACAGAAACTAATCTAGAACATTTTTTTGGAACAACTGTTTAATTTCCATTCAAAATATTCATTTTTAAGATTTATACACATCCACATGCGTTCAATCCAATTCTCGAATCATTTTCCTCTCTGTAGTTGATAGCAGTTACAAGCATGGTTTTAACGACCGTGAAGAGTTTTTGAGATGATGAAAATCGCTGTCATTGCATTTTTGGGTTAGTATTCGGGAACACATAGAAATTGTTCGGTCACAAATCAAGTAAATACGGACAATGGGAGATTAATTCGATGGGTTTTCTCTATCAAATGTCAACTGTTTGACAGCTAGTACTTATTGTCAGAATGAGACACTTTCGGTTATTATACCCGATTTCTTCCATGACTTCCATGAATTGTTGAATATCTATAATATTATATATATGTTTGGGATACACACACACATCTAGTGTCATTACCGACAATCAACGCACATACACCGGGTTTTGGTCTTTAAGGCCTCGTCGGCGTACGTGCGACTGCCGGTAATTACTTTTAGACTAGTTTCGCTACTTATGTTGGCTTTGCATGGAAAATGTCGTGGGAACATCACAGCGACATCTGCGACCCAAAAGCGACACCGAAAGTGAAGGTTTCTGGCTGCACTCGCATGCTATAGGGAAACCTGCATGTTTGATGTGTATCCCGTACAATAGAGCCTTTAGGTGGCACCACCAATCAAATATGAATATGAAAAGTGTTAAATACTATTTACATATATACATTTGTTTGGGAAACACACACACATCTAGTGTCATTACCGGCAGTCGCACGTACACTGACGAGGCCTTAAAGGCAGAAACACGATGTCTGTGCGTTGATTGTCGGTAATAATACTAGATGTGTGTGTGTATCCCAAACACATGTATATAAACGTATACGTTTTGCGTATAAATGTATAAATGCAAATAGTATTTACCTCTTGATGTTAGTTCTAGCATCTAAGTATTTAGCACTTTTCATATTCTTATGGAGAGATGTCTCAAGTGTCCGGTCTTTAACAAGCTACGTCAAATTTCTCAGTCACAGTCTTCTACATAAATACTAACAAACATTACCCATTACAACAGATATCCAGGCTCTTGTACAATACTTCAAGTAAGAATGGGCACATTTCCTACTTATCCGGGTAGACTATGTGTTGATATGGCAGTTTTTTACATCCTAAGAGATGAGCGGCAGCAAATATCTCGAGTATTGTATGAATGATTAAACAAGATATATAAAAGTTCATAGATTATTTATTCTCAATAATGTGCCAAAATCAGAAAAACAATTGAACATCAAGTAATTTAGGTAAAGTGAATAAATTTAATATTTATTTACATAATGAAACGTACCCAATATTATTACATATTTTGAAACAACAAGCATTTATATTTACAACGGTTTATCACACTGATTTAATTTACAGCGTATAGAATGAATAACTGAGCCCGTTCAAAGCAATTGATGGGTGCTAGATAACAATAGGGGTAGTGTTGAACAGTCAAACACAGACAAACAAGATAAAGGCGAGATCTGTACTTGCTACATTTATTTAAAACACAGCAGAAGTTTTAGTTAATAATATCAGGTAGGAAGTCTTGTGATTTATCTTTGCCTACGGCTACTTACAATATTCTGTTAATCAACTGTGCTAATTTAATTTATATTTCCAGGATTAGATTTTTCGCAAATTAAATTATAACGCTGTGGTAAATTGAGTGACCTGCCTTTCAATTAGCGGAAAACCCACTCTCGTTATCCTTGGTTTCTACACCGCGAGCTTATTTTAACAAAACTTAATCTGTCAATTGCATAACCTGCACCATCTAAATTTAAACTGCCAACTGATACAATTTAAAGTAGAAATAATTTCATGGCTTGCTGGAGGATAAATTTATTTGGTCATATGGTATACCTACTGCTAAACATGACTATTTATTTACCCCTTACAATTTTTGCCGCTGCTTGAATTCAATTTACTTCTCATATTTGAAATTATAACTTCAAAATAAACGCCGTCTAAATGTTTCTTTTAGCTATGATTGATTAAAATTACAGATTATTAATGCTATTTGATCATATATGTAATACAGTTGAATGTAAAGGCGATAATTATGAAGTGATTTTAGTTTTGTAAATTAAATATTTAGGCACTCCCCTGGCGGTAGAACAAATGAAGGAAGACGTTTTCATTTTGAGGATTAAATAATATGAACATTTCAAAATCACAATGCGTAAAGCAATTAAAAGTACCCGTTATAGCAAATTAGTAATGAAATTTTCTTATAGTGCAAGGTACGTGTTTAAATGAAAGTAATAGTAGAATAATGACAGTCTTGCAAAATTTAATATCTAAATTACTTACCGCTTTTGTTATCCATAACATGATTATAAAATTCCGCTACTGGCCTAACTGCGCCATTCATTATTTCTGTGTAGGCATCTGTAAAGAAAAGAAAATGTCTTTAATATTTCTTATTGAAACAATGACTTACATTATAGTTCTAATTAAATTAAAATTTAAGAAAGGCGAAATGTATAGTCGTAATTACAAGGATCTTCTATCTTCTATTCATTATCATTTAGAAAATCCTTTCAGTGACCAGGGTAGAAAGTTTTACCTACTTTATTAAATAAATAAGTCATAATGATCTCTATCGTCCCGATGATCTCTATGAGATTTGTATCACGTTTAAATTTGTGAAATTTATTATACAGATCGTTCGTTTTAATCTGATAGTTACGTCACTGTGCGATACATTCATCGAATAAAATTATATTTGTTATAGGACTAGTAGGGCAGGTAAAAAAGGATAGGTGATTTGTATTCCAGGTATCGGCATAGGGCTTCGATAATTACTATATCTGCATCACGTTGATTTTAGTTTTCGACAATTTTGTCATTCATTCCAAAAAGTATCTCCATAAATGTCCAGGTATTCTATTAATGGACAGGCTATCAAATAAAGTGTATTTAATTAAGGACTTACGTATTACCTTTGATCCAACATTATCTTTTAATACGCATATTGACAACATCTGTTCGAATGTTTCTAAATCGCTAGGATTTATTATGAGATAGTCTTAGTACTTCAATGGTATTAATCTGCTTTAGTTATTGTCGTTTGCCTGTGTGGTCTCTAAGTTGAAATATACTGGAATGGTACGGTTTCCTCTAAATTCGTGATGAAACTGTAATTTGTAAAAACATGCCTCTTGTGAGTATACCATCAGTGCTTGTGGAAGACGTTGGACTTGCTATTAGAAAGCTGAAGAACAAGCTTATAGTTGGTTCTGATCAGGTGCCTAGTTTTATGGTTAACTATTGCAGTAATATTTTTCTTGAACCCTTATTAATTGTCTTCAATGTTAGTCTGCGTACCTCAGCATTTCCAAACTACTGTCTGTCCTCTCTTAAAAAGCGGTGACTCACCAAATTTGACTAACTATAAACCGGTATCTATCCTTTGGTACTTTGCTAAGGTTTTTGTGTTAAGAATGTGCATCGCCCTTAGCATACAAGCATGAAAATCAAGATGAGGATTAGCTGCCTCAAATAGACCTTCAGGCATGTCTGGCCTAAAAGTGTAAAATATACAAACGATAATACCACTGTGAATATTATTAATATATACTCGTGTATTCCAAAAGAAATAAAGTGGTATACCTATACAGGTAAAGAAGTATTTAATGTATTACAACAGTCACGACAAATATACAAATATTAATATCTAACTACAGTATACAGACAGAGTCCTGACCGATGGGAGGAGCCTCGACCTATAAGTCGCGCAGATTTATAGGTCAGTGTGTGACAGAGAAAGTATTTGGAAAAAAGAAATGATAACATTCGTTCATTATCGCATACATTAGCCGGACGAACGAGTAAATGCAGATAAGAAATTGTAATATACTGAAAAGAGATACATGTATGTGTAACGCTTGACAATTTTTCCAGACTGCTCGTGCTTATCCTAATATTATAAGGATTCACTGCGCATCTTGTGCGAGGGGCATCTCATCGGTCAGCTCTCGGACTGCGAGCTGTATGTGTGTTATAATGGATTTTCTTCTACTTAGTTTATACTTACTTCCGGTGTTCCACAGGGTTCAAATATAGGTCCCATGTTGTTCATATTATTTATAAATGATCTTCTCCTACAGATAAATTGCCCTGTACTTGGATATGCTGATGATATTGTAACGTTTTCGGGTTCGCAATAAACAACTCGTGCAATTTATTTATTTAAAACAGTCTGTATATTCATACACTTAAAATTATATAACAATATAAAAATATAAAACTAACGTATCACACTTAAACTATTACGATTTAAATTAACACTTGTATTTATTTCTATTACTAAAATGTCCGTATATTTATATCACTTAAGGAACTATTTATTTATTTCTTATATTTATTTCTATGCGCGTCGACTACCTAAGGAACTTCTTAATCCCGAATTACTCATCCATCGGTGACCCAGCCGCCTTATATACACATACGAAACATCTGGAGCATTCGCGTAAACTCCATCTCCCACTCGATGTTTGTAGAACATTCCATAGACATGCTGTCTTCGCAGTACATGTGATTTATTGCTTTATGATGTTTACCAGTCGCGTCGAGATGATTTACAACCTCTTTTTATTGTCGCTCGAATGTCTGCTGGTTTCGTTACAATATTAAGATCTATTCTGTGATTACCAGTGCTGCTGATGCAGCCAACCTTCAGAGAAATTTAAATATATTTTCTTCACGCTGTGAACGTTCTGGACTCAAGTTAAATGTTGATAAATGTTGTACAGTCACTTACACACGGTCTTCCACTTCATACAATTCTTCCTACTACATTGGCGAGAACATGTTTACAAATAAAACTGAATTCAAAGATCTTGGAGTTACTTTCGATCCCAGTCGCATGTAATGAACTTTGTACATCGGAATTCAGATCATTGGGTTTTGCCATGCGTGTTTATAAATACTTCATATATGTAGCATTGTGGAAATCTTTATACTGTGCTTATGTATTAAGTAAACTTGAATACGCCTCTTTAATATGGTTTCCCATCTATGCAAGTGATTACTTATCATTGGATCGTGTCCACCGAAGGTTCCTGAAGGTTCTCTCGTATAAGGCAGATGGTGTTTATCTAGAGAGAGGTGTACCCCAGGAGGATATGTTACTACGTCATGATATGGTATCCTTAAGGAGATATTAAAGTCGATTTGGTAAAATTGGAGTGAGAAGAGAATAAGTGAAATAAAATACTCCAGGCTACCGCAAAAAGTTCGGACAGTCCCATAGGCGGGGCCAAGAAGTAGGTAAGAGCTGAAGGCAGCTGCTAAAATACAAATAATTCAGTACCTCACCATTCCAGAATTTCTTAATTTAATTACTTAAATTAATTTTTTTTCCGAAATTCAAAAAGCTATATCTCACAAGAAAACATTGGTCTACACGGGAATTACATCCGTTTTGATAAATTTCATTTAATTATTTCAGATTTTAACCGAGAAACACACGTACATTTTACTCTAATTTGGAATAAAAAAAATAGATGGTTGTGACAAAAAATTACATAATCTGACAACCTTTCCGTGTACTCATATCTATATTGGAGTTGTACAGAAAATTTCACATTTCTATCTTGAACAATAGTAAAAAAAAAACTGATAAATTCGATAT
This sequence comes from Amphimallon solstitiale, assembly GCA_963170755.1. Taxonomy (NCBI): domain Eukaryota; kingdom Metazoa; phylum Arthropoda; class Insecta; order Coleoptera; family Scarabaeidae; genus Amphimallon; species Amphimallon solstitiale. Next base: position 106,478,781 of record OY720680.1, read on the forward strand.
CTTGCTTTCTCGACAGCTTTAATATCCCCTTAAGTGTTAGAAGAGATGTTATATGCGAGGGATTTGTACATAGGCTGTTGGATAGCAGTATTGAGACATAATTGTACCTTTGCAGTACCATTTGCGAGAACCAACATCATGAGACGTGCTCCAATTTACATGCTCTGTCGCTTGGCGAACAAAAATGGAGACTCACTTGCGTGAAGACACTGACTGTGGATTGTGGATCGTCATAGAACTTGTATTTCCTTTTATTGATTATACACCTGTAGTATTGTTTTTAACCCTATTTTGGGCTTTGCCTGTTGGGTAATAAAGATTATTATTATTATTATAACTATATAAAATATATTTTTATATTTTTAAAAAAATTCGAAAATATCATCATATAATAAACTCTTATGCTTACAGATGTACACATACACACACATCCTTAATTAGATTATATTAATTAGAATGTCATTTCTAAATCCATTTACAGAACTTCATTAAACACTGTATTGCTGCGAATTAAATTAAAATATGTGCTCAAGAAAAGTTATACGTCAATATACACTACAGATAATTCCACAAAAATAAATGAAATTTTGTATATTCAAAATTTAAAAACTTCAGAAAAGCATATAGCACATACCATAGTCGTCAAATTTTAATTTCGGTTTGCACTTCTATCCCATGCAGATGACCTTATAATATGCAGCGATGCCTGCTTGCTAACAGTGGTGGGAGAGCAATGCAGTGGCGGGAGACCCTCACGCCTTACATTTCATACGAAACGTTTGTCGAGTCTTGGCAGCCTCGCTTACGTTTATCTTTAGTTTATTTCGTCGCGCTCTTTTCCTCTTGCTACTTTCGTATCAGAAATTAAAATATGTCGACTACGGTATACTTGATACTTTAATTGGCATCCTTGAGTTCACAGTAATGTTTCTTTTGTCTCTTTACACATTGTCTGTATTTTGCTGAAGTAAATAAAATCAGTCAATCAATCAAAGAATTTTACGTCTTCAGCAAATGGAGAAATTTACAGAAGAATACGACGATTAATTTTGTTTATAAGAGGGAGGAATAGGATTCGATCCAGAGACCCGATTCACGAACTTAAGAGAAGTGAACGTTCTATTGAGAGAAGTGATAGATCGCATTCCCATCCCTTGTTCTCCTAACTTCAAGAATAGCTGTTTTTAAGTAGGGATGTGTGTCGATCGTGTAGGAAATCGCAGTGCAATGTTGCCAGGTTGAAAATGAAGGCAGATTAGGAAAATTGTTGTATAGAAAGATGTATATTAAGTACTATGTAATACAAAAACAATTTTTTTTAAATGGCTTGTGTAATATTGAAAGGTTTATGGGTTATATTATAATTAGTTGGATTTCCGAAACGTGTTAGGCTAAACATCAAAATGTAAACTATTATTAATTTTTATACATATCGTACATGTTTAATGTTATTTCAATATAATTCACATTAAAGTATCAACGCATTGTGGAATACTGGTTTAAATTTGCATTTGCACCCCGTGAGCGGTTGGAAAATAAGACAAGTTTGTGTTAGTAAATTTGAAATATTATAATAATGTTAAAACGTTTCAGTACAGCGAATATGTTTCTATATTTCTCGTTTTATGTTAATAGAGGACGTTCGAGATGGTTGTTCAGCATATTCAGAAATAATATCAATGATATATCTTGTTGTTTCTTTGTTTAAACGAAATAATTTACTAAATTGTATATCAGATAAATTAAACGCATTCTACCGCATATAAAAACGACGCCGAGGACGTTGATAGAGTTCATATGCTTCCGCAACATCGATTAGAACTTGATTCACTATAAAAATCTCTTCTTCAACCATGCTACTTCAAGTAAGTAGAAGTATAATGCACGTATAGTACCTTTTCTACCGTACTGCCTATGACTATTTATACCATAACCTATACTATTCTTCTATATGCATCTATTCATCGGTGTCACATGTACAAAATAATTTAAGTCGTTATGCGCATGCTTCTCTTAACTTATAAAATGTTCGCTTGACTTGAACCGATAGATGTAAATTCTCACAACTCTTGAGAGAAGGGATCTATCTCTCAAGTTCGAAAATACGATTTTTACCATTTCAAGAGAATCCCCTCTACTGTTTTCTCGTGATCTCTGTTCTCTGGACTCGAGAATCGGGCCCCAGGTGACTGCCATGGGGCGCAGGAATAGAATTTGAAAATTGCAAAAAAGCCGAAAAATCGGTTTTAGCTGTTCATTTAAAAATTCGTTTTCTTCAATTTGTAATACTTATCTCGTGATATCTCAGCAATGAAGACAGTTAGGGATCCATTTTTTAGGGTTTAACCCTAAATTATCTGGATGGTCCTAGCATTTTCGGTTTTCCTTTATGGAGTGAAAATTATATGAAAAAAAAAAACAATCTTTAGTTGACTACCAATTTGTGTACGGTATTTTTCAGGTGGTAACTAATCTTATTTTTCGGAATTTATCCATATACCATGTGCTTGCAGGCGACCTGCGTATAGGGCTTACTGTAAGATAAAACGACGACACCGAGAGTTTGTATGAGTTAGTACGAGAAAGCAATATACAAACTGCAGTACAGCTGCGCTATCTATCCTCGTTGCTCTGCTTAAACGGAGAGTCAGCCTAGCCCGTTCTAGCCTCAGCGTAAATCTACTCGAATCCCCTCTTTTCCAACACTACACTCGACCAAGGAGCAGTTTGTATATTGCTTTTTCGTACTAACTCATACAAACTCTCGGTGTCGTCGTTTTATCTCACAGTAAGCCCTATACGCAGGTCGTCGGTAAGCACACTGTATATGTGAAACGAAGTAAAGCCAACATTACAAAATTATTTTTTATGGAAGATCTACATTTCTAGGTCCTTTCGAAAACAAGTTATGACGAGTCAAATCTAGCAATAAAACTCGTTGCGCACAACTCCTACACCAAGAAATATTTTACTGCTGAGAAACTGTCCGAAATGGTGGGCAGAGCCATCCACCGGTATGGGCGACCGTACCATATAGTAAAATTGATTTCAGTGAATTTTGTCGGAACATCAAAATTTTGTTTCCCATTTCGCGACCTTATTTCTAATAATTAATAAAAAGAATATATATGTATTGCTGTTTTGAGTGTTTCGAAATTTTTAATTAAAGGCTTGGTTTTTGGTATTTGTTAAATTTTTATATTTATTTAGGGCTCTTTTGACAATATCGAAAAAATAACGGTTTATCTACAGAAAGGTAGTTTTTTTCTGAAATTTTCGTGTAAATTTGGTACGATTTTAATAAAAAATAAGATTAGGAAATGGGAAACATGATTTCGAGGCCGGCCGTATAGCCTTAATTAGAATTGTACTGTGGATGAAATTTGGTTGCACCACTGGGGCCCTCCTGTGAAACAAGAGTCCATGCAATGGTTTCATAGGGGCTCTTCACCGCCCAAGAAGGCAAAAACGCGGTATAAGAGATAGCCACACTTTTCTGGGACACGGTGGGGATTCTCTTAATTGAATATATGTCAAATGGGCATACAATGACGGAAAATGTCTACCAATACACAATTAAGAAGTTGAGGTCGGGCTATACACGAAAAAAGACAACAATTTAGCTCAGAAAATTCTAGTTCTGCACAACTGCAGGATGCATACGGCACAAATTGTTTAAGTAGTAATCAATGAATGGCGGCTAAAAGGAATTACAACATCCACTTTACAGTGCCGACCTGGCCCCTTGTGACTATTATCCTTTCTCAAGAAATACCTGAGAAGGCATCGATTTTTATCGAATGACGTCGTGGAAAACGTTTTAGGATCGTATTTTTCCGAATTACCAAAAGAATTCTTTTTCGAAGGCATTGCGTTATTAAGGGGGCTTACGCAGAGGTGACGACTAACTGCCGTGAGGTAGGACCTTAGAGGGCGGTGCCATATACGTTAATGTAAATTCTGGACTTTACAAGGTTTCGTTAAAACAATAGTACCGCTTTTATTTACGAAATATCAAAATGAAATTTAAAACACACATAAACAAAGGCTCAATGCATGCTCGACTGGAATTAGTTTTTAAAATAAAGTTTCTGAAACTGTGTTATGATGTTGTAAATTTTGTCAACTTTGAGAGTGAAATGTAGGAGTAAATAATTTGAATTATAAGAAAGTACTCCCAACGAAGCCTTAATTAATTCTTTGTATTCAATTTAATGCAAAAGCATAATAAGAAAAACAAAAATTTCTGCTCTTTGTTTTATTTTAACGAATACCTTACATCGAGGGAATTTACATTAGCGCATATAGCGCCACCCCCTTACGAAAGAAACGTTGGAATAAGTGTGTTAGTGTTAATGGTTCTTACGTTGAAGAATAACATCTTGTTCGTTTCTAACTCGTTTAATTCATAGCCTAGGTAGATAACATAAAAAACTCCCCTCCTAATACATAATTAGTATGTATGATCATTACTAGGGAGCGGAATCGAGCGAGTCATGACTCATCGCCCATGGGCGGGCTATTGAAATGTTGTATTTTTAAAGAGGTTTTAATTTTATTTATATAATTGAATAACAAGTGGCTGGTGATTATAAAATACAAAATACCCTACTATTTGTTCATTTTCTCTTCTGTAAGACTTCTCTTTGAATTAAGTACATCCTTGTAGATAGAAAACGTCTTTTCTACATCGCAACTGGTTATATTTACGTAATGGAAATATTCTTCTATTTCAGCATATTTAGTATATACAATTGCCGCAATGTTATTAAACCTGGATTTCTATTAAAAACTGCGTCTAAGTCACTTGGAATTATTAATAGCCACATCTAATGTGGTTAATCCATTTTTACTTTCTTATACGTAGTATAAGGAAGTAATGTGAAATTTTCGACTTGATTTGATTTTTGCAGATGTCCACGTTTTGAAGTCCCCTGATACCGAAGAAGATGTTTTTAAAAGATGTCTGTGTGTCTCTATGTGACCACGATAACCGCTGTAGATATCAATTCCAAATTTTGTATTTACGTGTCTAATCCTCTTGAGATCTGAGTAGTTTTTCAGTAAAATCGGTAGACCGGAAGTAGCAGTTTACTTCAGTGAAAAAATTAAATTTTGCCAATATTTCGTCAACTACTAAATTTAAACGAATTTATAAAAAATTCATATGTACTTGAAATTAAAATTGAGAACAATTTTATTTAAAAAGTTTTTCGAAGCTGCTACCGGAAATAGGTCTTTTACTTCTATCGAAAATCAGTTTTTTGCGAATATTTCGCTTGTCATGCGTTTTAGACAGGTACGTTACGGGTATAAAAGTATTTAAAACGTAATTTTCAATATCTTTTGCATAAAAACAATTTCAAAATTCAGACCGGAATTACCACTTTTACTCTTATCGAATAGCGATTTTTTGCGAATATGTCGTAAATTATGCATTCTATATGTATTTATCAAGAATACAAAAGTATTTAGTGCTAGATTTGCAATATTTTTTGAATATATGAAATTTCAAAATTCGGACCGGAAGTAACACTTTTACTCTTAGGGAGTAGTCCTTTTTTCGAATATCTTGCTAAGTATGCATTCTATAGCGATTTATTAAGAGAACAGAAGTACTTAGAATAGGATTTTGAATAATTTTTGTGTAAAAAAATACAGTATAGTTTGAAACGCTCATACGTATAAGAAAGTCGTGTGGTGGCCACACCTCATTTTTTAATTTGAGATTCGATTTTCAAAATATGTCATTAGTTTAGGCAAATTTCCAAAGTGTTCCTGAAGGAATAACAACTGATTTTTTAAATTTGGCATTTGTGTTAGTTCCTTGCACTCAGAAATACTTCGAGCATCGTCATTTAAACATGTAACGAAATTTTGTAAACTATCGAAATTCTCTGCATGAAAACTATTTCTGTGTATGTTTTAGCAAAGCTAAGTGACGATATTTTACAGACTTCGCAATAAATTTCGGAATCACTGACAATTAATTTTTATCTCAGAAAAAGTAACATAAACAACGTCCTAGATCTAAATAAATGATAACTAAAAATGTACGCGTATGTTATTGAAACATACATATTATATTGCGAAATATAAGGTAAATATAATAAATTTTAAAAACTCGTCACCCTTGTACCTACGCCGATGAAGAAAGGATTTTATTCATAAAATTCCTTATTTTATGGCAGTTTTTTCTCTGATTCTCTGGAGTAAACAGATGTTACAGTTCGCCCTATGAATTAGTGCTATTCAGATATAATGTAAACAACACGCAGTTGTTTACATTATTTCTTTTCACGGTTGTGGCTCCGTGGTAGTTTAGGCTCGGTGCACACTTGCTGCAAAAGTTATCGGGACGCTGCGTCATTTTCAATCGCATAAGAAGAAATGCATAGCAACTCATGTGGGAATTCACACGTGAAGCTGATACCAATCTGACGCCGAGATAGTTATCGATATTGCCGCAGGGACCTGTGGGATGCGCGTCACATTTCTATACCGCGATAGCTGGTAGTACACATTTGTTTACGGTTGAGTGCACATTAGCAGCAGCGTCATACCTCCTATCGAGCTTGTGAAGTCTACACAATGTCGGATGAAAATGTGGATGTCGAACTTTTCATTGATGAAGTAAAAACCCGGTTGGTAATTTGGGAAGGAATTGACATTCGAAAATAATTAAAATACTTGTCATCATCTTCCCTGAGATCCGTCAAGCAAACATTAAAAGCTCCCTTCAAGTATCTCTTGCTATTGTATGGATGAATCATGTACTTCCTTTTTCTAATTTCATTTTTACGATTTACGTACTTGTACACTAAGTACGCAAAAACAACTTTCTTTTTCAATTTTTGGGCGCGTATACGATTCATTTCATGAGAGAGTGTCGCTGAGGTCTATCTCCGTGAAAGTGTGCATTGGAGGGTTGATAAGACGCAGATTGAAATGACGCAGCGTCCCGATAACTTTTGAAGCAAGTGTGCACCGAGCCTTAGCTCGCTCGATTCCGCTCCCTAATCATTACACTAAATTTTGAATATTTTGAATGATCACTTTTTGTATAGTTAATTTTATTGTACATACATAGCTTCACACAGATTTTAAATAATAAAATAACATTAAGAACAATTAATTATTTCGCAAAAAATGTAGAAGTGTAACGAAACATGCTACATCAACATTCCTATGTAGTAAATAATCGCATAGGTAGATGTACCTCCTAACATGTACAACATATATGAATGAGGTAGGTATTTTTTGTGTTAGTAGAAATACAAGCAAACAGGTTTTTGTAGATGTTCGAGTTAATTTATATTTGTCTCTATTTATTTCTGTTCTAGATTGTTTTATATACATATTTATCAAATCTTTGCTTCGTTGAAGTAGGTATAGCTGTAGGAATACATAAGCGTTTTTCTGAATTTACATATCGAAATAAATCATACTTCGATGTCTATGGAATGGAAGTAGGTTTATTAATGAAACTGTGTTTTCTTCGTAACTGTATATTCTATTTTCGTTTCTACCAAAAAAAAAACGAGGTCTTCTGTAATGTTACCTTTTACTAATGTGTGTCCATTTCGTTTATATTGTTAATGGGTTTTCGTACTTTTCCACGAAATAGAACCGTTGCACCTACTGAACATATATATATATATATATATGCTGAGAACGCCGCTGCCCTTATTAATTAATTCCACTTGACATGTACCGTTAGAAAACAGATAAATTATAGTCGAAAAATTTATAAAACTACACATTTGACCTTTCAAAACTAGTAGAAAGTAGAAATATAATAAATAATAAGAACGGACTATTTTCCTTTTCTCTTCCCTTTTGTATTAATGACAGTTGAATTATTATCCTTTTGCTACCCAATACTAATATAATACATTCCAATATTTCGTCAATTAGTAAGTTTAAACAAATCTATAAAGAATTCAAATGTACTCAAAATTATTAATAAAATTATTAGAAAAAAATTATCAAAAAAGTTTTATGAAATTCCTACCGGAAGCAGGTTTTTCATTCTTATCGAAAATCAGTTTTTTGCTAATAACTCGCAAGTCATGCTTTCTAGACAGGTACGTTACCCGTATAAAAGTATTTAAAACTTAATTGTCAATACCTTAAGGGGAAAAATAGCAGATTTTAGATGCAAGATATTTTTGTTGATTTTAAATTTGGAGAAAACCTTCAACGTCAACTTATGAAGAATTTAGTAATCTACCCCGCTGAGGAATCAAATTTAGAAAAAAATTATCGGATTAAACAAAAATTAATTAATATGTCAAAATATTAAAAAAAAGTTTTCTCAAAAATCCTTCGGAGGAGATTTGTTTGCTTGGGTTCATTTTATAAATTGAATAAAAGGCTACCCCGTTCTGCACTTATTTTTCATTCAACGATTCTTTACTTTGTTTTAAATGAATATAAAATAAATTAAAATTAGGCAACCCAAATTACAATGAATTGTTATTGAAGTAAATATCTTTCCCGCGGTTACAAATGTGTAAATATTTGGTCATAAATGAATTTTTATTCGCTTAGATATTGAGTTATTAGTTCAAATATTTATTATATATTCCCAATGTGTAATAACTACTCGGACATCCTTGCCTTATTAAATTATGTCCTATGCAACCAATATTATATTTCCGATCCACTATATAGGTCCCTTAATTGTCAATTTTCCTTTTTTTTTGCAAGTATGTCCTAAATTATGCACTCTAATATATTTATCAAGAGTACAAAAGTATTTAGAGCTGGGTTTGGAATATTTTTTGTATAAATGAAATTTCAAAATTCGGACCCTTTTACTCTTAGCGAGTAGCACTTTTTTTTCGAATAACTTGCAAAGATTTAGAATAATTTTTGTGAAAAAAATTTTAAATGTGGGCTTAAAGTAACACACTTACTCAAAGGTTTATTTTTCTAATATTTAAAAAAAAATCCATGCTCTGTTGGCCAACACTTTCTTTGAAGGGTGTAATGTTGCAGAGCGTGGTGTAAGTAATAATTTTTTTATTAAAATATGCAGAAATAAATAATCTTGTTTTGTAGTTGGATGTAATAAATATGGAGAGAGAGCAGGATAGGGCAAGCACTATATGCAATATCTCTCAATCCTCTTCACAAACGGAAGAATGAAATATGTGATAATCTTGATTATTTATTTTTATCTAAAAATAGTACTCCCAGTAAGAGAACAAAACATAATGAAAACAATGAATTAAAAGAATTGTATATAGAAACTATAAGTGCAATTAATGAAATTGGTAATATATTAAGTAGTCACCTTAATGAAATAAAGCATAGACAATTTGAAATGTGATTTTAAACATAAATAAAATATTGCAATATAAAACAAACTTTTATTCCAATATACTCTATTATATACAGGGTGTATTTGAAATAAGCGGACAGAGTATGATTAATGGAAAGATTTAATTTTATTAGACTCAAATCCAAAATATTTTGCGCAAATTCAAATTTTAAAAATTACAAAGACATTTTTAAAATATTCGTCGCGCCACTGCACTTTAATACGACTGTAGGGTATGCAAGAGTGGGGTGAAGTAGGAGTGTGAAGGCGTGCGAGGGCAGTCTCGTTCGATTGTTACGTGTGGATGTTTCGACTATGGCTTACACAACGCACGAACTGAAATAAATTATGTTTTTTTTTAAATTCATTTGCGTCCAATTAAAATAAAAGTTTCTCATAAGTAGAGTTGGGCAAATTTTACAACACAAATTTGTTTTTGTGAGAAATAAGAAATAAAAAGTCGTTGAATTTAATCATAATAACAGTAATAGTACTTACTATACATTTATTGCGGAAGAAAATGTAATATCTAAATAATCCTGTCAAACATTAAAATAATTACAAAATTCATACAGTCGGCATCTCAATAAAAAAAATTCTCGTTGTTGAAAACTAAGATATTTTAAAAGAGAACAAAGAAACCGAATAAAGTACACGCATCAATTTTATCCCAAATCAGCTGATATTTCATATTAAGGTTGTTGAACTCTTAGCATGAACACCTGTTTAGAAATAGTAAACAATGCTATCATTGGGGTTTTTATAACGTTTACAACTGTTATTGCGGTGCGTGTATTTATGCGTATCTATGTGTGTTTATTTAGTTCCATAAAAATATTATTTATTACGATTCATGACGTCGGCTGTCTGGCCTAACTCGCGCGATACCTGCTAAATCCATAGGAGACACATTAAACACTTTTCGGGGGTTTTTAATTTTGGCGTTCGTGTCGTAATTGACTCACAATTTTTGGGATTTATATTCTACATAATTGCATCTTTCCATTCATCATACTCTGTCCCCTTATTTCAAATACACCCTGTATAAATTAAATCTTTAAAAACGGTTTACACTCTAGCCATACCTAAATGGTGCTGTAAATACTAATGCTTTTCTAAGTGAATTTGTATAATAATAATGAAATGCATGTATTAATGAAAATTACTCTTCTAATACTAGGTTGTACAAGAGTTTAGGAAACTTTGTTTTGTAAATTTTTATAAACGTATTTCTATATATACCATTTCATTGTTATTAATGGTTTTTAGAGGTTTTACTGTTTTTTCCAATAATTTGCTTTTTTGAATATATGTAATTCTCAAAAATATTCTAAGTATAATCAGAAATAAGTAAATAATAATTGTAGTATAATGATATTAATATTATAGTTGAATTAAAATAACTGCTTTGCTTGATTTTATTTTAAAATTCATGCACACGCGCAAATAATATCAATTACGATATCTACTCCGTGCTACGACTCGAAAACGAATTTCGAAGTCAATAGCATCTCACAATCATATCAAGTCGCTGCGAGTTTGGCTATCGAAACGATACTTCGAGACGCTCGATATCGTTTTCCAAACAGAATCTCGATGCAGTTGTGTTCCGTCCAAACTGTCAAACTATAGCCAACTTAAAACATTATGCGCAAAGAAAAGAACATAGTTTCCCTTATGATTATATACATTTACAACATATGGAGAAATTCCTTGCGCAATCTTTATAATAAATTTTGTGTATTTCATCTATAAAATTACGTTTGCCTCTTTCAATTCTCTAAAGCTTAAGCAGAATGATATTAATCATATATACACTATATACATGTAATAAATATTTATATATATTTAGATAGCCTTCGTGTAACTTAACTATTAGTTGAGTATATAGTTATAATAGTAATGATAGTACTTTGATGCGGAATCACGCTTTGTAATCATTAGCATAGATTTAAACTTTTTAATGTGTGAATACAATATTTGTACATGATCAGTCTATTATTATATTCCATTTCTCATATATTAAACAAAATATTATTTACATTAAAGCAAATAAATACAATGTATATTGTTTAAAAAAATAGTAAATATAGAGTTCTGCTGTCAAACGCCTACTTGTCTTGAATATCATTAATAATTGGCATTGATTTACTTTTTATATATACGAATACATATAAATAGTTCAATAGCAAGCGAAAGTGGAATTTAATTTGTTAAGAACTCCTTACTTATATTTTTATTGCTGCATGGATAACCTTATAGATAATTCACCAAACATTCGATCACGTTTAGATAATAAATTTAAGAATCAATAAAGCGACAATTAATTAGCATTGTTATTAATTACTGTACTATAAGTAAAAATGTATAATCACGATACTTAAAGAAACTGTCAAGTTTATCATATATTAACGTAGTCAAGGATCTCCTGCTTGCCGGCGATCCTTAACTGGATCTATATAAATAAAAATTAAATGTTGCTTGTTGGTAAGCGCTTCACTTGAGACCGATTTTGCTATTTCTTTAAAAAATGTTCGTATTAAGGTTTTTAGGGGAAAAATAGAGAAGTTACCCGGAAAATTGGAAAATTCAGGAAAAACTTTTTTGCTTCTTTCTATAGGATCTTTGTATAAACTCAAGACCATAACTAACTATTCGAAGGATGGATATGCGTGTTTTCTTTTTTTTTTTGTTCGTTTTGGTGCTGAAATAGTTTTCAGGAAAAAAAATCCTGCCAATTACAAAGGAAAGTCGTAAAATTCAGACAAACAAAAATCATAATTTTTTAAGAGAGAAACGACATTTACGGTTGTTTTTTTGTTTTGTTCATTATGCTCCCGGGACGGAATAACTCAGTTGAAGGTTTTTAATTGAAAATAATCTTGCAAAACACATTCCAGCCTAAATTAAAATAAAATTACATTTGTTTTTACTTTTCTGTTGTTTTTCGAACTGCCCAATAAATATAGTTATTTTATTTTTATTTATCTATCAATTTTTTTGTCACTATGTAACCGATTGGCTTGATTCTTCACAATTAGACAATCAGCTCTCAAACGACATTTGCGAACATATCGAAATCAATTAGGAATAGAAATAAAAAAAAAATCAGTTGTCGTACTTTTGAATATACAGTTGTGTTCAAATAAATCTGGGACAATTTTAGTTTTCTATTGTAAGTGTGAATTATATATTGATCAGTATTTCCATAGTTTTCATGCCATCATAAAAAATGACAGAGTTTGTCATAGTGCAAAAGTCTGTTAACTATTACGTTTCTCAAGGACATTTTTATAGTAAAATGCCAAGAAAACTGACAGACATTGAAAAAGCGTGGATTATTTCAAAAATAGAAGACGGTTGGTCGATAAGAATGACTTCACGGCATTTTAACGTACAGTGTTTGCAATTAAGAAACGGTGGAAAAACGAAATGACCTTAAAAAGGAAGACTGGTACTGGCTGTTCAATAAAACGTCAACTGTCGAAGAAGATATGGAACTTTTAGATTATAGCAGAGGTCGTCCATTTGAAACTATAAATAATGTTGTAATAAACACAAATTTTTCCGCCTCAAGAGTTGAGAAACAAGAATCACGACTATTATACGCTTAAAATCATATTAATAATGATTTGAATTATTGAAACTGGGTTATTTTTAGTGATGAGACGAATTTTCAGTCGACTTGCAACGGTAAAATCAGAGTCTATAAGCACGGGGGGAACTTGTTTCCATGAGGAATATAGTCGTCTTAGAAGAACTTCTGGAAGATTCTTAATTAATGTTTGGGATTGGATCAGTTCTCAAGGTTTAGGAATATGTTGGGTGGATTGAAAACAAATTTAATGCGATTGTCTACAGATACATTCTAGAATATATCATGGTTACAATTGTCCATCATATATTCGCCAATCCCGACTAATTCAGCAAGATAATTGTCCGGTTCAATCAGCTATAATTATAAATACCTGGAACTAATATATATTTTGCAGTGGCCTTCCAACAGTCTATATTTAAATCCGATCGAGAATATTTGGGGGCTTTCGGTTAAGATTATCAATAAACGAAATGCTCAACCATAAAGCGCCGAAGTATTGTGGCAATGGATTGAAGAAGCATGGGAGGCACTGACAAATAACGAAAATTTAGGGCGTTCATTAATTAACTCCACACCTAAGAAGACTGGAAAAAGTTACAGAAAAAAAAATGTTAAATTTCTTTTTTCTTAACTTATTTCTTTATAGTTAATTAATTCTTGTTAAATTAGATCTATTGTATGCTTTCTTTCATTACTTCTTACTTCTATTAAATGAAAATAAATGTATCCTTTTGTTCACTATCACCAATGTCTATAATAAAATTTAGTTAAAACTAACATGCTGAATGCCACAAATACAAAAACAAAAACGTTGACTCAGATTTATTTGAACAGAAATGTACTTCTCAAATTGAATATCCATGGCCACAATCGTTAATAGATACAATGATTACTCAGAAATATGTTTTTTCCTCATTTTTACTTTGTTTACACATTTACAATAGCTTTTCACAAATTCACAAAACGATCACAAACAAGTTTATTGAAATTTGGACAGGGCAACGTCTGCTGGGTCAGCTAGTTCACATGTATAGGTATAAATAACTCTGTGATACAAATGCAAATGATAACAATAGAAACAATGTTTTTCTAAAAATGGTAATGAGCTTGCCAAAAAAACTTTAAGTACAATGTAACAGTAATTCTTGGAGAGTAAGCGCTCTCACACTATCAAATCACACAAGTATACATACACGAAAATTTTTTTCGTGTATGAATAAATGTATATGAATACACATCTACCCTAAAGCTGCATTGCGAACAACAACGTGCAGATAGCTGTTTCGACCTTACATTGGTCTCATCAGAGCACGAACGTGTTGTTCACAATGCCAGCTTAGGGGAGATGTGCATTCATATATTTAGAAAAAAATGTTCGTGTATGTATACTTGAAACCTTTAAGTGTTTTATGATCTCATATTGAATTGGTGAATGAGCAACAATAGATGCCACAAAAATACTAAGTAATTTTGATATTTTCAGTTTTACATAAATATGTTATTTATTTACAAGACAGTATATAAGGAACATACATAATAATAAGAATAATACATGTATTACCCAACAGAGTTTCAAACTCCACTTACATAAATTACATATATGTATAAGTTTAGGTAGTACATGTGAGCAGTTGCTTCTTGCAAACTAATAATAAATTGAAATTGAAATTACAAAACATAAACACTATAGTAAATAAGAATAACATGATATAATGCAGCAGGGGTCATTAGCCTATATGAAACATTCAGGGAAAATATCCACTACATTTGCCACTATATGGGACAGACGCGTCCTTAAAAGCATATTAGTTCTCGGCCTGAGCATCGAAAAGGTGCCAGTGATGGTGGCCATAGATCGCACGACGAAGTTGACTTTGGACAATATACCGGCGGGTCCACCACATTGTTAACCAAGTTTAAAAAAAAGTGCGCTGTTCTATCTTTTTCTGTCTGATAAAGACTCAATTGAATGCCTATCAATTAACTCAAAGTAGTCCGTGTTCGAGCCGGGTATTAAGCATCACTTTTGTAACTAGGGAACTTCAAGAAACGCTTTCGCCCTCTCTCCAATGCCAACTGCTGATACAATTAGATAGTGGCTTCGTACTCTAATCTACTTCTAATAAAGGCAAAATAAATAGATTTCAGAGTCAAGTGACTAGTAAAATCACTCTAACTGTTAATACGCATGAATATTTTAACGTCATCAGCATATACCAAAACACCACAGGTTAGCGAATTTAATAAATTATTTAAAAATATTTTAAAGAGCAACGGGCCTAGGCTTCATACCTGTGGCACACCAGATGTTGGGGTGCAATGTCCAGAGTGATATCCATTGTAGAATACATGACTAGATCGATTTGTTAAATCAGACGACCCAGTTTAAGTAGACAATTAGAGGAACCGAAGCTATCCAAATTATTTATCAATACTGTCAAATGTTCTTGAAAAGTCAGTGTATATGACATCTACTTGAGAGCGATTGTTCAAAGCTTTACATACATATTGTGTTTGTATGTGTAAAATATAATTGTCTTGGACTTTATGGGTATTACTGATCCGAGACATAATTGTTTACAACTGGTTCAATATCCTTGTTGTTTTCGATATTTAATATACTATTAAAGACCAGAAAATATATTGAATCCTAAGATTTTTTTTTTAATGTAGAACACCCTTACTCTTCTTTATGCTTAATATACCAAATATTAGGTATTTAGATCTCCAAATTGAGGTGTAGGGTAAAATCAAATTAAGAAGAACATAAATATGTCATAAAAACGTAAGACGTGATCCAAAACAACTTTGGCGCTATATTCATCTGAAGGAAAGTACTTCTCGTATTCGGTCAGTAATGCATGACGGTACTCTCAAGTATGACGACCCTGCCAATATAATTTAGACATTTTCCGATGTGTTTTATCAGGTCTTCCGGAGCAATTGAAGTTTTACTGGTTTCACAAATCACTTAAGAGTCACTGTTTTTTTTAACCATAACATCTCTTGAGGGGGAGGATATTTTGTAGAGTGCCAATTGTCTGAAATCAACCCAGACTGCTGGTGATGGTCAGATACCGTCTTAACTCATTATGGATTGCCGTAATCTTTATTTTTTGTTTGCGCGTAGTAAGCTAGAATACGCTGCTATTGTTTCGCGTCAAGTTTATATCTGCTATAAATTGAAATTGGAGAGCATCCAGAGAAGATTTTTGAAGTACTTTAGCTTTAGGACTAGTGAAGCTTATCTCTGCAAAAATACTAACCAGACAGTTTTAGTGGATAAGCATAATTTCGTTCTACTGGACACACGTCGTGAGACTGCTAGTGCCAACTTCTTACATGACAGGCTTGACTGTCCATATCAGTTGGGATTGATTTGTTTCAATGTGTCACGACTTTCCGCCAGAAGTCAAGATATATTTTTTACTTCCACATGCCAAACAAATGTCATGTTGAGCAGTCTAATACATCAAATGTGCCATATAGGAAACAAGTATTTGAATGATATTTTTTTGGAATTCAAACTTAAATGATTTATGTGTAATTTATCGTATTCTATCTTCTTAAATCGCACCTATTGTACATTACCGTGATCCCAATATTGGTTTCTTACTGTTGGGTACGCAATAAAATACTATTATTATTATTTTTAATATGAGGTGATAACAATATTTGGTGGAGATCACTATAGACATCGATAGCGTTTTTGAAGTTTGGCCCACATAAAGATACTACACATATTACTGAGTCAACACACTTCCTTAGTTATACCGTACTGATGAAGGCTAATGAGTTTGGAACATGTCTCTGCTCTTGTATCATACCTAAAGGTTTCTAATAATTCATTCTTAATTTACACGTGTTCACTCGTGGGTTATTTAACGCATAGGCCGACATTGTTTACCATATGGTGATTTTTTTTGTTGCAGTTACAAAATTAGAAGCATTTGTCTTTCCGTTAATCAACACTGATGTTTTTAGTGAGTATCTACCCATCTCACATATTATAGTTGCATTAATTTCTTTTTGTTGTTCCTAATTTTAATACACAGATCTGAGAAGGACTTAATAACATATTGAAACGTCATAATACATCAGACAATGTGTTTAATATAAAACTTCTGACTCTTAATTGTGTTTGTACAGTAAGAAATATGTTTTACATATATTAGTCAGTAGAGTGCAAACACATAATTATGTATTTATCTATCTATTTATCTCTCTCTCTCTCTCTCTATATATATATATATATATACGTAAATGCATAAAACTGATTAAATAAATATTAATAATTGGTACCTATATATCGCGCTCCATTGTATACGTAAAATAAAACTTATTACTTAAGGGTAACACGAAACAATATTGACCATTACAATTATGACAAATACAGTATTAAACACACGATGCATATATAATCATTCAACAATGTTTACACCAAATATTGCACATTAACAACTTGTTGTATTATTAACATGTTTTTTGTTCTATGTTTAATTCACATAGCTAATTAATCATAATTATTAGAAAGATTTGTATCTCATTTCCAGTTTTTTTTGTTATTGTAAGGAATTTGTCATATTAGTTTTCTTGATTATAAACGACTAATAATCCTTAATTTAGTATGTAAAATTAATTTTACACTTCAAGAATATAAAGCACTTGGTCATCAAAGTAATAATATTTAAAAACTTATTATGACAAGTTATTTAGGAGCTTCGCACAATGAACGGAGAAATTGCTGCAGATAACAAACTCCAGCTCAGGAATCTTATATGTCACTAAAATAAATGTAGTATGGGGCCCAGGGTTGCGAGAAGATTTTTTCTTATTTCCCTAGATTTCATGTTAAAATTTCCCTAGATTTCCCTAAATTACCTTGAAGTGCATAATTTTAAAAATAGATAAATTGAAGTTGGTATTCTTTAGTATTAAACTATTAGAAAACTTAATTCGATTCTCCTAATCTATTTTTTTTATTCAAAAACATTAATTATTAACTGAAAAATAAAAATACAGAAACTGAAAGGCACGAATTATGAGTCATGTTTTCTCTGTTCTGCACGAACTTGCGTGCACTATATTTTAGATTTGTATTTATTGAATTATATAGCCTATTTTTAATATTTTCCATCCTCGTTTCAAAGACACCTAATATATTGAGCAAAATACAAAAATAGATGATAGATATTATTTTAGTATTGAACGATTACAAAATTCATTTCAAATCTCGTCATCTATTTTTCATTCAAAAAAAATCCTTAATAAATAAGAAACAGCCGAAAACTGAAAGCAAGAATCAGATAAGCTAAACCTCGGCAATAAAAAAAAGTAATTTTGTATCCATATATGCTTACATTAAATAGATACTGCGTGTCCAAAAAGTCTGGAAACACCCAAATAAAATCGAAACGGATGATTTTTGAGAAAAATGCAAAAACAGTTCAATTTGTATTTTCAAAAAACTACTGGCTGATGGTATCTGTTTGGAATTTTTGATGACCTTGAAAAAGTTATGATGTCATCAAAAAAAATTTAAATGGCAACGTGGCATTTTTAATTTTATTTTTGATAGATCTTTTAATTGTCTAAACGACAGTCAAAAAATTTTTCATTCTACTTAAGAAAAATTTTGAAAAAAAAAATCATTATAGAAAACAAAGAAAATTTTAATCGTAGAAATCAGCAAAAACTCTTACAATAAATGTTCAAAATATTGTCCTTGAGCATCTTGGCAATACCCTAAACGATAATAAAATTCATTTTGAACGTTTTCTATCATTTCAGGAGTGATCCTTCGTACTTCAATCTCAATCCGTTGACGCAAGTCTTCCAAATTTTCAGGTTTAGTTGCGTATACCTTATTTTTTAGGTAACCCCACAAAAAATAATCAATAGGCGTTAGATCTGGCGAACTAGCCGGCCACTAGATAGCCCCCCTCCTGCCAATCCATCTGTTGGGAAGGTATTCTCGAGATAATGCCGAACATTTCCCGCATAGTTGGGTGGAGCCCCATCTTGTTGAAACCAAATTCTTTGGCTGGGCAAATTAGGATCTTCATGGTTCGGAAATATTTCTGCTAATGACGGAATTAAATAATTTTGTAAAAAATCCAAATACATTTCCGCCGTCAGGTTACCGTTGAAGAAAAAGGACCCTATAATTCTGTTATCAATTAAACCAGCCCATACATTTAATTTCTGAGGTTACTGAGTTCGTACCTCTCTCATCCAGCGTGGATTTTGGCGTGCCCAGTACCTGCAGTTTTGTCTATTAACAGTCCCATGTAATGTGAACGTAGCTTCATCTGAGAATAAGATATTTCTGATAAAAAACGGATCATTATCACACATAGGCATCAGTTGTTCGCAAAACTGTACACGCCTGTCGAAGTCGTCTTCAGACAGCTCATGAACCAAAAAGATTTTGTAGGAATGATACTTAGTTTTCCGGAAAATATTACCAATTTTACTCTTCGACACGTTAAACTCCCGAGCAAGCTGCCGTGTACTAGAATTTGGAGTTTCCTCTACTGACAATAATACGTCGAGTTGCGTATCTTCTGCGATCTTTGGACGACTACTTCTAGGGCGATCTCGAACATGGCCTTCTTCTTGAAATTTTTTGTGAATCTTACTCACTGCAGAAATACTAATTGGGGCACGCTCCGGATGTTCTGTATTAAATAAGTCGCAAACTTCTCTAACTGAACGAGCCCTATCCCCAAAACCAATCATCATCAATATTTGAATACGTTCCCTCTCACTTAAAACCATTTTTAAACAGATTTTTTTAACTTACGCACAATTCGTATTTGACAGAATGTCACAAATAAAACATAATGTGTTTGAAAAATAATCGACTTTTAAGCCAACTGTGTTTTTTTTAAAGACAAACTTTTCCATTTTCGAAGAAGTACTTAAATTTTTCTCGGTCATTTTCTTAAGTAAAATGAAAAATTTTTTTACAGTCATTTAGACAATTAAAAGATCTATCAAAAAATTAAATTAAAAATGCGACGTTGCCATTTAATTTTTTTTTGATGACATCATAATTTTTTCAAGGTCATCAAAAATTCCAAACAGATACCAACAGCCAGTAGTTTTTTGAAAATACTAATTGACCTGTTTTTGGATTTTTCTCAAAAATCATCCGTTTCGATTTTATTTGGGTGTTTCCAGACTTTTTGGACACACTCAAATATTTACGTCCTACATATACACACATTACACGTTTACAACGATTCACTCCAGGAAATTTTGATTTCAAATGTGAAAAATATCATAAAAAAGCTGTTTTAACATCAGAGCAAAAACTTTTTCCAAGGGATTTACCTTATTTTATTATACTGTAGTTATTTGATCGATTTGCACAAAGCGATAGAGCTGAACACCGATTCGGAGCTCTTAAAAAAATCTTTAAGATTAAAATTTTCCGGTGATTAATAATTTTGAAATAAAAACGTAGATTACCCTAGATTTCTATTAAAATTCCCCTTTTCCCTAAATGAACATAAAATTCCGTAGATCTAGGGAAATTTCCCTAGATATGGCAACACTGGTATGGGTAAGGGTCAGTTTTCCGACCGCGCAAGTGCTCTGACATGACCTAACGACTACTGAAGTAACGGGCATCGACCGCTGTACTTGCACTTGATAGCAGGCTAACAGCTCACTTGCCTAAACTAAGATCTGAAAATAATCCTGCATGTGAATTAGATCCTGAAATGATATACCATGCACATTGTTTGTTGGAAACTACCACCAGCAGGTGTGCGTCAGAACTGATGAAGTCGAGATACAGGGAATGCATTAGCAAAGACAACTTTGGTCTTCATGGAGGTCTTTAAGATATTGTTATGATGCTGGCATGGACCGGGTGTACAAAAGGCCGATCATCTGCAGAGCAGAAGGACAGTGCGATTCGAAGTAGGTTCACCCTACTTCGAACCGCAAATTCTTCAATTTTTATTTTCCAAAAATACCTGTCAATTGTCATTGGCATTCCACATCATATGCGTCAAGAATGTCCTTTTTCTTCGATTTTTTCTTTGTCTTAAATGACTTTAGTTAGTGTTTGAGTCAGATATGTTCTTTTTATACATTAACATCGATATTTCCGCAGATTTAAAGCTTAAATTATAATTGTATTGAAATCGAACAACTAACTTTATTTTACTGGTAACTAAGTCACTAAGTGACGTATAACATCTGCATGATGTCAGTATTACTAACACTTTTGCCGGATCGAATGAAAGTTATTGAAGCACTTAGACAAATACTGTCCATGCGAGAGTAAAACGTATATACATATATGAGTAGCGAAAGTGACACGACAAGTTTTGCATTTAATAACTTTATTGCATAATCTGTTTATTTACTATATAGTTATTTACTATACAGTGAGTCCAACAAATCTGGAAACACCTAATTAAATTGAAACGGAAAAAAACTTCTACAGATGGTGTCTGTTTGATTTTCTTGATGACCTTGAAAAAGTTATGATGATATAAACAATTTCTTTTAATTGTTATCTTTTTACTTCTATTTTTAGTAGATATTTCAATTCTCTAATTGACAGATAGAAAAATTCAATCTAGTATAAGGAAATGCCAAACAAAGCTCAGTTTAGTTTTTTAAAATGGAAAAGACTAATTTGTAGATTTCATAGGAACTTTAAATGTTACTGCAAGTATTTCTGATAAAAGTTAAAACATTTTTTTTCCGACAATGCCAAGGACACATAAGGTTAAAATGAAGTAATCGTATCTACTGAAAAACGTCAATATTAAGATTAATAATAATAATTTTTTAAAAGAAAATTGTTGTGTGAGCAGTCATTACTTTTCAAAATCATTGTATTTTATTTGTCATATTCTGTATGAATTGAGTACAAGTTAATAAAAAAATATTTAAAATGGTTTTAAATGAGAGACAACTTCTTCAAATACTGTTGAGTCGACTACTTTACATAGCCAAGTTCTTTTTTATACAGTACATGCAGACCGTGTCCCCTAACACTCTTCCTGGAGTAAGTAATATTCACACGAAATTCCAAGAAAAAGAGAAGGTTCGCGATCGATCTGGAACTGGTCATTCCAAGACAACTGAAAATATACAACTCGAAGTATTACTGTCAGCGGTGAAGACTCTACATTCTATTGCACACAGCTTACTTGAGAATTTAACTTGTAGAATAGATAATTCTTTTAGGAAAACTGAATGCCATTCTTGGTCCGCGAGCTGGCTGAAGACCATCGGAGTTTACAGTTTTTCGGACAACTGATTTTCATATATGATAATGATTCGTTTTCTTATCAGAAATATTTTAGTCTCAGATGAGGCCTAGTTTACATTATATGGGAATCCACGCTGGATGTGAGATGTACAAACTCAGTATCTTCAAAAACTAAATGTATAGGCTGGAGTAATTAGTAACGGATTCATAAGACCTTTTTTCTTCAATGGTAACCTGACAGGAGAAATGTATTTGGAATTTTTTCAAAATGGTTTAATTCCGTCATTAACAGAACTCTTTCCGAGCCATGGAGATTCTGTCTTTCTCAGCCAAACAAACTAGTTTCCACAAGATGTGCCCCTCCCCTTACTGGAAATATTTGGCGATATCTTAATACGTTGCTAAATAGATGGACTTGAAGGAGGGAGCAACGAGTGACCGATTAAATCTCCAGACCTACTGAACAACAAGACTTGCAACAATATAAATGAAGTTAGAAAAATCACTTCTGAAATAATACTTCCAAGGGAATTTTATAATCGTTTAGAATATTGCCAAGACAACTGAAAGAACGTTAAACCCTTATAATAAATGTTGAAAACGTTCTCCTTGAATGTCTTGACAATATTCTAAACGATTAAAAAATTCGGTTTGAAGTATTATTTCAAGTACATAATTAAAAAAATTACCTTCGTTTTCTAATAATAAATCTGTTTATTTCAAATTTTTTTTTATGTAAATTAAATTTTTTTTGGTACTTATTTAGAACATTAAGAAGTCTGTTAAAAACATTAGTAAAAATACAAGGTTCCATTTTAAAACTTTCAGTGACATAATAAATTGTTCAAAGTCAATAAAAAATTCAAACAAATATCAACAAGAAGTTTTTTAGAAATACTAATTGACCTGTGTTATTATTGTTTTTAATCATACTTGACGTTTATATCTGGATGTGTCCAGACTTTTTGGAGACAGTGTATATGAACATGTAAATACATGATACTTAATAGTTATTGAAAAACGTATATACATATTGCTATAAAAGCATGCATTTTTAACCCATGTGGATATCTACCCAATAATAGCCTTAACAGTTTTTTTTAAATACATAACATTGTTATAAATAATTTAGAATGAAAGTAAGGGACATAAAAGTGTAGTGAGTTCAATGGTGTCGTAAGAATAATTTTCTGGAGACTTTTGCTGGTACTAAGAAGAAAATTGACGTACTAGGTGCAAAGAAACGCATCGGAGAACATATTTTGTGGACAAGAACTATAAACCATCAAAATTTGTCGAAGAAAATTATCAGCTGGTTTGGGCACATACCCCATATCATATTTCCACTCTTCAATTGGATGCTACTCCCTGTCTCAGAGTAAGAAGGAGTGATTTAAATATCACGCCAAAATGGTACATTTTTTTCCTGAGATTTCATTGGTTCTTGCGCAGACAAGTTTAATATACAAAAATAAGTACGTCCATTCCGCCATTTTATGTTTATAACCTACGATTTTGCTTTCTTACAGTTTTGCTTTGATATATCACATTTAACTGTTTACTTTTGAATATGAGACCTACTATGTCCCAGCTAAGCGTTAGTCTCGCCGCCCAAACAGCGTGTTCGATTAGGACATCTAACACATCATGAAAAACAAACCGTTTTAAATATGTATAAAACGTTAACGGTACAAATTCCCAGAATGAGAACAACAGAAATGGTAATAAACATTTCCAGAACACTAAGTAAGGTATAAGTATTACTTCAATAATAATATATTATAAATATGTATTTTAGGGTTGGCAAAGTCAACTGTATATCGGATAATGAAGGAATATAAAGAGACAGGCAAATTAAGGCCTCCGGAATACCCAGGCCTCCCAAAGAACGAGTAGGCAGCCATTCGAAACGTTATAAACTTGATGAATCTGTAAAAAATTCTATACAACAGAAGGTACACAGTTTCCTTTTTAAAAACGGACTTTCGATAAAGTTATGGCAGATATAACTATGGATGAATTCATACCAAAAATGAGCCGAGCAATTCTACACAGATTCTTGAAACTTATCAATTTCAAGTAGGTGGTAATGAAACACTGATCATATTACCACATGTGCATATATGTACATATATGTTATATTTCAGATATGTTAAACGTAACAAGAAAAATTTACTAATAGAAAAAGATGAAATTATCAGGTGAAGAAGAAAATACCCGAGAACAATAAAACAGGGCAGAGATGATGGTCGTCCGATATTTTACTTAGATAAAACATGGTTGAACGAAGGATACACAAAGGGAAAAGTTTGGATTGACACAGGAATAATCAGTGCACGGCAAGCTTTCGTTGAAGGTTTATCAACAGCATTAAGAAATCCTACTGGTAAAGGCAGGCGATTAATAATACTACATATAGGATCTGTATTGGGATTTGTGGAGGATGGACTATTGCTTTTTGAAGGAAGGAAAACTGCTGATTACCATGATGAAATGAACAGCAACATTTTCGAAACATGGTTCCAACAAATATTGCCAAAGTTGTAATAATCATGGACAATGCATCTTATCGTTCACGCAGAGTGGAAAGGCTGCCTACTTCATCATAGACAAAAGTTGCAATCCAAGACTGGTTGCATTCCAAACATATTCCGTTTAATGCAGAAATGATAAGTGCTGAATTACTGCATCTAGTTCGTCTTCATAAAAATCAATATAACACTTATAAAATTGATGAAGTGGCAGCTGCTGCACATAGAACTGTTACCACCATATCATTGTGAGCTCAATCCGATTGACATGATTTGGGCCCAAATAAAAAGTGACGTTGCTGCAAAAAATACAACTTTCAAAATGTCACATGTGCGAGAACTTTTAATCGAAGCAATTAGAAATATTACAATAAATAATTGGAGCAATTGTATCGACCATGTAATTCGTGGGGACATTCAGTCATGGATTATTGTAATTTATTACTATTATATCTACTATTTATATGTATATTCCATACCACTGGCATATGAATAAATATCTTTTATTTCATATTATATTTTAAAAATAGTTTAATTTTACGTTAGAGTAAGTAAGAAATATAGAGAGTATAGTTATAGTGTGAAGACAAATAAATTGATGCCCGGTGCGGTGCTGATGTGGTAAAAATATTACACACTTGATGGGTTATTGTATACATAAACTAATAAAATTTATTAAATCATGAATTAATTTTTTTTATATTAAACTTACCTTTTCATTAATAACGCTTTAGATAAATAGTTTTTGATTTCTTTTCAAAAGAAATGCGTTACATAATCTAGTGTCTTAAAATTATTAAATATGTAATAATCTTTTTAACATGATGAAAATACTGTTGTTAATTTCCAACACATAATTAAAACAAAAGTTCTAAGATAGTATAAATTATTATCATTATATTATTATCTTTATTGATATTATTTACGATATAAAATAATATGCAAAAGCTTCTCCGTAAAATCTTGAGGGCCTCATGATGAGAGATTTGATACACTATCCCTCTCTGGTTCAAATATTTGATAACAGACTTAATTCACAATTTGCGAATTTCTATAGCACATTCGCTAAGAAGTATAATGCTTATATATTTATAATAGTAATCCTTAAAACGCTCAGAACAAAGTCTACTATATTCATTTGGCTTATGTGTTGTCTTTATCGATAGATACCTTCTAATAGCCTTTTTTTTGGAAACCTAGAATCAACAAATTTGAATGTTAAGATTAACATTCATCAAATTATAAATGTATGTACCTGCATATGGTTATAACTTTCCTCCCTCCTCCTTCGCCTTGCACTCTTATTGCTGTTTTGATTGGGGCAATGTAAAGTGGCACATCCAGCCATTTCAGTCCATAATAGAAAATGAAACCCAAAGAGCTAAATTCTTAGTTAAAATAATACGGTTCTACAATTCTTATCTAATGCACTATTTCTAATCTCAATCTCATATAACATGTCTAACATATAATAATTTTACTAAATTTTTAAGCTATGTGTTCCGGATTTTGGCGCGGTATTTGAATCACTCCTTATTCTGAGAGAGGGTAGTTATGTAAATCACGACGAACCTTTTTAATTTTACGGTAGTAATTTATATACATCTTGAAGCTAAATATTTATTATTATATATTTTATTATATTCAAATTAATATTAGCGAGTAAACGACAAACTTCTCAATTAAGTCTTTAAGCTTGCAAAATATGACATATTTTGTACATCAAAATCACCTTTTCTAACAAGGACATTATTATTATTAGTAGTTATATTTGCTTCATTGTTAGGCATAAACTATTTTGTCATACTGTCTATTACCATTTTTAAATATGTTGTGTTAAGGCTGCATACACATTATCTCAATACATGTAACCAAATAAAAATATTTATTTAAAAAAGAGAAAATATGAAATGACCTTACTAATATAATATTGGTATAGATATTCAAATGAAGAAGGACGATTATGAAATTGTTGTAAAATAATTTAAAAGTTTCGAATTATATTTATTTTAAACAAATCTAGTATTAGCAAATATCTTAAGTTAACAAAGAGATATTTATTTTAAAAGTCATATTATAAGTATTATTTGATGTGTTTATATATTTTCTCGTATGTTTATTTAATTATTTATGTGCTACTAGATAAATATGTAAAAAAACTGTAAGGTCATGTGATTTTATTTTACGCTAATAAAGTTTTCTGAGAGAACCAAAAGAATTACAATTATGCAAATTATGTTAATTTTTATTTCGGTTTTGTAATACTAAATGTCATTGTTCAAGTTTGTATGAATTTGTTATGCATAGTTACTCTTAATTAGACAATTGGTACTCTAGAAAATCGTAATCAGTTTGAAAGTGTAACAATTACCTTATGAAAACTAGATTTTGACATTAAAATCTAAGGTGTTTTCTTTAAATAGGTATGTTGCTTTGGTAAAAATTTAATAAACCGTACTTCCTGACATGAAATTCTTGTTAAGAAAAAGATATTTGCATTGTATATGAATTTTTGGAATGTTTAGACTTCTTGACCTATTCAATTGACGTAAAAACAATACTATTTCCATACTCAGGTTAAATTAAAATTCTTCCCTCATAATTTTTACGCATTATGTTCTTCTGTTTTATATAACTAATGAGTGTCAGTGTCAATTTTAAGTTTCTATTGTCCTAGTTATTTTTTTATGATTTAATCTACATTTCTATAATTTTCTTTGATTGTGGTTGATGATAACCATTTTTACGATGGTCCAAAATGGAGAACATATGTTATCCATAATAACCATCACTTGGAAGACCGTACAAGATTCTCAAAATCCTCACGGTCATATGACACATACAATTTTTCAAGTTTGAATTCATATTGTGTTCCTTTTAGGAATATTGGTCCAGTTGTTAAGATTTGTCAACTTAATATCGAAGGTATGTCCAAAGACAAATGTAACTCTTTAGCGAGATTGGCGAAGGAAATCGAATTTGATGTTATTGTACTTCAGGAAATTCATATAGCATCTGGTTCATGAGGAGAAATTTCTGGTTTTACTTTGATTGACTACATCCTTAGTCCTGTCTAGGGATCTGCAATTTATGTAAAATCGGACATACCAAATATGTAGACAATTGAAAGAATAAGTGACACTTATATTATTACTATTAAAGTAGCCGAAATATTTGTAAACCACCAAATATTCGATGGCCAACAAATCTTAAAGTTAATTACCAACATCCTGCTGTTTTTGTTGGAGATTTCAATTGTCATCATGAAATGTGGGCATATACTGATAGCGATATGAATGGAATTTCCTTAATGACTTAATATGAGCCGAATAACTTACATCTAGTTTTTGATGCAAAAGATAAGAAAAGTTTTCATTCGACTAGATAGAAAAAAGACTATATCCCGATTTTTGTTTTGGTACATCCGATGATAAAAATAATTTATTGCCTACAATACGGTTAGTTTTAAACGACTTTCCGCGAAGTCAACATAGTCCTGTTTTAATTAATGTTGGAATACAAATTCCATTAATTAAATCTACGGAAAAACCTCGGTGGAATTTTCAAAATGCTGACTGGAATGAATTTAGGAGACAAGTTGATTAGAATCTTCGCTGGATACCACCTTTATTTCAAAATTATTTTAGGTTTGAAAATCCTAGTCCAGAAATTGCTGATGAATTATTAACTTCATTAAATCAAGAAAGAAAGAACAAATGGTCGCGTCTTATGGAAGATACGAATTTCACACATTTTAGTCGTAGCAGTTGGAATCTATTAAGAAAACTAGGAGCGGCAACCCAAACTAGTATTGTAGAATCAAAAATCAGCGCTAATACCATAGCTTCAAGATTAGTGGAAGTCACAAATATGATAAAGTTAAGTAAAGTATAAATCAAAAATATGAAGAAATAATTGCCCAAGAAAAGAAAATCTATTAATATAAAAAATGATGATCTTACAAAACCCTTTTCTATGGAGGAGTTGGATATACTGATAAAATGATTAAAGATTCGTAAGGCTGCTGGTTTTGATGGAATTTATCCTGAAATTATTAAATATCTAGGTCCTTTAGGACGTAATTGACTTTTATGTTTCTATAATAATATTTTAAATACTGGTATTATTTAAAATAGCAAATGAATTTGAAAAAGCAAAAGTTGCTGTTTTGAGCCAGATGTTGGAGAAATTATTATATTACAACATTTTTCCAATTATGGAAAATATCTTTCTTATAGAGCAAGCTGGTTTTAGCCCAATCGTAATTGCTGTGATCAAGTATTAGCTTTAACAAATTATATAGAGAATGGTTTTCAAAAGAATTTGAAAACAGGAATTAGTTTCATTGATTTAACAGCTGCTTATGATACAGTTTGGTTAGATTGATTATTTGTAAAATTATATAATGTGTTACCTAATGGTAATTTAATTAAACTTATGGAAAATATGTTTACAAATCGTAAATTTAGAGTTTTTATCCATGGAGAAAGTAGTAAATTTAAAATATTATATAATGGTTTAGCTCAAGGATCGGTATTATCTCCTCTTCTCTTTAATCTATATACAAGTGATAAATTGGTGTTAAATACAAACCACCCAGTAAAAGAATACAAATTTTGTATAATAATTTTCCGAACAATTGATAAAAAAGTAGCAAGAAAGCAACTAATCTATGAATTCTTTCTGCCGAACTCAACGAGTATTATCGACGTCGAATTTTTGCATCTAGGATTTGAAGTCTCCTAATATCGAAAACGTGATTTTTGCAAACATAACTCTATGTTTCTCCTTTTCTCTATTTCTCCATCCCTCTGCGTGTGTGTAACGACGGTAGCGGCCAAATGGTTAAAGTCATCAATACCAAACATTGTATTTCGGACTATAACCTTTCTCCTAAAATCTGATTGGATTTTCAGTTAAGATCCTATCAGTTACTAAGTTTAGACTAATATGTGACGAATGGAAAAACTACACAAAATTAAATTTGAAAACAATTTTATAAAGAGTATTCAAAGTTTCTACCGCCATAAATTACTTAACTGTGGATTTTAACCGTTTGTAGTCTAGATTCCCTCACTGTTCAGGTACGCTATTACTAAATTGACATTTCTAATAGATATATCGTAACGCAATGAGGCAAATCCAACTTATCTTTGGAAGTTCCTCAATTGCGTTATGATAAGTCTGTTTATAATCTTGTAATATAATGTTGATTATCTTCCTAGCCCTATAAGATGATTTATTTTTATGTATTAGTAAAAGTATGTGATGTATGTAAAGACAAGGAGGGGTCATTAGCCCCTGCAAAAAATTTGATATGCACTCAAAATGAAATTTTAGAAGAATTTTATAAAGAAGTTTTTCGAAATTCCTACCGGAAGCAGATTTTTCTCTTATCGAAAATCAGTTGTTTGCGAATATTTCGCAAGTCATGCTTCGTAGACAAGTATGTTGCGAGTATAAAAGTATTTAGAACTTAATTTTCAATACCTTTTGTGTGGTTTTAAGCACACCCATGTGTGCTTAAAACCACACGGCAGAAGTGAAAACTTCATCAAGGCGAAGTTAATAATACGAAATCCAACTTTCTTTTTTCGTTCTATATTACATTAGGGTCATCCTGCGTTTTAATTTGTCATCGATTTGATTTTCTTCAGCCATCCTGTGTAACAGAAGAGAATTAAATGCTTATAAATTCGTATATAATGAGCAATTAAAGCAATGCTCTATTCTCAACGTTTCTGTTTTGCATTGGTATACAAATTATAGTAAATGCGTGTGGACGTTATTTAACACCCGGAATATACTGATCAGTTTGCGAGTCATCCATATCATTTAAATAAAAATGCTAAAACTTACCTGAGCGCGAAATATTATATTATATTATTATAGAGATAATATCTCATACACACACAACAAATTTTTTGGTTAACCGTCCGCGAAGTTACCAATTAGCGAACGCAACACAGTTGCTATGGCAGCGGCCGCGACATATAATCGCGTGGGTGTACGGACAACTTTAAAGGGTTCCTCGACGGAGAGATTTTCCGATACGCTTCTGGGTCGGTTCGGACGCATGTATATATATATAAATAGACGATATGAATACTCGCTTACGAGTCCCGTGCTGGTCTGATGCTAACGTGCTCGGGGATATGAATTTATTTATTCATTTATATGTCAATTTAATTGAAATTAAATACCTCTATATGATATACCGTTTGACTGAAATAAAAGTAGATATAGGGAAACACAGACACGCACACATGTGCATGCAAACATGAAATGGAGGGGTACGATAATAGGGGAATACAGATGAGTTCATATCGGGGGGACACCGGGTACCGAAACCGAGGCTTCAGTGCAAAACATTGAAAGCTAGTATGCAGACGTTTGCTTTAAGGAATTGCTCCGCTATTTGGTAATTGATGTATAATGCATTAACATTGAACTGAAACAAAACTATAAAAATTGTAACTAAAATAAAATTCTCACATTTAAAACGAAACAAAATATTATAATGAAGTATACAAATAAATTTTGCACGTCTTTGTACGAATTATCCTTCGCATACCATAACACAATCTGTATTTTTTCCTCGACAGCTAAGGGCATTTTATTTTAATATTTGCGAGTTTGCTCAGACAAAATGTAAGTTCACGCTCTAAAGATACGGAACGAATGCCATGTGCGATGGTGTTCGCGCTCTCGGTTTACCCACACCACCATAAGACCGGTGGTGTGGGGGCCACATTCTTGAACTGTTGTATACATACTGTTACGTTGTAAATTTACTTTGTCTATAGTTCGCAAAAGATTGTGCACCTATTGTCTAAATACGTGGAATTTTGTATAAAGTTCATGACTTTTTGAGCGTACCCTGTATATTGTCTATTTCACTGGTCACTAAGACTGCCTGCAGTATGCCTCCGTGGGTACTAAACCTACTACTGAGCCTCACCGCTCTAAATCACATGCCGCGAACATGACAGATACATTTTGTGTAAGATCGGGCATTTACACTCTGTTTTTGTGAAAGCCTCTTTATCTGAATAACTAACTTTAATTACCTTAGCTCTAGCTTAATCTAACCTACCTGTAGTTTCATATTTTACGCATTTGCAATTATCTTTACGCCTTGCTTAAGGATATAAAATATCTTCTTATATATATATTACGACCGATCCCTACCTAATGCCTTATTGTAGTTTGTAAACGTTTTGAAACGATAATCAAGATATTGTGCTAGCTGTGTCATATATTTTGCGTATTGCCAAACACAGAAACTCGAGCAGGCCCCGAGTATTATTGTTATTTTCCTTTTCCTTCGCAGTCGTCTCTCTTAAAAAAAAAAAGGTAAGGAGAATTAATTAAAGAAATGTTTGGAGTGTAGGGCATACTATTAATTGCTGTCGATCACATGTTGCTCTATCTTCGATATTCTAGTATTAGGGACTTCTGTTAGTTCGTTCCTCCTCAGGACCATTGTGGGGATTAGGATCGAACTGTCGCTGTAACATAAGTTTTGATCGGGTTTTCCACCGTCTTTTGCAGCGTATTGATATATATAAGCTTTAGTTTTTCGTTGTTTACCTGCAGAAATTCTGTCCTTTCGCCTAATAAGAATAGAAATTACAGGTGGAAGAATGTTTGTTTGTGTCTGTCAAATTTATCGTCCATACTGTTTAGGTTGTCTGCACACGCAGTATTGCCAATGTTCGGCATAAAGTTCCCTCTCGTGCGGTCGACTTTAAATCTCCTATTTTACAATTGTTGAGTATTTCGCTCATGTTCTTCCGTCAAAATTATGTGTGGGGTCGCGATTAATTGTGTTTAAGTCTCGATGTCGTTTCCCATTATTATCAATTTAGTTGCGAGCTTGTGATGTTTATTTGGAAATTCCCGCCTTTAGTTTGAGTCCTTTTTCCAGTACGGCGCTTTGGGCGTGCGCGATCTTGGATTGTAACGTATCTACCATATAGGTCACGGTTAAGGTCACTTTAGAAGTCGAACTTGTTACAAGTGCATGGGCACGATATGCTTATTGTCTTTTGGTGGATTTTATCACTTTGTCTAAAAGTTAGACTAACGCTTAGGCGGCTTTAATGAAATAAGTGTGAGTTATCGATACCTTTATTAGGTGATTTATCGTGAATTAATTTTTATCGCAATACCGCTATCTAATTTACGAATGCCACGAGGTGGATTTTGAATTAATTTCGTGCTATGTGTGACTTCTGAGTCCTTATCGTGGAATCTCCATTGTTCTACTTGGGGTAAGTTTTCAAAGCTCTGTGTTAAATTTTCGGGATTTTATCTTTGGGTTTTTTTTAAATTTTATATAGGATTCTTTTGTCGGGCACAAAAGCCCTCAAAAGCTGTTAGGATTCTTTGACGGTCATTTAGGCCCTCCGAAGTCTTTTCTGTGGTGAAATCGCCCATAACAGTGGATTTTATCCATCATCCAGCCCACCTGTTGAGTGGAATTTTCCAACAAGGGAGTCGCCGCCATCTTGGGCATCTGCAGCGTCCTTACGACAACCATTTTGCCAGCTAAGGTTGTACTTTTACATTTTTATATTTTACGTCCGAATTTCGACGACTCTTCGACTGTGAACAAGACTTCAGCCCGCCTAGTTTTGTCCGAGAATTTTTGAGAGGTTTTATTTTAACTATCGCACCTCTTAGACAACTGCGAGGTCTCAATTTAATCCTTATTAAATTACCGTTATTATTTTATTCACCTTGTAATAATCAGATTGACCTGAATTTTGGTTTTGTCACTACCTTAATTTCTGTAGCCCTATATTGAGGCGAATATTCAATTAAAAAGTTAACTCTAGTAGATTCATTATAAGTTCAATTATCCTTTGGATAGATTTTATTTAAATAGTAATTAAACTCAGCGTATCTCCTCCGATTCAATAGAGGCTTGTTTTATGATGTGTTGCATTTGAAATTTAAGTTTTGTAAATTATTTTGCACGTTTAATTTTTGCCGTAAGTTTGTAAATTTTGCCTTTCGAAGATCAATTAATTTACATGAGCCAGATAAATTCATTCTTGTAATAGCCAACTTTGGTTCTCGAAGCTCAGGGTTTTCTTGAATTTTTTTATGTAATCGTTTTCCTAAATTTTACCTTTAGTTTAATTTTTGTCTTTGCTAATCAACAGCCTTCAATTAATTTCATTCAGTTCATGTAAGCAAACCGACGTTTTTTTTATATTTAGCGAATTTTCCTCATTTTAGACTAAGACCTTTTACTGATTTATCAATTGTTCTTTTGCGCTTATAAATTTATATGTATACTCACACCTATGTATTGACATTGCCGTTGTGGCATGTATGTGAAAACTTTTGTACACCTAATGTAAGGTGAAAGAAACGTTTCGGCAACCGACCAACTCCTGCTGATGCGCAGAGTATATGTTTAATCATTAAGTTTTTTTATTTTTTTTTATATACTTACTAAATTTTGCCACTATCACCTAACGCTTGTTCTTTTATTTATCAACTGTCTAATTGCAGTACACTTTATATCAATTTAACTTCACATTCAACGCCAGTTTTTTTTAATATCTAATTTTCATAATTTCATATTCATTATAGACAAATATCCATACAACACATCTGTTTAATTAAATTTTGTTACGTTACGAATACCTTATCTTTTATTTCATTTACCTCTGCATTTCTTAATTTTTATTGTGACAAGCACGCACATAAGATTGGGTGCTTCAAATATACAGGGTGTTCAGTAGGTAACCCGCTGGAGGGACACAGCCAGTGGTAGTTCGAAGGAGGCGCAGGTAGGTTATCTGTAGATAGCACAGTGTCCTGGTGCCCGGACAATCGTCGCAAGCGTCGTTGCCGACCGACGCTCTACTTATAGGTGTTCTCTTTATCTGAACCGTCACGCCGTCTGCGACAGAGTTAGCTCGGCCCTGCGTTATCCTGTTTAACAACCCCCTATTGCGACTCCCCGTTTCATATCTTGATCAGCCGTTGTCTTATTGCGACGTAGATCCGGTAGCAAAAATTTGGCGCCCAACGTTTCGGCCAATTTTGACCATCTTCCGGAATTTTTTTTAAATTTTCAAATTTATCGCCTTGTCCTTGGTGGACCACGTTTCGGAAAAATTTTGACCATCTTCCGGAACATTTTCTTGAATTTTGCAAATTATCTCCCTGTCTTTAACAGCCAACGTTTCGATAATCTTTTTGGGGCCTTTCTTTCAGTAATAAGGAATATTTGGTGCCCTAGCGTCTGGACTTTTTTTTTGGTGATAAGGAAAAAAATTTGGCACCAACGTTTCGACCAACCTTCCGCCATCTTCGATTTTCTTTATTATTGTTTTCGTGTGTCAACCAAGTTTCGGCCTATTTTCCGCCATTTTCAGAATTTCAGACAACTTTTCTTCCCCCTCCCGTACGAATTGACACACCAACGTTTCTGCCATCTTTTCTCCACCTTCCGGAACAAAATTTTTTTTTTCCTTTGCTACCTAACGCTCCAACGAAGTTTTCGCTACCTTCACAACAATTTCATGCGTTCGTTGTGGGCCTAACGTACAACAGTTCGCACCTACGTTTCGGCTAAGTTTTCGCCGCCCTCAAATTTTCTTTTTCTCTTGTGTGTCATCCATCGACTCATAAGTTGACAATTAACGTTTTGACCTAGTTCTCGCTACCTTCCGGATCAAATTTGACGATCGACGTTTCGGACAAGTTTTCTCCATCTTCCGGAATATTTTCCTTATCTTTGAGTATTTCTGCCACTAACATTTCGTCGTACCGCACAGTGGTGTTATACTTCGGAGAAGCTACTTGTTTCGCATCAACGTTTCGGTCCTGACCATCTTCCGGAATAAATTTTGAATTTTCTCGATTTAGGCTTTTTTCTCGACTTGTGTGAGTGGCTACTGAGTGGAGCACTCTTATCGCACTGTTTTCTTTGGTCTTGCCTATACCTATATATTTTTTTTTCGATTACCTTCTAGGCAAGTCTTAGCGTGCGTTTTGACTTTACATAGTTTTGCAATCAATCAAGATTTCTTCTTTTGTTACCTGGTACGAACCATTTAAGTAATCGACAGGTACACATTTGTGTCTTGTGACCATTTCAAGACCTGGCTTATCTCTGTAATCTTCTCGAATAATTTTTTCTATACGATGGAGACTATGCGTTTTGACATTCTTATGGAACATCTTTCTTATGAGGATTTGGATTATTTACTCGCTACTTTTGGTACCAAACGGTCACCAGGTATGGAGCGGGACGATGCGCAGGTGTATTACTATGACCTTCTAAGATTCGAGGAAGAGCACCCAGGCTTTAAGGAAGCTGTCTGCCCTCCTTCTGACTACCCTTTTCCTTATGCGGAGGACGCTGAGGCAATTTGGTCAAAGTTCTCTCTCTTGGAATATCTTATCGCTGAACTTGATAGTAGGACTACAGTTTCTGAATACCGGGGAATAACTTCCGATCTGGCTTTTGTCGCGGACCGCATTGAGAATGCGCAGCCGCAAACTGCCGAAGAGAAGGACGAACGTATCTGGTTTTCGGTACGTAGTTGTGAATTGGCAGCTAAGTTTCTCTCAAAAATGCGAACTATCGGAAACGTCTCGCCTCGTGACCTTACCGATACCACTTCTCGTGCCATAATGGAGAAATATAAGGCATGGAAGGCCGGAGAGTATGTGAGTGACTACGAGGATTATAGGAGTGACGACGAGGTTGACATGGGTGACGATGAAGATATTGGCCAACCTTCTCCGTCAGCTAGCGTCATGCCGGATCCGACTCTTTCTCCAACTGCTACCTCCCCACCTCCGATAGACTCAGTTGCCTTCGATGAGTTGAATTCTTCCGAAGACCAAATCAGTTCCGTGTCAGTTGTCTCTCCCGTATTAGAAGCTCCCGAGCTCACTGTTAATACAATTTCGGATATACCTCCTGTTGTAAAGCTTACACCTGATTCGATCTCTGATATATCTCCTGTCGTAGAGCGTTCCTATGACTCAGATTTTGATGTACCTTCTGACGTAAAGTTTACCTATAATACGATTTCTGACGTACCTCCCGACTTAGGGCTTATTCATAATTCAATTTCTGATGTCTCTTCCGACTTCGTACTTAGCTATAATACAGATTCTGTTTCCTCATCTGACTTGGAGCTTGTTGTACGTCCTAATAACTCCGATTCTGTCACTTCTACCGATTTAGAGGTTCTTGTATGCGCCAATGACACCGTTTCTGAAGTTTCTTTCGACTTTAAGCTTCTTGTATGTGCAAATAACGCAGATTTCGATGTCTCTCTGAACTTGGAGCTTTTCGAACCTACAGATGTCACAACTCCATGCGTATCTGTAAATCTGTATTTATCTGATTTGTCTTATGATCAAAACGCTGTTGCTTCTTCAGCTTTGGATTTCTCTGTTCCGACGGGTGAAGCGGATCCCTTCATTTCGCTGGGCATGGGATCTCTTAAGGTTGTGGACGATAATTCTCTGAACGTCTATCGAGAGCGTGTCTCTAAAATAAAAATTTCTCGGACTCCGTCTGTTTATCTTAGCCCGGCTATGGTCTTGTTTGTGGGTTACGTTTTGAAGTGGTACCCTGTTGATATACCTTCTTCCGCCATTTGGTCAATGTTACCTGACGATTTGCGAAACAGACTTCAGACGATAATCATCGACATTCGTCTGTTGAATAAATTAGTTTGTCTTTTATCTCGCTTACGTTTCCGCTATGTGTTGCTTCGTGCCTTATCTTATCGCTAACTCCTTCCATCACGGCCTGTAGTGAGGGCTGAAAGAATTCTCCTACCGTGATCCTGCGTGAAGTAAAAGGCTTCTAAAGGGACTCGGGCCTCTTGTTCCTTAACACCCCGGAGCAATCAATTTCCTTCCCTCTCGTGTGTCGATTGTTTCCTAACACCCCGGAGCAATCAATTTCCTTCCCTCTCGTGTGTCGATTGTTCACTAACACCCCGGAGCAATGAATTTCCTCCCCTCTCGTGTTGTCGGGTTTTCCGTGTGGGATCTTATCTCCTCCCGCGGCTGAGTGCACGACCTCTTCCGCGCGATTGCTGTTCCATCTTGGAAAATTTATTTCATAACCCGCAATTACTAACTAGGTAGCTTTGCTACTTCAAGGAACTATCGCTTCAGGGCAAACATTTTCCTTATATCGACTTCTGTTGGTGTGATTACCGGCCCCATTGCACAGCTTGTATCTGTGATTCCGTCTATGCAGTTATCTTCCCGTGCCTTTATCGCTTCCGTATGTTTCGGATCTTCCGTGTCTTTGCATATATGGAGTGGCAGCCTTGCTAGGGGAGTCCACACTATATTTCGTTTACCCTCTCTGACATGACTACCTTTTAAGCTAACTAATGTTGCTTAACTACCGGATTTGACTTTCGTATCTGTGAAGGTATAAAGAGTGATGGTCCCTTCTGTGTGATAATCCTCAGCCTTCTAAAGGTCGTGTCCTGGCGACCTTCTTGCTTTTCTTACGTTCAAAATGTTACTACCAGGAATCGGAAATGACTTCAGCCTTTATGGTTTATCGTTGCCTTCAGCATTTTAGTCGGGACAACGCCGGTCCAGACTTTAAACTTTTGCTCTCTAATTCCTATTTTGTTTGGCGAACTTTTCTCGTTTTGTTGTTACCGGATGTTATGGTTGTCGAAACGGCATATTCGTACCTCTGAGCAGTTGCACCATTTTTCTTTTGTTTCTTTTTTTCGTTACTTTCCCGTACCGGCCGAATGCCGAAGGGCCACGTGGTGGTTATGGCCAAGCTGTCTGGTGTTGCTGTGACTGAGTGTGGATATGTGCGTTTGTGTAGTAGACAACGTCCGTTTTTAAGCTCTCGCTTACCCTTTTCACTATCTTTATCCCGTCAGCCTAAGTTCTCGGTGCAAGAAATTGCTCTGCGATCAATTTCTTTTCGCTGGAAAGGGGGGAATTTGTTACGTTGTAAATTTACTTTGTCTATAGTTCGCAAAAGATTGTGCACCTATTGTCTAAATACGTGGAATTTTGTATAAAGTTCATGACTTTTTGAGCGTACCCTGTATATTGTCTATTTCACTGGTCACTAAGACTGCCTGCAGTATGCCTCCGTGGGTACTAAACCTACTACTGAGCCTCACCGCTCTAAATCACATGCCGCGAACATGACAGATACATTTTGTGTAAGATCGGGCATTTACACTCTGTTTTTGTGAAAGCCTCTTTATCTGAATAACTAACTTTAATTACCTTAGCTCTAGCTTAATCTAACCTACCTGTAGTTTCATATTTTACGCATTTGCAATTATCTTTACGCCTTGCTTAAGGATATAAAATATCTTCTTATATATATATTACGACCGATCCCTACCTAATGCCTTATTGTAGTTTGTAAACGTTTTGAAACGATAATCAAGATATTGTGCTAGCTGTGTCATATATTTTGCGTATTGCCAAACACAGAAACTCGAGCAGGCCCCGAGTATTATTGTTATTTTCCTTTTCCTTCGCAGTCGTCTCTCTTAAAAAAAAAAAGGTAAGGAGAATTAATTAAAGAAATGTTTGGAGTGTAGGGCATACTATTAATTGCTGTCGATCACATGTTGCTCTATCTTCGATATTCTAGTATTAGGGACTTCTGTTAGTTCGTTCCTCCTCAGGACCATTGTGGGGATTAGGATCGAACTGTCGCTGTAACATAAGTTTTGATCGGGTTTTCCACCGTCTTTTGCAGCGTATTGATATATATAAGCTTTAGTTTTTCGTTGTTTACCTGCAGAAATTCTGTCCTTTCGCCTAATAAGAATAGAAATTACAGGTGGAAGAATGTTTGTTTGTGTCTGTCAAATTTATCGTCCATACTGTTTAGGTTGTCTGCACACGCAGTATTGCCAATGTTCGGCATAAAGTTCCCTCTCGTGCGGTCGACTTTAAATCTCCTATTTTACAATTGTTGAGTATTTCGCTCATGTTCTTCCGTCAAAATTATGTGTGGGGTCGCGATTAATTGTGTTTAAGTCTCGATGTCGTTTCCCATTATTATCAATTTAGTTGCGAGCTTGTGATGTTTATTTGGAAATTCCCGCCTTTAGTTTGAGTCCTTTTTCCAGTACGGCGCTTTGGGCGTGCGCGATCTTGGATTGTAACGTATCTACCATATAGGTCACGGTTAAGGTCACTTTAGAAGTCGAACTTGTTACAAGTGCATGGGCACGATATGCTTATTGTCTTTTGGTGGATTTTATCACTTTGTCTAAAAGTTAGACTAACGCTTAGGCGGCTTTAATGAAATAAGTGTGAGTTATCGATACCTTTATTAGGTGATTTATCGTGAATTAATTTTTATCGCAATACCGCTATCTAATTTACGAATGCCACGAGGTGGATTTTGAATTAATTTCGTGCTATGTGTGACTTCTGAGTCCTTATCGTGGAATCTCCATTGTTCTACTTGGGGTAAGTTTTCAAAGCTCTGTGTTAAATTTTCGGGATTTTATCTTTGGGTTTTTTTTTAATTTTATATAGGATTCTTTTGTCGGGCACAAAAGCCCTCAAAAGCTGTTAGGATTCTTTGACGGTCATTTAGGCCCTCCGAAGTCTTTTCTGTGGTGAAATCGCCCATAACAGTGGATTTTATCCATCATCCAGCCCACCTGTTGAGTGGAATTTTCCAACAAGGGAGTCGCCGCCATCTTGGGCATCTGCAGCGTCCTTACGACAACCATTTTGCCAGCTAAGGTTGTACTTTTACATTTTTATATTTTACGTCCGAATTTCGACGACTCTTCGACTGTGAACAAGACTTCAGCCCGCCTAGTTTTGTCCGAGAATTTTTGAGAGGTTTTATTTTAACTATCGCACCTCTTAGACAACTGCGAGGTCTCAATTTAATCCTTATTAAATTACCGTTATTATTTTATTCACCTTGTAATAATCAGATTGACCTGAATTTTGGTTTTGTCACTACCTTAATTTCTGTAGCCCTATATTGAGGCGAATATTCAATTAAAAAGTTAACTCTAGTAGATTCATTATAAGTTCAATTATCC
The DNA here is from genome assembly GCA_963170755.1 of Amphimallon solstitiale. NCBI lineage: Eukaryota > Metazoa > Arthropoda > Insecta > Coleoptera > Scarabaeidae > Amphimallon > Amphimallon solstitiale. The sequence continues at coordinate 106,519,549 of OY720680.1, forward strand.
TTTGGATAGATTTTATTTAAATAGTAATTAAACTCAGCGTATCTCCTCCGATTCAATAGAGGCTTGTTTTATGATGTGTTGCATTTGAAATTTAAGTTTTGTAAATTATTTTGCACGTTTAATTTTTGCCGTAAGTTTGTAAATTTTGCCTTTCGAAGATCAATTAATTTACATGAGCCAGATAAATTCATTCTTGTAATAGCCAACTTTGGTTCTCGAAGCTCAGGGTTTTCTTGAATTTTTTTATGTAATCGTTTTCCTAAATTTTACCTTTAGTTTAATTTTTGTCTTTGCTAATCAACAGCCTTCAATTAATTTCATTCAGTTCATGTAAGCAAACCGACGTTCTTTTTATATTTAGCGAATTTTCCTCATTTTAGACTAAGACCTTTTACTGATTTATCAATTGTTCTTTTGCGCTTATAAATTTATATGTATACTCACACCTATGTATTGACATTGCCGTTGTGGCATGTATGTGAAAACTTTTGTACACCTAATGTAAGGTGAAAGAAACGTTTCGGCAACCGACCAACTCCTGCTGATGCGCAGAGTATATGTTTAATCATTAAGTTTTTTTATTTTTTTTTATATACTTACTAAATTTTGCCACTATCACCTAACGCTTGTTCTTTTATTTATCAACTGTCTAATTGCAGTACACTTTATATCAATTTAACTTCACATTCAACGCCAGTTTTTTTTAATATCTAATTTTCATAATTTCATATTCATTATAGACAAATATCCATACAACACATCTGTTTAATTAAATTTTGTTACGTTACGAATACCTTATCTTTTATTTCATTTACCTCTGCATTTCTTAATTTTTATTGTGACAAGCACGCACATAAGATTGGGTGCTTCAAATATACAGGGTGTTCAGTAGGTAACCCGCTGGAGGGACACAGCCAGTGGTAGTTCGAAGGAGGCGCAGGTAGGTTATCTGTAGATAGCACAGTGTCCTGGTGCCCGGACAATCGTCGCAAGCGTCGTTGCCGACCGACGCTCTACTTATAGGTGTTCTCTTTATCTGAACCGTCACGCCGTCTGCGACAGAGTTAGCTCGGCCCTGCGTTATCCTGTTTAACAACCCCCTATTGCGACTCCCCGTTTCATATCTTGATCAGCCGTTGTCTTATTGCGACGTAGATCCGGTAGCAATACATACATAGGTACATGTTTATGTGTGTGTATTTGAAGATGCATATTAACTTTTAAATACGATAATCTGTATTTCTCTCGTTCCCTTAGTCGACTCGAGCCGACTTTACCCGAACGAGCGTTACATAGCCGAGCGTGACGGCTCAGTCTTGTTCAGTGCCCACAATCAACGCAACGCTCCCAAAGAAGTTTACATTTCAAAAATTTCCCCCAAGTAACACTTTTGCTCTTACCGAATAGCGATTTTTTGCAAATATGCCGTAAATTATGCATATTCTATACCTATATATTTATTAAGAGCACAAAAGTATTTAGACCTGGATTTGGATCATTTTTGTATAAATGAAATTGGAAAATTCGGACCGGAAGTAACACTTTTACTCTTAGCAAGTAGCACTTTCTTTCGAATATTTCGCAAAGTATGCATTCTATAAAGATTTATTACGGAATAGAAGTAATTATAATAAGAATAAATAATTTGTATATAAATAAATTCTTAAATTTGGGCTTGAAGTTACACGCTTACTCACAGGCTTATTTTTGTAAGAAGGTAAAACTATTTAAAACAATTTGGAACAATTTTGTCGAATTTGAAATGCTCATACGTATAAGAAAGTCGTGTGGTGGCCACACCTCATTATTTTAAAATAAAATTATTTGTCCGTGTTACGATGATTACAAGCTTTCATATAATTATCCGGGATAATTAATTGATTTCTTATACGCAAGATAAACCAAGACTTAGCAAGTGTTTGCAATTTTCGCAGTTAAAGATTCTTAATCGATTAACATACCTTTTTATGGTATGGTAAAGGACATATATGTGCGTATGTATAAACAATAGGAGTGTGAGTTATTCATTTGTTATACAAAAAATATATACAAATATTTTTAGATGCATTTATAGGCACAGCTTTATTCCAGGAAATGTTTAGGAACCAGTTTTATTTATTTTTTAAAACTACATTCTGGCATTGATAAATGCAGGTGATAGTGTGAGGTAGGTCCGAAGGTAACGAGAAAGACTGCGTTTTCTCGTCTTCAATGTACAATGTCATTGAAGAAACGATGTTATTGACACTGTGCCGGTATTCGCTATTTCCTACATACATAAATGTACATTAAGTGAGACAAAGACCATATATTACAGGGACTTCACAAGCTTTAAAACAACACAACTACAGTATGAAAGGAAAATAATAAACGCTCACGAACAGTATGACGACAGTTCAAGAGCAAGGGGAAAACATGTTTTCACCGCAAAAAATATTCAAGTGTATGAATGTAATAAATATAATATACGTCCTGAGCTTAAATATTAAATGCTTCTGTAAAACACATTAAAAACAAAATACTCTATCAAACTCAATGTAATAGGTAGATAGATATGTTTATTTATTCTTTGTTATTGGCATTGACTATAAAAATATCTAAATACCAAATAAATTATGTTGATTAGTCAGTAGAGTGATAATTATCCCAACAAACAATTTCCATAACCTTAAGTATTTGCTAGTTTTTATAAGGGTTTTATACAGGTTGCGAGTTTATATTGGAGGTTTATAAGGTTACTAATACGTTACGAAGGTTTATAGGGGGTATAATAATAATAATAATAATAATAATAATTTATTTGTCCTCTCGACTACATAGTAGTATGGGATATGTCAACAAAGCTATTACATATACAACATACATAAAAAGACAATATGGATACAAACTAATACAAAAACACCAATTCTAATTCAGATCTCATTTAAAAACTCTGATAATGAGTAGTAACACCCACGCAACAAAGACGCTTTTATTGTACGTTTAAAGATCTCTCTGCACCCGATATTTTTTACGTTATTTGGTAGCTTGTTATATGCTTTTATAGCTATTAAGTGTGGACTCTTTTCATAAAATGCAAGTTTATGCCTCGGTATCTCCAACTGTAATATATTCCGCGTGTTGTACGTATGATAACTACTCAAATGTGTCAAACTATTAAGATTGTCCTTGGCGTACAATAACAGTTCCATGATGTAGACACACGGTAGCGGCAACACCCTCATCGAGGCAAAATGTGATCTGCAGCTAACCCTACTACCCACCCCATTCATAATACGTATTGCACGTTTCTGCATTTTAAATACTCTATCCAGGCCAGACGATGAGCCCCATGCCAAGATCGCATAGGACATCACCGAGTGGACCTGGCCAAAGTAATATGTTAGGAGAATATCCGGGCTCACCCCAGATTTAAGGACCCTGAGAACGTGGCAGAACGAAGATAATTTTTTGCAAATGCCATCAATGTGTTCATTCCACTTGCATGTATAATCAATGGTAACCCCTAGAAACCTAGTACTATCCACCTGTGCGATACTGTGACCGTTACATCTAATTAAACTCGAAGTGTCTCTGCCATACGATCTTGTTCTGAAGTCCATATAAGTGGTCTTTTCACTGTTTATAACTAAGTCATTCTGAGACAGGTATTCGCTTACCGCGATTAAACTATTTTCCGCGCATCTCACAGCATCTGTCCCACTTGAGCAACTCACAATCATGGATGTGTCATCCGCAAACAAAACAGCCCTTTCCACGTTCATGTCGTTAACATAGACTATATAGAGCAATGGACCGAGGATGCTTCCCTGTGGCACACCACGCCCCAAATGCAACCTGCCAGAGCAAGTCCCGTCAATTTCCACACAGTGTTCTCTTTCTACAAGGTAGCTATTAAACCAGTCCCAAACATTTCCCCTAATCCCATAGTTATACAGTTTTTCAAGCAGCACTCGATGGTTTACAAGATCGAAGGCTTTGCTGAGGTCCAAAAAGATTCCTATACATGTTTTCCCTTCATCCATATCACTGTACAGATATTTTAAAAATGTAATAATAGCAGTGGAGGTGTTGCGTCCATTACGAAAACCAAACTGATTATCATTAAGCGTGTTATTTTGCTCTAGAAATTTTATTAAACTTACTGCCATGAGTTTTTCAAAAACTTTAGAAAAAGAGCTCAGTATAGATATGGGACGATAGTTCGATATACATTGCCTATTACCGTTCTTAAATAACGGCTTGATTTTAGAGATCTTCAGCTTCTCAGGAAATACACCCTCCATAACTGAATTGTTAATTATTTGTGCTAAAGGAACCGCAAGCTCATGTACACATTGTTTTAATAGATTAGTACTAATCTTATCGTCACCAGAAGAATATGTATTTTTTAGTTTGTTCACAATATTTACGAGCTCCAATTCACAAACAGGTTGAAAGAAGAAGGATGTAGTACATGTGTGTTTTTTACTTGTACCAAACTTTTTTTTTTCCTTGTAGAGGCAATAAGCCATCAGCAATTTCATTGAAATAATTATTGAAGTGGTTCACTAATATTTTCGGATCTTTAACAGTTTCATTATCTATTTTTATGGTTAAGGTGTTTCTATCTTTATGTTTAATATTGCCATCACCTTTTATGATTGACCACGCTGTCTTGGTTTTATTCGCGGACCTAGTCATAAGTCTACTGTTATGCAAAATTCTGGCATTGGTAATTACCCTTTTGTATACCTGTTTATATTCTTTATAATACTCCATAATTTCATTATTGCCTGTCAATGTTAGCTTGTATAGCCCTTTCAACCTTGCTGAAGATATTCTAATTCCATTTGTTATCCATCCATTATTACCTTTATTATAATGAGCAGATCTGTATTTTAGTGGAAAGGCTTGCTCAAAGTCATGACTGATCTTCTCAGTAAAGTGCTCATATTGGTGGTTCGTCGACAGATTGCTTGCGAGCTCATCCCAATTTTCATTCAGCAAAAGTTCTCTGAAATGAGTAATATTTTCTATCCTATTTAATTGCCTGTACGGAACTGTAGCTTTACTGCAAGTTTTTTGCTGAGAATGCAACACAAACTTCAACCTCTGTGCAGAATGGTCAGATAAACCACTATGCACAACGGTTGATCCGTATTCAGGGAAAGTCGTGTTAACACATATATTATCCAAACAATTATGGATTCTAGTAGGTTCATTTATTGTAATTATTATACCATATGAATTAATCAAGTCCTCAAACCTAAGCACATCTGATGTAGGGGATAGAAAATTAATATTAAAATCACCGGTCAGAACTAAGTTATATCCCCTGTACCTTTGAAGGTACTGCAAAGTTTCATCTAATTTACTCAAGAATATTGAAAAGTCACCCTTACCGCTCCTGTAGATTGCCGCCACCAGCAACCTCAAACCAGGGAACCCCACTCTTGATACAACACATTCAAAATGGAGGTCGACAGAAAGTTCCTTAATTGCGTCAATGTTACTACTATATCGAGCTATATTATTGCGCATAAAAATTGCTACGCCGCCGTGCCTATAATTATTTCTACAAAAACTATCCATCAAGCAAAAGCCCCGCAACTTAATGTTTTCTATAGTCCCTGAAATACACCAATGCTCCGACACACAGAATATATCACAATCCCTTTCCAAAAATAAAATCACTAAAAGGCCGAAGAGCTTTAGGTTTTATATAGTGGTAACAAAAACATTTACATCACTAACTTGTATCACTTCACGGTTGCTATAGGTTATATAATGAGTTTTTATAATAGTTGCAGTTACCAATTTTTAAAACCAATAGTGTTCAGTTCCCATACAGTTGTTTACTGTGATAAATATAAAATTTACTGTCCCCATAGAAATAGCAGTTACTTTTATAAAATCTGGAAATTATTGCTATTCGAAAACACTGCAAGAAAACTTCAATCCATATGCAATTTTTAAGTTCGTAACTACGGTTCGTTTTATAAATCCATGTGAAACCATTGGTATCGTAGAGAAACGCTTCGTTACTGTAGTAGGTCGCAGATACAGGTTTAATAGAGTAGAGACGTGCATGTGCTTTCATGTTTAATAACGCAAAATGGAAAAAGTAAATTGGCTAAAAATTAAATCCAGTAGTATGTTTCGCCGAAATGTGCAACGAAATTTGATCCAAATCTTACATTCTGTATCATCTGTATCTAATGTACAACCTAAGAAAAATGATGACATAACCAACAAATCCGCTGTTTTCAATGGTGATTATGTTGGAAAAACAGTGAATTCCAATATGTGTTCAGATGGTATGTTTTATAAACATAGAAAGTTTAAATCCAGGTTCTTTTGTTTGTATTATTTTAAACGGCATTTTCAAAAACAAAAACTATACACAAATACTTCGAGCATGGCACGAAATATTGTTTGAGGTTATGATACGCGTGTTCCTTGTTAGCTGGACCTTGTAAGTTATATAAGAGTGATGGTTCTTATTTTAAGAGATTATCGTCACTTGTAGTAGTGAGCGTCACCATAAGTTATATAGTATCATAACTGGTAACTGCTAACACTCTATAAAGTTATACAGGGCAATCCAAATTAAGTGTTCACCACTGGTAACTTTGTTATTATTAAAGATACAAGATTGTTTAAGTTAGCAAACTTGTAGTACTTTTAACGCTCTTTAAGATGGAAGAATAAAAAAAACAAATGAGCAACGCGTTTTCGAGTTTTGCCGAAAAATATTTTTTTTTCAAATGGAAACCCCTGTATATTATATCATTTTCTGCTAGAACTTTAATTTTTAAACAAAAAATCTTATAAGAAATTTTTTACTGGGATTAAAAATACTTGAGTTATAATGAATACACAAAAACAGCTCAGTCAAGTGCATTTCTATGTATCTATGAAAACGACGATCAGTCTTTCTACCAAACGTCAAATATTAGTACAGTTTTATTAGTTTTTCACTCATAAGTTTCATTGTGCTAGTTATTAATTTGACAAAAAAATGATTTTTACCCATTCAGAAAAGTGTGATATGTTAGAATCTTATTTAGTGTGCAGAAAATCCTCTAGGAGGGCAAAAGAACACTACGCTGAATTTTATCCACTCCGAATACAACCACATGGGCTATATTTTCTGAGACTTTACCGAAAATTTAGAGGCAATGAGAGTGTTTTTGCCAAAACAAGGACAAAAATGACTTTTATAAAAAGCGAGGCCACGGAAATTGCAGTTATCGCATATTTTGAGGCCAACCGTGAGAATTCCATACTAGATATTGTCAATGAATCTGATTTGAGTCACGGTACTGTGCATAGGATTCTGAAGAAACACAAATTCATTCCTTATAAGTACAAACCAGTTCAGGTTTTTTTGCCAGGGGATCCAGAGAGAAGAATGTGTTTTTGCCACTGGTATCTTAACTTTTGTCGCCAAAATGTAAACAACTTTCGTTATATTTTATGGACCGATGAATCGAATTTCTCAAATTCTGGAATGTACAATAAAAAAAATCATCATTACTGGCCAAAGGAAAATCTTCTTTTAGTAAATCCAAGACGTCCACAAATCCGTTTCAGTTTTAATGTTTGGTGCGGTTTATTCGGTTCATGGATTGTTGGTCCTTTCTTTTATGAGGGCACTCTAACTGGTGAAAGGTACATAGAATTTTTGACTGAAATTTTGAATAATTTCTTAGACGATCTGGATCTCATAAGTAGACAGAATCTGCATTTTCAGCAGAATGGCGCACCTGCGCACAACTACAGAGGTACTCATCAACTTCTAAATACTATTTTTAACACTTCATGGATAGGAACAAATGGTCCTATTCAGTGGCCTCCCCGATCGCCAGATTGAACGCCGCTTGATTTTTTTTTATGGGGTTATTTAAAGAACCAGATTTATAAGCAAAGGTACGAAAACGTAAACGCCCTAAAGATTGCAGTTAGTGAAAAGATAAACCAAATAGATGGTAGGACCATACTGAAGGCAGTTCGAGAAGTTCGGAAGCGTGTACAAAAATGTATTGAACTACAAGGTGGTATTTTTGAACATCTTCTATGAAACAATCAGAGATTTTTATTTTTTTTTAATGATAAGTTTATGTATAAAATAACGTTAATAAAACTAATTTAGCTGTTTTCGTTTATTCATTATAACTCAAGTATTTTTAATCCCAGTAAAAAATTTCTCATAAGATTTTTTGTTTAAAAATTAAAGTTCTAGCAAAAAATGATATAATATACAGGGGTTTCCATTTGAAAAAAAAAATATTTTTCGGCAAAACTCGAAAACGCGTTGCTCATTTGTTTTTTTTATTCTTCCATCTTAAAGAGCGTTAAAAGTACTACAAGTTTGCTAATTTAAACAATCTTGTATCTTTAATAATAACAAAGTTACCAATGGTGAACACTTAATTTGGATTGCCCTGTATAACAATACCTTTGCGCTGTAATGTTCCTCATATTTATATTAAAGTTTCAGAGGAGTTTTCAGCGCAGTAAAGTTTACATATTGGTTTTATAGTGTCCGTTTGTACTATTTTAAATGGAAATTTCAAAAACAAAAGCTATGCAAAGATAATTCGAGCACTGCACGAAATATTTTTTGAGGTTATGATACGTGTGTTGCCCGGTAGTTGGATCTTGGAAGTTATATAGGAGTGGTGGTTCTTACTTTAAGAGATTATCGTCACTTGTAGTAATAAACGTCACCATAAGTTATACCGTAGTCGACATATTTTATTTTCTGATACGAAAGTAGAAAGAGGAAAAGAGCGAGACGAAATAAACTAAATATAAACATAAGCGAGGCTGCCAAGACAGTACACTCGACAAACGTTTCTAAGGCGTGAGGGTCCCTCGACACTGCATTGCTCTCCCACCACTGTTAGCAAGCAGGCATCGCTGCATATTATAAGGTCATTTTCTGCGTGGGATAGAAGTGTAAACCGAAATTAAAATTTGACGACTACGGTATAGTATCACTACTGGTAACTGCTAACACTCAATAAAGTTATATAACAATACCTTTGCGCCGTAAATAAATAAATAAATAAATAAATAAATAAATAAATAGTGTCCGTTTGGCACTTTAAATATATATCCGCCATATTTACGACGGGTTGTTGGGACTCCATATTGGTACTGTTGAAAAAACTTTAGAATAAGAGATTCGAAATGCAATATCTACAGCATGTAGTACATTTTTCTTGAAGAATCGACTTGTCGCCTTACTCTGTATGCATTTATTACGAAAAAGTGATTATTTTTAGAAATAGAGTAAAACATTTTTGTATATAAAAATCTAAAATATTTGCTATATTGGCGGCGCTTAAATTTTCTGGAGGTGAAAATGCAAATTATACAGTCTAGAAGAAATTGCAGTAAAATTTTGACGATTTCAAATATTTCAGAGTCTCATTATTATCAATATATTCTGGTATTAGGTATACTCCATAAGCGAAAGAAAAGAATAACATTTCTCGTTGGAAGAAAAGGAGATGACATATTTATGTTCTCACTGAAAATTCAATCACCAACACCGAAAAAGAAAGAAAAGGATAGTGACAAGAGAACGAGCAAGGAGGATATCTAATAAAGTAAGACGGTTACTTAAACGTTGTGATTACCATTATAAATAATGTTTATAAAGGTTGCGAAACCATTCTCGTTATTTGACAAAATGGCGCATAAGGCCTATAAGGAGTCCATACGAAGTTATAGAAGGGTAACAGTTATATCTCTATAACATTTGTTATAAAATTTGAGGTTATATAATGTTACCAAATTGTGGTAACGGTAACACTTATAAGATACGCCATTTAAGCTCTTTAAGAGGTATATGGGGGTAACGGAAACGTTGTCATCAACCATTTATATTACCATAAGTTTTATAATGAGGTGATCGTGATATTTCGAGTACCTTTATAAAACAAAAATTGTTTGTTGGGATATTCAGGTTTCATTCTCTTTTCAGTAGCTGAGTACCAGTTAAAGGGTTATGCGCAATCATGAATTATTATTTTGCGTTTGCTGTGAGCTTTAAATTTGTGGAAAATGACGGCAAAACCAATCAGAGGTAGCGGTACCTCTAATACGTATACTTGACACTCTCGTTTCACATTAGAGGGGGCGTCTACCTATACGTTTCTCAGGAACTACTGGACCGATTTACTTGAACTTTCTTTTTGAATGAGCTCTGGGGCGAGTCTAGGATGTGGGTCAAATTGGGGTTCACAAAACTAAAGTGGGGCTTGGCAAAGTGCCAAAAACTGGAATATTTGGATAAAATGAAGATGATCCTCTTGAGCTAATCGTCAATTTTTACGGTGGAAGGCTAGAATTATGCATAGTTATATTACAACATGTCCTACAAGTTGTTCCGTTTTCAAAAATCTTCATTACAAGCGATTTTATTCAAATTTTTCTGAACGTCAGTAGTGTAAAATGTAACACATAATTCTATAATTTTAATGTTTGTCTAACCTATAACATTTAATTTTGTGTCCTAGTGTGGCAATTGTAAGTTAGTCAATAGTTTACTTAACAGTTGCCCCTAATTAAAATTTTGTTATAGATCTGATGAAGGAATAAATATATTCCGAAACGTTATTTAGACCACAATTGTGTTGTAATTACCTATCCCGCCCAAAATTCTACTTTTATTAAAGTAGTATTTATTTGATACTATATTATAATAACTGCTTATCAGTAATTATACCTTTAATCTTACAATTAGTACTTGTACATGCACATATACATATATATTTATACAAACGCATATACCTATACGTACTTATACAATAATATCAATTTCTTATTTTAGTATCTAATAAAATGAACCAATATATATTGAAAACGGGTTCTAGTTCCTCGTCAGGATGAGGTTGAAGTAGTCGTAAGACGACGTAAAGTTTATAGAAATAGGGAGAATGGTTTGAATAAATTCAATGACAATGCATTTTTTGATAGATTCAGACTAACAAAAGAAACAGTCGTATCTCTGTATTATGCTTATTGCAGTTGGAGATTTTGTTGGCATATCCAAGGCCTCATCTTGTAGGATAATCAAACGGGTATCCAATGCTATATGCTAATTACTGCCACATTATATCTACATGCCTCGTAAACAATGTTGAAATGGGTAGATTGACAGAAAATTTTTACATAGAAGCAGTTGTTAATAATGGTAATGGAGGGGATAGGAATGACGCGTTTGTTAATCAATGAACATTTTAATAACTTGTAATATGTACATATAATTTTTTCTTAAAATACTTAAAAAGGTTGTTCACTAAATCCACAGCATGAAACTTGTATTGAAAATATGTATAAGTAGTATGATGACAAGTGATAATCAATTTTTTGAAAAGAAATTTCAAAGAATGTTCATATATGACTGTATTATTTGAGTGCAAATATATAAATATATAATATTGTTAATTATTTATTTCTGCTTTCTAGTACTTACAGTTATTTAATAAAAGTAAATTTAAATGTTGTCAATGCTTTATTTTTGTACATCTGATAGTCGTATCATACAAAACATATTTTTTAAACAACTGACAAAAAATTGAACACTGTTAATTAACTGGTCTCTTAAGAAGTTATTCCATAATATATATAATAAATATTTTTACTTAAGGTTACACATTTATCTGCACTGTAAAGACTTAATTTTTAATTTTTAGAATAAAAACATTTGCACTCTATATAAATTTTCCCTCTTCCACTTCCTGCACGAGCAACAATTCTTCCCCCTTGCTCAAATTAGCTCCTCTATTCTTCTTCTATCCCTTTTCTTTGTAGTCACACATTTTGCACAATATATTTAACAATAAACTGTCACTATCAATATCGAAAGCGAATTCAAGCTCTAGTTAGACAATATTGTCAAACATAAAAGGCGCGTAAAACTGTTAGGAAAAAAAAAGAAACTATAATACAATGCAACCAACACAGAAACATAACAATAAAATTAACTTTAGTAAAAGTTACATTTTCATACCATATTGAAACGCTTTTACTTTAAGTCCAGCTTGAAGTCAGCTTTAAGGGGGGGGGGGCTTACGCAGAGGTGCGGACTAACTGCCGTGAAGTAGGACGTAAGGGGATAGCGCCATACGCGCTAATGCAATTTCTGCCGATGTAGGGTATTCCTTAAAATAAAACAAAGAGCAGAAATTTTTGTTTTTCTTATTATGTTTGTTAAATTGAATACAAAGGGTTAACTAAGGCTTCGTTGGGAATACTTTCTTATAATTCAAATTATTTACTCCTACACTTCACTCCTAAAGTTGGCAAAATTTACAACATCATAACACAGTTTCAGAAACTTTATTTTAAAAACTAATTCCAGTAGAGCATGCATTGAGCCTTTGTTTATGCGTGTTTTAAATTTCGTTTTGATATTTGGTAAATAAACGCGGTACTATTGTTTTAACGAAACCTTGTAAAGTCCAGAATTTACATTAGCGCATATGGCGGCACCCGCTTACGTCCTACCTCCCGGCAGTTACACGGCACCTCTGCGTAAGCCCCCTTAACTCAAAGTAGACTTTAGTTAAAGGGACTTTAGCACATGTATTATGAAACCGGGCGTTAGTCCAAGTTTTATCTTTAATTTTAACCTTAGAGTCTTTATTTCTACGAGGGCTGATCTTTTACTCTATACCTAACCATGACGAAAACGAGTGACAATCGCAAATTTTTGTTGTCAAAGTTTGCTGTTTACTGACCAAATTTCCATTATAAAAACTTCAAAGAGTGCCTTAAAAAAGAACACCAGTACTTTAGTTCATTTTTTGTTTTTGTTTCTTGACATAGACGTTTAAACTTTTTTTTTTTAATAGTGAGCTTCAAACTCTAGATCTCTATGAAGCCGAATCTTTTTCAAAAATATTTATTTCACTTTACAGTTTGATATTGTAGTAATTAGTGGCAAAATATAATATGATATTATATGAATTGTATTTTATTCTATCATAATTGAATACATTCTAGTGAAAAGTTTTTGATAAAATTATAAAGATTGGAAGACTTGTGAATAAATAAGGTTTATTTGGCAATATAATATTTTCGCATATTCCTTTATTTTCTACTATTTGTGTTAGGTAATATTGATCGATTATAGTGCCTGTAGATGATAACTTGGTAAAAGCAGTGCTTTTTGTTACATAGTGTAAAAGTAGTGACTAACAATAAGAACTTGATAAATAGATAGCTAAACAGTTTTAATTAATATTAGATTGATGTACATAAAATATAAAATTATATTAGTGTAATTAAGAAATTGGTATCCCCTGTGTTACATAGCACGATGCAGGTATGATATAAAAAAGGTTTGTAGTTTTACAGGTGGGTGTGACAGTCTGGCATGTATTTTGATATAGCTACGGCCTATATAATTCTCTTGATATATATGTAAAACATTTATAAGTGAGCTCTATCCGAGAAATATAAATGTTTATTGAATTCGTGTAATTTTTCCATCGATTGTCATAAGTAGGGCGCGGACATGACCGGTTTAAACTACGATGAAGTTACAACGGAGCAAAGAAATAATGTAAACAACACACGCTTACTGAATAGCACTAATTCATATGACGAACTGCAACATCTGTTTACGCCCGAGAAGTGTCCGAGAAATAAAATTTTCATTCATACATACGTTAGTTTCGTTTTTTCATTGTTTTGACTATTAATTACGTACTTCGTAATTTTTGTAATAGTCTGTTTAATACCGGTTTATTGAATCGACTTCTCCCAATTATCTAGACGTAAGTGTGCACTGGATTTCGTTTAGTTTCAATAACATACGCGTACATTTTTAGTTATCATTTATGTAGATCTAAAACATTGTTTATGTTACTTTTTCTGATATGAAAATGAATTGTCAGTGATTCCAAAATTTATTACAAAGTCTGTAAAATATCGTTGCAGAATGCCAAAATATCGCACGTTCGTCACTTAGCTTTGCTAAAATATACACAGAAATAGTTTTTATGCAGAGAATTTCGATAGTTTACAAAATTTCGTTACATGTTTAAATGACGATGCTTGAAGTATTTCTAAGTGCAAGGAACTAGCACAAATCCCAAATTTAAAAAATCAGTCGTTATTCCTTCAGGAACACTTTGGAAATTTGCCTAAACTAATCACATATTTTGAAAATCGTCATCTCAAATTAAAAAATGGATTAACCACATTAGATGTGTGGCTATTAATAATTCCAAGTGACTTCGGATGTGGCCTTCGGCAAAAGTTAGACGCAGTTTTTAATAGAAATCCAGATTTACTAACATTGCGGCAATTGTGTATGCTAAATACGCTGAAATAAAAGAATATTTCCATTACGCAAATATAACCAGTTGCGATGTAGAAAGGACGTTTTCTATCTACAAGGATGTACTTAATTCAAAGAGAACAAGTCTTACAGAAGAGAAAATGAACAAATAATAAAGTATTTTGTATTTTATAGATCACCACCCACTTCTTATCCAATTATATAAATAAAATTAAAATCTCTTTAAAAATACAACCATTCAATAGTGCGCCCATGCGATGAGTCATCAACCGTACGTGTCCGCGCCCTAGTCATAAGATAAATATTCCGTAGATTATGTCAAAATGTTTGCTATTTTTTACCAATTTTGGTTTTCTATATAATTCTTTCCCAATGAGATTATTATTTATTTCATGAAATACTCATTTATTCTGTATATCATTGTTATATTAATATTTTACGAGGTACTGCATAGTTAGTTGTCCAGGGAAACGGAAAGACCTAAACAATACAATACTTATTCCACTGCGAAAAATACAATTGTGAAAATATAACCAGACGTCCTTCATAAGCTTCAATAAATCGTGTTTTCCAACAATATTACATAATTATAATACTGTTTTGATAATGAATTCCTCAATTAAAATAATAATAATGTAAATAACTTACTCATGGGTTGACTACTGATTAATAGCACGACATAAGAAACTGAGGAAGCAAGATTTTATTTAAAGCGTGTTTATATAATTATAGGAAATGTGGAGAAAAATCTAAAAACAAGAAAAACACTTGTAAATACAGGTATGTATGCTAAATGATCTCTTCAATAATGTATCACTCATATTTGAAGTAATTTAGTTATTTGACTATCTTATGCTGATGTATTGATGAATGGGTAATTGGGGCCATTTATTTAAAAAAATTTAATTAAAATTATTACCATAATTAAAGAAAACAATACGAATTAAGAAGAATTAAGTTAACCTAATTTATAAGTATCCTATAAATAACAGGCATTATATCCGCGTGTTCTTATTACAGGTTCTATTCTTCGTTTTATGTTTTGAATAATGGATTGAATTATTTATTTTTCCAGAATGATTGCTCAAGTGTATTCTTCTGGGTTTAAATCGTAGTTACGTGATGGTCAAATCAGTCGGGAACCTGTTTCCTTTTTGCCGCCTAGCTTTATTGCCAGTGAAAACAAATTCATTAGTAACCTAAGGATAAAATACAACGTGGTCTGCAACAATTTCTTTTATGAACATTTGTACTGTGGGAAGTCCATATGGTCTTCCTTTCAAGGATGTAATTATTAAACGAAAGCTTAGCAACACTTACATCCATAGCAATAAGAAATGGTTTCTTCAAATATAAAATATAGAAAATGGTATACAAAAAACAAACAATGCCACGAATTAACCGAAAAATTAAAAATACTCAAATCACAAGTAGAGGATGTGTAAACTTAGCTGCAATTTTTTAATTCCAATAGAATTAAAATTCAATATTGTCCCCTTCAAAATAAGTTGCACGGAAAGCCACTCAGTGCTGGGGACGGTTCTTCCTCATATCTGTGCTGGGACTCGGATACTAGAATAGCCTTCATTTGGTTCGCTACAGCTATTTGAATGTTTTTGAGTGTCTCAAAATGACCTCCCTTGAGGTGGTTTTGCAATTTTTGGGAAAACGAAAAAGTCACCAGGTCTTAAGGCTGTTCTCTCACAATCACTTGCATTGGTTGGCGGGGCAAGTGTGCGGGGAACAGCAATCGTTGTCTCATGCGAAGTGTCGTTACGTTAACGTTTGAACCCCTTTTAACTTGAGACAGAGAGAGTTCGATGTGGAGGAGAGTGGGGTGAATATGCGCTCAATACCTGCGCACTGTAGTTTATGAGAGTGCTTGACAGATCCGGACCGACTGAGGGCTATTTCTTATTCTTAGCAGAGAGAGCGTTTTAATTCGTAAGATTATGGGAAAAAACGATTCTAACTACCGTAGGGGTAACAAAACTCGTCTGCGACTAAATGCGTCAAGAATAAAACGTAAAACATTTCCATTAAAAAGAAACGTTTGTTATAAGCTTTCGTTCTGAATTACCTTTTCCTGTTTTTAAACTAATTTTGGGTTAGGACGTTGACGAAGATATTGGCGAAATCGAACAACAGGTGTTGTCGTTGGATGGAGGTGAAAAATCACGCATTTTCGAATCAAAATCTCATACGGTAAGCATTTGTGGTTTTTGATTAATGGTAGAAATTATCCTGGGTATGGATCTATATGTATTAGCTAAGGTACGAGAGCAATTAGAAAGATTTGCGGCCTAATGCAGAATGAAGTTACTTACTTTTTTTAAAGGAAGTTTATTTGTCTACTTAGTCTCCCTGAACTGTACCGCTCTTTGCCAACGATGACCTTTCAACAAATATTTTTAAAAAATAAAGTATTTAATATATTTACATTAAGCTTATCAAATTACCATACAAGAGATTGAGGTTGTAGTGCTGTGAAACTTTTCGAAACATCTTGACCACTGTAGTGTTATATAAACCATACTTATAAAATGGGTAAAATATTTGTGACTATAAAAGTTTATTTAAAAATGTAAAATTTATATAGACATATTATACAAATGTGGACTCCGTTTTGTTATAAGGGAGGATAGGAGAATTAAAATAACTAGACTGTACCTCTACTCTACCTGTTTTGCGTTCTTTCCTAGCAACGAATGACGAATTCATGCATCCCCAGTACAATCTAAACTATATTTTTTTTTTTTTTTTTTTAAATTTACTTGTTTTATTTTAATTGTAACATCTATTTTTAATTGCACTGCCATAATTGGAATAATTTTTAGCTTCCAAGTGATATAAAATATGCTGTGGTTTAGTGGTAGATAGGTATAGTAGAAAATCTAAAATTTTCTAAAAGTAGTCTAAATTCAAACCAACTTAACAACAAAATTTTTTGTTGTATAGTAATTCTATTGTGAAATAAATGTTTCCTTCGCCAATGCGTGTAAATGTGAGAAATAGGTTATTTGGTGGTTTTTCTGGTTCGGCAATTGTTAGGAAGCGGTTTCACTTTAATAGATAAATTTGATAGATACCGCCACCTTTGACAGAAATGTCAAAATTTTCAGTAGAAACCAAATATGAACTGAAAAAGAATGAATGAATCATATAAATGGTCAAAGTTTCAACATTTTCTTTTAAGTATTAAATAAATGCCGGGCTGATACATGATCTCGTTGACACCCGGTATATAGCTTATCATTATACATATATGTATGGCTTGTTTGTTTAGTTAAAAATAAACATCATGAAGTCTCTTTTTGAGTTGCACAACCACTTGTCCCAAGTCTAACTGCTCATTAAATAATTTGCGATTGATAAAAGATGAAATGACCGGTTTATATCGACTTTCCATTGCAATATGTGCAATAGAACATTAAAAATACATAGCTCTGACGACAATAATGACGAAGTAAACAAAGACGCTGTGCTTGGGATTATGACAATAGAGTCTGATTTTTCACATTTGGAACAAATTGCATCTTCCTTAGACTTGCCTCGCATGTCAGCCCGTATGTAAAACGCTGTTCATGATAAGATTTCTGATGCGTAGGAGCAGAATGTTTGGAAAGTATGAGACCAGCAGCTGAGGAAAAGAGGGAGTTAGCCATTGCCGTTGGAGATGTGGGTCAATATGGCACTCCGATGATTACTGTCGTGGCAGACGGCTGTTGGCCCAAAAGATCACATCGTAGTAAATATGATTCTTTGTCGGGAGCTGCTGCAATTATGGAATATCGAGGAAAAAAGTTCTCTTTCTTGGTGTTCGAAATAAATTTTGCACTATTTGTAAGTTGGCAGAAATGGCGGATTCACAATTCTGCAAAAGGTCACAAATGCTATAAAAAGTGGATTGGATCTTCTTTAAGTATGGAGGCCGATATTTTAGCAGAAGGTTTCGTTAAGAGTAAGGAAATGTATAAACTGATCTACCATCAAGTAATTGCTGACGGAGATAACAACTGCTGTAAGAAAATATTGGAGTCAAATCCATACGATACTGTTGTCGTCAAGAAAATTGAGTGTAAAATTCATTTGATGCGCAACTACTACAAGAAACTCAGAGAATTATGTAAAGACACTACTGCAGGACCATTAAACCTTCGCCAAGAAATTCAGGAAAAAATGTTTCATTCTTGTTTTATCAAAACGTACATACGTGAATTCTCTGCGTGTCTGTCTTGTACATTGCTATGAGCCTTCCTTGTGAAGGGGTAAATCAAAACGCGAATGATATAAAATTGTGTTACGGTCATTGGATATTGAGGCCATAGCAAAAAAAATTAAAAATGTTACCAATGTTCAAAACAGAATCGTCAACAGAAGCACAGTAGAGATAGTTTTCATTCTAGAAAAATCACTTAAGATTAGGTTGGGCAATAAGCAAAGCAATAGCATTCAGGAAAAACGAAAAAGTTCCACTTAGCGAAAAAATAAATCGCTTGAAAGGTGATATTGACAATTGACATTGGTTGACAGATTGGTTACTTCTGCGAAGAGTTCTATGTTCCTACGGGCTGCGTAATGTCATTCATTAAAGGAACAAGTATGAAATTCACATGATTTGTAGGCTTAGGCTTGTGTATGTTTAATATGCTTTTTTTAGATTTATATACCAAACTACTGACTTATAAAAATCATCTTATAAGACATGCATCAAGTCTAATTTATGACGTTAACAACAACATTGTTGAACAATTCAACTCAATCATTGCTAAGTTTGGTAGTGGTAAAAGAATTAATTTTTGCATGAAAAGGTCAAATAAAAGTAGGTGCGCCGCCTCCGTGGTAAGCCACAACACAAAGAGACCAACATATAAAATGAAAAAGCATCTTGGGTATGGAATCAGTCCTGGAAAATTTGCAACTGAAATAGAAATTCGAAATAAAGAAAAAAACGCCAAACGGAAATCCACGGCCGTTCGAAAGTACTTCAAAAATAACACAAGTGGGGAAAAACTAAAAAATTGTGATAAGTATTATGGTGAAAACTGTGAAAAACCTGATATGCTTCCAGGAGAGTTTAATTTAGAAAAGACGGCATTTCTAAAAAGGCTACCCTAATCTGAAGGTGAAATCAAAGAAATTGAATTTACTACTCGAGGTCAGCAGCAGTGTGAAGTGTGGTACCTCGAAAGACAAAAAGACTGACAGCATCGAGATTTGGCGAGAAACAGCTTACGAGTTTGTTTACCGTGTTTGCGAACACGGTAAACAAAGTAAGGAGGTTGCCAAGAAAAAACTACAAGAAATTATTGGAAAGCAAATACAACCGTGCGGTTTTTTCATGACTCAAAGTTTCCTTTCTTGGGAACATCTGCAGAAGGCCTCATAGAAGAGAGGGGGA
This sequence comes from Amphimallon solstitiale, assembly GCA_963170755.1. NCBI lineage: Eukaryota > Metazoa > Arthropoda > Insecta > Coleoptera > Scarabaeidae > Amphimallon > Amphimallon solstitiale. The sequence continues at coordinate 106,539,258 of OY720680.1, forward strand.
TTGTGGAAATTAAGTGTCCCTGGTGTGCGAGAGAGGTTACTCCTGAAGAAGGAATTACGAAAAAGAAAATATTTTTTTTGACAAACAACTAGATGAACACCAGTCACAAATGGTACTATCAGATCCAGGGACAGTTACACGTTACCAAGTGGTCATATTGCATCTTCGCAGTATGGACGCCTCAGGCCTTAAAAACAGAAACTATTTTTCGAAACGATTTTTTTTTTAAAAACAGAAATGTAGTTTCGTTTTATAAAAATTGTGTTTTACCTGAACTTGTGAATCCAAGAAAAACGAGAAATATGCCTATAAGAAAACCCGATTGCAGAAAACAGGCGATAGATGACAAGAAGAAGGAGGAGAAAGGCAACGTAAATGTTGACCATTTACAAATATAGATTGGTAGTAGGTAATTTTGATAGTTTGGTTGGCACGTAAATAATAATAGACGTCTATAATTTGAATTTAAGTATGACAACTATCATAATTTGAAGTTTTCAAAAGCTTAGCATGTACACCAAAATTGATTACCTAATAAACTTTAAAAACAGCCTACTCTAATGAGGAAAGTATTTGAAGTCACGGTATATGTGATTTATTAACTAAGAAAATATACACTCAATGTATTTGTTTTGTAAATGTGAATCTCTTTGGGATAATATAGAAAAGGCGTGAGAAGAATTAGTGGCAGATGAAAATTAACTAATTCAATGCCTATCGTTTAAATAAAGTCGTTGAAGAAAACGGCAGTATGATTAATTTATTAATGTTTTCTTATTTTGTTTTTGTATTTATTTTTTTTGTATTTATTTTGCATGTTGATTATTAAATAATTATATAATATAATAAGTTTTTTTTAATGTTAATATCTTTACAAACAATAATTTCAAATATAATAATAATCAAGATGAAAGATAATTAGAGCCAATCATTTTGATGACCAATGTCAATAATGAAGGCATTATTTAACCTTTCAAATACAGGATAAAATAAGCAATTTTCACATTGACAAAATAATGTCAAAATTAGCAATAAGACATGCACACCACTTTATTGCACAGAACTGTACATGCATACATCAACAGCCGTTAATGTAAGATAAAAAGAATTTTGTATTCCGGTTTGCCTGAAATTTACTAGTTTCATATGTAAAAATAGCAGCATAAATAATGAACGACACGAAAGTTTATCTTTTGGGCCCCTTCAATTTCTTTTAATACTTGCAAAAGTAATTTCTGGCGAACTCTGCTTTGCATGCAGGGGGCGCCACTTCCCAGTGCCTAAATACTGCCTTGCAACGGGTTCGGGGAAAATTGATTACTGGCTTACTTTTGCAATTTTTTCAATTTTTATTTTGGATTCTTGAACAGCAAATATGAAAGCATGATTGTATAATTTTACTTTTTTTCAAACATATTTAAAACTGGCTTTTTTAATTACACGAAAAACGTTGATCTCCGGTTGAATATCGCATTAATTCAGTTATTAATATTTAAAATCTATCGTTATACAATCGTCTATTGATCTTTAAACAATATATTAAGACCAACTAGAACCAAAAATTCACAAATTTGAGTGCACAATTAGTTTTCTTCCAAACGCTTGCAACGTGGTAGCCAATCCGAGCGTAAGAACAGCCTTAAGTAGCACGAATAAAATGGCAGAGAAACCACATGTATGTTTTTACTGACCAAAAAAATTCGTCTATTGAATTGCTATCAGACGAGGTGCATTGACGTGATGGAACACCCAGTTGTTCTTGATGTTTGGTCTCACACGCATGAGCTTTTTAGAAGTGTTTCAAGAACCTCTTGTGTTGATTGACCGTTTGGCAATGATGCACAAATTCTTTGTAGACGATTTCCTGGCTATCGAAAAAGCAAATCATTTGCTATTCGACTTGCTCAGTCTTGCTTTTTTGGGCCTTAGAGAGGTTGAAGTGGGCCATTTCATTCTCTGGCTCTTGGTTTCCAGGTCGTACTCAAATACTTAAACACGACACCAGTAATGACACGTTCCTCAAAATACGGATCATTTTCAATCGATTCCAAGAAATCAAAGCACCTTTCAACTCTGATGTGCCTTTGGTCCTTGGAAAGGTTTTGTGGTATCATTTTTACAAAGATTCCTCTCATATCCAATTCACTGACCAAACTCTGATGAGTGGTGGTGTGAGTCAAACTGAATTCTTCCCCGATCATTCTGAGTTAGAATGGATGAAAATACACATACAAAAGGATTCTCCTAATCTATTTAACTAATTGAAATAACACTTTAATGTAAAGATAGATTTCCCCCAAATACAGCATTTATCTGTCTCCACGTAATCGAGTCAATGACACTACAAATACCGAATAATACCTAGTAATTACCTGTAATTAGTCGTATATATATATAATTTTGTAAGTTTGATGATTTAGTAACGAAACACTGCTTGAAACTAACTCGCCAGAGTTGAAAATAGTCACAAGTAGTGCAAAAATGAAAGTGGTATAAAACAGTAAAAAAGTGTTTTATTTGTGTCATTAATTAACTCATATTACATTCTAAATTCTCGAAATTATATCAACATATCTTCTACCACAGATATATAGTTTGAGTCTTGATTGCTTCAAGGAAAACCGGTTGTCACTAGATCGAAACGTTTCCAGGATTTTATCCTATTTGCTTCTATTGTACTCTGAAAGTTTTTATTTTTCATCAGTTCTATGATATCAGGTCCTTTTGTCAGCGCGGATATACACGCGAACTTTTCACACAGATATTTAGTACATTTTATATCTATTCTTCATACTTACTTTCCTTTTGAATATTTTTATGCCAGATTAAAAAATTATCTACTTTGGTATTCTTTCTTTATATAATATTCTCTTTTGTTCTGAACACTGAAATTTAGTATATCCTCTCTGGTGATTAAGTTTTCGATTGATTTGTCTCCTATATTGAAGAAAAATGTCCTGTGCCTTCAATATAAAAACTTCCTAGAAATATAAGCTGAAATTTATAATAAAATTTTGTGTGATGGTACTTTTAAGTCATTGCGTTAATAATCAGTATTCAAAAAGCTATTATTTTTAAGACAATTTTATTAATCCTCTTTGGGAAATGATAAAACAAATATGTTATAAATATTGCAAATACTTTATCACTTATAGTTATTTACGAACAAAGTGCGGGAAGACTATGTCCGCCCATGACCGCATTTTTAAAGCACGAGCAACTGAAAGGAGCGAGTGTCTTAATTGCCCGAATGCGTGGCAGATGTCTCCACTAAAGTGATTTGGTTAGATTTGTTAGATTGGTATAATACCTAACCTAAAGATAATTGCCTAATTAATTTAAGCATGTCAGGTACGTACCAATTACTTACCTTTCCATTAAATTAAGTTATTATATTCTTGTATGTAAGGTACTTATTCTAATGTTTATAGTGGATTTATCAAGTTTTTGACTTGATGATTAACTGCCTATATCAATATCTGTTAAGTAGATAGCGCCTACACATTTGTTGCATGAATGTTTACCAATTACTCCCATTTCCCTAACTTTTAATAAAGAAAGATCCAAAAAGGTGGAATTCTATAAACTAAATTTTATTACTATTAACGTAATTCTTTTTAAATATCCCAATGATTCAGTGTTTTTTTTCAAATTTTACAGTCGTGTCGACCGGGAAGCACTTGCTGCTGGTCGAGCGATGCATAGGCAAAATGTCCGTTTAAAGTATAAAAAAGTGAGAACACAAAGTTATTTTGTTCGCAGTCATAATTTTAAGTGATCCAATCTGCATCTTTGTCCTTATATTTAAGGTGTATGTTATATTCTTATTATATTATGTGTTTCTTTATCTTTTGGTTGACCACAAGAACATACTCATGCATACATTATTTTAATCGTGTCATACTATTCGTTTAAATGTAGTTAATAAAAATAAAATAAACGAGTTAGGAAGTAGGTTTTAAAAAATTAACATTTTTATTATATCTAGTAATTTGTGTCACTATGTCATCTGCTAGAATTTGTGTAGAAAATCCAATATTTAAGTCTGAATTGCCCGAATACGTGGATCTTGTGACTCTCGTATTTTGTGTTCCAATTAGAGTGTTCAGTAAAAGTGCAAACTTAAAAGAGTTGTCTACAAATACATAATGTGATATTATTGCTGGTTAAAACAAGGTTGTATGAAAATACAATAAGTCACACTAGAAGAAAGAAATGTAATACTAATAAGTCAAAAAGAAGCAAAGAAGATCTCGAAACAATTTAATATTAGATATACACTCATCAAAGCTGATCTTTTATTGTATTTTTTGTATACAGTTTAACACTATTTGTTTCCTGATGGAAATAGAGCACTCAAATATTACATAATTTTGTTTAACCTGAAGCTCCCTAAAAATCACTGTAGGGTTCTTCAACGCTGTTTGGTAAGATGGTAAGGTTGCTAGCTCCACGCATCGTCTATCGTGTTTATCGCTATTTAATTTTTAAAATGTTTCCATGCAGTCTTGTCCGTTCTGTGCTAATGCTTGGCGTCTTTCCATGTTAGATTTTTTGGCACAGTTCAATGTATCTCTCCGAAGACTATCTCCTAGTCTCCAGTCTCTCTTTTTCTGAAATACTCCATGACTCTGTTTTTCAAGTCAAAATACATAGGTAGTAGTTTTTTATGTGACACTTGTAAGTACGTCAAGTCTTCTAAGGTCATTTTTGTTTGCAGTCCAGGTTTTTTCTCCATATAGGAGGACACTTTTGAGATTGGAGTTTTCTTGTTAATATTCTCTGTGTGATTGTTCATTTAAATTTGTTTGTGCGATTGTTTGTTTTATTGTAATTCATTCTAGCACAAGATGTCACAAACTAGTACAATGTAAATTTTGTATGGATGTATCGAAATTAATAATAAACAAATCAAGTATGTACAAGAAATTGTAATGATATTTGTAATTATAATTCTATTTTAGTACATACTTTCATAGCTATACCATCGAAACATATAAAGAAGTAATCGAAGAGAAACAGAGAAATTAATGGATGTTACTAACGTAAAGTTATTACCTTGAGGACTGATATAATATCAAATAATTAGTTCAGTTTAAAAGTTTATCTCATTTTACTTTCTTATACGTAGTATAAGGAAGTATTCTGATGATGAACATTTTCGACCTCGAGATTTTTGCAGATGTTCACGAAAAAATCGAATTTTTGTGCGATTCTTGCTGGGTCATAATTTTTCGTAGTATAAGGAAGTATTGTGATGATGAAAATTTTCGACCTCGAGATTTTTGCAGATGTCCACGTTTTGAAGTCCCCTGATACCGAAAAAGTGGTTTTTAAAAAATGTCTGTGTCTGTGTCTGTGTCTGTGTGTCTCTGTGTGTGTGTGCCTCTCTCTCTCTCTCTCTCTCTCTCTCTCTCTCTCTCTCTCTCTCTCTCTCTCTCTCTCTCTCTCTCTCTGTGTGTGTGTGTGTGTGACCACGATAGCGGTCAAACCGCTGTAAATATCAATTCCAAATTTTGTATTTACGTGTATAATCTCCCTCTTGAGATCTGATTAGTTTTTCAGTAAAATCGGTAGACCGGAAGTAGCAGTTTACTTTAGCGAAAAAATTGAATTTTGCCAATATTTCGTCAACTACTAAGTTTAAACAAATTTATAAAGAATTCATATGTACTTAAAATTAAAATTGAGAACAATTTTGTTTAAAAAGTTTTTCGAAATTCCTACCGGAAGTAGGTTTTTTACTCCTATCGAAAATCAGTCTTTTGCGAATTTTTCGCAAATCATGCTTTTTAGACAGGTACGTTACGAGTATAAAAGTATTTAAAATATAATTTTCAATATCTTTTGTATAAAAAAAATTTCAAAATTCGGACCGAAAGTACCACTTTTACTCTATCGAATAGCGATTTTTTTGCAAATATGTCGTAAGTTATGCATTCTATATATATTTATCAAGAGTACAAAAGTATTTAATAAGATTTGCAATATTTCTTGTATATTTGAAATTTTAAAATTCGTACCGGAAGTAACACTTTTACTCTTAGGGAGTAGCACTTTTTTTCGAATATCTTGCAAAGTATGTATTCTATAGCGATTTATTAAGAGAATAGAAGTACTTAGAATAGTATTTTGAATAATTTTTGAGTAAAAAAATTCTTAAAATTGTATATTTTGAAACGCTCATACGTATAAGAAAGTAGTGTGGTGGCCACACCTCATTTTTAATAATAGTTCTATTAAGAAGCTTACTATTTCGAGATAATAAATAGGATTTTTATATAGATATACACAGATTACAGTTTATAGTTTTAAATCGGAGGCATACAATTAATATCACAGTAACAACTTTATCATGGGTAGGTAGTTATCGAATTGTTAACATGGGACTGCTTTATCTACATCAAACACGCTTCGAAATGGATTTGAAGTTAGGCCTGTGACTTTGGTCTAGAACATTTACATGAGATTTCTCGGAATTAAATAACCACCTCTGTTATGGGGTCACAGACTGCTTTATTTTAATGATTATTAGGAACAGGAAATCAGGAACAATTATATTGCTGCTCTCCAGACATTTAATGGACTCACGTGCGTATTTGTTATAATAATAAGAATGAAGAATATAGTTTTCAGATGAGGTTGGCACAATATATATATATATGACTGTAAACGAGCGTTACACAAATAAAGTATATGCAATAAATAATCATTTGCATTTCTATTATTAATACTATGTCAAGAACATAAAAATATATCTTTATGTAGTAAAGTATTCTTTTTCTTATTTCTTTTTAACTTTAGAAGTTATTTTATCCCAAATGTAAGGTTATGTTTACAGAAATATCTTAAATTCGTTGTATTTTTTTATTTCAATATTTTCATGTATTAATTAAACTTGCAGGAGTTTCTTTTGCATTAATTTTTTATTTTTGGTGATACAAATTTTACGACGTGGCCTTTACTTTAGATGCCAGTACAAGTCTTCCTTTGCTATTGTTTTTTTAAACGCTGAAGCTATTCACCAATAAGAATGTATTGAACTTGAAGGTGTTTTATACTCTCTAAACCAGGGGTCTCCAAACTACGGCCCGAGGGCCACATCCGGCCCGCGGACAGATTTTGTCCGGCCCGCGGAGAGCTAGCATACTTGAAAACTCCTTTTAGAGAACATATTTTTTATAGCAAATTAAATTTAGTTTACTGAAGTATTCTAATTTTATGTTGAATAATTATTAATATGACATCTACATTGATATGGTCATGGGCTAACTACTCATAACATTGTTGTAGGCTTATTGTTATTGTTTTTGTGATAAGTTGGATAAAGAAACACAGAATTGTAATGAGTAAAGACATGTATAATATGCAGAAAATTTTACTTCAGTATATAATAACTAACAAATTATTGAAATGAATCCAACTAACATTTTATAGATTTTAAATAAAAACATAACTTATAACAAGCATAATGACATATGAAATTGAAATACTAATGAGATTTGTGTAATTGAGATTTTCCACTGACAATAGTTTGTAGTTGTGGACTAATTTTACTTGTACCAATAATTAAAAGAGATTTAAGTTGCTCATCAGTTAATTTAGATCTGTAAACATTTTTTGTGTACTTCATTTTGGAGAAGGTCTTCTCACACAAATAAGTAGCACCAAAAACAGAAAACAGCCCACGAGCAAATTTATGCAAATTATCAAATTGTGTCAGTGGAAGACTCTTATAAAATTCCAACAAGGATGAGTTTTGATATTTGTTCTTAATTATATCACTGCACTGTAGATCAATTATTTCCATTTGAAGTTCCGGGGCTAGGGTTTCAATGTCAGTATCAAAAGGATTCTGAAAAATCTTAATTTGATTCGCAATGGCATCAAAGTCCGAGAAACGAGTATCAAAATTTATTTTCAAAGCACTCAAAGTTTCGATTGCAAAATCGATAGGAAACTCAGTCTCAGTAGTGTGGCTGAATATTTCACATGTTTTAAAATGTGAAAAACATTTACTTCGTAGTTGTGATTGAAACAGTATCAATTTCTTCCGGAATGATTTGATATTAGTGTATAAATCAGGAAGATGCTGGTTTTCTCCTTGCAATCTCAAATTCAGTTCGTTCACATGTTTTGTCAAATCAACATAGAATGCTAACTTCCACAGCCATGCGTTGTTTTGTAATTCAGTAAGAGGGCGATGCTTTTCATTCAAAAAAATTTCGATCACTGCTCGAAGTTCAAAAAAGCGCTGAAGGACTTTCCCACAACTAAGCCAACGTACGGCAGTATGATAAGGTAAGTCATTTTCTCCAATCTCTTCAATAAATTGTCGGAATTGTCGGTGATTCAGCCCAATAGATCTGATAAAATTAATAGTTGATATGACTGGTTTCAGAACTTCAGACATATCCAAACATTTTCCGCACAAAGACTGTTGATGAATGATACAATGTAAGACTAATGGTTTTAAACCACCGTCATTTTCTACAGCCTTTGACACAAGAGCGACCACTCCTTTATCTTTCCCACTCATGTTTTTGCCTCCATAAGTTGTAATACATTACAAGTTTTTCCATCGAAGGTTCTTTTGATTAATGGCCATTTCAACTCCTTTAAAAATATCTGTACCAGTAAGTTGTGCCATGAATACTATTCATATCAAGAAGTTCTTCATGCACTTCATAGCTTTTATCTACTCCTCGAATATAAATCAACACCTGAGCAGTATCTGACACATCCGTTGACTCATCCAAGGCCAAAGAAAACCACTCAACATGTCCATTTTTGTCGAACAGTTGAGAGGATATATTTTCAGCGATGTTTTCTACCCTTCGAGCCACAGTGTTTGCTGACATACTGACACTTTTTAATAAATTTACCTTTTCAGGGCACATTTCTTCGGCTACTGCAATTATGCATTCTTTGATCATTTCTCCATCGGTGAATGGTTTTCCACGTTTTGCAATTTCAAGAGCCACACGAAAGCTGGCACGCGTTGCAGCCTCTTGTTCAGTTTTGAGTTTTGTAAATGAAGATTGCTGCGATTTCAATCCGCGCTTCATAGCTTCGAATTTTTCTGTCCGCAAACTTCCTGTATATTTTGAGTAATTTTGAAAATGTTTTGTTTCATAATGACGTTTAATGTTATATTCTTTGAGAACGGCCATGCTTTCATTGCAAATCAAACATAGTGCCTTCTTACTGGACTCAATTACGAAATACTGAATGTTCCACTGATCTTTGAATTTTCTGCATTCACTATCAATTTTTCGCTTCTTTTCCATACTACTAAATCACACACAAAAGCAACAATTCAAATCAAAATACTGTTATAAAGATGTCTTAAACTTAAACACGCACAAACACGTTTTAAGGAGGTACGCACTATTTTATTTCACAACAGTGTCATAGGAACTGACTTGTGGTTGCGCCACTAGCCTTCTTATATATTCCAATTACTGCCATCTAGAAGTGAGTGGAAGACACCAGAACTTTCTCGAACCAACGAGATTATTCTGTACGTGCTATTAGCGCCATCTGTTGGCGATAGAAGGTACTACCTATTTCCGCTTGTGTCCACCAGATGTCGTGTCACGTTACTCCTCATGGCTCGTACTCTACGACTAATCTAGAAATTACAGATAATGACAGGAAAATTAATAATATGCAGTGTTGCCGTTTTGCAGCCTTTTTTAAACGTTGCGTACTTTTTCGGACTTTTTTTCATCAGTGGACTATTTCACTTTCTACCACCGGCAACAATGATAATATGGTTTTGGCCCTCGGAACTTACTGGAGTAATCAGTATGGCCCTAAGGCTGGAAAGTTTGGAGACCCCTGGTCTAGAACATTTACATGAGATTTCTCGGAATTAAATAACCACCTCTGTTATGGGGTCACAGACTGCTTTATTTTACTGATTAATTATTAGGAACAGGAAATCAGCAACAATTATATTGCTGCTCTCCAGACATTTAATGGACTCACGTGCGTATTTGTTATAATAATAAAAATGAAGAATATAGTTTTCAGATGAGGTTGTCACAATATACCGTAAGCGTCAAATTTTAATTTCGGTTTGCACTTCTATCATATGCCGAAGATGATCTTATCATATACAGCGATGCCTGCTTGCTAACAGTGGAGGGAGAGCAACGGAGTGGCGGGGGACCCCCACGCCTTACAAATGTCCAGTGTGGCAGCCTCGCTGATGTCTATCTTTAGTTTAATTCGTCGCGCTCTTTTCCACTTACTACTTTCCTATCAGAAATTAAAATATGACGACCTCGGTATGTATATATATGACTGTAAACAAGCGTTACACAAATAAAGTATGTGCAATAAATAATCATTTGCATTTCTATTATTAATACTATGTCAAGAACATAAAAATATATCTTTATGTAGTAAAGTATTCTTTTTCTTATTTCTTTTTAACTTTAGAAGTTATTTTATCCCAAATGTAAGGTTATGTTTACAAAAATATCTTAAATTCGTTGTATTTTTTTATTTCAATATTTTCATGTATAATTAAACTTCCAGGAGTTTCTTTTGCATTAATTTTTTATTTTTGGTGATACAAATTTTACGACGTGGCCTTTACTTTAGATGCCAGTACAAGTCTTCCTTTGCTATTGTTTTTTTTAAACGCTGAAGCTATTCACCAATAAGAATGTATTGAACTTGAAGGTGTTTTATACTCTCTAAACCATTCTTATTCATTTTCTTACTTTTTACTTCTTTTTAAAGTAATTTAATAATAATAATATTTTTATAACATTTAACGAGACTAATTGTCGCATTTTTTACGTATAAATTATATGTTACCTGAATAAAGTGCAATTTAAAGTACCAATTGAACCAATTTACTAACTGAACGTATTTTGGAAAAATTTTATTTTTTTTTTCTCTTCTTTTACACATGATTTATAACATATTCAAAATAAATCATACTCAATATATAATTCTTTTTATTGTATACAGGGTGTAGCACCTAAGATGCCTCGGACCGTAGCTCCTCTATCATACAATATATCGAAAAAAGTCTAAGAGAAAAATTGTCCATAATTACAATCGCAATTTTCCTAAAATATTTTTGATCATCAGTGCCGTGCCGTATTCCAGTGGCGTATCAAACCTATGTTTTTTTAAATGGAACAATATATATCTTATGGCTTATTCGGAAAGCCCTTGAAGAGTACTTTTTTTTTCTTATGTAACGTCATACCGCTAACTTTAGCGGTTTCGCTGTTATAACGATTTTTCTTCGCAGTTAAACCATACTTCGACATTTTTTTTTGGCAGGACTAAATTGTACCGGTGTGTGGTTTTCGAATTTCGGGATAGACTAAGCCCACTTCTACCTACTCTTAATTTTTTTTCAAGTGATTTAAGGAATGAAGATAATTTTTGATTGGGCTTTGCAAACAGTAATTTTTTTCCAAAATATCAAATGGGAAGCATATAAAATAATTACATCGTTGGATAATCAAATAATCGAAATTCTAAGCTTACCATTACAAAAAAAAAAAAAATATCCTCTCTTCTTAAATCACTTGAAAAAAACGTAAGAGTAGGTAGGTAGAAGTGGTCTTGGTCTATCCCTAAATTCGAAATCCAAACGCCGGTACAATTTAGTTCCTGCCAAAAAAAATGTCGAAGTATGGTTTAACTGCGAAGAAAAACCGTTATAACAGCAAAACCGCTAAAGTTAGCGGTATGACGATACATAAGAAAAAAAGTACTCTTCAAGGGCTTTCCGAATCAGCCATAAAATATATATTGTTCCATTTAAAAAAAAACATAGGTTTGATACGCCACTGGAATACGACACGGCACTGATGACCAAAAATATTTTAGGAAAATTGCGATTGTAATTATGGACAATTTTTCTCTTAGACTGTTTTCGATATATTGTATGATAGAGGAGCTACGGTCCGAGGCATCTTAGGTGCTACACCCTGTATATTATATTTTTAATACTTTGTTATGACTGAGCTTTCATGAAGTCGAATTAGTGTTTCGATTTAATTTATTAATACACAGAAGATATACTATGATAATATAACCGAACTAAAAGGAAGGTATACATAAGAATATATCATTTACCACGGCAAGATTATGGTAGTGTTCTTGTGCTCCTGTTGATGACATAGGAAGCATTCCATATGCTTAACTTGAAGTAGATTTGTACCAATTAACGGCGCATATCAAAGATTACTGTAAAGTATTGATAACAATGAATAGCAAAAATTACTTGCATATGCACAAATTGTACGTCATAGGAATTCGCGTACAATGTAAATATAAGCCATTGCGTAAATAAATTTAAATTTAAAATTGTAAATTTATCTTTGTGTTTACAAATAACAATTTGTAGACACAAATACCAAAATTTTCACGTCACGTGTGTAGTTTGAATTCAAGTTCATGATACTCAGGCATTGCACGGAAACTTTTGCATATCATAATTTTTGTTGAATATCATATTCATATTTCTATTATCAAGTTTATTAACGCTTGGTGTATTGTCTGCCACTCAAAAGAAGATATCATTAATGGAGATGGTTTGGGATACTGTTGTAGGTGGGGAAGATATACCAGGAATGTTTTATTTAAGCTATTTCAAGAGGGGGGGGGGGTAATAGGATTGCTACGTTATGTGACTTTATTGATCCTTTGATTTTGTTTTGTATATCTCATTAAGAAAGTTAGGTAAATATATTGTGCTCAAATATCTTCTGTGTTAAGATTAATAAAAGATAAAAATAAAATTTTTATTTTTGTTCATTTGCCTCAATTTAGTTTAGTTCTTGGTTGGTGGATATTAAAATGTCCAGAGTTTGGAGGCAAAGAAAAGATAGGCTACTAAAATTGCTTAGCCTCAGGGATCGGCATAGTACCTCAAGTTCTGAGATAGATTTGGCATAATTTTTGTATAAAAAAAATTAAAAATTCGGACCGGTAGTAACGTTTTTGCTCTTATCGAGTAGCACTTTTTTTGCAAATATTGCGCAAAGTATGCATTTTGTAGAGATTTACTAAGAAACTAGAAGTACTTAGATAGGATTTTGAGTAACTTTTGAAAAACTTTTTTTCAAAATTTGGACTTGAAGATTTATGTTGTTAAGAGGATAAAAGTGCTTAGAACAACTTTTGTATAATTTCAAAGGCAGATATGTATAAGACAGTTATGTGGTGCCCACACCTCATTTTAAATATACATTTTGTGCACTCGGCTAGTTCAGTCTATAGATTGGATTTTTTTGCTATTTTTGGTTTTTGAATCTCCTAATGGGGCTTTCCCTTTTGTATGATATCTATTTAGCAGAGTCTTATTTGCGGGTTGTAGGGTTAGTTTGAAGTCTGTTCATGTCTTTAACTAATTGAGAGATGCAGGTTTGTAGTTGTTGTGTCTAAATAAGTAGGAATTTCAATTAAAATCATACTGCCGCAGTATTTTTAATATAATATTAATATAGTAATCTAGCTAAGCATTAAATATTCCAAAAGGATTGAGTTTAAGCAATAATATTTAATGCATTCTTATATACGGCAATAAGAAATTAATATTTTCTTTTTGTATAGTATTAATGAAATAAAACGAATTAAAATGAGTAACTAATTACTAAAGTAATTAATAATAAAATAATGCAAGGAAGATCAAGCAATGTAAGATAAAAATAACAAGATTAACAAAGAACAATAGTATAAAGTGATGTAATTTACTCTATACACCTGCAGGATATTAAAAGTGAAAACACCCATCTTCCATTTACCTGGATCTGTATGCATCTGATATTTTTATACAAGATGTACACAAAAAAACGCCACAGCTTGTAGCATATATGAAATCTGATTCTAACAATCGACATACCTAATTAAACGACTTAAAAGGTACTATTAGAGGAATATCAAATTTTATTTTTAGCTACTCGGTTCGTCAACGGTCGATAATCAGCTTTTTTATGTTAAATGGCCACCTGCTACTTTTTTCACAGAATTTGATAAAGATTTTTTGTTTGAAGTCAACGCTGTAGCAAAATACCGTTTTTGTTTTATTTCATGTTGTTAAAACAAAAAAAAAACATTTAAAAAATACTTGTATTCTATTATAGATCGTCTCAACCTTAGTATTCAGTATGTGTCTTATGCAGACAGACAACATAGTTGTCAGGTAGACAATGACAGGTAAGGTTGGTAACACATTATAATGATACGATATTTTAAATACTTGTTGGTTAGGATATTATTCTAATATATTTTTATATTATATTATTAATTTGACACACGACAAGAAGGTTATGTTATGACACTTACACCACATCGACAATACCAATCATAAACATAATAAACTGAACTGACATCATTGCCTTGAAATAAAAAAAGGCAGTTTATTACAAATTGCTTACGGTAGTAAAATAGGTATATATCCCATAAGAGACTGAACCGAATACAAAGGTTGAGACGGTCTATAGTAATAGGGTGCTTAGACATTATTGTTACAATGTGAATTTTATGTCAGTAAGTGTCATCAAACCAATTTTAGTTGTTTCAGTTGTCATCATTTCATAATGAATGAGATCCTGGATATGCTTGAAATTTATTTTGGGTGCGCAAAGTTGTAGAATCTATGGATAATGCTTCCCGGACAGGCGAGTACCGAATCGCTGTCAGTTCAGTCGACTGGAAATCAATTTGAGACGGTATAGATGCTTTAAAAAACCTAGAAAACAAAATCGGAAAGTTCGAGATGAAAATTGAACCGACGAATGTCAATTTACAAATAAAAAAAATATTTTCGCTACTGTCATCGCTACTGGAATGTAGAAAATCTATATGTTTCCGTAGAACATGCTCCACAAAGAAGATTTTTACTAAATGTCTGGTGTGGAATATTAGATGGACGAATAATAGGTTCAATCTTCATCGATGGAAATCTTGCCCATGCAGCAAAACTATTACCAAATTTTAAGTGAAGACTTACTAGAAGTTCTTGACAATTTACTGTTAAATAAAAGAAATAATTTAGTTTTTCAACAACGCCATAATCAATAGAGAGTTTTTGAATAGAGAATTTGGAGATCGTTGGATGGGAACTTATGGACCTATTTTGTCTCCAGCTCGTTCTTGTGATCTGATCCCGATGAATTTATTCTTCTGGGGCTATTTGCAAGGTATTTTTATGCCACACCTCCTGATACAGTCGAAGTTTTGCGAAATCGAATAATTGACGTATGTCAGGAAATATCTCGAGAAGTTCTGATGAATGCTTCCTTAGGTGTGATATCCAGATGTCGACAGTGCCTTAACAGGGGCACTGCCCAGTTTGAGCATTTTCATTGATTTTTTTGTTAAAATAAGTTCATTTCATTGATAAATTTAAAAAAATGCCATTGTATTGAAAATACCTTGAATGCGAGAACGTTCTCATTTAATGTAAGGTGCCATCAAAGCTTTTTAATTTTAGAGTTATAATGGTTGACATAACTACATACTATGGTTGTCATGCTTACAGTACCAGTCTCTTTAAGGGTGAGATGATTCACAGGTCAACATGATTTTGGTAACATTGATGACAATTCATCTCATTTAGGTAATTATTAAATCACAGAAATGACCTAGCACGTCCCATTTTCAAGTACCTGTTTCTCTTTTATATTACGGGGTAAACCTATTATAATTGTAATTATTAATTGTACCTGACTTGCAACGGGACTTTAAAGGGGTTCTATGAACTGTTAAGTGCAGTTTTATTGTTGTCTAGAGTTTAGTTGTTTCTGTATCGCTTACAGTACAGTCAAGTGTGTAACTCGATTTATATAAAATGGCATGTTCTAGTCGTCGATGTTGCAAAAATCCAGCGGATAAGTTTTGTTATATATGCGGACGATTTATTTTAAAGTCACAAGCTATCTATATCTGAGGAAGTGAAAATAGCCTACTTTTTATATTTTAAATGTCAAATTGGAGTTCAAGATAAAACTTGGACTCCTCATGTTTGCTGTGTGAGTTGTCATATAAACTTAGTTCAGTGGATGCATCGCAAGAAAAAGTCTATGCCGTTTGCTGTTCCTATGGTGTGGAGAGAACCTATTGATTCACATTCATATTCATATTCATATTCATGCCGTCTTTACCCGAAGAGCGTTACATATCCGAGCGTTGCAGGTCAGTCTTGTTCACTGTCTACAATCAGCGCAACGCGCCTAAAGAAGTTTACACTTCAAAAATCTTTATCAAATTTTGTGAAAAAAGTAGCAGGTGGCCATTTAATATAAAAAAGTTGATTATCGATCCTTGATGAACCGAATAGCTAAAAATAAAATTTTTTATTTCTCTGATAGTACTTTTCAAGTTGTTTAATTTGACATGTCGATCGTTACAATCAGGCTTTAAATAAAGGTGGTACGAGCTGGGGCGTTTGTTTGTGGACACTTGGTATGTTAGATTCCACACAATAATAACAATAATATGCAATCTTGTTATTTAAAAAGTTAGGCGTAAAGTTTATTATTTTTTAAAAAGTTTATAATAAGAGGAAGTTGATATAAAATTTTATTGTTTTTAGTTTAATAAAAAATAATATAATAAATAAATAAGTTACCACTAACTAATTATTATTGGTAATCTTGATATGGGATTGTCATAATTATTTTAGTTGAATTTGAGACTTTAACCTCGACGTTCAAATAATTTAATAACTTAATTCATTTAATTAATTTCAGAATAATTCCTTTAGTCATGTCTTATTCTTGTGTTTCATTTTAAAAAATTGCTTAATTGACCCATTCTCTTAATCGATGTATTTCCTTCAACAAGAAAAAGAACGACACAAATAACTAGAATATACATAAATTTATAATAAGTCTCGTAATTCAAGTTGTGTAGTATACTACAGTGTTAATTAATTCCATGAGGCGTCCTTGCTAGAAGATGGACGCTTTAGGAAAAAGAGAGATTATTCCAACAAGCCTCTTGCGTGCATATGATCGTATTATTAGTTCTAGTAACTCACAAACTTGCTGCCGTACCGCAATAACCAACACTAATTACACTACTACCTTGAACGCTTGTTGAACGTCCTGGCGTTTATTAATTATATTATTGTTCGAGTCATCACAATAGTATATCATAATAATAAAAATAATAAGTATTTATTTCAGTACGTCATAATAACATAACTGACAAGTATTATGCATAGACATGCAAGAAATAAATCGACAACAGGGGAAATATCGATATATTAAACTCAATATGAACTACTAAAGCATGGAGGTTCCAAACTAATGACACCTAACGTGCCTATTTAATAGAACAATAGAAACTTAAGAAATACCCAATGAATGGCTTAAAAGCATTACTGTTCTCATATTTAAAGAAGGAAGAGAAAAGAACCCAAATAATTACAGGGGATTAGTCTGCTATCTACAACGATGAAGTCACTTACAAGTCTAATAAAAAAAACCTGCTGGCATATTAATTATTCATTTCTTGATTAGTTTTTGGAATTGTTATTAAAGGTGTCTCCTAAACTGACGAATTTATAAAAACTTTTTAAAATTGAATTTGGCCCCTCTCTCGATCTGCCTTGCTATTGGGAAAAAATTCAACGCTTTCTTTCATATAACGGCACAGGGTCAAGTAATAAAACTTATTTCCCACTAATGATGTAGAATGTATAATTTCATTAAACGTTTTTTTTCCATCCAAATTCCAGAGATTTGGTAGTGAATTGCTTATAGGTACGTTCAATCTAGTCTATACTTATACCAGTTTTTTACTGTTTTACAAATGATTTAAACGTTAGAAAGTACTTTATTCCAAGTATTTACCATTTTCAGAATTATATAACTGTATGTACTTAAAAATTGTATTAAGTTTTTAATTTTTAATTTTGATTTACAAATTCCGTTTTTACTATCGACCATGACATGCGTATACAGGTGTCCCACAAAAACAATACGTATTAATAGCGGCTTTTTTTATTGGAAGGTTTTTACCCTTACGGAATTTTAAGCCCCAGTGGCCAATTTTTTTTTTTAAATTAGACTACGTAGTTTTTTTTTGAGGGATTCTGAAAGAGCTTTTTCCGAACACGACAATATATCACAAGTATACCTTACATCATAAAATTTTCGAAAACATAAATAAAATTGTATAGATGTGTTAGGCAAAAATGGTATCAGCTATTTCAAGAAATTGCGCTTTCAGAAACTCTCGTTATTATTACAATGAGATGTGCGTAAGCGCAAGATTTTGGGAAAATCACATTAATGCTGAAATAATTAATTAAATCCTGTTTTTCTTAGAAACAAAAATGATACGCTCCATCTGTTAACTTAAAATCATAGTTTGTCAAATAGTTTAAAGTGGATAATGAAGACTATTCAATTCACCTGTCATTGTTCAAATATGAACCAATAAAATAGCAAATATTTACTTTCGTATCATAGCAACAGGAAATTTCAGCGATTATATCTTCCTAGAAGGTATTCAAGTGGATATTTTAAACAAGTGAAAGTTTTTATTAATGTAACTCATTTACTAACAATATTGAAGGTACAATTAGAAAAACTAACATTACTGCAGTGCTGCAGCAGACATTCTGGAACAGAGCTATCACTGGGAGTACCCGAGGGAGTACCTTTCTCTTGTAGCTTAATACCGTCACTATTACTGACAGATGTCGAAGTTGTACATGACACATTTGTTGTTGTAAAATTTCTTCGCATTTTGGTGATAATCGACTCGTGGTGCTCATCATCAAGCTGCAAGTACGATTTTATGGAATTCAGATTTTGGTGTCCCGTTATTTTCATCAGTTGTTGCTCTCCGACTCCAGCTTTCGCCAGAGATGATACAGTTGAAGAGCGTACCGAATGATTTGATATCTTCCTTCTTTTAACATCTAATCCAGTTTTTTCAGCTAATAACTTCACCCATTTACTGATCTCACATATACCAACTGGACTGTTCTTATACCACACCGCATTCTCAACTTTATCCCAAAACGGATTCGGTGTCAAAAACATCCTTTCTGTTTTCACATTTTTTCCTCTCTTCGATTTCAGTAGATAATACAATCTAAATAACAGAAGAATATTAATTATACCGTCTTGAAATTAAATATAAATAGGTTACCTAACTGGACACATATCGGTATTGCTTTTATTCTCTATCAACCACTTGCTGCCTGTCAATGATTTAGTTCCCCCCTGCGCAGTTTTCGAAAATACTGGATTATACTCAATTCTACCAGTTCTTCTTCCCTTGTTATCGAGTTCCTCCTTGAAGTAATAGGTGAAACAGTTGCTCCCTTCTCCTCCCCGCCAAGCTAGTTCGTAAGATGCTATTAAGAAAAACTTTTTCTGTAAACCGTCTGGGGTACTCTCATCTAATATGCGTATCATATTTAAGTATTCTGGTTCTGTAAGTGCCGCCGCGTTCCTGGTTCTTTTTTCAGGACACGCTTGCAGTTTTCTTCTTGTAGCATCCCTGGCGTCACGTGCTGACTTAAATATTGCATCAGAAAACGGGTTTACGTTTATTTTCCACTTATTGAAGAACATTTCTTGAACCATTTTCGCCGTCACGTTCCACATGTGCTTGATGACGCCTTCTTTATAATCGGACCCATCTTTTTTCTTCATATTACATGCCCACGACTTTAAGATGACATTTAAGTCCACAGGAGAAGTAGATTGGTCCAGTTTATAGCCTTTTGCTGTTAAAAATGTACTAAATTGTCTCCATACTGAATCTTTGGATTTCTTCGTGTTCCAAGGGATATTTTCGCAAATTTCAGCATCGATTTCGTCTTCAGATTTCGTGCCAAATCTTTTCTCAGTTCCCATTATTTAGAAACACCAGTTTTTATTCAACGAAACGAACTAAATAGGAACACGATTCCAAAAATTTTAATGACAAACATAAATGTTTTTTTTGTTGACATGGAAACGTAATCATGTGTAACTAAATTTTGAGTCATTTTAATATGAAAAATTGATTTGGTTCATTGAATAGTCTCTCGAATATGATTCGTAGTCAAAGTTGAGTCTACTATTTTTGTGGTGCTTTACACTCATGTCTTTCATAATTGCGAATACTACTCGTGCTCCGCACTCGTAGTATTTAAATGCAATCATGAAAGACATTCGTGTAACCACCACAAAAATAATCGACATAACTTTGACTACTCATGGTATTATAAGTGAATATTTCGATTTTTGCTTCTCGTTTATTTTGAGTACAGTGAAATATCAGACAGACAGGTTGTATAAACAACGATATTCAAATAACAGTCACCCAATTCAGACAAAATTTCGGAGAATGGTAGACAATCTGCGAACAATGGGGCCTTCAAGAAGAACATTTTAATTTTTTCGAACATTGTATGATGTAAGGATATACCTACTTGCAAAATATTATCGTGTTCAGAAACACTCAAAACAACTACGTAGTCTAATTTGAAAAGAAGTTGACTGCAGGGGTTTAAAATTCCATAGAGCTAGAAACCATTTTATTGGCGCATTTTATAGCCTATTTACAATCATTTAATTTGACGTATAGCTCATTAAAATCTTCCAGTAAATAAAGGAGAAATTAACACGTGTTTTCATTATTTTAATATGATTTCCTATAAATTATTTAAATATGTCTCTTGTCTTGTGCGTTGTAAATATGACAATTTAGCATTTGTATAAATCTTATCTTACACGCGATTGTCATGTTAATTTATTGCATTTGATATTATGGAGTACTAACAAGCAACAACGCCGATAATCTTGCCGTGAGAATAAATGAATATCATGCCACGACTATCAGAAATAATAATTAGGAAGTATTTTGTATGTGTTTGGAATTTTATCTGGTTTTCTTTTTTGAAATGAGCCAATTCCGATGCTCAAAAGGGTACATGGAAGAAGAAGAAAAAATCTTGGCGTCGTAATTATTAATTAAATTAATTTACTCATAAAGAAATAGAAATGTTCAAAAACATAATTATTTTCCTTTTTCGTTCTTCTCCGATCATTCTCTGTGCTATTTGAAACATATTTATATTTTTATATGTGCTTTTTACTACATCTGTATTTATTAAAAATATTTTGTTATTAAGTACGATTATTATTATTATTATATTATTACAATTTTTTTTATTTTTTTACGTAGACTAGTTCTTTATATCCATCCACTGGATTACTTTCTTCACATTGGATGACTGACCACAAAAGTTTGTGGAATCTTCTTCAACGACAGGACCGATAAGAAATCGCAGTGGGTTGAACGATATTTCTATTATAATTTTATTGGAAGATGGCACGAGCTAATGGTTTGTTGATCAAGTTCGACAGTTGTTGAATTAATAAAATTTATATAAAGGCGATATTAACTTTTAACTTCAAGTTTTTGTGGGACACCTGTATAAACGTAATATCGGTTTTAAGAATTTAATTTTTTTATTTATTAATAATATCAAAATTAATATAACGTAATAATTCATTCATATTTGTTCAGTCATTAGTGCGTTTTATGAATGATTTTGAATACTACCGATAGTCATTATATATTAGTTATGCTAATTAATTAATATATGTAAATAATAATTCTATGCATTCTAAACGTTGATTTCCGCAAATCTGAAATTCATTGTCTTAGATAAATATTTATAGGATGTAATGATAGTAGTAGTACTATATGGTGTGCGTAAATAAGGGTGCGTACTATCACTAGTTTAAATGAAAGATATATTACTCTATGCCTGCCATACACGTTACGGTCCACCGGCGAGGTCTACCTGTGCAGGTACGCCTGCGCAGGTAGACCTGAGATGAACCTGAGCGTGTGTGGGACATTTTTTGAACCTGCACAGGCGACCGGTGAAAGAATTGATTTTCGATTCTTTCACCGGTCGCCTGCGCAGGTTCAAAAAATGTCCCACACACGCTCAGGTTGATCTCAGGTCTACCTGCGCGGGCGTACCTGCACAGGTAGACCTCTCCGGTGGACCGTAACGTGTATGGCAGGCATTTAGCGTCATACATCTGTATTTTATATTCAGTGTCTTTGGAAAAGGAGTATCCATCTTTTACTCTTATCATATAACAATCACCTCTGACAATATTCCTCTCTTTCAGAACTGCCTCATGAAGTAATAAACAAGCAATCAATTACTTTTGGTGTTCATATTTTCATTTACGTTTTTTTTTGGAAAGAGTACTGAAATATTTATTACGCAGTATCTGGAATGCTTAGCGTTCAATTTACAAAATAGGCGACTCAGGATCAAATAATGCATAACTTGACTCATGATCCCATTTAAACATTTTTGTGATTTCCTGTGTAAATATTTATGTACTTGTGTTTTGGGGCGATGTGAGTGTGACAATTTAGCATTTGTATAAACGCAATTGTCATTTCATTTTTAGCATTTTTTAGTGTGAAGTAGTAACAAGTAACGATGCCGACAGTCTTGCCGTAAGAATAAATGAAGAGATAAGCCACGGCTATTCGAAATAGCAATTAGTAACTATTTTGTAAGTGTTTGGAAGTCTGTCTTGGTTTTGTTTTTTAAAATGAGCAAAATCCGACGCTCTAGAGGACACATGAAAGAAGAAGAAATAATCTTGAAAATTGGACGTATTAATTATTAAAAAAAATAAATTTACTCATAAACAAATAGATATGTTCAAAAATAATGTCTGTATTATTTTTGAACATTTCTATTTATTTATGAGTAAAAGTTATTTTTCTAATAATTAATATTCTCAAGATTATTGTATTACCAGTTTCATTGTCTCTTTGTTATTTTGTAAGAAAACCAAGGGTAAATAAACAGGAAAATTCAATTTTGACGACACTTCAATGGAGAAAAAGTACAGAAAAATTTGTCAAAATGAAAGATGAAAATGGCCTAAAATGTATGTGAAAATTTGTAATATGGCGAGAAATGTTCGAAGAGAATTGAAGAAGATTCGACTTTTGCTTACATTAGGTACTTGAAAATTTCGTCAACATACACATCCCTATTCACTATAAACGTAAAACTTTTCATTTTGTATTACTACATATTTGTATTTTTGTTAAAACGCAACTTCTGGTGTTGATATATTATTTCAAATAATACTATTATCTTTTATTAATTTTAATAAACATTATTTATAGAAAATAATGACCAAATAAGTAACGTGTAGCAAGTATATGAAGCTGGTTTAGCAAATTAAAGGTATTATAAAATTATAATATCAATTAATATACTTACGCACACTGAAAAACACGTACTCAAACTTCGATTATTTTTCTAATTATTAATTATTCAGCATAATAAGCTCAATATCGATTACTTTTTAAAGTACAATAGCTACTAAATAATTCATTATAATACTGACGGCATTAATATGTACTAATAATATGAATAATAATATGATCATTGTAGCTTCAAATTTTTACGATTCATCGTACTACAAAAGATGATTAGTAGTACCTAAATTGCGAAATAATTTTCTATATATTTATTAGCTAATAAATATATTTGTGGAAAGATTAGGAAGAAAGAAAGATAAGAAAAACATTTGTATTTATCGCAAAGAAATGTGTTTTAAAACAACTACATGGATTCAGAAAAAGTTAAAAAATTGCATGTACCTAATACCGGGTGAACCAGAAAAGCGACAATTTCAATTATGGGTAGCTAATAATATAGAAAGCAAATAATTTTTAATACAAAAATTGTAGATTATCATGATCTGTACAATTTAAGAATATATTATTATTTATTCAGTGTGTTTGAGAATGACAAACCAATAGAACCTTATATTAGACCACAGTCCAGCGACCTTTTTTTTTTTGATTACTAACAGGCTGAATTTTCGTGAGTTGCTTCGTTTTGACGAGACACCCAACTTTTCCCTCAGCGAAAATTCTCGGTAGTGGTAGCTAATAAACTGCGCATGGGTTATATATGTCGATTGGGTGATTGTTCAAATTTTATTACTAACCGTTAGTATTTTAGTTAAATCTGGAGATAATTTGATAAGAAACACAAAAAAACATTTGTCCTACAAAATCGTTGGTTAGAACGAAATGTCCCCCACCCGCAACATGTGCAAATAACGAGGTCATAAAAAATTATTACTAACCAGGTGATTTTTTTGCCTATTGCTTAATAAATGTTTCTAAAATGAAATGTCCACATTGTCCTACAAATTGAATGGTATGTTTTTCCAGTCCTACGCTTCGAAATTGTCAGTCTCACGGTAACCCTTTTCTCATTACTAACAGGAGGACAAAGATAACACATGATAGGTTGTTCTATTCTCTGGCCAAATAAAATAGTGTCCTACAAAAAAAATGGTATGTAACACTAGTCCGACAAAATTATTTTAAATAATGAATTATTTTATAATTGCGGTTTTGAGAAATTAATATACTTTTATTACTTAAGCAGAATTCTGATATCTACTAAATTTTGCACATAGATTCAGATTATCAAGAAGTTTTTCCCGTGATTTTAAACCCTAATATATAAATTTACATTCATAGGGAATTTTTGAATTTTTCACGCACTTTTATGTTTTCTTAAAACTTCGACTATAAAACCGAAAAATGTTCTTTATAATTTTAATGTAATATTAATTTTAATGTTTAATTGTTTGTTTAATTTAAAAAGTAACATAATTTATTTGAAAAGGTTCTGAAAAAAGTGGGAAAACTATAAAAAAATGATCATGAAAATATCTTCTTTTAATAGAAAAAAAATACTCATACTTTTCATAGTTGCCCAAATCTTTTTTATTGTATAAAAAATAAAAACAAAATTGTTATCTTTGCGTATAAAAAAAATCAATATTGATCAGAATCATCCGTCGACCCTTCATCTTTGTCACTTGAAACATCATTCTCCTGCTCTATATCATCGTGGCAACTATCATTTTCATCCTTTATGTTATCTGACTCTGTATTAAAATTAAAAAAAAAATTCAGAATAATCAATAAGTGAAAAAGGGATTGAAAGGGTACCTTGGCAGTCCGAAGATGATTCTTCAAAAGATGGACTTTGAGAACCATCAAACCAATAATATTCGTATTTGCCATCAATTATTGTCCATCCATAATTTTCTGGTGTTTTTTCGGTGGGGTTGCGCATGTATGCATTACACCATACACTGCAGATGTATTGCGTTCTCTTGATTTGCTGCAACAATTCTTGTTTCGTTGGTGGTAAACTAGAGGCATCATATCCTACGATATTCTTTTTTAAAATTTCTTCATTTTCGCTACGGCATTTATAGCCTTTTTGAAACAATTCGTACCGTCCTTTATTAATGTCATTTTTCTTGTTTAATGCATATATCCTACACACATACTCTTCAATGATTTGGAATACCTCGCTCGATTTTGTTAATTCAGTACGTCCACTTTGTAGGAGTTGCATAAAAGCTTCTTGAAATGTTGTGTTTTTTTTTTAAATATTCAATGGTCTCTTTTTTCCTTTCCTATAGAAAGCAGGGTTATAATCGTTCCCCGTAAAAATATGGCATATAGCGCGAGAACAAGATAATTTTTCTCCAAGCTTGGCATAAATTTCATTGATGTTAAGGTACAATTTCTTTTTACCTGTACTTAAATTAATAATTACTTCAATTTTGTTTTTCAGGTATTTAAAATTCGCGAACATTATCACAGGTATATCAGAATCCGTACAATGCACCTGCACACGATAATTGGCGTTAAACTGGCAAATATGGAAAACAATTTTGGTGTCAGCTTCTTCGTGATAACAAGAAAGATTATAGTCAATCGCTCTTTTTATTTTATTTTCACCAGACACCTCATAAACATAGCACTGGTCGTAATTTAGTTTAACAGTCTTTCCTATAATTAACGTAACAAACTCATCACTTGTTCAATCTTCAATTGAAAATTCTACAAATTTTTCTTTGAAATTTGAGCTTCGTAATAATTGGCAGAACTCTGCAGGACGCTTATTTTCTTTGCGTATGTCATACTGTGTGTCCTCTTCACCTCTGATATCGTGCCCAAAATCTTTAATACTGGGTTTCTTGTAGTTGTCAAATATAATGTGAACTTCCTTTCTATTGTATGTAAGTAATTTCAAAATATGTTTTGAGATTTTACCATACCTGTCTGGAAGATTTTTTAATGTATGTAATAAATAAAATCCATCAAATAAATGAATGTCAGCTTCTGGCTTTTTTCTCTAAAATTAGGTTTTCCACACAGTAAATTCCATAAAAAACACTCCATAATCACTTTTATTTCATATGAATAGATGATACAAAATCATAGCATTACGTCTATGTACGCTTATGGCCTAGACTAGCTGGAGCCAGTGCCCGCATGTTTCAAATTTAAGCGAGTTTTTATTTTTTTTTATCAATATTTACCACTTTTTTGTAGGACATTAGTAAAGTCGTGTTCTACAGTTTATTCCCAAGAGAAAAAATACAGAATTAGGTTGTTAGTAATGAGAAAAGAGTTACCGTGGATTTGACAATTTCGGAGCGTAGGACTGGAAAAACATACCATTCAATTTGTAGGACAATGTGGACATTTCATTTTAGAAACATTTATTAAGCAATAGTAAAAAAATCAGCTGGTTAGTAATCATTTTTTGTGACCTAGTTATTTGTACATGTTGCGGGTGGGGGACGCTTTGTTCTAACCAACGATTTTGTAGGACAAATGTTTTTTTGTGTTTCTTATCAAATTATCTCCAGATTTAACTAAAACACTAACGATTAGTAATAAAATTTGAACAATCACCCAATCGACATATATGACCCATGCGCAGTTTATTAGCTACCACTACCGCGAATTTTCGCAGAGGGAAAAGTTGGGCGTCTCGTCAAAACGAAGCAACTCACGAAAATTCAGCCTGTTACTAATCAAAAAAAAAAAAGGTGGCTGGACTGTGGTCTATATTTTTTGATGTGATACACTTTATTACATTTTATGATAGACCGCCAACAGTTGATTAAATTAAAATTAATTCGTATTAACAGTTTTTAAAATGTTTCTGGATATGGTGAATTTTCAAAAAAAAAAGAAATTGTACAATTTTTAAAAAATTATGTGATGATTCTCAACCTATGAATTTCATTAATGCTTCTTTTGTCATTTTGATGCATGTTGTATCGTATTATATACCACTCTCTTAACTTCTTTCTAAAAAAATCAAAATGAAAACGCTATATATTATATATGATTGTGCTATACATTATAAGTAATTTAAAACTCGACTTCAAATATGTAGAAAAATTTGCTTTAGATTTTTTCATTTTTTACTTGAAATATTATTTATATCTTTCATTCATGTACGCATTTTTTAATTTGGTATTTGATGACTAATAATAACTGTGGTGCTTGAAGATAGTAACTTAGGCTTTCGATATATCTATTTTGTAATAAAGTAAATTTAAATACTTTTAATGACGATTTGTTTTTCCATTTAATGTTATAAGATGTATTTCACATTTTAGTGAAAATTATTTATTTATATATGGAATATATTAAGAATATTTTCTTTTGATTAATTTTAGTAATGCTATGTATAGCGCAAGTCTTGGCAAGTCATACTTTTAAATTAATAATTTTAAACGAGTTTATCCATAAATAACTTATTATTTTTAAATAGTAAATTTTTAGTATGTTACGTTGACATGTGAATGCATATAGTTTTCTATTTATTTAATTTTAGAATATGAGGTAAGGGTAATTAAAAAAAATGTCGAAATAAATATTAAATTTAAGTGCTGAAATAATATCTTTACTAATTGAGACCATTAACAGTTCTTTTTGACAAAAATTACCATATTGAAAAACAGATGAAAATCGGCGTATACAAATTGGATTAAAGTTCTGTCATACAATGATATAATATGTATGGCGTTTTATTAAATAAAATAAAAGTTTGTGTTGGTTCATTGTTATTGAACACTCTGTATAAATTAAAAAAATTTTACATTGTGGACCTTATGATTATCTACAATTTTTGTTATCACATTTTTTTGCTATCTACATTATTAAATACCAATAACACACATTGTCGCTTTGCTGGGACATCCGGTATATGAACATTTATTTTACGTTTTCTTTGAGGAAAGCTTAAGGAAGAGATAGCATTTCTATTTCAGTATTTTTCATTATTATTTAACTTACAGAATTATATAAAATTAGAAATGGTATATTTATTATGTTAAACGGAAGAAATAATTAGGTTGAAGGAGTTTCGCAAAGTCAAACACAAAGAATAAATTTTACTTTCTTATTTGAACAACATATCTCAATGTTTAATAATTCTTCCCGCGAGCCACATGATACGAAAACAGAAGAACATCCAGACATATTAAGTGTAACAATTGTATTTTTTTTTGTTTTTTTTAAAAAAAAACCTGTAATTCTCTTTAAATGGATTATGCATAAGTTATAATTTGTTTGTAATTTGAAAGTACAGTATTTATCAAGTCCTTAGATATTTAAAATTAGAACGTTGCCACACTGAGAAAAATGGATTTCTTCAATTTATGAATGCAATTTTCGTCAACTAATAATGAATTAAGGAAACATATACCTAGCGATTCAATCAGAAAACATTCAAAAAATCTCATATTATTTTACTTCAAGAAGAAACTAAAAAATGTTGATTGTAGTATCAAATTATAAAGAGATATTCACTTGTGTCTATTGGACATTCCATTTTGGTTGGCCCAAAAATATTATTTGTTAATAAAAGTTAATACGCTTTTTGTATGTTACGTGAACCCGTGCTACATGCATTCCTAATAATCCTTGGATGAATGCATTTTGCTTTGATTGAACGTATTACTTCTATCAGTATACCGGAAAGAAATGAAAGATCGTATTTATTATTTCATTTATCATCATTATCTCTTTGCACCACAATGGGAATGGAATAATTTCAATTGGGTGTAATATTATCGTTCAAAAAGCGCGTAAGCTTTTAAATTATTATTCAGTACTTTCAAATTGGTTGAATGTTTTCAATGGTTATTGTTTAAGTTTTATTGCTTGAATATTTAAGGTTATTTGTAAAAAATACAGTGCATTAAATGTCTGAATGAATAAAAAAACAATGTCGGGTTCATTCAGAAAATAGAAAATTATATTTGTTACATACAGTTAAAACATAGTTTTATTTCAGAATTGCTATGTTTTAGTAATGCAGTTTAATTTGTTTTTATTGAATTCTCATAATAATAACGATGGGGTTAAATTCATAAAAAATATAGTCAATATTTCTTGATTTAGATATATAAAAGCTTTATACAAACATTTAATATTCAAACATAAAAAAAATAAAAATAAGTATAAGTACTTACTGTATAGTAAGTGATCCATGGATATCAGATAGTGAAAACTTCTCTTACAGGATTGTTGATACCAAACGGCAATTGATACACACTGCTGCACTATTACTGAGGAAGATATTAGATTTAACGATGAAACATGAACGTACTTCTTTTGACGAAGAATCTTAGTGGAGACATTTAAAACTGACTGAAATTCCGTAAGAAAATTTTATTATACCGCAAAGCAAGTCACACTTATTTCATAAATAGTAGTAGTAGTAACAGTAGTAGGGGTAGTTGATGCATAGCAAGTGTAGCTTGATACGCATAAACCCACTATACGATAGAAAGTAGAGAAGCAATAACACTTATTATTCAATCCCATATCAATTTTTACCGTAGGTACACAGCTTTATATCGCATATAAGATGGACTTGCTAGAATTATTACTCACTTATGCACGAGAGACATGTTCATACGGGTAATCTTCGACGTTTAATGCACTGATGATGAGAGACGAAGAAATTACAATTTCACTTTCACATGTTCACCTAATTTTTCGGCGTTACGTATGATTACCTTTAACCGGTATTTTCACGTAACCTATTCTTATTATGCCAAGGTGGGGTTGTCGCTGAATATGTTTATATTGCGTATGAACGTGCAATACAACTAAAACCTAATACATAGATTACCATCATTTGAAATATCTCATTAAACAAATAAAAGAGAGAATATATTTTACATAATGTTTCGTATTGATAATGAAATGAAATGTGTTAAGTTACTCATTCATTTTCTATACTATACAATCTACATTAACAAGCAACATAAATTAGTTTTACATACTTGCTCTGTAAAAAAATAGAACACCAGTATTAATGTTTTACATGGAAGAATTTTGAACATATTTATACCGGATTGTAACTTTTCTGTTAATAAACCAATGTAAATCAATAAAGTAATGCCATATTATCTTTCATTTCCGGTTTGAAATTCTTTTACTATTAAGTATATCCGGGTGTCCTGTTTAAATTCTTATAAAGAAGTATTGCGATGAAATTTTCGACCTCGAGATTTTTGCAGATATTCAAGTTCTGAAGTCCCACAAGAAAAAGTGATTTTCGCCAGTATCTCTCCCACTGTCTATTGGACCACGATAACCTCCATACAGTTAACAGTACAATCTTGCTCTCAAGGTCTAATTATATTTCCAATGAAATTTGTACACCGGAAGTAGAATTTTATTTTAGTGAAATATATGTGTAAAAATATCTCGCACACTTGTAAGTTTAGACAAAGGATAGAAAAGTTTTTAAAATCGAGAACAACTTTATTCTTAATAATAATAATCTTTATTGCTGTAAATCTATCGGATATTGGTAGAGTCAGAAAATAAGTATAACAAAATACATCAAATAGAAGAAAACAATAAATATAAAAGAAATAATCCTTTGAAAAACATATTGTCATTGCTACTTAGAGAGACGTGGACGCGTTTCGATTTACCTGAATCTGATCAGCACGCCGCCGCCGTACGTTTGAAACCAAGTGAAAATTGATCGACATAAGTGTGTGTAATAAAGGATTTTCGAATTTACGAAATATCTTATACATACAAACTCTTTCTCATAAAGGTAATCGTCAAATGAATAGAACACTTTTTCAATCAACTATTTTTTTTAATTTAGTTTTTAAGGAATTTGTATTACAAATCACCTTGAATCCTGATGGTAGTGCGCTGTAGATCTTTGTTGCTCTTAGATATGGGCAATTCTCAAAGCTTGAGGTATGGGCACCACACGACTTTCTTATAGGTATGTGATCTCCGAATTGTTATATAAAAGTTGTTCCAAATTAAGTTTCAAATAGTTTTATCGTCTTGATTACCCTGTGAGTAAAAGTGTTACAGACGGTCCGAATTTTTGAATTTGTTTCAAACAAAAATTTTGTTACTATCTGCAATATTTGCAAAAAAAACTGCTATTAGATATGACCCGAGCCAAATACTTTCATACTGTTAATATATCTGTTTAGAAAGCATAACTTGTGAGATATTCGCAAAAAACTATATTTCAATAAGAGTAAAAGACTTACTTCCGGTACGAATTTCAAAAACGTTTCGTATAAAACTGTTTTCAAATTTGCATTTGTATTCTTTAGAAATTCTTTTAAACATAGTTGCTCATGAAATATTGGAGAAATTTCATTTTTTTCAACTGAAGTAAACTACTACTTCAGGTCTATCGATTTCACTGAATATCTAATCAAATCTCAAGAGAGGAATTATCCTCGTAAATACTGTAATGTTTTCGGGTTCGAAATAAACAACTCGTGCAAATATTTTGAAACTGTCTGTATATTCACACACTTAAAATTAATTAGAATATAAAAAAAATGAGGTGTGGCCACCACACGACTTTCTTATACGTATGAGCATTTTAAACTATACAATTTTAAGAATTTTTTTTACACAAAAATTATTCAAAATACTATTCTAAGTACTTCTATTCTCTTAATAAATCGCTATAGAATACATACTTTGCAAGATATTCGAAAAAAAGTGCTACTCCCTAAGAGTAAAAGTGTTACTTCCGGTCCGAATTTTAAAATTTCATATTATTATATGAAATTTAATTAATATATACAAAAAATATTGCAAATCTAGAATTAAATACTTTTGTACTCTTGATAAATATATATAGAATGCATAACTTACGACATATTTGCAAAAAATCGCTATTGGATAAGAGTAAAAGTGGTACTTCCGGTCTGAATTTTGAAATTTTTTTATACAAAAGGTATTGAAAATTATATTTTAAATACTTTGATACTCGTAACGTACCTGTCTAAAAAGCATGATTTGCGAAAAATTCGCAAAAAACTGATTTTCGATAGGAGGAAAAGACCTACTTCCGGTAGGAATTTCGAAAAACTTTTTTAATAAAATTGTTCTCAATTTTAATTTTAAGTACATATGAATTCTTTATAAATTTGTTTAAACTTAGTAGTTGACGAAATATTGGCAAAATTCTATTTTTTCGCTGAAGTAAACTGCTACTTCCGGTCTACCGATTTTACTGAAAAACTAATCAGATCTCAAGAGGGAGATTATACACGTAAATACAAAATTTGGAATTGATATCTACAGCGGTTTGACCGCTATCGTGGTCACACACACACAGAGACACACAGGCACACAGACACACACAGACACACACACAGACACAGACACAGACATTTTTTAAAAACCACTTTTTCGGTATCAGGGGACTTCAGAACGTGGACATCTGCAAAAATCTCGAGGTCGAAAATTTTCATCATCACAATACTTCCTTATACTACGTATAAGAAAGTAATATAAAACTAATCTCGTGTGGCCACCACACGACTTTCTTATACGTATGAGCGTTTCAAACTATACAATTTCAAGAATTTTTTTATACAAAACTTATTCAAAATCCTATTCTAAGTACTTTCATTCTCTTAATAAATCGCTATAGAATGCATACTTTGCAAGATATTCGAAAAAAAGTGCTACTCGCTAAGAGTAAAAGTGCCACTTCCGGTCAGAATTTTGAAATTTCATGTACACATAAAATATTGCAAATTCAACTATAAATACTTCTGTACTCTTAATAAATATATATAGAATGCATAATTTACGACATATCTACAAAAAATCGATATTCGGTAAGAGTAAAAGTGGTACTTCCGGTCCGAATTTTGAAATTTTTTTTATACAAAAGATATTTAAAATTATAATTTAAATACTTTTATACTCATAATTAATTGATAAGGGAGACACTTGTTGAAACTCCATAACACTGGTGAAAATAAAATATGATAATTTTAAGTTTTAAAATAAATTTAATAGTAATTCCACTACAATATTGTTTCGTCACACAGTGACTTCATCAGGTGGATGAATGGCAGCCATTCATCCACCTGATGAAGTCACTGTGTGACGAAACAATATTGTAGTGGAATTACTATTAAATTTATTTTGAAACTTAAAATTATCATATTTTATTTTCACCACTTTTGTACTCGTAATGTACCTGCCTAGAAAGCATGACTTGCGAGGTATTCGCAAAAAACTGATTTTCGATAAGAGTAAAAGACCAACTTCCGGTTGGAATTTCGAAAAACTTTTTTAAGATAATTTGTTTCAAATTTAATTTTGAGTACATTTCAATTCTTTATAAATTTGTTTAAACTTAGTAATTGACGAAATATTGGTAAAATTTGATTTTTTCACTGAAGTAAACTGCTACTTCCGGTCTACCGATTTTACTGAAAAACTATTCAGATTTCAAGAGGGAGATTATACACGTAAATACAAAATTTGGAATTGATATCTCCAGCGGTTTGACCGCTATCGTGGTCACACAGACAGACAGACAGACAGACAGGCAGGCAGGTAGACACACAGACATTTTTTAAAAACCACTTTTTTGGTGTCAGGGGACCTCAAAACGTGGACACCTGCAAAAATCTCGAGGTCGAAAATTTTCATCATCACAATACTTCCTTATACTACGTATAAGAAAGTAAAAATGTAAAATAAATGTAACGCACTTAAAATTATTACAAATAGATTAACACATGTATTTATTTCTATCTGTTATTTATGTCGGTATTATTTATGTAACACTGTACCGTATTTATATCACTTCTATTTATATTCCGTAATATTTATGTAACAACTACACTCACTTATTTATGCTTACTCTTCGACTACCATTCAAGGAATTATTTATTTATGTTTATTTATTTATCTGCCTGTTCCGCACGAGACTATTGAATGAATCTCTTATTCCGAAATGACTCATCCATCGGTTCAACTGCTTTTATATACGCATAGGTAACATCTGGAACACACCAGAAAAACGCTAGTGTTCTTCTCGATGGCCGGGAAACATTCGAGAGACAGTCAAGATTCTTCGTCGCCTCGCAGTACATGTGATTTATTACTTTACGACTTGTTTACCAGTCGCGCCGAATATTTGCCTTTCTTTTTTTTTGTAGACTGGTTTCGTTACATTCATTACATTATATATGGGGTAGTTTTAGCCGTCTGACAGAGAGACACGCAGAAACACACGAAGAGAAACATGTTTCAAAAACCATTTTTTTTACACCAGCTCAGGCGCAATACAGAATATATATTTGTTGTGTACAGCCATACATGGATGTGGTAATGGCGTCCATGGGTAGTGATAGCCAAGAAAGTTTAACCTCGGCAGATCTTAAACTCAACCCAACGGGGAGTGCTGGTACGATTAATGGGAGCATACCGCACAACACCTGCAGAAGCATTACAGGTCATTGCTGGGACACTTCATATAATTCAACGAGCTGCAGAATACTGACTGCAGAAAGGGGCAGTGGAAAGGATACGGAAACTCCTTGGTATTAGATCGACAACCATTACTGAAATAAGAATATCCATTCAAACTACGTGACAAGAGAGATGGGACACCATAAGAATGGCACGAAGGGTCTTTCAAATTCAGCACACTGCTCCTTCAAAAGGACTTACGCTCTTGCCCACTGGTCACGGGCCTTACGCTCAGTATCTTCATCGTATGGGACTGAGACCAGTTGAGTAATGTGCATGCAGTGCGGTGGGAACGCCAGCGCTAGTTCGGGCTGTAGCATGCAGTGGAGGATATGGATATCACTCATGCCTTAACAAATCAGGCAAACTTCAGAATCCTCGACAGCCTTGCATCGAAAATATTTGCATCTGTGATCGCAAAACCACTTGATCGTGAACGCCCTCAAAGTATCATTTACTTTTAACTTGTATATACACTCATGAGCAAACGTACTGCATGTATGTTAAATAATATATTACCCTTTCTTCATTTCTTCATTTTTTGTTGAGTAAACATAATATCTATGACTTACCTATTTGGTTTTATATAACAACAGAAACTAATGTTGATAAAGGAGTGCTTTTTTAGAAATTAGTAAACCAAGACAAGTTCCTTACATAAATGAAACAGTTTTTTATTAGCTGGCTCTTATTTAAAGTTGGATTTAATATCGCGTATTGCCTCCTCTAGCATCTAATACAGCTTGCATATACCTTCCCCTTTCAAAAATCAAATTTCTTAGGAATTCGTTGCCATTCTTCCTCAGATGCTATTCGTAGGTGTTGTAGAGTTCTTGGAGTGTGATTTCGTTTCATAATTTTTCTCTTAAAGTAGTCCCATACGTGCTCTACTGGAATACACCCGGACTATTTGAGGGCCAG
This sequence comes from Amphimallon solstitiale, assembly GCA_963170755.1. Taxonomy (NCBI): domain Eukaryota; kingdom Metazoa; phylum Arthropoda; class Insecta; order Coleoptera; family Scarabaeidae; genus Amphimallon; species Amphimallon solstitiale. The sequence continues at coordinate 106,574,859 of OY720680.1, forward strand.
ATCACTCTCTAAATTTCAACATCAGGAAGATACCGTTGTACAACATCAGCACTGTGCGGTCATGCGTTGTCATGGATTAATCTGAACCTACCAAACCCAATAAAGCTGACGTATGGGTAAACATGGTCTTGAAGGATATTTTAAGTACCAAATGCCTGTCATTGTGACTTCCACAAGCTCAGTACGTCTTTCTGAACTTACACCTGCCCAACACATAACTGAGCCTCCTCCAAAAGCAGTATTTTTTACCAATGTACATGGTGCAAAACGTTCATTTCTTCGCCTGTACACTAAATTACGCCCATGTGGATGATACAATTGAATCCGTGTTTCATCACAAAAGAACCCATTATTCCCTTGCACGGCAATCCATGTTAAATGTTCTTGAGCCAAGTTTCGTCTTTCTGTCCTGTGCCGTGAAAGCAATTCTTTTACACTTTCGCAGGTCTTTTTGCTTTTGAACCACATTCCTTTAACCTTCTCGATACCGTAAATATGTTTATATTCGTCCCAGTAGCTTCCGCAAGATGTCTCCTAAGTGCAGATGCCGTTGCAGCACCATTTCTTATATCTGGAACTGGGGATCCAGTTGTTTATCTGTAATGTGCTCTTTTTAACGTTCTTATTATTGAGAAAAGTATATATTGTATTGTATATATGCTGTGACAAAAAATAGTCATAAACAAACAAAACTTTTAATGTAGCACAAAAAATTAAAAATATGCAATACTTTTGCTCATGAATGTATATATTACTTACTCAAACTATTTGTCAATTTTGTTAATAACAAATTTACTATAACTGTTTCAAAACCGGCCTGTTATAGAGTGTTCAAGGCAACAGGCCTATAGCTTTGTAAAATAAATAAATAAATATCTTTAAAACTTTAAAAAGGGGAGGTCAAAAATTTTCGTCAAAATGCTGCCTCACACTACGTATAAGAAAGTAAAAGGGATGATTGATGGAAGGAATATTTATGTCATTAGAGTGTCTTGTCACCATGTTATTAAAAATATTATGGTTCCCCTCATATGACATTATCCAATTCCTTATACTACGTATAAGAAAATCTGGACTCAACATACGCATAAATTAATTTCAAAGAGGATAGTGTTTCATAACTCTCACTACTTGTAGACTGTATGTTGCTTTTTACTTTCTTCTTCATCTCCTGATACGGAAAAAGTGGTTTAAAAAATGTGTATGTGTGTGTGGGTGGGTGTCTGTCTGTCAGCGTGTATGTGACCACGATAGCGGTCAAACAGCTATAGCTATCAATTCCAAATTTTGTATTTACGAGTATAATCTCCCTCTTGAGGTCTTATTAGATTTTCAGTAAAATCGGCAGACCGGAAGTAGTTTTTTACTTCAGTAAAAAAATCGAATTTTGCCAATATTTCGACAATTACTAAGTTGAAAGAAATTTATAAAGAATTCAAATGTACTCAAAATTAAATCTGAGAAAATTTTTATTAAAAAAGTTTTTCGAAATGAAGTAGGTCTTTTACTCTTGTCAAAAATCAGTTTTCGTGAATATCTTGCAAGTCATGTTTTCTAGACAAGTACATTACGAGTATAAAAGTATGTAAAACATACAAAACATACAAAAGCTTCAATACCTTTTGTTTAAAAAAAATGTCAAAATTCGGACCACAAGTAACACTTTTACTCTTATCGAATAGCGATATTTTGCAATTATGTCGTAAATTATGCATTTTCTATAAGTATATTTATCAAGAGGACAAAAGTATTTCGAGCTGGGTTTGCAATATTTTTCGTATACATGGAATGTCAAAATTCGGACCGGAAGTAAATATTTATCTCTTAGCGAGTAGCACTTTTTATCGAATATCTTGCCAAGTATGCATTCTATAGTGATTTATTAAGAGAATAGAAGTACTTAGAATAAGATTTTGTATAATTTTTTTTTCAAATTATATAATTTGAAACACTCATACGTATAACACAGTCGTGTGGTGACCACACCTCATTATTATATTACAGGGTTTCATCACACAAATATTTGTCGACTCAAAGGCCAACAAAATTATTTATATCTGTATTGGGAAGCGACCTCCAATGTGTGAATAGAATAGCATATCACCTGAATCGTACATTATTATGTAAGGATCAAGGATCATGAGAAGAATATGGAAAAAATTCCATTGCTGTTAATTTCAAAGAAATTAATATTCAAAGTTAACACTTTAGATGTCGTTTGTCTAAATTACTGTCAAACATTTTATAGATTGGTTTTGATATGGTCAGTGGGATAACAATTTTGAACAACTATAATCGGGTTTGTAATTAATCGCCCTTTTAATTATACCATTTCCACGTTGTATATATATATATATATATATATATATATATATATATATATATAAAATATATTACAATTCTTTGCCATATTAATGCTTTAACATACACTTTCCTTGTTATGCTACACTGACGAAACCAAACTAGGTAGAAACATATATGTCTGTAGCTACAAATACATCTTAACACATACATAGTTGCATCGTTAATTGTTTGTGTATTTCAATCAAAATTGTACATGTTTAGGTGAACCTAGGCCAGTTTGATAGGATTACATGAGTAATTATCGATTGTCCTATGCTTATTTGCTTTCATTTACATTTATACTTGACTATTTTACATTCTATATTGTTATATTATCACCAATTCTACTCTTAACTTTTCTTTACATAGTTGCGTCGTTGTTATTTGTATATTTGGATTGACTGAACAGTTTGTGGTAGACCCCAAGCCTTTTAATGTGATTATAGAAATAATCTCGACTGTCCTATGCTTATTGATTACATTTTCATTTATACATTTTGATTTACATTTTATATTTGTCATTGTTTTCTAATTGACAACCAGTTGTCATATTGTTATTACTTTTAATTCATTTTATGCCACTACTACCAAGAAGATTTTCAATTTTTCAATACATATATATATATATATATTAAATAATAAAAGTCAATAATAAAATTCATTTTCAAAAAATAAAGTTCAGTAAGTATAACTAAATAGAGAAATGAACAATGTAAAACAGTTAAAACAAACAAAACATTTTAAAATTCAATAGTTTTATTAATTTCAAAAGTCATGCACCAAGTAGAGCGCATTTTCTAATAAAAAGTTCTTAATTGTGTGCACGTACTCCTTCCTGCTAAAGTTACTCATAATACCACCATTGATTTCTCTTAGTTTATTTTATAATTTAAGACCCTGCAGTCCACATATTTATTGGTCGTTGCTAATCGAGATATGCTCTTTAATTTCCTGATTAATTTCTTATTTTACGTTGTGTAAAAGTTTGTGTCGTCATTTTTGGGAGTTTGTTAATATTTACGTGTTTTTAATATACAGGGTGCTATAAATTAAGTCAGCGCTATTGCTAACTTTGTTGTTAATGAATAATAATAATAATAATAATATTGACTTTATTTCATACGCCCAATAGGCATGAAATACGTCAGAAATACATCTAATATGATACATAAATTTTACCTTATAATCATATCCTGCTTAAACTCTATACTTATCAAAAAAATCATTAATGTTATATAAACATTTTTCTACTAAGATTTTTTTAATTTTTGTTTTAAATGCTTTTATTGACATATTTATGTATTCCGTCGGAATGTAATTGTAAGTTTTTAGAATCTGTGTAACTGCACCTTTGTGTATTTTGGCTGATGTTGTCTGTGGTATTCGCAAGCTTTGTTTTGTATTTTCACGTGTGTCATAATTGTGATTCGTCTCGTGTTGGGATAAATAGTATATTATGCAATGAGCATTTAATGATAGCTATTAAGACACGAGTAAGAAAATTATAATACGAGGCGAAGCCGAGTATTGTAATGAATACGAGTGTCTTAATAGCCATTAAATGCGAGTTGCATACACTATTTTTTCTACATTATTATTATTATTTTTTGAACATTATATATCATAAATTGAGGCTAAAATTTTACATGCACCTTTGCCAGTTTAGCTGGTAATAAATTGTTGGTGGTTACTAAGGCTTGTTCCATAATTTCTGGTGGACTCAAATTTTACATTTCACTGTCATTATCCCTCATTTTTACCGTTTATATTTTCAAAAAAGCACAAATTTTAAGTACTTACTTGTAAATTGCAGAGAACTGTCACATTTATTTAATTTGTATATCTGTCAGATATGCAGTCGCCATATTGAATATTGTTTGAATATTCGAATGTCGCATATTTATTGGATATAAACTTGTATCGTAATGAAAAATCTGTATTCCTATTGGATATAAACTTGTAACATAATGAAAATCTGTATCGTAATGGACATCGTTAAAGTACAGGTTCGGCATATCTAATAATACAATTAAAGTATGGGAGTAGAAAAAGGTCTTTATAGTGCTTTTCGCAGATGTATAGATTCGTGGCATAGTGAGTAGCTTATATTTCTTGAACACTTCACTGCACGTTTCTCTTCTTTTGAGGTTGAATATGCTTCTTAAACAGGACTTTTGAAGTATGAATACCATGTTTGCTTCCACCGAGTTTTCCCAGAAGATTATTTCGTAACTTAATCTAGATACTATGTAGGTCTGGTATGCACTAAGAGCCGCTTCGATATGACCTTGGGATGCGATAGTTCGCAGCGCGCAGACCATTCCGGAGATCTTTTTGGTGAGCAAATTGATATGCTCTTCCAGTATAATAGACTATCCAGTTCTAGTCCTAGAAATGAGGTGTGTTCGGTTGATTTTAAATTAGTGTTGTTATACATAATTTCCATTGCTTCAGATTTTTGTAAGGTAAACCTTATCATATTTGTTTTATCAACGTTTAATTTTAATCTACATATTTTTATCAAACCAGTCATTTATTGTATTCACTATGTTCACTATATTAAAATGAAGCTACAATATCGGTTAAATTAGCAAAGTAGTAGTATTTTTATCGTGAACAATAATGGCAAAACCGAAAAGACAGCGCTATTTACAAAAGTTACTTTTTTTTTTTAAATGGAACACCCAGTATTTTTTTTTATATATTGAAAGAAGGAACTATTTTAAAAAAGAAAGCTTTCATACATTATTGACAAAAAAATGAAAGTTGCGGCAGTTATCCACTATTTTGTACAGCAATTCATATCAATAAAATCAAGATGGCTATGATAAAAAAAAACAGCAAATATTAAACAAGTATTGTGTATTATGTATATTTATTATAATATATGTTCGAAGACATCACCGTTTTGTCTAATACGCTTCCGAATTCGTTTATGTACATTGCGAGTTACTTTTAAAATCGATCTTGCGTCTATGTTATTAGCAACAGTCATTATTTTATTTTACAGCTCTACAACGTTTTCATATCTCCCTTTGTAAATTTCATTTTTTAAATATCCCCAAAAATAAAAGTCAATAGAGTTTAGATCCGGGGACTGTGGTGGCCACTGAATTAGTCCATTCGCACCTATCCACTTATTCCGAAACATTTCGCTCAAGAAATTTTGTACTTCGCGATGATTATGCGCTGGCGCTCCATCTTGTTGAAAATGTATATGTTGCCGAGAAGCCAAGTGTAGGTTGTCCAAAAATATTCCTAAATGTTCAGTCATGAATTGTAAATATCTTTGCCCGGTTGATGTACCATTATAAAAGAATGGTCCGACAATCGTCGAGCCAATTAATCCACACCAAACATTAAAACTAAACCGTATTTGTGGAACATGGGGCCGTTCCAACAATAAATTTTCTCGTGACCAATAGTGATGGTTTTTTCCATTCCAAATTCTAGAATTAGAAAAATTCGATTCATCGCTCCACAAAATATGACGAAATGCATTTACATTCTGCGCTGAATAATTGAGGTACCAGTGACAAAACGTTAGTATCCTCTCTTGATCACCCGGGAATAATGTTTGCACTGGATGGTACTTAAATGCGATATATTTAAAATTTCTTAATATTCTGTGCACACAATTAACGTTTACAACTAGTTACCGAGCACCGCCTCTTATAGAATTATTGAGATGCACTTCAAAGTAAGCCAAAACGTCAATTATCATTTTTTCACTAATTATATAGTCCTTTCTTGTTCTAGTTTTTTTGAAAACATTATCATTTTTTCTGAATTGTCGATACAGTGTTTGATAAGCGTCGATCTGGCTGCGGGCGTATAGTATAACACTCAGCGTAATATTCTTAGCTCTTTACAGAGTTTTTACGACACACGATATACGCTTCTAACATATCACACTTTTCCAAATGATTAAATACCATTGTCAATGATTTTTTTAAAGTTACAACACAAACTTAAATATAACAACGATAATGCGAAGAACCGACGTACTTATCAACAGTAAATCAATACTAACTTAACTTAACCTAAGAAACAAAATTTAAACATACAAAAAGCACCCCCACTCCTTCGAGTGTGCGTCATTAGTCATAGCCCTTGATTTTAATGATATGAATTGCTGTACAAAATAGTGGATAACTGCAGCAACATTCATTTTTTGTCAATAATGTATGAAAGCTTTCTTTTTTAAAATAACTTCTTTCAATATATGCAAAAATATACTGGGTGTTCCATTTAAAAAAAGTAACTTTTGTAAATAGCGCGAAAATTAGAAGTTCAACTGTAGTGCCGACTTAATTTATAACACCCTGTATATACACGGGATTGAAGGTACTCTTTCTTTTATAAACGGCAGTTTACAAGTTTCATTTTCTTCCGTTGTAGAACGCTGTTATTGCTCTTTTTTGCAAAATGAACACACAGCAATGGCTCAGATTTCTCAAGAGGTTATGATTTACTGTGTCGAAGCCACCTGTCGAGTCGTAACACATTAGTTCTGGATGATCTTTCTTGTGTTAATGCATCCAACAAATACTTAGATATATCTATTAGGTATACCAGTAAATCATATCTGTCAAAAAGACGTGCGTTGTTTATTTTCTTCCTGTCAAATTTTTCATGTTTATTTTTACGTTGATATAAATTGTTTAAAAACAGTGGTTCTTAGAAGTGTATTTATTATTTATTTGCGTCCATTGAATATAATGCCAAAAGGTTTCTGTAAACAGTCGAAGCTTTTTACAAACTTTTCTATAATCATCTGATTAACGAGAATAGCGTAAGTAATGTTTATTTTAAATTTTATTATGGATACGTTATGAAACATTTAAGGGTTTTCGACAATCTAAATCAATATAATAAATGAGTTGAGAAAGACTGAAGTCTTAGAGCATTTCAATTACTAAATATATTACGTTATAGTTATTGTATTGTGAATAATTTTTTTCTTTGTTTATATCAAATGTCACTGACAGAAATTAAAATAGATCCGGCAACATATACAAGGCGAGTCGTCATGGATCTAGTATGACGTGCAACGGAACTTAACGCGCTTCCAGTATAATTTACAATAAACTGACACTGACATTGTCATACTGGATAAAAGTCAAACTCACACATAACAATTTTTTTGAATTTGGCAGAATATGTCAAAAGTCGGTGTCTGAGTTTGTAGGGGCCGCAACTGTACCTACTATAACAAAATTTTAAATTTACTATGAAATATCCTATAACTTCAAAACTATGCCGTTTAAGACACACATTTATATAAACTGTTATTATGATTATAATAACTAATAATTTTAAATAGTAAACCTAACCACAAAAAAATAATAAAGAAAGGCTTGTCAATTACACTGTGTTCCCATATTAAAATCAGTACGGCCAACTCAGGATAGTTCACAATGATCACGTAGTACCATAACAAAATTATAAATTTACTATGAAACATCCGCCAATAAAATTTATCGCATATATCCAGAATGAGTTTACTCTTGTTTTTTTTTTCTTATTATAAATTTAAAAATATTTGAATTATTAAAAAAGGAAAACGATATGTACATTAAAATTTGTTTTTCAAATGAAGGAATAATTAAAAGTCAGTTTTTACATCATCGAATGTGAACAATATGGCATAAAATACTCATAAATAATGTAAATTTCAATTCTGTTTCTTTTACATTAAACAATGGTAGTGCCATTTTATATTAATGAATCCCATTAAATAATATTTGTATTTGTAACCTAAATTATTGAAAAAAAAAATATAATAAAATATTAACTTTAAAAATAATTATGATATGTTCTGCACATTAAAAGCTCACATACATTCCCATACACTTTTGTACAAAACTTTACACGCGGTTGTTTTGTCGGTTTTGGCATTTCACTTTAGTCGGTCATCTGACTAAAGGCAAAATATAGACCTATTTCTCTTTCCTGTTGTCATCATTATCTCTCTGTCTACCATCTATTAACGAAGCATTGTAGGATCAATGGGATCAATAAAAAAATTATGAAAAATCAATTGTCACAACTAAGAACTAACATCTGTTGAAGCATCATCAGGAGTTCTAAAGAAACAGATTCGGTAGAACTGATGACGCCGCAAGGCGAAAGGTACATTAAGTGTGTAATTACATAATTTTTGTGAAACAATACCAAGTGTTTTATTTGTCGTGTACTTATTTATATTTTGACAATATGTTTCACCAAGAAATTTTAATCACTTCGTTTAATTATGTATGACTAGTATGAGGAATGTTTTTTAAGTTTTGCATGTAGAGCTGGAATAAAACAATAGAACGCTTTTAGACATTATTGTTTTTCGAAATATTCTCGACAATAATTAATAATGCACTTTTGCATTCGCTCGAACCAATCTTGGAAGCAGTTGTGCCACTCGTTTGTTGGTGCAGTCAAAATTAAGTTTTTGAAAGCATCGACAGCTCCTTCTGACGATTACAACATTTGATCACGCAGTCTGCCCTTGATTTTCGGAAAGGTAAAGAAATCATTAGGACTTAGATCGGGACTGTACGGCGTATGGTTTAACAATTCAACGGTTTGTTGCGTTAAAAATTCCTTTGTCTTGCGAGCCGTGTACAAACTTGCATTTCCTTGGTGGATGAAGATTCGTTGTTTGGGGTTGGTTTTTTGTAACTCAGTGGTGACTTGCGGCAAACAAATAGTTGTATACCAATCGACATTGACAGTTTTTGATCTTGTAGAGGAATTGTTGCTACATGACCTGCTTTCGAGACAAATGTGGCGACTATCTTTTTGGAGACACTTCGACAACGGGTGATTTTTTTGGCTTTTCTTCGCTTTTGGAACAACCAACAGGCGACTGGCATTTATTTTCTGGCTCTTATGAGTAAATCCAAGATTCGTCACCACTAACGATGTTGTACACGTTTCTTGAGTTTCCTGCGTTTAAGCAGTTTAAAGTTTTTGACACCAATTCATACTCTAGCTGCTTTCTACTCTTCGACCAACAGATGCGATATCTAACGGGAAACTATTTTTACACACAATTCTTCATTCAAATTCTTTTTAATTGAGGTTATTGAAATCCTCAAAAATGCCCCAATCTTCCTATATATCACATGTCGATCTTCTTTGATGAGATTGCGCACAGCATCGACGTTTTCCTGAGTGACCGCCGTTTTTGGTGCACCTGCTTTTGAATCGTTGCTGAGACTAATCCGTCCATGTTTGAATTCTCCATACCAATGAGAAATTGTTGACTGATGTGGTGCTTCATTGCCGAAAACACAAACCAACTCGGTGAGGCATTCCTACTGAGATAATTGTCTTCGAAAACTATAACAATTTAGGTTAATTTGATGGAGGTTAATTTCTAGTACTGACATTTGATTAATGCTGCCCTCTATGTCCCAGTATGCAAAACACAAAAGACATCCCTCGTATAGATTTCAGAGGCCAAGATAACGCCAGATATAATTTTGCCTGTTCTATTGAAGCACATTATTTAATTGCTGTAATTTTCATTGTATTATCGAATCACATTTTTCAATATTAAATACTTTTAGTTTTGTTTAAAAAGTACTTTTTCTTTATCTCAATCCCGTAACCCCCACGCACGAAGAGAGTAATACGTGTCGAGCTAGTCTAAAAAAGCTCGACATGTTATCCCCTTAGAGAGAACGTTACTAACTACACGATGTTATGGGTTATACCGTTTGAATGTCATTATTTGGAGCGTCAAAATAAAAGACCGTACTGATGAGAATGTTATGAAAAGGTGTAAAAAAATGTATAATGTTGTCTAGCTTTGCATGCGGAATGTTTTGTTAATTACCACCAACACATGTGAATTTTATGTTTACAGACCGGACAAGAAAGGTTGATGACTCATCGCCCATGGGTGCACTATTGAAATGTTGTATTTTTAAAGAGTTTTTAATTTTATTTATATAATTGGATAACAAGTGGGTGGTGATCTATAAAATACAAAATACCTTATTATTTGTTCATTTTGTAGTTCAAGTCGAGTAAAGGAGTATTAATATTTACTAGCAATACTTTATCAAGGTTCTCTTCTGTAAAATTTGTTCTCTTTGAATGAAGTGCATCCTGTAGACAGAACACGTTCTTTCTACATCGCAACTGGTTATAGGTGCGTATTGGAAATATTCTTTTATTCCAGTGTATTTAGCAGTTAGATTTTGTCATTATACCTATACACAATTGCTGCAATGTTATTAAATCTGGTTTTCTATTAAAAACTGCGTCTAACTTTTGTCGAAGGCCACATCCAAAGTCCCTTGGAATACTTTTAAAATTACTAATAGCCACATCTAATGTGGTTAATACATCTTTTAATTTGAGATTTTGATTTTCAAAATATGTGATTAGTTTAGGCAAATTTCCAGTGTTCCTGAAGAAACAACTGATTTTTAAAATTTAGGATTTGTGTTAGTTCCTTGCACTCAGAAATACTTCAAGCATCGTCATTTAAACATGTAACGAAGTTTTGTAAACTGTCTGCATTAAAATTAGTATTATCCAACCATGTTCCCCATCTAGTTATTACTGGCGAGGGAGGCAGTGACAAAGATGGAAGTTTTCCCTGTAAAGAGCAACTCTCAATGGCGCTTTTCTGAAAACTTCTTTAAAAGCGGATGCAAGTCTATCAACTTCCGAATAGGTGTCTCTGATACATTCACAGATTCTGTGGAGAGCATGTGCTACAGAAGTAATATGCAGCATATAAGGATATGTTTTCTTTATTAGTCTGTTTGTTTTTAATATATATGCGGCACTGTCACCAACAGATAAAAGCATTTTTCCCTGTACCTGTCGTCCGCATGTAGCATTTTGTGCAAACTCTCGTCAATAGTTTTAGCAACTGTTTCGGCATCAACTACATCATAGGTTCCCAAAGTGGGCGATAACGCTCCCTTGTGGGCGCTGCAGGTCTAAAGGGGGGCGGTAAGAGACCCAGAAAAAAATGGGGGCGTTGTGTAAAGGCTTAGGGGGCGATTTGTAATTTCATCTAGAATCTAGGAGGACTCTTAGACACCGACTGAGCTCTCGACTCTCGACTAGGGATGGGCGATAAACATCGATGTTCATTGAACATCGATATTTTAGGATCGATGTTCGATGTTTTTGCATCGATGTTTGCAATTTAGATTTATCGATAAACTATCGATGTTAGAAGAAATATAGTGAACATCGAACTTTTAAGCTTGACAAAATGTATTTGCACTAATCACAAAATAAAACAGCGTCCTCTGTTGACAAATACAAAAATGTTTCCAAATTAACAGCTCACATACAGGCTACGAGGATGTAAAATTGTCTACGAATAAAAGAAGTATTTAAATTACACAGTGCTATATCATATAAATTCGAATATTTCATTTTAGGCTCTTTTAAATATTACTCAGTATAAATATTTAAATAATATATAATTAAATACATAAATTTATAGTACTTTTAATGTGCAGAATAAAAGTTAAATTATGTATGCATGCAGAATAAGTGAAGGAGGTAAACGTATTTTCATAGAAAAAGAAGGGAGATAGACATTACCGATGTATACTTCTTCGGGAAATTCCCTAGTGCGTACAATCATACACGACGATACACGTATTAAATGCAAGATGACACATCAGAAATATAAAACCATATCCATATGTATCTCGGTATTTGCCAGCGTAGTCAAAAAAAAATGCAAGACTATAAAATCCCAAATAAAAATCGTTCTCTTAAAAAGCTTTGATACACGTAAATGTATATATTTTTTAAGTATCAGACGATTTAAGTCATGTGGTTGTTTCATGCGTAATTGCATAATATTGTTTTTTTATATAGTTTTTTTTGAGTAGTTTCTAAAGTTAACTACATATTATAAATGTATATATTTCTTTTATTATTTTTTTTGAATAGTGATATCTTTTATATCATTTTGTTAAGGACGTAAATTAATTAAGTTATAATAAAGTTTTTGTTAAACTGCCAAAAAATAAATCTATAAATATAATTATCGATGTTTAAAAACATCGATGTTTGGTAGTCGATATTTTGCAACCATCGATGTTGATCAACGATGTTAACATCGATGTTTGATATCGATGTTTACCCACCGATGTCCCATCCCTACTCTCGACTACAGCTTGTGAACATCAACTAATATTAATTAAGAGATTGCTCAAACCAACTCGGTTCGATATTTCTCTCCGAGTAGTTCATATATCTGTCCTGTTTTATTGAATAAATAAAATAAAAAACATATCAATCGGTCGCTCCGTTTCGAAACGAAAAGAGACACAAACAAACAAATAAAAAGGCAACTGTATCAATCGGCTGGTTCATAGAATACTTGTTCTTACTTGTTGAGTACGATTGAGCGTCGAATGAGATAAACGAGTTTATGCATGTTTGTCTTATTCCTGTCGGTGCGTGCTGCTTATGCAATCCTATATAAACAACGTAATATTTATTTTATTTTCATTTGCGGTTTCGCGCGTAATAGATAAGCAGTACTTAAGTTCAACACTTATACTTACGTATTTCTCAAAACAAAACAATGTCGGAAGTAAAAAAGAAGAGACGGCAATACTGTGCGGAATATATTAAATTCGGATTCATTGAAAATCCTACAAACCCATCGTCGCCTTTGTGCCTTCTATGCCTAAAAACATTTTCGAATGAAGCAATGAAGCCTTCAAGACTTCAAGATCATTTGAATAAAATGCATCCAGGTAAGAAAGACAAGAATGTAGCATATTTTCAAGACCTAGAGAAGAAGCATAATACTCGGCCAAGTGTAGCAAAACTCTTTTCGGCGGCTGCTAAGCAAGATGACGACGGACTTCGAGCTTCGTACAACATCTCTTTGTTAATTGCTCAAAAAGGCAAACCACACAACATCGGAGAAGTGTTAATTTTGCCAGCAATAAAGGAAGTAATAACTACTGTGCTTCATAAACCGGCCGCAGATATTATCGGAAAAATTCCTTTGAGTAATAATTCTGTGCAAAGACGAATTGATGAAATGGCCGGAAACATGGAAGAATCATTGTGCAATCATCTGAGGACTAGTCAATTCTCAATTCAGCTCGATGAGTCCACTTTACCAACTAATGAAGCATTGTTGCTGTCTTACGTGAGGTTTATTAAAGATGAGAAAATATGTGAAGAACTATTGTTTGCTAGAAATTTAGAGACCGATACAAAAGGCGAAACCATATTCAATACATTGGAAAAGTTTTGTGATGAGAAAGAGATTCCCTTGAAAAATATTATATCAGTTGCTACGGATGGCGCTCCGGCTATGACAGGGTGCCATAAAGGCTTCATAGCGTACGTAAAAAATAAAATTCCAGATGTCCTTGCTGTACATTGCGTTATTCATAGACAACATTTGGTTGCTAGAAATTTAAGTGAACGACTATTTCAATCACTGCAATATGTCATCAAAGCAGTCAATAAAATCCGTAACTGCTCTTTGAATGATAGATTATTTCATCAGCTTTGTGTTACTAATGACGAAGATTTCAACCGTTTGTTGTTTCATACCGAAGTTCGTTGGCTATCAAGAGGCAATTGTCTGACTCGATTTTACAACCTGTTTGACTCTGTGATAGAGTTTTTGGAAACTAAAGATACAGAATTGCGCAACAAGCTCATTACATCAAAAAATGATATAGCTTACATGACAGACCTGTATAAATTGTTCAACAACATGAATCTCCAACTGCAAGGCGATGAACTAAATTTAATTAAAACAAAAAATGTCGTTGCTGCTTTCGCAGCCAAACTGCTTCTACACAAAAAGAATATGGGCAGACGTGAGTTTCATAATTTTCCGAATTTATCAGTATCCTGCAGTAACGACGACTTGTTTGCCTACTGCCAACATTTGGAAAAGCTCCACATTGACTTCACCGAACGATACCAGGATATTTTGAACTTGGAAATACCAGACTGGGTGTTGGATCCGTTTTCAAATGTCAACACAGCAATATCACCACATCTGGAAGAAGAACTTATAGAATTGACAACGAACGAGGAAATAAAAATCAAGTTCAAAAATGGCTACCAAGAATTTTCGCTACAAAAACCGATCCCGCAATTGTACCCTGGATTGTGGTCAATCATTCAACGATTCTTGATAGCATTCCCATCGTCATATTTGTGTGAACGTGGATTTAGTGCTGTAGCAACGCTGCTTACTAAAAAGAGAAATCGTTTGCATGTTACCGAACGTGGTGACTTGCGGCTGTTCTTGAGTAAATTGGAACCTGATATCAACAAACTTATTAAACAGCATCAGATTCATCCTTCACATTAGTTTTTATATTAGAATCGATTATGTTTGTTTTATTTTGAATTTTGAATAAAAGATACTTTGTCTGAATACTATAAAGTTGCGTTTCAATAATCATTCTCATTGGCAGGTGTAGCCCGTAAAAGTTAACTTGAGACCTGAGCGCCGTTGTGTACTACCTACTACGCTCAGGTCTCAAGTTAACTCATTCATTCTAAACGAGACTTTTACTATAACCCATAGTAAAAGTCTCGTTTAGAATGAATGTTTAATCTCCGCTAATATAGCTCACAATAATTAATTTAATTTGAAGTTATAGTGGTTTTTGAGTAGGTGAAAACATGGGGGCACTAAAAAATAATTTATTCTCAAAGTGGGCAGTAGGCAAAATAAGTTTGGGAACCACTGAACTACATGTATATCTTTAGATGCTATTACATATGCGTTATATGGAATAGTTGAATGTAGTACACCATTTACCACACAGCGTCCTAATATGTCGATAGTTTCGTCGGCACTTATCCATAGGTACTGATTTGAAAGATGTCTTCTAATGTATTCCACTATTTTCGTGAAGCACTTAGAAACATAATATTTGCGTAAGGTGGATTCATCAGGAATATCTCGATCAGTATATTTTAGAAGAATTGGTTTGAAAGTGGGATTGTCAAGTTTATTTAATGGGAAATTAGCCGCCATTAAAGCTTCACAGAGTTCTTCGTTAAAATTATTAGCTTCCAATGGGTCCAGTTTCTGTGTATTATTTAGCAATGTTAAGTGACGTACGTGCGCTTGTTGGGCATTCTGTAATGATATTTTACAGACATTGCAATACATTTCTCTCCATTGTTTCACGATGCCATTCTCGATGTTCTTTCATAACATAGTATGTTGTAGACCTAAGTAAATGATAACTGAAAAGTATGGTATTGAAACTTAACGAAATCCAGTGCACACTTACATCAAGATAATTGGGAGAAGTAGATTCAATGAAACGGTATTAAACAGGAACTATTACAAGAATTACCAAGTATGTAATTAACAGTCAAAACAATGAAAAAACGAAACTAACGTAAGTATGAATAGGTATATACACATATAACTTTATTTATCTTACGAAATATAAGGTAAATATAATAAATTTTAAAAACCCCTCACGCCTCTACCTACGCCGATGAAGAAAGGGATTCTACTTGTAAATTCCTTTCTTGATCGGCTTTTTTACTGAACCTGGAAGGTCCTGTGTATATTCATAATATTGGCGCACTTTTGACCAGGTCATGTAAGAACGGCATGAATAGAATAGAATAGAATAATTTATTGGTTCATAAATTATACAGAAATATGTTGGACACGTCATGTTTAAAATGTTTGGGTTGTAGATTACGTTGTAAAAGACAAAAATACACAAACAAATGAATACATACAATTAAATAAATAAAAAAGGTAAACAACATATCATATACATATACACAGTCAGACATATACACAGTTATCATGTGTCAACATATCCAGAAGTGTCACTGCTCAGTAATATCGATAAATTCCTGCACCGAATAGATGCAATTAATTTGCAGAAGTCGGCGCAGCTTCCGTTTAAACTCTCGGGCATTTTCCAAAACATGCAATTCATCGGGTAACCTGTTAAAAAGTTGTAGCTCCATGGATGACCTCTTTGCAATATTCAATCTATTGTTCGGCAACCTGAAATCATTTCTTTGCCTAGTATTGTACGCGTGTATTTCATAGTTTTTTCTAAAATCGTTTTTATTTTTAAAAATATACACCAAAAGTTCTAAAATATAAACACTAGGCAAAGGCAAAATGCTGTCTGTATTGCCTGAAATATGGCCTGCAAGATGTAGTTGAATAAATACCGGCAATAGAACGAATTACGCGCTTCTGCGCAAGAAATACTTAATTGTCACACTGAGATGATCCCCAAAGGATGATTCCGTATGCCATGCGCGAGAAAACCTGCCCGTACTCGAATCTGGTAACATGAGGAATTAATACTGGAGATCAGCTTATCACAATGAACCCTCCAACCCAAGCACTCATCAAGCGTCACGCCGAGAAAGCTAACGCTGGACTGATGACTAATGCCAGTATCCAGGTAAGCAAGACCCAAGTCAAAAACGTCCCTGGATGCGCTGTATGAAAAATCACAAAATGTGTCTTTGACAGATTCATAAATAACTTATTACTCTGAAACCAGTAATAGAGTTGCCCAATGACCCATCCGGCCCTGTCCCGCACGCTTACAGGGTCAGATTCCGAAACCAACGCAGTAGTATCGTCAGCATAAATGTACAGTGGAGCATCAACGCATGTTACAAGGTCATTAATAAAAAGTAAAAACAATACTGGGCCGAGAATTGACCCCTGCGGCACACCGAGGCCCACAGGCAAAACCGAGGAATAGAAATTTCGTGTCAATTTATCTTTCCTGTGTGATATCCTAACGCACTGTGTTCGCTCTGACAAATACGAAGCAAACCACTCAGACACCACGCCTCTAACACCGTAGTTACACAGCTTGTCAAACAGAAGCCGATGGTCCACGCAATTGAAAGCACGTGTAAGGTCACAAAAAACTCCAGCAGGGTACTCTCCACGATCCAGGCCATCAATTACATCTATAATGAAGGCAGTCACGGCAGCCACAGTTGAAAAACCTTCCCTGAAACCAAACTGTGTGTTTGTAATTATGTTGTTCTTATTTCAGTGACCCATCAACCTATTCAACATTGCATACTCAAATAGTTTTGAGAAACTGGAGGTCAGTGTTATGGAACGATAATTAGACACTTCATGTGTAGAGTCTTTTTTATGAATGGGATTAATAATCGATGTTTTAAGGACTTTTGGAAAAGAGCCTCTCTCAAACGACAGATTAATGATCTGCGTTAAAGGCCGAACATACTCGTATGCATCAGAAACACGACGCAACAAGTTGCAAGATACATGATCTGGGCCCCAACACCTGTGTTTTTTAATTTGTTTATTATATTAACTATCTCATGCTCAGACAAAGGAAGAGCACACATGGAATTACAACCACCACTACTAGTACCTAATGGTATCCTGCATTGCCAACACCAGATACAATGTTAATTGGCTCCTCAATAAAGAAGTTATTAAAAATGTCAGCTACTGTAATAGGATTATCGATCAAACAATTATCTATATCTAAGGAAATATTCTCCCTCGGTTTCCGCTGTTTATTTGTAAGCTCCGCTATAACTGACCATGCTGCACTGTTTATATTCTTAGAATTTAAAATTTTGTTTGCAAAAAAGTATCGTTTAGTATTATATACAAGAGCAGCATGATCCCTTCTCGCAGCAGAATAAAACTCCCGCAGATTTGGGTAATGCAACTGCAGGTAGTACAAATCTCTCAGTCTGCTACTTGACACCCTGACTTCCTGAGTAACCCAAGCAGTACG
The DNA here is from genome assembly GCA_963170755.1 of Amphimallon solstitiale. NCBI lineage: Eukaryota > Metazoa > Arthropoda > Insecta > Coleoptera > Scarabaeidae > Amphimallon > Amphimallon solstitiale. The sequence continues at coordinate 106,592,972 of OY720680.1, forward strand.
ATTTCTGACCCTATCAGACACCAACATTTCCGGAAAGTTAATCTCAAAGTGGTACAAAAATATTCCATAGAAGGAATCGAAAGCATCATCAACATCCGTGAATATACTATAATCCTGCCACTCCTTCTCCACAAGAGACGTTTGAAATCGCACAATGGATGCTTCACTAAAACGTCTTGCCATTCTTTTCCCAGCAAAAACCGGACTGCACTCAGAAAAATTACAAATAAAAGAAACGTAGTTGTGATCAGAAAAGAGGCACGGACAAACATTATAACGCGCATTCGAAAAATTACAAAAAGTATTATCCAGAATGACTTCATTGCACGTGGGCCTATAAGCCTGTCCAGACAGGCCAAAAGAGTCCAAAAGATGAACTAGTCTAGCTCTTTTACTATCGTTATCACTCTCAAAATGAACATTGAAATCACCCGTCAAGACAATATAGGATTGCCGAGAGTAAATAGACTGCAACATATCAGATATCACATCCATAAATATCTCAAAATTGCCATCCCGCGAACGACAACAAGAAATAATTTTTATTTGTACATTACCAATCTCCCACAATACACCACATACTTCAATGTGAATCTCCCGGCAGAAATCCTTCAAACACAATGGTCCAACCTGTAAAGTAGACTTTGCCCACAGAGCCACGCCCCCACGAGAATGAAAACTCTGACAGAAATGCGAAACCAAGACCATGTCGCAGGCCACACAAGAACCAAGGACATCAGAAGGCTGCCGTATACTTCAGGCAATGATATAAAATTTACATTTATGTCGTCTAAGTCTAATTCTAGCTGGCATACTTTAGGCGCCGTTAACCCCTGCACGTTAAGCAATAAAACATCTACATATGTCATCACCGTTACCCAAGATGAAGACACTTCATCAATATCGCGTGTGTGGCAGATATCACTGAAAGACTCACTGGATATATCCAGACAAGAATTATTATAGTTACTTCCATTGTAGGATCTGATGGATTTGTGGGTATTAACACATGGAATTATATCTTTTTTCTACTCCCATACTTTAATTGTATTATTAGATATGCCGAACCTGTACTTTAACGATGTCCATTACGATACAGATTTTCATTATGTTACAAGTTTATATCCAATAGGAATACAGATTTTTCATTACGATACAAGTTTATATCCAATAAATATGCGACATTCGAATATTCAAACAATATTCAATATGGCGACTGCATATCTGACAGATATACAAATTAAATAAATGTGACAGTTCTCTGCAATTTACAAGTAAGTACTTAAAATTTGTGCTTTTTTTTGAAAATATAAACGGTAAAAATGAGGGATAATGACAGTGAAATGTAAAATTTGAGTCCACCAGAAATTATGGAACAAGCCTTAGTAACCACCAACAATTTATTACCAGCTAAACTCGCAAAGGTGCATGTAAAATTTTAACCTCAATTTATGATATAGAATGTTCAAAAAATAATGTTTTATTATGGGGTCGTAGAAAAAATAGTGTATGCAACTCGCATTTAATGGCTATTAAGACACTCGTATTCATTACAATACTCGGCTTCGCCTCGTATTGTAATTTTCTTACTCGTGTCTTAGTAGCTATCATTAAATGCTCATTGCATAATATACTATTATTTCACTTAGATGAAGCGAAGTCGTCTTTGACTACACGCAATGAGGTAATAATTATATCTGGTTTAAATAGTAATTTGTTCTAATATTGTTTATTTGAATAATAACAAAAGTATTTTTTGCGATTCTTGCTGTCATAATTTTTTGAATATCTTTACAAAGTTTATTATTTAAAGTACCGAAATATTCGGAAACATTAAAATATACATTTATTTTCACTAATATCATAAATATAACCATTGTTATTGTAATTGTATTACGATGAAAGTCATAAATTATATTAATTCGTTTACTCCATATAGATAATCTCTTGTTACCGGGCAAGAGTGGTATTTGTTTTAAATGTAAGTACTGTCATGATCACTCTCGTTTTTGTCTAATAGAAGGATTCTGTATTTGATTTTGGTTGTTGTAAGAAGTATTTGCATTGTATTATTTATTTATTTTCGACAGCTGTGTCTATTTGCATGTCTATATATGCAATATTTAAGGTTTCCATCATTATGTGGGTGTATATTTTTCCTTTTTTCTTAGAGGTATGTAGTTTTCTCGCACAACAGAATGGTTTATTTTTGTTGTCTATGAAACATGTTCTATGATAATTGCTGTCACACTTATAGCTGTAGCATATTAATCATACATCTATGTCTTTATCACATAACACTCACATTATCGCAATGATGATTATTTGATTTTATAATGTCTAATTTGAATTTTACACTGAATATATTAGAATATATTACCGACTTTATTTAAAATTATATGCTTAAAAAATAATCTGGTGAAACACCTTCATACATCAGTTTCAGTATTTTGATATACAGGGTGCTGCAGCAAAATGAGCGATTTTAAGTGTTATCAAGAGTGAATGATTAATTAGCTTTATTTACTCTAAATACACGAGAACACATAGTAAACATAAAAGCCTTTTGTTTTCAAACTGAAAAAACTAAAAAATCTTTATTTTCCAAAAGTAACGTCTTTTATATGCCCACCACCCCCCTCCGTAGGCACTCGGCAAGTCTTCAGATAACATGGCCCATTACCTATTCCAGCTTTTCCACAGAAACTCGTTGAATTTCTTCCTGAATTCGACGTTTCAATTCCTGGATTGTGTGTGGTGCTGGAGGACTAAACACTTGTAATTTCAAGTAACCCCACAGGAAAAGAAATCACAGGGTGAAAAATCGGGGATCTTGCCGGACATCCGATATCCTCATGCCTGGACTTTTGTGCTATGGAATTTTGTGCGGTGCGACTGCTCGCCCCACTTTATTGGAAGAACGTGTCTCTGTTCACGCGTAGATGAGTAATTGCAGGAGCTTAGAAGTTTTCCAGCATGTGAGCATCGCGTTCCCTTGTCACAGTTACAGCCCTTTCCCTCTCATCTTCAAGGAAGTACGGGCTAATAATTACAAAAGGAGATATCGCACACCATACAGTAACTGTTAAGCTGTGAAGTGGTTTCTAATGGATTTCTTGCGAGTTTGTGTTAGACCATTAACGGAAATACTATTTATTAACGTATCCTCACAAACGGTAATGGGCTTTTTATAAAATACCTTTACTACATAACCACGGTGCACTCCTGTCGACTGCTTTATTGTAACTAATAATGTTTTCTACAAGATGACGATAGCATCGTTCTCCTCACTCTATCCAAGCCAAAATAAGTCTGTTGCCAAATCGTCCGATTCACTGCCGCACCCAGTATGCACACTAGGGTGACCGGATCTCATAGAGGGGGGAAAAATGTCGGAATCTTGTTCGTCTGGACCCCACAAAACGATTCCCCTTTCCAGATATTGAGATAGCCGAAATTTGAGCTCGATTAAACGACGTTAGCCCGTGTCCCTCAAAGTTTGACAAAATCCAAATTTTTGGCCAAAAAGCTGACATATGAAGCCATAACTCCAGAACGGTAAATAATAGAAACACGCTTAATATCTCAAAAGAAAGCTAATGTTTTTCTTCAAAATTTATATTCTATACATAATTTTTGTTATTTTAAGTCAAACCGAGTTACAACAGCCTTAACCCCAAAAACGTGACCTGGTACCACTAGGAGCATACTTCGTATATTTTGTTATTAAGTGATAAATTTTGCTTTTTTTCGTATATTTTTGAGTTTAAAGTAGAAATATAATAAAAAACAAGTAATACTGATAAGTCTAATGGCATTTTTTATTTTAAAATATAAAAATCAGGTATATAATACATACAAAACAGACACATAAAAGATACAGACGTAGTACCTACATGAGTTGATAATTTTACATAGTTATCTAATCTATTCTAGAGCTTTTGTTAAAGTAGTTTTTGAAACGTCAGGATATAATGCTCGGCATTTGCTTACAACTTGCAGGACATATTGCTTTTGGTCTTCATCTTTTATCAGAAGGTAGTTAAAGTCGGTTATTAATTTAACACCACGCTCAGCCATATCATTAACTACTTTTAATGTTTTGATAATTTTCAATCCTTCTTGGAAGTCATTATTTTGAGGCCAGGTGTTTGGATGTTGTCTTAGGAAATCTGTTTTTATATTAAATCGGTCAAAGAATGTAAACGTTTCTTTGGTAAGTAAATTTACCAATCCTCCATCAACTACCTCTTTTAATTTTTCTTTCCTAACTTTTGGATTTACAACCCTAGCGTGCTCTGATGGTTCATCTGTGCTACTGAGCAATTTATTAGCCATTAACAACTTTTCATCGTCTATAATGGTGGGATCAAAAAACGATAATCCCACCAACTTTGCATTCAAATACCACAAATGGTTCGAAAATTTGGTCAGGGCTATTTCTGCAATGTCGTTGTCACATTCTTTATAGTCTAACAGACTATGCAAAATACCTAAATCTTGCTTTGGTGCAAGATGAGCTTTTGGAGCATTGAACTAATCTTTACAATAAATTTTAACTAGGAAAACAGAAATGGCACGCACAGAACTTTCTTCTTCTTTAGACATCTTAAATTGACGACGAAAAATGAACATTTTTAAGCAGTAAATAGCCTTTGCCATCCACCTTGCGTGATGAATGGCTCCTGGAGTTCTAAAACCCACAACATTGCCGTCTAGTGATCCAACAAATACGAGAACCAACTGCAATACCTCCTTGTACTCATCTCTGGGGTGCCTCTCAGTTAATTTGGTATCGAATTCAGCAGTAACATTTGCAATTACTTCTGGAATTAGCTGCTTTTGTATTAGATTGTCACTGATACCTGTGTCGTATTTTCCTTTGTCTATCTTGGGCCACGCAGTGAGGAATCTCTTGAAAATGTCTGGATGAGGTCCAGTGGATGATCGCATTTTTGTGTCGAATATGCCTCTTAACAGAATTTCCAAAATATGGTGACGGCAAGCTAGGTATAACAATTCTCTTTCTAACATTTGCTCCAATATGACGCATGCTCCTTTGAGTCTTCCCGTGTTAGATGCTGTAATGTCAAAGCACATCGCCTTGACGGTGTTGGGAAGACCCCATTCATATAGGCATTCATATACGGCTACGGCTTGCTCCTCTCCAGAGCTGTTTGCTATTACAGGAACTCCCAGCAGCTGTTCCTTTTCCCCATATGAAATAGCAATAGCTATTCGCTCACATTGTTAATTTTTTAAAACACCCGGTAAAAGTTTACCGTCCCAATGGACAACCACGGGCTCTTTTTCAGGAATGTTTACTTTATCTAAAATTTTTTTAGTATATTGTTCTCTGAACATTTGCCTTCTATAATGTAATAAAGTTTTCGAGACTTTGTACTCAAGAGGGTCAAGGTTTAGTGCTTCTAGAGTAGCTATTAAAATTCTCGTGGCATTTCTGTCGGATACCTTACATCGATCTAACAAAATTGACAATTTCATGTTTAAAATCTCTTTAACGCCCCTTGCAAATGAAACTTTCATCCTCTTGCTCTCAGATGGTCCTGGATCTTCTGCAGCTTCTTCAGGGATGTCCATTTCCTCCAAGCTCTCAAGTTCCTGATAGATGCTGTCCTCTTCAGTGTCTTCTTCTTCTTCTTCTTCTCCTTCTTCGAACTTGTCTTCATCATCCGTCTCTAAGAAGCAACAAAAGAAAGAGAAAAAAAAAGACTATAAAAACTTGTCGTTTTAGCAGAATAGTAATAATACATAGGTACTAAATTACCTACTTCTAATTATCAATAAGTATTATTTAAAAAATATAAACTCAATCATAAAGATGCCAAATGATGCTCTCATGTACAATTTTCTTTCAATTATAATGAAACTATTTACTTATTTGTTTATCTATTTTTTAGAATAATAATAATAAAAAAAAACTCAACAATATCAAAAGTTTCTTCTTGGATTTGTCGGTTCATTTTTGCAAATTCCTTTTGCGCGTTGATTTCTTCAGCTCGAGACAACTTGAGATCCACTCCAGTCATGGAACCTGGGCGGCCCTTCACGAGAAACGCCTTATCTTCATCCGATTTCATCAGAGCCACGGCATCTTGTTGAGCAATATCAAAGAGATCATCCAACATTTGAACACACTGTTTAAATTTGTTCTTGGCCGTTTACGATGTTTTCTTCCGGTCTTTTTGAAGGCGTGAAGTTTTTCCAGCTTAGTAATTGCATCTTGCTCATGTTTAGTCGGGATTCGAGCTTTCTCCCAAAAAATGAACACTTCTCGTATGGTAAGTTTTGCTGATTCTCTTACAGTTAATTTCACAGTACGTAAATTATAAAATAAAGCACACAAAACTTGACGATTTGAGGGTAGTTTACACCCTCTGGTGAATGGGATAGCCCACAAGAAATATTTTATCCTTGGTCCGGCTTTGTACACCTGATGTGGATGCCATTTCAGAGTCCAAGTTAACTTGAAAAATGAAACAAAATATATTACAAACTTTAATTTAATAAAATGTTTTCAAATGTCTTTTAAAATGATACTATAATAGTTATAAAAACAATAACACACACACTTGGAAAATTAAAAAAAAACGTTAAAACATCTTCACTAGATAATTGTTCGATCTAACCAGCTCAAAGGCACTTTAGAAACTAAACTGAATAAATAAAAGGTCGGTTGTACGCTGAAGTAAAATCACCATCCCTAAAATAGAAATTAAAATCACCCTCCTTTTTACCTGTCAAACGGGTCTTTCTTTGGTAAACGAGTCAGGTAATCCCCATATAATAAGAGATTAAATTTGAACAAAAGGCTCTTTATGTTTGAAAATTGAGTTCCAAACTTTTTAACAACAAAATGTTAATTCCGAGACACATTATGTAAAAACCCGTAAAATTCTTAGAATACTCCCAAACTGACTCCCATTGGTACCAGGTCACGTTTTTGGGGCTAAAGGCTGTTGTAACTCGGTTTGACTTAAAATAACAACAATTATGTATAGAATATAAATTTTGAAAAACAACATTAGCTTTCTTTTGAGATATTAAGCATGTTTTTATCATTTATCGTTCTGGAGTTATGGCTCCAATGTCAGCTTTTTGGCCAAAAATTTGGATTTTTTCAAACTTTGAGCGGCACGGGTTAACATCCTTTAATCGAGCTCAAATTTCGACTATCTCAATATCTGGAAAGGGGAATCGTTTTGTGGGGTCCAGACGAACAAAATTCCGACATCGATTTTTTGCGGTCACCCTAATGCACACAGTTAGTGAAGATTATGTTAACGGTTGAATAGAAAATCATTTATTGGCCATTACGTTTATTTATTTCAACCTGATATCTACCCATTTTCTTTGCAAAAATACAAACAATAAAAGGTAGCATTTAATGCCCTGATGCAGAATTCTCCAAGAATAAATATTACTATATTCTTTACTTCTTCCTCGTCGACACACAAAATTCTGATAACGTGTAATCTATATTTCACCATATCACATAACCAGAAGTCGCAGTTGACTGGGAAAATCACATCTTGTAATTTATGCTAATGAAAATGTATGATGTAGGAAATTTCAAATACTAAGGCTCCTGGCTACCAAAAACATAGATATGGGGCATGGGCCATTACATGGAAGCGGCACATGATACATTTTCTTTTGTCCCAACGTTTGTCCAGCTTTGCGGTTTCTTTGAGGCTTTCAAAATACTGGATAACTACCTGCACGACCTCTTCATTTGACCCAAAATTTTGTTCTGCCAGGAAAGTTGTTAGTTTCGGGAATATACGGTAGTCTGAGGGAGCTAGATCTGGAGAATACGCAGGATGAGGAGGCAGTTCAAATCGTAACTCAGTCAATCTTTACTGAACGACACGGAATGAATGCACGAGGGCATTGTCATGGTGAAACACCACTTTTTTTGGCGTTTTTTTTATTGCCGCTTTTAGCATACCATTTCTGAAGCATACTACGGATCCAAAAGTGATCCGTAGTATGCTTCGGAAATGGTTTTTTCATTTTCGAGATAGTCAATTAGGAGAATTCCTTTTGCGTCCCAAAAAACTGACGCCCGCACCTTTCCAGCGGATGGAACACATTTCGCTTTTTTTGGGAGCCGGTTTTCTTCTACAGAATTGCAACTGAATGATCTTGTTAAGACAAAATAACTTTGTATGTACTACAGCATGAGTATGCTGTAGTACATACAAAGTTATTTTGTCTTAACAAGATCATTCATATATGAGTATACCATAAGACCGCGTGCGTCTGCATTATCGCGATACCTGTAGAGTAAGCGAAACAGATAGAGATGTCTGTGTATTAGAACGGTAAACAAGTAGACGCAGTGTTATACTGGATTACAACAGAGCTAGTATTCGCATATGTCTATGATGCACTCGTATTTGTCCAAAAATTCCACATTTATACGGTGTAGTCGGGCAGTCGCTTCCACATATGGGCGTGAGTCGCGTCAGTTCCAGTTTTATTATTGCTTAAGAATAACATTTTTTTAGCTAATTACAGGTTAATTGCAATGTTGAATTACAATTCTGTTTTAAGAAGTAAATATTTTATGTTTCAGTAATTTATTATAGTTGAGTTTTTAGATTATAATATTTGTTGAAAAATATTATTTTAGTTAAGAAGTTTTTTTTATTTTAAAGTCAAGGAGTTATTTATTATTTATTTTTGCTCTTTTATGTTGTTTATGAAGCTGTGATGTGTTACTTCACTGACATATTATCAGTGATTATCTGATGCTTCAAACAACTACAAATAATTACTTACAACGGGAACGCAATACCTATTACACTGCTCTTCACTTGATTTGCCTACGAATACATTTATACGTATAACTTATACGCCCGCTGTCGGTGTGGCAATTCAAGTTGGCACGCCCATTTATAGTCGACCAGTAGTTACTAATACATGCATCGCGCTATGAACGGCGGCCACACGGTATATTATAGTAAACTTATATACATGCATGTATTTATTTATTTCATGTAATGTTTCCGAATAACATAGGTTAAAAAGGTAATATTCACTGCACTCTTGTTTGTGTGTATTTCGGTACATATTTGATGTACTTTTTTCCATGTTGGCACTATTACATTTTGCTAATTTAGTTATTTACAGTGATGCACTCTTTACTGCTGTCTATACCAAATCTGTCAGTATTTCTCTGCACACATTTCGTGACAGACCAAAATTTGCTATATAACACTAATCAGTTGCTTATTGGCACTTCTCAACTTTACCACAGTCTAATTGGACCGGTGTTTCTACCATGAAGGCTTCCCGGAGAAGTGTATTAAATTTTAGGAAAGAATCAATTTCTGGGTGACTGAAGCATTTATCACTGACTACGAAAAATGCAATGTGGTTTTTTCACGATGGCGTAAACGCATATTTCAGTGTCGTCGCTTAGTTAATTCTTAAACGTAACATTTGAAGATCGCTGAATTAAGTTAAAGAGGACCTCGATTATCGTCTGCTCTATCACTTAAATCTCTTGAATGCTTTTCCTACGGGGCCATTTGAAGACATAGACTACTCTACTGTAAAGTAGGGCTCTTACTTTTGCGCGGATATCCGGATATCCGAGTCGTCAATATCCGGATACTCGAATCTTAGATTCAAGTATCCGGATATCCGGATACTTGTTTTTAAATTACGATTACTGAATCATAATCTAAGTTCATTCGATTAACGATTACAGTGGGGAGGTATCTGATAAGAGAAAAAGCGTAATTGAAAATTCCAATCCCTCAGCTGATGAACTGAATACATATTTCTGTACAATAGGGACGGAAATGGCAAATAGTATAATTACTGGCACCAATCCATTAAGCGCAATAAATCGTATTAAAATAAAAAGAAATGGATCTTGTTTCTTGAAACCGGTATCTCAGGGGGAAATACGACAAATAATTAATGATATCAAATGTAAGGACAGTGAGGATATTTATGGGATGAACACCAGAGTCTTGAGGTATGTTTCTAATGAGCTAAGTGAGCCTTTGACAAAGGTAATTAATGCCTGCATTATGGATGGGTACTTCCCAGACCAATTGAAACATGCAAAAGTGGTACCTATATATAAAGAAAATGAAATCAATAACTGTAAAAACTATAGGCCAATAAGCCAATAACCCATTATATCTAAAGTCTTTGAACAAGCCATCCTATCAGGGCTATCTTACTTTTTTGAAGAAAATGATGTCAACATGCGTACCGTAAGAATAAATCGACAACGACTGCGCTAGTAAGTGTATTGAACTATATAAATGATGCCCTGGATGAAAAGAACATGGCAAGCTTAAATTTATTAGACCTAAGCAATACGGTGGACCACAGTATATTGATACACAAATTAGAATACTATGGAATAAGGGGCCAACCCTTAAAATTAATTAGGTCCTACTGATCAAATAGGAAACAGACGGTTCATTGGAAATCTAATAAATCACAAGTAGGACATACCACCTACGGAGTACCCCAAGGGTCGATTCTGGCTCCTTTGTTGTTTATTGTCTATGTCAATGATCTACCAGGGGTCCTGCCTGAGATAGAAATATGCTAATATGCCGATGACACCACCATCATTTGCAAGCATAGTGACGCTAAAGAACTGATGATACAATCCGATGAAGCAATTGAAAGAATTGAATTGTGGTTCGCAGCCCATAAACTGAAATTAAATGTCGATAAAACACAACAATTAGTTGTTAAGACGATGATAAAAGTGTTAAGTTTCTGGGTCTCACTATAGATACTGGGTTAAAGTGGGGAAAGCATATAGATAAACTGGCGAAAAAACTGACTTCGGGGATCCATGCCATTAGGAGAATAAAGTTGATAGCAACACATCAAGCTGCGGTACTTACCTATCATTCCGTTTTCCATAGCCATCTCTCGTATGGAATTCAGTTTTGGGGCCCGTCAGGCGCAGCCAGTAGAATATTTATTCTTCAAAAGATGGCATTGCGAGCTCTTTGTGGTCTGAGGTATAATGAGCCGTGCAGGGGTTTCTTTAGACGAACAAAAATACTTACTTTGGCATCATTATGCATATATCATGCTCTGAATTACGTTCACCAACACCTTCACCAATACGAGACAAATGGAATGGTACACCAATACAACACAAGGGAACGTAATAAATTGCGTATTCCGAGACAAAGGCTAACGATGACTCAGGGCAGTCTTCACTATTATGGTGTAAAGTTATATAACCACCTACCAGAAGACATAAAACAACTTAGTCACACACGCTTCTCAAAAGAAATTAAACGAATTTTAACAGAAAAGGAGTATTATACCATGGAAGAGTATATGGGGGATGCCTGCTAAATGAAGATAAATGAAGATAGAGTAGTTCGTTTAACACCTCTATGGGTATTTAATTGTTTTTCTTACACATACTTACATATATATATATCAATTTTGTTGTTTGTATGTAAACATTTTGTTTGTTTGTCATATACCTATTTTATATTTTATTTTTTATATTTATATTTATGTCGGACCTGTAATTGTTTATATCGCAGTTTTTATTGACTATTATTGTATTTTTAAATGCATTAATAAAGTTTACTACTACTACTACAGTAATCGTAATTACAAAAAATTTTGAATTACGATTTTCTAAGTAATCGTAATCGAAGTTGTTCAAAAAATGTCGGAGAGCTAAACGCGGCGCAATTAAACTGGTACGCGTTATATATGAAGGCAATAATTATCCGAATAAGAATAAGAAGAAACAAAAACAAAAAAGTTTTTAAAATACACCAGAAATTAAAAAAATAATGAGGTGTGGCTACCACACGACTTTTTTATACGTATGAGCGTATACAAATATTATTCAAAATCCTATTTTGAGTACTTTTATTCTCATAATAAATCATTATAGAATACATACTTTGCAAGATATTCGAAAAAGAGTGCTACTCGCAGACCGGCTTTTGCACGTACTGGCGAAGATATCTCGCGGTCGAAATTATTAGTGCTCGTTCAATGAAGCTCCGCATCAGTATTCGTTTTTTTAAAATTTCGTGGCACGTAAGAGGACACAATTAAATTGACTTTTGGTGATTGACTTATTGCGATTTTGGTTAGTCCTCTAATTTGTATGCAGAAATAGCGTTGCAGTTGCATTGGAACATGTTGCTGCATACATTATGCTTGTATTACATACATATTTAGCATCTGCCAAAAATAATGTATGGAATTTTTTAAAATTTTTAAAATATTTGTTTGAGTTTTGTAATAGACATTTTATATATGTGATTTAATGATAAAATAATTGTCATGTACCCGGGTACCTCGATCATAGACACAAGGGTTAATCAGAGTAAAAAAAAGGACAGCTTTATATTTGATGCGTCATAATAAAAGAACCGAAACCGGATATCCGGATACGCGAATCTAAGTTAAACAAGTATCCGGATATCCGGATACCCGAATATCCGGATACTCGGATCCGGATCTTGATCCGGATTTCGAGTTATAATGAGTAACCCGGATACTCGAATATCCGGATAGGAAGGCCTCGTCTGTAAAGTGAAGAAAATTTGAGAAGTCGATTTGATGGGTGTTATGCAATAAAAGAAAAACCTGATGTTTTGAAGTAGTTCGGGAATCAATGAGGATAAGAACATTGAATACATGCATACTAAATGGTGGTAGTTATTTTCAACACTTTTTGCAGACATGAATCTGTAGACGTAATACTAATACTAAGTAAAAATATGTTATTTCCTTGTCAAACCGCTTTCATCGCTTTGTATCTTCAAAACAAAGCTTCTTCTCGCTAATCATCTAAGAACATAAGAACAAAATAAACATAAACTGAATTTTTGTCGCATGTTTAGCAAACAACCTGTATATATAGGTCCATGTGAAAAGTTTCCCGCAGCCCAAACTAACCATCTCAATGTTTGTAATTATGTCACTATGCATTTATCGAGTGGGAGCGCCTTTCACAAACAATTAACTTTGTTATAATAGGTTGATAAGTCGATAGAAAAAAATGTCCAATCGCAGCGTTTTTGCAAATATGTTATGCGTTGTTTAGGATATGGATTGAGGTCAATATAACATTTATTTTTATAGAAATCTACAACAAAACTTGTCTAGTTTAGAAGAGTTTCGGCGTAAACACGGACAATAAATCGGCTACAATAATGGGGGCAATGTGCCAAACACGTGAACCTGTTTTGATGGGAGTTTATTACATTGTAAAGCATAAAAAAACATTTAACATAAAGAGTGGTCCGTCGATCGGCTGGAAACTATTGGGTGAACCGGAGCTTCCTTCACGCGAAGACCTAACATATCTGATAATTGGTGAACGCTTTCTAAATCACGATTTCAAGAGATACAAATCTTTCGCATCTACTAAGGTTTAAATTAAAGCAGCGGGGGGCGTGGGAGAAGAACTAAACTCGCAACGAGAGTCTATTTCGGGAATATATTGAAGCCAGTGGCGAAATATGATATCTTCTCTGTCGTCCCCACATTGAATAGAAAGGTTCGTTTTATTGCATTACCAATTAGAAAATACACCCACAAAAAAATTATTCTAATATACCAAAGTAAAAAGATATTTCAATGTTACATTAAAAGCCTAAAATATAATAATTAAAGAAATGTTACGATACTGTTCAGTTCACTTGGACTCGCCGATTTAAATTAAATGTTACACAGCACGATTATTGAAATGCATCTTCCGTTTTTTTACTGATAAATAAGACAATAACTTGCTTATTGAAGTTTCCAGTATTATCCACAAAAACTTTTTCCACGGATAGCATTCTCTTTTCTTTCAGCGAATTTCGAAAAAATGTCTTGAGAAACATTTTTCTGTCTAGCTGTTTCGTTTTCTGCAAAGTACCTTGATTCACCTCTTGAGAGATCAATGTCGTATTGTGATATGGTATTGTAATGAAATAAGCACACAAAAAAAAAGAAGCAGACATCCGGGCGACGACAAAGACGTACCGGTAAACAAGTCGTAAATCAACTGCACTCATATACTACGTCAGCAACAGAAAGTCTGGAATACGTGGTGGGAAGATAATGGTGTGATGGTGCGCATGTTGTTATCTCATTCTAGCTATGTCTCTCTCGGGCGTGACGTCAAGTAAGTAACAGTAAATCAATTTATTTTACGAATTTTGGAGTCAGGGGTAATTAGATAGTCAAATTACTTTAGGAATAACACTATTTATTACAACTAATATTTTTTTTTGTCATAAATACATTATTAATTAATGGAAAATATATGCTAAATTACCGCTGCAATTCATTTGGTAGATAGATATACAACAGTATGTCACTCTCTTTCGGTTTTATTTTTTATTATTGGTAAACTTTCTCATCTTCCGATTTAATCTCGTCTGGAAAATTTGGAAAATTAATTTTTTGTCTTTCAACTTTTCGCATGTCCTGTCGGTTAAAATATTAAAAATGATTTTTTCTTTTCATAATAAAGCGCCATGCATTGTATTAAATTTAAAATTGTTGCCGCGTTCATTAATGAACTGTTCGAATGCAAAAGGGAACCCCTTGTGATATGTTGGCCATATCACAAGGAGTTCTTAAACTATATTTATTTCTAAAACGACATGCCACGTATCCAGCAATATATTTCAAACCTTCTGAGTGCACAGTATCTTTAAAATTGAACAGTTCATATTGAGTCAAAAGGTCTTGATATTCACATGGAATTTTTTCAGAAACAGTATTGCTGTCGACACATTCATTTTATTTTGGTTCTATGAAAGAGTAGGGTATTTGAAGTTCGTCTGTAGGAACATTTTCATCTGGAATTAATTGAGCAACATTCCGTAACAAACTTCCGGAAAGAGCTTCATTTTCTGATTCCAAATATTTCTCTCTTCGACACTTTCTTCTGTGTTTTTATTTAGGGTGAAAGCAGTTGCTGAATGTTTTGATTTAATCGGTAGGTAAGTATGTATTCGATTTGGTACATTACTTATAAGTATTTGTACAGGCTGCTTAACGAAGCATTATTAAGTACGCTGGCATTGTAATTGTGGAGCGTTAATTAGAGGATTTATTTAATGCTTGTTTATGCGTTTTTTGAAATTAATTGCACCATTTAAAATATAAATCAGTGTACAACTATACGTGTTCGACCGCATTTGTTAGGAACATCCTATATATTATTGCATTTTTGAATTCCCCGTATAATTTTTAGTCAAAAAGTTATAAGATAGTATAGGCCTAAAGTGTAAAGTTTTTGACTTATTCCCATTTTTATGAAAAATTCAATGTTTGTATAAAATTATATTTCTCGAAAACGACGTATTAGATGGACAAATTTTTTTGTAATATTGTTTACAATAACAGGTCCTAATAGAAGCATGTTTTATTTTTTTACAGTTACTAACTGCATGTGCAGGAAACTGGATTAAAATTAGATGACACGTTTTTGTATAAAAGTCATTTTTATTAAATGGAACACCCTGTATATCAGTTCATTTTTGAATTGTTTATTAAATTTCGTGTCAGAAACATGTAAGACGTTAATACAGTTAAAGTGACTATTACAGAGTTATTGTCGTTTTTTGATATGCTTTTGTTAGTTTTTGCAAAAAAGTCAATTTTTTCAAATGGAACACCCTGTATATTATTTCATTTTTGAATTTCTTATTAAATTTCACATCAAAAACATGTAAGACGTTTATACTATAAAAGTGACTATTATTGATCTATTGTCTCTTTTTGATATAATTTTCTCAGTTTTGAGGTTTTAATTAATATAGTATAGTACTGACAAAATTGTATCAAAAAGAGACAATAGCTCAGTAATAGTCAGTTTTAAAGTATTAACGTCTTACATGTTTTTGATGTGAAATTTAATAAAAAATTCAAAAATGAAATAATATACAGGGTGTTCCATTTGAAAAAATTTACTTTTTTGCAAAAACTAACAAAAGCATATCAAAAAACAATAACTCTGTAATAGTCACTTTTACTGTATTAACGTCTTACATATTTCTGACATGAAATTTAATAAACAATTCAGAAATGAACTGATATACAGGGTGTTCCATTTAAAAAAAATGACTTTTATACAAAAACGTGTCATCTAACTTTAATCCAGTTTTCTGCACATGCAGTTAGTAATTGTAAAAAAATAAAACATGCTTCTATTAGGACCTCTTATTGTAAACAATATTGCAAAAAAATTTGTCCATCTAATACCTCGTTTTCGAGAAATATAATTTTATACAAACATTGAATTTTTCAGAAAAATGGGAATAAGTCAAAAACTTGACACTTTAGGCCTATACTATCTTATAACTTTTTGACTAAAAATTGTACGAGGAATTCAAAAATGCAATAATATATAGGGTGTTCCATTTAAAAAACCATAGCTATGGTCAGCCACCAAGTTATGGAACACTCTGTATAATACAAAATATTTTTAAAATGTGCTCCTAATGAACAACTATCACAAGGAAAAAACCGCTTCGAAATATCTTTACTCGTAAAGTCACAATCGGCCTTACCCGCGTAGTTGACTCACCCTGTATATATGCCGCCGGTGGGATAAGGAATTCATTCATTCAATAGTAGTCGCGCGCGGTATTTACTGAACAGTTAAAATAAACATAAATACAGTGAATGGTGCAGTGTTATTATAGTTCAAGAAGTAAACAAATATTACAGACATAAATAGTAGTGATAGAAATAAATACGGGTGTTAATTTACTCGTAGTAGTTTTAACTGCATTACATTTATTTTATATTTTTATATTGTGATTAGTTTTAAGTGTGTAAATATACAGAGTGTTTCAAAACATTTGCACGAGTTCTTCATTTCGACCCCCAAAAACGCAACAGTATTTAATTATTAAACAAAAACCCGCAATCGGAGGTCTACGTCTAATATAGTTGACACCCTCATTTAATATATGTTTTTCAGGAACTACTGTGCCGATTGACTTGATTTTTTTTATGACTGCAGGGGCGAGTCTAGAATGTGTGCCAAATTAAGGTTCACGGAATCAAAGCAAAGTGCCAAAAACTGCAAAATTTACATAAAATGAATGAAGGTGACCCTCTTGAGCAAATCATCAAGTTTCATGGTAGAAGGTTGGAATTTTTCATAGCTTACAACATGTCCTACAAATTACAGTTTTTCCGTTTTGAAAAATCTTCATTAGAAGCGATTTTATTCAAATTTTTCGGAAAGTAAGTAGTTTAAAATCTCTGTTGATGCAATAACGCATCGTCAATTTTTGAGATAGAGGGTTAAAGTTATGATTCTAAATTATTCTACGAATCAAGTTCTATCACGGGTTTTTTCCATTTTCAAAATTGTTGTCTAGATCAGATTTTATTTTTTATTTAAACTTTAAGGTTCAGAAAGTTTTCAAAAATACGAGTTTTTTCAAACTTCATGCACTTTATGGGTTGTGGTTCAAACCCGACAACATAATTTATTTTGGTTTGAATTTAACAGTCAGTATCTGTGTTGTAAATAAGATGTGTCCAAGCAACAACCTATGGACATTTCGGCATTTGTTATATTCATTACAACATTTAAATTATTCATTACAATGTTACGACGTTAATGAATAAAATGCCTCGGAGGGGCAGAAAAAGAGTGAATATACTTAAACAAAAAGACCCCGAGTATGAAAAAATAGTGTACAAGCACGACAAGGTGTGTACAAGTGATAATTTCAACAGCACATTAAGAAGTGGATTTAACTGCTGAATTGTACTATAGTCCCATAACTTGAAAAAATTGTTTTCACCAAACAATGTATATTCCGCAACCGAGCAAGTTAAGGGAAAAAGTTTATCAATCAGCTGTGGGAGACCAAGAATGCAAAATAAAGCTCTCCCAACATGTAACTACACTAAGAGGCGTTCTGTAAGTTTTGTGTCTACATCATAGCATCTACTTTTTAATGTAAGCCAAAGAAGTGTCTATTGCCCTATTGAGGCAGAATTGAACGCTATTAAGACCATTGTGTTACCAGTTTGCCAAGGGATCATTTAGATAGCAGTCTATTGTTCTGAATGTAAACAATAACAAGGACATCTAATTAAGCGACACTCACCTATCATCTACTTTGGCAATGCATGCATTGCTTCTGTTCTTCCTAGTTAAGTTAGTGATAATTGGTAATTATAAATTCATATCCAACACTCTCGGCTTGTGGGTGCATTTTTATTTTTCTGTTGAACGTCACTAGCGGTGACGGATGAAAGCGCAGTCTGCCGTGAGTGGTTTGTTGATTTCTTAGTGGTGCATACTAGAGCGATACAACAAGAGATACGCAGAGATATAGAGAGGGGCGAATGCTCTTGAACCACTGCGCATCTAATTTTTACGCGACGCAATGATCGCCGTGATTTTGACCCAGGTATGTCATGAGTGGTTTTGTTTATGTTCATCTAGGTTATGTTTGTGTTTGTGGTGTATTACTAAATTATTGTGTTTTTGTTTTTGACTTTTAAATGTAGTTCTCAGACATACTTGTTTCTGGTGAATCGTGTGGAAAAAGTAGCTGTGGAAGCAATATTTGTTTCAAGTGCTCAAGTGTGTGGTTTCATTATTGTATAAATCTTTTAGATATCAAATACATAAATATCCATATAAACATGTCGTGCAGTGCTAAAAGCTGTCCCAATATTAAGAGGTTTAAACCTGAAGGATAAAGTTTTCACAGGTTTGATGGCAAGATCATTTTAAATTTGTTGAAATATCAAAATTATTTCAGATTTTCAGAAGGTGCCTTGTTACCGATATGCTTGAAAGCTTTGAATATAGCAACTGATTGGCTATGGTCAGAGAATAAATATGTTGTTTGAAAATAATATTGGAAACATCTGCTGTAAATGAAGTTTCAAGTATTAGTTTTGCTGGTGTTAGTGGACAAAATCTCACTGATGAATCTTTAGCAGGAACACATGAAGTGCCTTCATTAAGTCCTGAAAAGGAGAGAGCTTGAGCGGATCATACATACCGGAAGTAACACTTTTACTCTTAGGGAGTACCACTTTTTTTCGAATATCTAGCAAAGTATTTATTCTATAGCGATTTATTAAGAGAATAGAAGTACTTAGAATAGGATTGTGAATAATTTTTGTGTAAAAAGATTCTTAAAATTGTATAGTTTGAAACGCTCATACGTATAAGAAAGTCGTGTGGTGACCACACCTCATTTTTGTTATAATTTAATGTCTTGGAAATACTGGGCATGCAGTACTGCCTATAATTAACCTGTTTTCATTTATTATTCATGGTTTCACTTTAATTTACAAGAATTTTGGTGCTGTTCTTACAAACACACTATTTTTTATTGAATTATATTTTTACATATCTCCAGATTTATTCTTTATAACAACAGCATAATAATTTAGTTGCTTGGACTTTATTACCAATTATCGGTAATTAATGTTGAATATAATTTTATGATTGCTCACAAAAATCATTCATCATCGTTGACACACCATTTTAGGAGCTTTGTGTTAAATAAGAATTTCAGCATTATTGATATGACCAAGATTTGGTTGAGTATTCATATAGCTTCTATGGCTATTCTAATTGATGAGTAAATTTTTCTAAATTTTTCTTACTTAATTTATGTAAAATAATTAAACCAACGTATAGCGAACTGATTGTTAGATGAATGTTTACTGAGGAAATATTTTAAAACGCTTTCGGAAGATGGATGAGATGCATTTCTTCTCCTAAAAATCTGCACGTATAATATGATATTTTGCCATTTTTGTGCACAAACTGTAGGCAGATATCATGCCTGCCTTTTTCTTCTTCCTCTTGTTTCAGGCTGCAAGTCAAATTAATTCCCGACAACACCATCAGCAAATTTTCATTTACAATCATTTATATGAACTGCCACCGTATTTCGGAGAGTACATTAACCCGCCCATCCCGGCTCTTTCGGTAGTACTAAGGCCATGTTAGGGTCGCTTGTGTAGTCTGAAAAACACCGACTTTTTCGTAGTCAGAAAGTATACGATATTTATTTAGTACCAACTTATAGGTAGGCCTACTACTGATCATTGAATGTGTTTTTATATTCTGCGGTGTCTGTTCTATGTGATCATTCGTCTCTTGCTCTATTTGGCGATCTATTGCATTTTGCATTCTTTTTTACGTCATTGTTACGTTACCTGTCGCGTAACTTCGATGGAGGTTTCTTTCTTAAAATGGGCCCATGCCTCTAATTCATATTCCACTATAAGGCGATTGCATTATAATAAATCTTCGCGATAGCGAAGATGACAGATTGATTGTAAATTACTCGCAGATAATAATAATAATATGTTTTTAAAGAGAACTTGTCCATCCATTGGTTATTGCCAGCATTCACTTTGTTTATCGGCTAATGTATAAATCTTAAGAGCTAATATTTTCAAAAAGTATAAAACAGCTTCTTCTATTTTTTTTCTTTCCTAGTTTTTATAAAAACTTAAAAGGCGGTCCTCGTATACACAAAAGAAAGTTGTATGGTGTCCACAGATGTGATTTATTTATTTTACTTCCGTTAACAAATATTTGCGTGGGCGCTACAGTTTGCGTTTCGAAACAATTACGACATTTACTACACGATGAAGATTTGGACTCGGTTCAGTCCTTATGAAAACCATTCACTCGTGTAACATATATTTATTTATATTTGGCCGACTGAGAGATTTCTTCTAATAAAATTTATTGCCGCAGTTATCCGTTCAAATGGCGCAAACTGTAACCTCTAATTCTTAATTCACGGACGTGAAAATTGATGGCCTTGATCATTCAGTCTGCTTATATGAGGGTTAGTGGCACGATTGGTAAAAATTTGAATTTCAAATAAGATCACGAACTGTACAGTTTTACTTTATGTTATTATATATTATATGTATTTCGGCTGTTCATCTGTGACTGACTAGATAAATATGCAATTACTAAACAAAGAATTTTAATAGCAATAATCGTTACTTTTTTTTTATTGTGCCTCTAATTATTCGACAACTAAGATTGGTCGTAAAGTTATTAGTGATTTACAAGGTTGGACTCAATCTGAACTTCTGCAAAGAGTAGAATCATTTTCATTAGAATACGTCTTTAATATAATAAATAGATTAGTAAAGAATCAATCAGCGTTACCTAATAGAGTAATATATAATGAAAGGGGTGTGGTCAACATATAACTTTCTTATGCTTTTTTGCTGGCACAATTTGTTATATAAAACTAAATAATGTCCAAATACTCTTATACTCTTAATAAATCTGTATGCCATGGATAATTTAGATTTTTTAGTTTTCATGTTCTTGATTAATCTACATACAATGCATAGTATACGAGATATTTAAAAAAAATTGTAGGAAAAGTGTAAGAAACACTTTTCCTACAAATTTTTATGCAACAATAGTGTCAAATTAGCTCGAATAATTTTCATTTTTCATTTCTCGCAGTAAACCTTCGTTAAATGTATAATAAAACTTGTAATATATTTCCAAAAATTGATCTTCAATCAAAGTCAAGGATCTACTGCAGGTTAACATTTTCAAAAACTTCTACAAAATTATACTCAAATTTACAGTATTTTTCTATTCTTTAGAAATTTGTCTAAACTTTGTAGGTGACAAAATATTGGAAAAATTTCATTTTGCCACTGAAGTATAAATTACTACTTCTGGTCTATCGATATAACTGAAAATCAATCAGGTCCCGGGAGGAAGTACATTTAAAAAAAGCTTTAACAGTTTGGTCACTATCGTGTTCACACAGATATGTCTACGAAAACAACTTTTTCGATATCCGGCGACATTAAAACGTGGATATTTTGTCACCAGTATTGTGATAATGAAATATCCACATTTCAAAGTCGCCGAATATCAAAAAAGTTGTTTTGTAGACATATTTGTGTGTTTTGGATGTATGTATTATATAGCAACATGAAATTTGAATCGCGCTATATTTTATTATGTCAAATGTCTAGTCAGTCACCTATACTTGATAGTTGCCATTGAAAAACATTAATGGTGGAATTCTGTAACTTTCTCGGAAGCTCCGGCTATCGTAGGCCCTGGCAACGAAGTGACGTTGCGATGACGATTTCAGAATTTTTGCAGTTAGTGACGTAGAAGTGTCAATTTACGATTTTTTGTACATAACCTTTATGTTTAACATGTAATCAGACATATCATCTCGTAAACATATACCAAAATATTTCAATTTAAAATTTTAACTAATACGAAAATTGTTTGAAATATAATATAGCGAATGCTAACATTTTTTTTTAAAGAAAATGTACGGAACATTTTGTAATGCCAAGACATTAGTGGCGTTCAACGGAGTGAATCGATTAACAATCGCTTTACGATTGTCGGGTTTGACGTGTTCAACAGAGTACGATTGATTTAAATCGATGGACAAAATTTCAATCGTATAAATTGTACGATGCAAAGCGATGTAAATCGGTTTGTGGAGCATGCGTCGAAAGCACGTCGAAAGATAGACAGAAAGATAGGTTATGTTCGATGTGTAATGTGTTGAGAGCGGTTTGTTTATAGTGTATATCCGCACAGTGTTCTTGTAAAATAGCAGTTATTACCGACGTTATCACAGCGGAAGCGTACTTACTGAAATTGCAAATTGCAAAAATGACTACGAAGCGGTTACTCTTACAAGAGGGTGAGACGGGGATTAATTATAGTCTGCTCGTAAGCGAGGACGATTACGACAGAGCCTTAACAGGTAAGAAGCGATAGGTGTGTATTGGAAGGTAGTTCTGTAACATATTTGTATAATTCTAGATAAAGCATTTGCGTATTCTCTGTTGTTCCATGCTCGTGTAACCAACAGCGTCGAAAACAAAGAAAATGAGAACGTTAACGAACAAGAACCTGTTGATGGTAATCATAATGATGAGGATGAAAATGTTATTAATGATGACAGACCCTCCTGCAGTACATCCGAAGAAGGGGTAGTTGGAAGTTTTTCAGTGGAAGCCACTAAGCTATTTCTTGCCCTGTGGTTGAAACGAAAAGATAAGTTTCGTGATCCTTCGATTAGAAAAAAGAAACTGTTTGAGGAAATAGCTGAACAAATGCGGAAGCATAAGTACACTTACAGCATACAAGATATTGAACGAAAATACCGTAATATGAAACAGTATTATGTAAGTATTAAGGACCACAATAACAAAACAGGACGTGGTCGCAAATCCTGGCCGTATTATGAACTGGTTGCCGCCATCTTGGCGTGTGATAATAGTATTAATCCACCTGCATTGATGAGCTCAATGGTAAACTACTACTTAATATGCACAGCTGATTCTTACTACTCCTATAATGTTTTCAGGGATTCAGTCACCAGCAAACGGAAGGCGTGAAGGATGATGTGGCCACCATAACAGAACCTCCATCAGGATTCGACATAATTACACAACGCTATCCAACTACTGAAATGTTACCGGAAGTAGCGTCAGTTAGTGATGTGAGAGAGGCCGTCAAAAAAAGAAGACTGAACGCGAAAAAAGGGCAATCAAACAATGTACATGTGAAAAGAGTAAGAAAATCATTGGTGGTGAGCCAAGAGGCCCTTGCTGTAGAAGAGGAGCGAAACAATGAGCTCAGACTGCTCCGAACTACTCTGGAAAAACAGAATGATATACAAACCAGGCGCAACGATCTACTTGAACAGTTACTTAATGCACAAAGAGGGAGTTAAATAATTTTCTTTTCTTTTGTTCCAGCCTTTTAATTTTAAAATGTTTTTATTATTACTTCATGTTTTAGTTGGGATGATACAGTGCCATTTGTGCCATTACCAATATGTCTCACAACATTTAGAAATAAGTGCAATAGTGACAGGTTGCAATATTAAGAGAATATTGTGATATACTTTTAATAGCACTTTGAATTGTTTATTTCATGTTCGTGTTAAATATCGTATGTTTAAGATTTTGTTCACCCATGTTATTAATACGATTTTTTGTAGTTGTACTTTAAAAATAAAATAGTGTATTTTGATTAATTTTACAAAGATTTATTTGTCTAGCCTCATCAGCTACAACATATTTGCAATATTATTGCGTTTAGTACGACCGCCTGTGAACGCTACGTCTCGATTCCCTTCAAGGTCAGGCATTTCATCTAAATCGTCGTAGATATCTTCACCTTCTTCATAGCCTTCATGGACTAAAATGAAATTATGCAGCACACAACATGCCGTTATAACTATAGGAATTTCTTCTACAAGGCTCATGTCTAAGAATCGTAATCGACGAAATTTATTTTTGAGCAAACCAAATGTTCGTTCAATACAATTGCGAACAGAAGCATGTTTGGTGTTGTATTTCTTCTGAACTTGGGAAAGGTGACCATTATCACGAAAAGGTGTTAGGATGTTGTCATGCAGACTGTATGCAGAATCAGCAAGAATGTGCATGTCTTCTGGAATCAGACCCTGGGAAATTTTTTGAGATAATGGGCTTAATCTGTAGACACGAGCATCATGCACTCTTCCTGGCATACCAACAAAAATGTCTGTAAATCTCAGATCTGGAATACATGTTCCTTGCAATATGACAGAGTAGAACTGTTTACGGTTGTAATAATCATATGCATTATGGAATGGCGCCTTAATTTCTATGTGACATCCGTCCAGTGCTCCAATAACACCTGGGAACTGTGTTCGTTCATATGTGTCATCAGCTATTTCTTCACACTGGTCAGCTGTTGGCCATTTTATGTACCGCCCCTGCATTTCGCAAATTGCTGTACATATCTGCAACATTATGAAGTGCACAGTCCCAGTGCTTAGTCCAAATAGCGTACCACATTCCCGAAAGGTTACAGCATAATTGGCGAGCATCCACAATGTGACATGGCATTTTTTTGATACAGGCACAACCATTTTGTCGAGGTCCACATTTTCAGATTTCAAAATTGTACTTATTTCATCGATGAGTACCTAGGTGAAGGAAAAGTATTTGGGTATTATTTGCATGACCATTTTGGTTTATACTTGTGTACTTACAGCCATAGTGTTCCTCCCCATACGAAAATGCCTTTTGTATGTAGTGCTTGAATAATGAGGTACAACTTCCTCAAAATAATTGTTTACATAAACATCTGGTTCTCTTATAACTAAATCCCGTGGACCAATCCGGTGAAACAGTTGTTCGATAAAAGCGATGATCGTTCCTGTTGTCTTATCTGCTTCAGCTAGTTCTGTTAGCAACAGATGCCGTAAAATATTATTATTGATATTCATGTTCGACCAATTAATAATGACTATTAACGAGATCAAAAACAAAGCCAACAAACTGTCAACAGTGTCAACGAATAACTAGCCCTAACAGCCCTAACCTCACAAGACAAACAAATCGGAAATCGCCGTCTATTTGCCACTATTTGCCAATTGACAGTTGACAATAATAAACGTGTTCAACGATGTTGTAAATCAATGTACAATCGCTTGATTACGATTCATTTAACCGATTGGAGTGTTGAACGCCCCTATAGTATAAACATATGTTTATACTGCTGCTAAGATAGCACGAAACACTTTGGAAAATTTCAACAAGAACTCTTATCATTAGGAGAGTTTCAAAGGGACGTAGTATCGCACTAGTGTATAGTGAATTTGCAGATAAATGTCTTTTCAGGCACATTTATGGATGATGAAATGTGATTTTTTTATAAAGCCAACAAGGACAGGTATCCCTATAAAGTGGACATTGTTTTTCTTGCAAGAGTACCTAAACACAAAAAATACATAAACCTAGCAGACAATATCCACACAACATAAAGCATGTGAAATGTGCACAAACTACATGTTCGAAAAAGTCTATTATGGTATCGTGTTCACAATAACTTCACAATTTAAAGTTGACTTTTTCATAAGATTTTCTAATAATAAAACTATGTACATCAAATTGAGAGGATGTTTAACTTTATATTATGTCGAAGAAAATAAGAGGAAATTTACCTGTTTAGTCAATGACTTTCTTTATTTGTAAGTCAAACCGCAAAGATTTTATCAATGTGTAACTGTATTGAACGATTAATGTTTTAGGATCCAAAAAGGTAACATTAAGTTTTAATAGCATAGGCCAAAGTATATAAATGGTTGAAGGATATAGATGATTTTGTATTTAGAAAATCGACCAATCCTGATGTATTGTTGTACTTGGTACACCAAATCATTCGATATTATTGCAGGATTTTGTTGTCGAGCCTCTGAAATTATAGTAATTGAAAGTTCTCTTTATTTGCAGTTTTTACAGGAGAGTAATATTCATTAGACTGAAATTTGCACTTTTTCAACTCAAAAGAATGTAAAAAATTATTGTTTAATAAATTTACCAGCAAGT
The DNA here is from genome assembly GCA_963170755.1 of Amphimallon solstitiale. Classification (NCBI taxonomy): domain Eukaryota; kingdom Metazoa; phylum Arthropoda; class Insecta; order Coleoptera; family Scarabaeidae; genus Amphimallon; species Amphimallon solstitiale. The sequence goes on from OY720680.1 coordinate 106,619,375, forward strand.
ATTATAAAACAATAGAAGACATTTGACTCGGATAATTATACTAATATTGGATATGAATTATATGTTTACTATTAAATCTTAACAATAAAGATCAAAAAGAAAAATAACAATACTGAACTAGAAATGTGAACTTTGAATAATAGGTACTCAAATAGAGATTGTTTGTATAAATATTGAAAAATAAAACACATTTTATTGTCAAATATATTTTCTTTTATTAACCTTACCATAAAAGTAGTGCTGAAATTTAGAAAAAAAATTACAGTATGTGAATAGAAAAAATATATATATACAAAAGGAGAGTGTTCTTCATCGGCTAAAGGTGGAGCAAGTATATCGACATGTGTGCCATCAATTACACCTACATCTCGTGCACCCCATTTTTCATAAAAACTATACAGAAGAATAATTTTTAGAATGTTTAGAAAAGATACCCTTAATTACCCTTGGTAAATATATGAACTGGGTGCTATCGATTAAACAAAATACATCTCCAGTCTCCCATTTTTTATCATAAAAACAAAATAAAGAATTATTTTGATACAACATAATTACCCTTGCTTGACATGATTCTTCGATTCACAATCACTGGGAAATTTTATCCAGTCAGGGAATAAATTATTTGATATTACAAGACAGACCTGATGAACTATTCGACTTACTGAACTCTGACTGAGAGAAACAAAGCTGTTAATACCAACACTATTCTGATAGCTGTCTGATGCTACGAAATTTAATGTTGTTAAGACCTGTAACAAATATATAATGTGCACTATAAAGTTAATATGCATTTCAAGTGATGTTTATGATAATAACCTTCAAATGTAATGGTATATTTGTTTGTTCAATATGTCCATCCAATAACTGGATCAGGTTTTGAACAGTGTCCTTATTCAGTCTAAACATTTGTTTAAAATGCCTGTTTGGTATTTCAAAAGGATTTCCGTGATCTCTTAAACGTTTTCGGAATATACGCATATAATTTCTAAAATAAAGAGAATGAGATATATTATGTATACTGTATATATTTTATATTATCGATTACCTACGTGTTGTGATCTTCATCTAATAATAATGCTATAAAGCCATTCATATTTGCAAATATAAAACAATAATAATTATAACAAATAAACTAACAGAAACTATAAATATAACAACAGGAACAGTCTATTAACAATAATTATATAATAATAATATAACCACAATATAACCAATAAAATCTTTACTCACGAACGTTTTGACAGTTCTACGTCACTAACTCTCAATATTCTGAAATCGTCATCGCAACGTCACTTCGTTGCCAGGGCCTACGATAGCCGCAGCTTCCGAGAAAGTTACAGAATTCCACCATAAAATTTAGAAAAATGGAACGTTACAATTTTCATTGACAATTTACATATTACGTCATCGTTTTGGTGTATGTAATCATCCGTCGCAGCTTGTTATTGAAAATTTACACACCCTCCAAAGACGTATGAGGAATTTCCATATTCATGTTTACACCATCTGGATTTTGGAACAACAGCAAGTCGACAAAGCAAGTTAACAAAATTGAGATTCACATTCATCTCAACGAGTATGTTAATGATAGGATTCTAGGAGTTGCAATCTCGAAAAGTGACAGTTTGGTGTGATATGCAGACAGAGTAAACAATCAAAACGCGGTGTTTTGAACATGATAAAGGTTCTCGGCATATTGACTAACTGCAAATACCATGTCGAGTTAACAGGACGCAGTCTACCACCCTGCTCTCGAAGCAATGAAATTTTTGGAAACAAAGTTTGCAGATCATGCAATCTATCGTTTTGGCGGCCACAACTTGCCGTCTAGAAGTTTTCACAACATCGAAAGCAACATTCATGAGATAGAACCGCCTTTCCTCCAAAACATCTCAGAGGGTATGTGCCTGTCAACACATTCGCGGTGACCATTTGACAGACATTTTATTTCATGTCTAACGTCAAGTTGACGTTAGACATGCTCGGTATCTGGAAGTATATCACCGATAAAATAAACGAATCTGTCTTGTCTATGTAATTGCCCCACCTAAACGAACTCGCCAGCAGCTACTGACGTCAGTATCTACCCTTAAATTTCTGTTTTAATTTAAAATTCTCATAAACACACCTTCAAAACGTACAGGTAAGAAAAGGTAGTTATTTTATGTTTGAATTTGAATATGTGCAATAGTAAAATTGTTACAGGAATATCAAACGCAAACGCATACATATAATTATGCTGCTTATTTCCGCATACTTACTTTAATATTTATTAATTTTCTTTAATTAACAGAAAAAAATATGCCAATTAGATATATAACTTTATAAAATCAATCATAAGGCAAAACAAGACTTATATAAATTCAATATATAATTTACAATATATATTGGGTTTGATAATATATTAAACTGATATATATCGCAATATAAATAATCTATCAAAGAACAATTTTATTCCGCCTAACCAATCCGCTTCTCAAACTTATCTTGAGTCACATCCTCCGTCAATTATCTTTCGTCCTAGTTTACTTAATTGACCATTAATGTTTCTCGCTGCCTTAAGAAATGTCTAAAAATTAGAAAGAACTGCGCTTAATTCTGCCTAACGATGTATTGGTTTCTTATTTCTCAGTTCAATATACGTATGTATGTACGTATGTATTATAAATTTGATTTCCAATATTTCCGCACGCTACCGCATAATCTTTTACTGGTGTTTGAGTGATTACTTCACTTCTCTGTCAAATGATAATTTCGACCATGAGCTGTAATTTTATATTTATTATCAAAACGAATTTAACACCTTGAACGGATAAACTTAAGTAAATAATTTTTTTTTTTTTGGAATTGTTATCTTTAACACGAGCAAAATATTTAACGCTTGGTCAAGAAGTATTAGAGACTGTGCTCTAGCAGAAACGTACCTGTATATAGATATAAATATTTATGTAATTTGCGCATTACATGAGCTAAAATTAAAAAAGAAAAATCATTATTATTGGAAACAGGATCTAAAAGATGCAAAACATAAACAAATATTCAATAATAAAAATTATAATAATTTTTTTATTGAAAAAGCAAACGATGGAGATGAAGAAAATAATTTGTATTGTATATATACATACTTATTGATTGATTTTTCATAGTATTAATTCAGAAGGGTTACCTCACAGTAAATTAACATAAATATGTAAATAATAACTATAATTTATCTAAGAGTAATATTCGAATGCCAAATTAAAACGGTAGTTTGGAATACGAACTAGTTTACCAACAGCATAAGAAGTTTCTATGAAGTTTTAAATAAAATGAAGTTATCTATGTATATTTGAAAAAATCATTATCTTATTTTTATTTAATAATCTGTATTTTAAGATATATGTTTAAATGATTGAATATTCACCTCCGATCTAACATTTTAGAAATTTAGTTTTTAATAGTTATCTTACTCCATTAGAAGTCCGTCACAAACTTCTAAATGTTACAGAAGCATATACTGGAATAAAAAAGCACGAGTACAAATAAGCAGGCATCCAAGTTTACATATTCCAGATGTTTTTGGAGAAGCGCAGGTTAAATGGTAACTTGTGATTCTGGTATCATATGTTAAAGCGCCAAGATGACTGATTTCGCAAATATATATATACCTATAGGTTGACAATATCTTTCTCGCGGCAATGTCGGTTGTTGTCTTCAAAACTGGGGATCTTCTGACTGAAGTCTGAAACACGTGTCTGCGCTTGCTCAGCGGAATGTTCCTAATATTACCCTCTTTCTTTTATATATACATATACACACACGCACGTTGCGTGTGTGTGTGTGTGTGTGTTAGTATTAAGATATTGTCAACCTGCGTGCCTTACCAAACCCAGGAACAATAAGGCCTAAAAGGGATACTAAAAAAAAACAATAAAGAGGGTAATATTGGGTACATTCCACCGTGGAGCAACCGTCGGCACCTATTTCAGACCCGTTAGTTATCGTTAGTACGGTGTAGCCAAGGAATCAAGGAATAAGATGGAATATCCTTGGAGATAGAAGCAATAACGATAGATCGGGATGACAGACCGCCATTTCCAGCTTTTGTCAGAAGATTCTCAGTTTTCAGGACATCAACCGACATGTGACATCGCCGCGAGGAAGATATTGTCAACCCGAGAGCCTTGTCCTCAGAACTGGAGATCTTCTGACAGAAGCTCCAAAGGTGGTCTGTCATCCCGATGGTCTTCTGCTTCTGCCTCCAAGGATATCCCATCTTATTCCTTGGCAACACTGTACTGACGATGACCAACGAGCTTGAAACACCTCTCTACGATTGCTGTACAGCGGAATGTACCAAATATTACACTCTTTCTTGTTTTTTTTTTAGTATCCGCAATATCCTTTCAGGTCTTATGTATACAGTGCGTGCCCCCCCCCCCCTGTTATCTTTTAAAACGAAGTCCGAATAAAACAAAACCACTATAAAAATACTAACTTTATGACCATGTTTCATTTTAAAATTTTTGTCAGATGGCGCTGGAGGCTTTATCAACTTAAAAACTTTAAATGGTAAAGGGAGTTGATTGCCCCCTAATTTGAAAGTTGTTTGGAAGACCTATTCAATTTTTTTTTTAAATTTCCATCATCTCTTTAAAACAACGCCGAATTTCACTGGTAGGATAATTACATCATTGTTTTGCAATCAGTTGTTCTATTGCTAACAAGTTGAGAGTGTTCATTTTGAACATTTAAAATCACATTGATGTGTTCAGGATTATTTGTTCTGTTTAGTTTGAGTATTTTTTTTGCGCTATCCGTGAAATTAGGCGTTTTTCAACAAATGAAGGAAACACAGGACATAAATAGGACATGAATAGGTCTTGCAAACACCTTTCAAATGAGGGGTCACTCGATTTCGTTTTCCAGTTATAATATGAAACTGTCCCTTATGAGGAGGTGCCCGTTAATAGGAAGTTTAAATTTAAAAATCGTATTTTTTTAAATATCGTAATAGAGCACAATAAGAACACATGTAATAAAAAAAAAATATTACGGCAATTTTATTGTATTATGCATTATTATTATAGAAAACAAAATAATATGTACGTATTATTACAATGGTTTGAAAAATTTATCAAATGTTTGTTTTTTTAGATACGATATCGATCACTTTTTCTGTTCCTATTAATATTTTAATTTTCTATAAGCGTCTTTAATGTTAATCTTCCGTACGTATTATTTTTTCATTATCACTATCACTTACAACACTTTTAGATTCTTCAAGAAACTCTTCTGTACACTTTTGTATGGATAAACTTTCTGTGCAAAGATCCTTATCAATTTGTACATAATTCGAAAAGGAAATGTTTGAATTTTCCAAAATTTATTCCGACAATGGCACTTCGTCGTGACTATCGTATTCCTGAGATAAACTTTCGCTTTGATTTTGTTCAAATCGTGCTTTTAAAAAACAGTTGTTTATTGTTTTTGTCTTGACATTTTTCCACATTGTTGATATCCAAATCAAAGCACTCACTACTGTGATAGATTTTTCCAGCCCGGCTGTATTTTGCAAATATTCTATCGAAAACAAAAGCCTTTTGACAATATATTTTCTGTAGTAGTAATTTCACATTGTTTAAAGAAATTTGTGAGTGCAAAGTGACATTGCCTAAAAATAGAAGCACATTACGTTTTTGTAGTTGCATTGTTCTGTCAAACTTTATCAACTATTCGGACATAATATCGAGTGTCATCCATGTTTTTTTTATTGAAATTCCACTCTACGGATAATTTATCTACGTTTGCTCATTTGACACACTGTGGGTTTTCAGATTTTCCAGTCACCAAAGGGCTTTCTTTTCGTCCAGTCATATTTGAACAATATAGAAGTGAAAGACTATCTTTTGAAGCTTTACCGTCAGTGCACGTTTCTTTTTTTTTTTGCTTTTTTTGTAGGTAAAGCGCGAAAAAATAAAGCGGTTTCACTGGCGTTAAAAATATTTTCAGGTGCGTATTCTTTGCTGATCTCACACACCTTCTATATCCAATCTGCAACATTTTCTTCGTTTACCTGATCTTCGGCACAATTGTAAAAATTATTTGCCATCTTTCGCAAAACTGGTTCAACCATCCGTTTGAAGCTGAAGCTGACAAGTTCTAATTCTTTTGCAACTTCGAGATCTTTTTCTTTTAAGAGTGCTCTAGAGATTAGTATATTTCTTACTTTGCAGAACCAGTTGAATACAGTCTTATCCAATGCACCACATGTAATTTTCGGAAAATTCTTTTTTCGTCTTCTGTCCCCATTTGCACATAAGTTTTTGAGAATTTCTTCTTTTTTCTTTATAAGCTCGACAGCTTGAGACTTTCCAATTAAAAATTTGTCTGCGAAATGACGAGTACTAAGTTTAAACTTTTCACAATACTTAATATTTTTCCCATTTTCTTCGATAGTAAGGAACTGTCTCTTAATAGGTGCCATTTTAGTTATCAGCTAGGTCACTTGTTTTAAACTGATTAAATTTTCAAGTTTTGTACCCTACTTAAATTTACAATTTTGTACTGAGCGTGGTAAAAGATAACAATTTTATGAAATATTCTATTACCGACCGTTACGGCTTCGGAAATTTCACGCTTCCTCTTTACGATATTTCAGAATAATGTGAATTTTACACAATAAGAAGTTTTATGTTACATTAACTACATTGAGAAGTTTGTAAACAATCGTCGGACTATCCCGTTATAGGGAAATATAATAAGTCGTTGTAACCCCTTTAATATATTGTCTTTTTTGGTACTATTTGTCTGTCTTTAGAAATTGTTGAAGCAAGTGTTGTTGTTTTAGAAATAATAATAAAATAAGGAGTAAAAATGTCGAAACGAATGTAACTAAGCCCGGGAATTCGTAGTCCAATAATAACTTTGTGCAAAGAAAAATGTTCAATGCGTGTAAATGGGGAAAAGTCAAATTTGATTTATCGATCAGTATTTTTTTTTGCTCATTGTGCTCACTACAAAGAGGCAAATTTCATAAGAATTATGCTAATTGAGGAAATGTTTGCTGCCCGTGTCCGTTATTGAGAGTGCCCGTTGTTAGAAGGTCAATTCTCTTATATGCTAGAAAAGTTAATGAAGAAGTGCCCATTACTGAGACGGGCCCATTAAGAGAGGTTTTACTGTATACCGTAGTCGACAAATTTTAATTTCTGTTTACAGCTCTATACTAGCTATCTATCCCATGCAGAAGATGACCTTATAATATGCAGCGTTGCCTGCTTTCCAACAGTGGTGGGAGAAGTCGGGGGATGTTCACATTTGCTACCAAACGTTTGCCGGGTGTACTTGGCAGCCACGCTATATATTTTTCTTTACTTTATTTCGCCGTGCTCTTCTCCTCTTCTACTTTCGTACCAGATATTAAAATTTGTCGACTACGGTATATAAAGGGTGTCTCAACGGGAGGTTTGTTTTTGAAGTTGCAATTAAACACATTAGATTGTTGAAAATTGTCAATGTTTTTAATTCATGATAAAGTACAGACATGGACATTACACGTGGAACACAATATCTGATAAGTGGCCGCCGCGACTACGTTGACAGATGTCCATTCTGTTGACGAAATTTTGTATGACTCTTGCACACAATTGCGGCACCATCTCAGCAAACGCGTTTCGAATCGCGTATTTCAGCTCTTGAAGTGTTTGAGGATTGTTAGCATAAACCTCTCCTTTCAAAAATCCCCAAACAATCCATCGGCGTGATATCGCACGATCTTGGTGGCCAATTTTGATCGCCATGACAAGAAATTACACGGCCTGGAAACCTTGTGCGCAATAACTCAACTGTTTGGTTCGCTGTGTGGCTGGTGGCACCATGTTGCTGAAACCAGAAGTTATCCACATCCATACCATCCAACTCAGCCCACAAAAAATTGGCTATCATGTCACGATAACGATCACCAGTGACGGTTACCGCGGCACCAGCAGCGTTTTCAAAAAAAAATGGTCCAATTACACCGCCGGCCCGAAATCCGCACCAAACAGTGACTCTTGGTGGGTGCATAGGTTGTTCTTCAATCACACGAGGATTCTCAGCGCCCCAAATTCTGCAATTTTGTTTGTTAACGTAACCATTAAGTTGAAAATGCGCTTCATCACTGAATATGATTTGTGCTGCAAAATCGGGATTATCCTGTTGCATCGATAACACCCAATTGCAGAACTCACGGCGCTGTCCATGGTCGGCTGGTTTCAATGTCTGTGTCAATTGGACCTTGTATGCGTGTACGTGCAAATCCTTGGTCAAAATACGCTGCACAGTACTTCTGGAAAGGTCTAATTGCTGTGCACGACGACGAATCGAGGTGCGCGCATCATCGGCCACATTTTCTACCACTGCGGCTATGTTTTCAGCCGAACGACCGCTACGAGGACGCAGGGCTGTTTTTACGTCTGCCACAGAACCAGTGCGTTCAAACTTTTCAATTAATTTCGTAATCGGCGGTCTTACTTGGGCGATTATGAATACCAAAATGATCACGTAAATTGCGAAACGTACCCACGATAGATTCTCCATTTTGGTAATAGGAAATGTCAAGACTTCACAATGCTAACTGTCAAATCTAAGCGCTGTAGTACCAACTTAACCATATTTCGCGCGAATTTCAAAAACAAACCTCCCGTTGAGACACCCTTTATTTCAAAATGATGTGGGACTAATACCCATAATTATAATATATATAAATATAATGCTTGTTTCAATACTTATTATACAATGTTTATAATTGTATACTTTTAAATAGTTTTTTTTCCCTTACTTTGAATAACACCTACAATATAAACAAAGAAATAAAATTCTTGGCAAAAAAAAATTTGACTTTGTTCTTTAGTGATATCCTTTGAGCTTTTAAGAAGCTCTGACTTTCTAAACATCACTTTCCCTTTTGCTTCTCAAATATGCCCGTTTTATTTATTTTTTTTCGAACTATTCAGAACAATAACTATATACATATGATTCAGCTGTTTCGCAAATGATGTAACTGCATATGTGTTCATATAAATACATAAAAACGGCGCGTGTGAAATTAGAAGGTCACTAAAATTTCTATTGACAAAATATGTGCTTCTTTAATTAGAAGAGTGGACACCTTGACTCTTTTCTATAGTATTTAGAATTTTGTAATTACACACATTGGCATACGACGTTTGTAGAATAAGTGAAATGAAATCCTATTCTTAATTAATTATCTAATTTTTCATATACAAATGGCGTGTGTATACCTAATAGAAAATGCAAAATAATTTAAAAATGTAAATTTAACGCCGTATTACGTTAAAAACCATCATAATAAGCATGATAATTATATCAGTGGCGTAACTTTCCGAGCTGCCCCCCCCCCCCCTCCCTCCCCCTCCCGAGAAAAGTACAGACGGGTCCCGGCTTTTTTTTTTCGTTTGAGGAAAGAAGGGTTTATAATATAGGCAATACTATAATAAATATAATAATCTTCTATTCGATAATTTAGATACATAATATACAATATACAGAACAAAAAAATAATATAAACATATTGAAACTTAAAGAAAACGATTTGTGCGAAGCGCTTTCTTAGTTGCAAATTCGTCAATTAAGCAATCTAAATTTAGACTGCTTTTTGCTTGGTGCTCTATGCTTATAATCGCTAAACTTGAAAGCCTGCTCTCACTCATTTTACTTCTTAAATAGTTTCTTAAAAATGTTAGTTTTGAAAATGAACGTTCAACGGTTGCAACAGTAACTGGCAATGTGAGAAATAAAAGAATTGCACTGCACACGTCTGACAAATCGTTCGCTGTGTAACTATTGCCTATCAACAAAAAATGTCCAAGATCTTTTATGGAATTTAAATTTTTAATTTCGTCGCCAAAAACTTCTTGCAAGGTTAGTACTTGCTCGGGAAATTCTGCAGATAGGTCCCGGCTGTAATATATTTCTAATGTTGCTGCAGAACTATACAATTTTTCTTCGGCAAATTCAACCATATTTTTTGGAGCCAAAAAACTAAATCTGCCATAAGTTTCATTTAAACTTTGAAATCTGCTCCGTAATTGACTCACATACTATCCGTCCATCGGATCTTTTGAGTCACATGATTAATTGCGTGCGTTATCAAGGACATCCGCACCTAGAATGTATATATACTCATTTCTGTCCAATCTCAATGACTAGATAAGGATAGAAATTTTAAACTTTAAGGTGGGGTTGTCTTCTCCATAAGAGTAATAAGACAGACAGAGAAAATATACCGCCATGACATGATACTATGTTAGTCAACTTATTAAAGTTTGACATATAACATTATTCTCTGCGTTTTGGTTTATTTTTGTTATATTGCTTTTCTAATTCGTTTTCGTTCTATCTTGCAAATAATTGTTCTATTCAGAACAAAAAAAACTGAATTTAATACATTTTCTGTAAGTATTCTAATCACTAAATTTATTGGTTAGAGGTTAAGAATTTACATTTATTACAGAGACATGTCTGGGAAACGTCTGAATTTTGAATTCACAATCTCAACAACTTGTATTAAATGTCCTGGACTTTTTTTTGAAGTAAGAATCATATAGATATATTTTTTGAAATCATAATAAAGGTTTAAATATTGCAGAGAGCAGCCGCTGTCCTTAAAATCTCCACACAAACTATCAGAAATATAAAACAACGTAAAGGACAAAACTCAGTGCTTTCTTCACCCGGTAAGAAAAGACCTTGTGTCAAAGCCAAAACAGAAGATTTGCGAGAATCTACAAAGATGGAAGTACGAAACACTATTTATAACATGTATAAAGAGAGTATGTTATTAGGTATTTCATTTATGTTTCACAATTTTAATATATTTGAAATTATTTCAGAGAAACATGTTACTCTGCTTACATTGAAAAACGAATTACACACCAAAGCAGTAATCGATATTGGAAAATCTTCTTTGTCCCATTTATTAAAAGATTGGATTTAAATTCAAAAAGGACAGACGAGCATTGGTGGAAAAGCATGATATAGCCCTTTACCGAAGCACATTTTTGAGGAAGTATACAGATAATTTAAAGTCAAATTCTCCAAGACCGGTGATATTCCTTGATGAAACATGGATATATTCAAAAGATAATTGAGGAAGATCTTGGCATGATACATCTACAAAAAGTGTTCGAAAGCCAGAAGGTTATGATGGCAAAAGGTTTATAGTTTTACATGCCGGAGGTGAATCAGGGTTTACTGAAGGTGCAACTTTGATATTTGCATCGAAAACCAAAGCAAAATACTATCATGCTGAAATGAACAGTAAAAAGTTTGAGGAATGGATTAAAATACAATTCATGCCACATTTACCAAACAATTCACTTGTGATAATGGACAATACACCATATCATAGTGTAGTATTAAATAAAATCCCAAATTCTGCATCGAGAAAACAGGAAATAATAGACTGGCTGTCCAGCAATAATAAGTTTTTCCGGTGAATTCACAAAATATGAATTGTTGGATTTAGTTAGGAGAAGCAAACCTGAGAAACTGTATTTAATCCTAATGAAACATCCAGTTCAGATTCAGATTTAGAATCTGAGTGACTTTTTATAATATAAAACAATGTGTTTGTTGAGTTTATAAACATGATAATGCAGAGTGATTACCTGACGAAGTTCTTATCTGAAAATCCATTTATTAACAACTTCTTTATTTTATGTTGAAATGTACGTGTTTTTGTTTCGGTGAAACATTTATAAGAAGTTAATTTAAAACCAATGGATGTGTAGTGAGTGGATAATTATGAAATGTGAATCAATACTTTCGGCTCACTCTACATGTATGGCTGGTAACAGCCGAACATTGTAGTTATGTTGGAGCATTATTATTTCTAGTATACGAAGAAAAAGAAAGCCACTCATGCACTGATTAAGGATTACTTATTTAAATTTACAATACCTAACAAAATAATCAGAGGATTGTTTAATAAGATTTATTTATTAAAATAGTTTCACTTAATTATAATAAAAGCAATAGTTAATAAATAGCAATAAGAAACTAAGTTTAATCATATAGAAATATTATGTGTGAGATTATAAAAGTTTATTATAGATATTTAGCATACAATAAATAACAGTTTAAAAAAATGTAAATAGATTTCAAATATATTAATAAATAAATTTAACTTATTATTAAAGTTTTGTGTTTTTTGAACTGAACTGATTTTCCACAAAATAATTCCATTAAAAAATTGTCACTAGAAAATAGGTAGAGGTGCATTTAAACATTTTATGTGTTCTATATTCAGACTGACATGATTTGCTGTTGATATTATTCCACTATTAGGTATGTTTTTTTTAATAAATACATACTAAGGAATTGTACATAACCAATTTGTTGCAAGGTGAATGAATGACAGACCGATAAATTTTGTTCATAACCATAACCAAATTTTATTATTATTTTATAAAATTTCATTATGATAGATATAGCTAATTTTAAGCAATGAATAAAACATGGTATAAAATATAAAAAATATTAGATATAAGCATCATAAGTTCTTTATTTTTAAATGTTTAATTCTATTTTGTAAGTAATGAATTTGAGCCAGAAGTGTTGATTTAATTCATACGGATCAAAATTAATCACGTGACTCAAAAGATCCGATGAACGGATCGGTCCAAAGACTGTATATTTTTTGACATATATTATATTTTTTTTTATTTTAAGCATGTTTTCACATGCGTGATTTAACACAAGATTTAAATTGTGTGCTGAACAATGAACATAATCTGCTGTTGGTACTTTATCCTTAATTAGTTTTTGTAATCCAAAGTATACACCGCTCATATTAGCAGCGCCATGGTAACCCTGCCCACGACATCTGTCTATATCAATACCTATGTCGGCTAAACTATTTAAAATATCAGTTTTCAAACCTTTTCAGGTTTGGTCTGTGGTCTGTGACTTCTCGAAATCCTATAAAAGATTCATGGATAGTTATGCATCTGGATTTTTGATGTTCATTCATTTCTATTGTGACATATCTAATAACTTGTGATAACTGGTCAATCTTGGGAACGTCTTGTGTTGTATCCGTTATTATACAGAAAAACGACGATGCTTTAATCTTGTTAACAATATTTCCGCCATTTGTTAATTTCTTGACTTTGTGACAAAATGACAGCCTTATCAATGGTTTTGTATTTTTTCCAAGCACGTGCGCAAATGTGTACAAATGTTTTTTCGTGATCTTTGATCTTTTTTGAAAGACCTTGCCAATAATTAACTCTGTTACGCCAATTGTCTCTAAAATACATGTCATTTCTGTTAGCAAAAAGCCAACAAGGTTTGCAATATGCAATGTTCAATCTTGCCGAATAGCACAACCACATACGTTCCACGATTTGACCAATTTAATTTTTGAATGTGTAATAAGCGTTTGTAAAAGATCTACCTTTAGCATCTTTTAGAAAATTGCTAATGTGGGTTTACACGGTTCCGCACCTAATATATGCTTCCTAACGTTATCATTCATTTCAACGTGTTGATAATTTGCAATGTCACTAATGAACATTTTTATCTTTTTATTTTTATCTTCACTTTCTTCTTTATACACTTCTTCTGCAAGTTTAGAGGGTTCAATTATTTCATCATTGTCTTCTTTAACTATCGCTTGTTCATTGAATGGAGCACCGAAGAAATTGTCTAGTTTTTTTTATATTCTGTTGCAATACTCTGTTCCTTCTCCCTACGAAGTTTTCTTTTTTGATATCCACTTATAACTTTTTTTCCGCAAATATATTTCAAATTAATTTATATAAGGAAACATTAAATAATTTTTATTTTTCGCGATTTATTTTTTTATAACAGTCATGCTTTGCTTTAAACCCCTAAAGGTACCAAAACAATTACAATTATTATAAAATAACTTCTAAAGAAAGGTCATGCTACTAAATATTACTATAAATTTGTGCTTACAGTATTTTACTGTATCAAATAAATACCACATGTATTTATAATATGGCGTCCGTTTAAACTGATTGTAATAAATAAATAGACATCTATATTGAACATATCGTAAACGACTGTGCTTAGGGAATCCCCGAATCAAACTACAAAGATCATTTATATCGTCGAGTTGTTTATTCGATTTCAATGTGGCATTATGTTAACTTTAAAATCATTTCAATGCTATGTATCCTTATATTTACAAGTGAGAAGAAAGGGTAGTTTGTTGACGTCGCAAATGTTGATGGACCATCAAACTTATTTGAATTTGCCGGGTACTTGAATATACATGTGAACTATGTGAAGTTAGTAGTAGTAAGCAAGTTGTTCGCTAATGGCGTATGTTCTTTTGTCATATCTTAAATAGAAAGTAAACTATATTTTTACTCCACTGTCTGGCTTTATTTCAACACCACAACTAACAGGTTATCGGCCCAGACGTGCTTAGGGCTGCGGTTTGATTTCTTTTCATCCAAAGTTATTCTGTTTGAATTTTCTTTTTCAAACATAACTATACGCACAAAATGGGGGACGATAGATATAAGATTCCGTTGTTCGATGGAAGCAATTTTAATAATTGGAAATTTAGAATGGAAGTTCTGTTAGAAGAACATGATTTATTGGATCACGTCAACAAGGATATTGGAGAGGAAGAAGAAAATAAGAAAAAGGATCATAAGTGCAAATCAATGATCATTCAAAGAATAGCCGATAGTCATTTGGAATATGTGAAGGATAGCAAGACTGCAAAGAACGTATGGGATACATTGGCAAAAACTTTTGAACGGAAAGGAATAATAGGTCAGTTGTTTTTACGACGCAAGCTGTTGGCCATGAAATTCTGTGATGGCGGAAATTTAGAGAAACACTTTCTGGAATTTGATAAAAGTATTCGGGAATTACGAAATTGTGGAGCAACTTTGAATGAGGCAGATATAATATGTCATTTGTTACTGACCCTACCAAAAAGTTTTGATACAATAGTAACAGCTATTGATACTATGGCAGATGGATAAAATAACACTTAATTATGTAAAAGGAAAATTACTTGATCATCAGCTAAAAAGAAAGACAAATGACAGAATAAATGAAAGAGTAACGAGTACTGCTTTCACAGGTCACAGAAAGTTTAAATATAAATGTTATTTATGTGGAAAAATGGGACATAAACATGCTTATTGATACATTACAAAAAGATAAACTGAACACTCAAACAATTACAAAATAAATGCTTCTAGTAACAACAGGAATACAAATCTCACAGTTGAGGAAGATATTGCTTTTATGGTTGGTAATAAACAAGCAAATTGCAGAATAAAATGGTTCGTGGATTCAAGTGCCACCGATCATATGATAAATGATGCAAGTTTTTCTAAAGTTTTAAAAGAATTACAAGAACCACGAAAGATTGCAGTAGCTAAACAAGGACAGATATTGGAAGCTCATAGTATTGGTGACATAGATATTTTATCTGAAGTAAATGGTAAACATATATATATATAAATACCTATTCGTTGTGGCCGTACAAGCACGGATGATGCTGAATGTTCTGGACGCCCAGGTGAGGTCTCTACACCCGAAACAATTAAAAAAATTCATGATATGGTGTTGGCCGAACGGAGATTGAAAGTGCGAGAGACTGAGGAAGCCATAGGCATAGGCATATCACATGGCTCAGTGGTTTCAATTTTGAATGATCACTTGGGTATGAGAAAGCTATCCGCAAGATGGGTGCCATGTTTGTTCACAATCGACCACAAACGCAATCGTGTGACAACTTCGCAGAAGTGTTTGGCGTTCTTTAACCGCAATATGGACGAGTTTTTGCGCCGTTTCGTAACCGTGGACGAAACCTGGATCCAGCACAACACAGCAGAGACAAAACAGCAGTCAAAAGAGTGGGTTTCTAGGGGTGATTCGGCGCCAAAGAAGGCCAAGGTGGGTTTGTCAGCCAATAAAGTCATGACGACCGTTTTTTTTGGATGCACCCCGTATAATCCACATTGAATATCTTCAAAGGGATAAAACAATCAATGGCGAATATTATGCCAACTTATTGAGCCGATTTAATGGAAATTTGAAAAAAACGACCGCAATTGGCCAAGAAAAAGTCCTTTTCTACCAGGATAATGCAAGCGTGCACACATGTGCAGTTTCCATGGCAAAAATCCATGAATTGGGCTACGAATTGCTCTCTAGTCCCCCTATTCTCCGGATTTAGCTCCGATCAGTGACTATTTCTTCTTTCCAAACCTAAAGAAATGGCTCGGCGGAAAAATATTTGACTCCAACGATGAAATCATCCGACAAACAAATACCTATTTTGATGACCTCGACAAATCTTTTGGAAGGGATCAAAAAAAAAGGAGAAACGTTGGACAAAGTGTATAGAGCTCAAAGGAGACCATGTTGAAAAATAAATTGATCTTTTATCCAAAAACCTGTGTTTCATTCAAAATGTCACGGGCAGATTGACCTCCTATATACGAAATTTAATCTATGGAGCTTTTCAAAGTTTTGGAGTACAGAACTTTATAGAAATCTAAAATTTACAAGGCGCCAAGGTATAATAGGAATATTTAATAGTCAGTGCAATAGAAGAGGGTTTATATGTCTTTACAAGGTGTTACTATTATCCAAATTTTATCTATAAATATTTTCATATACATAACATTGTTTTTGTGTACTATGAATGAAGCAAGACCTTTATTATTAGTTAGACAATGTATTTTATACAAATATATCTATAATGCCTAAAACGAATATAAAATGGACAGTGCATTGTAGGAATATATTAAATGTAATCAAAGCAAATATTCGTAGTATACGGGAAAGCGTCTTCACAAAGAATCAGTTGTAGACAAATATCCATTTCCCAACAACAAATAGTATTTGAAATAATGTATTGATTTAATAAATACAAATAAAGTAATAATAGATCGAAAAATATATTTATAAATACATGATATGTCAGAATTTATTATGTTGGTTAACGGTTTAAATCTCAACTACTTTGAAAATTACCCCCACCACATGTGGACACTTTAACCACTATAGCGACCTACTAGTGGTGACATCCAAAATGTTGATTTTAGGAGCAATCTTTTTCTTATGGACTTGGAATATCTTCTTATGCATAGTCAACGGTCAAGTGGCTGTAGTAAAGTAAAGTAACAAGCAGTATGAACGTATTTTGGTTAAATCGTAAGCACATGTATTTTATGGCTACACACAACCCTTACGATTTAACCAAAATACTTTCATATTGCTTCTAGGATACCTAGTAGGTAGACTAGGTAGTGTAATTCAGACGTAATTGCATTCTCGTTGTCTTCATGCCCAATAACACTTGTTTCTCTGTCTTATAAATATAATAAAAAACTGAATCCCTCACGTATTGATAAATCAATATGTTTAATGATGCTACCTTAATAATAGCGATAGTGCTATGATTAACTGTTCACATTTTCAATTTCATTACATATTTTTACATTATATTATTATTGTCACTGAAACTCTTTTTAGATGACAGCTTATTGTCAAATTTGTCATTATAGCGCCTCTAAACCACGAAAAATATTTTCTTAATTTTAGCCAGGTGATTTTTTTCCCAAGAGACTAATTTGGTATTTTTTCTACATCAGAAGAATCACTTTAATCTGAACTTCTATTAATAAAGAATAATACATACAGCGATACGTACAAACGAAAGTTTTCAAAATATTTATTTAGAGAAAAAAATAATGAATGAATATGCACATTAAATGTTGGACTTCCCTGTGTTCAGAAATATTGGGCAATATTGTGTTATTTAATATTGAATGAAAAGTGCCTAAAGATTGTGAGTCGGTTGGTACATAGCATTGCTTGCGATCAAATGTACTAAATATAAATCTTTGTCATCTAAAATTTATATGAAATGACAATATAATTATATTTAGTAATAATAGCATAATTGAAGTTCCTAATTGAAATGGTAAATATTGAAAAATGATTGTAGGTATTTTTGTTTAGGCGAACAACCTTGAACCTGTGTGTCCGAGTTTGGTATTAATGGAAGATCTACCAAAACATTTTTTCATTTGACAAATGTACAAAATTCAAATATCAAAACTTTTAACATATTTAATTGTTCGCTATTATGCTATATATGTTCTAATTTTTTTTTTTGCGCCAAAAACACCTAAACTGCTTCCGAAGAATTTGTCTCTATACTATTATAACATAATTTCTGTTTCAAATGATGCTACATACCTCTACTTAAGCTGGATAAAGTATAGAATCAGATGTTCTCGAATAGTTAGGAAGCTACATGCGAAGTAACACTTTTGCTCTTATTGAATAGCGATTTTTTGCAAATATATCGTAAATTATGCATTCTATATATATTAGTCAAGGGTATAAAAGTATTTAGAGCTGGATTTGGAATATTTTTTGTATACATGAAATTTCAAAATTCGGATTGGAAGTAACATTTTTACTCTTAGCGAGTAGAACTTTTTTCGAATATCTTGCAAAATATGCATTCGATAGAGACTCATTAAGACAATAGAAGTATTTAGAATAGGATTTTGAATAGCTTTTGTAATTTTTTTTTAAAATTTGGACTTGAAATAACACATTTTCTCAAAGAAGATAAAAAAACTATTTAAAACAATTTAGAACAAATTTTGTATAATTTGAAACCCTCATACGTATTAGAAAGTCGTGTGGTGGCCACACCTGATTATTTATATAAATTTTACGTTCGGTTTCCAAAAAAAGTTGTAACATCTTTCTATCGATCGATAGAATTTTTTTTGACTAAATTAACATTTATTTTATCTTTTGTATTTTTGACAGACATTGCAATTTCAGTACTTAATTAAACTATATATTAATGTTTTTTATACTAATACAGAGATATACCGGGTGGTGCAATAGTGTGTCGGCGGAGCTTAGTGTGAAAACTAATAACGCTGCAGCAATGAGACTTTACGTACGTATGTAGTATGCGACTGTGCATTTTCTAATTTTATTTACAAATATACAGGCTGTTCCAAATTTTCGCAACCACATTCAACTTTTTTATTTTAAATACATCGCTATACTTTCTAGATATTATAATGATAGCCATTCAAATTATCTTTGCAATGATATATGGATATGTGCACTTCAGACTGTTCGTTTTGATTTTATTGATAATATTGTTAAAATCTTGACAGTTGCAGCATCTAACATTTTAAGCTGTAGTCTGTAAATGGGTAGAATGCCTCACGTAACTCTTGTGTCTCTAATTTATGGACTAACACGTTATTTGTTTTGAGGTTGAACAAAGTGAATAAATATACAGGGTGTTAAATATGTCGTGTCTAAGTTATCGATCTTTATTGGTTATTTTCTCGTTTTTTTTAAATCTAACCTATAATATTTTTATAAGTCAGCATATTCCTTGTAAAATCGTCTTTAAAATGGTACCAATAACATAGTACTTATTTCTAGTATTTTCAAAGTTATAACCCTTTAATGGGATATACTCATGTTTATAACATGCAAAATGCGGGGCATCTAATAGTTGGTTGGCCATGAAAATAAAACAAAGTAATTTTAACAAACACCTGTTGTTTAAATGCTTTACCATTAGTTTTAGAAATACATTTTGAAAATTTTCGATAATAAAACAATCTTAATTTAAAATGTGTTCAATTATATTTCCATTCTCCTCTACACATGCTCTCAACCGTCTCTGTATCGACAGACTTACATTCTCAGCTAAGTTATTCTCACTTAATTGAAGAAAAGCGTTTCTTATTCGTTGCTGCATGTTCTCTGCCGTTGTAGGAGGTGTTGCGTAAACAATGTTTTTTACAGTTGGCCACAGAAAGAAATCACAAGGTGTGAGATCTGGTGATCGTGGTGGCCAGCTTATCAAACTTCCTCTCCCAATCCAGTTATTGGTGAATACCCTATCTAAATGTGCTCTTGCAGCAGCACCATAATGTGCTGGTGCACCATCATGTTGGTACCACAATCTCCTGATGACGTTATCTGGGAGGCCTTCTAATAGCAATGGTAAATTATTTTGTAGGAAATTTGTGTAGATTGCACAATTTAAA
This sequence comes from Amphimallon solstitiale, assembly GCA_963170755.1. Classification (NCBI taxonomy): domain Eukaryota; kingdom Metazoa; phylum Arthropoda; class Insecta; order Coleoptera; family Scarabaeidae; genus Amphimallon; species Amphimallon solstitiale. The sequence goes on from OY720680.1 coordinate 106,639,465, forward strand.
GTATTATCAAAAAAGAATGGACCAATAATAGTGTTTACTATGATGCCTCCCCATGTGTTAACACTCCATTTTTGTTGATATAAAATGGGCTGAACAAAATGTGGGTTTGTAGTGTCATAATAATGGGTATTTTTTCTGTTTGTGGTTCCACAATTAGCAAATGTTGCTTCATCTGTGAAAAGCACATGATCTAGAAAAGTTATATCGTGTCGTAATTGTAAAAGTAGCCATTCACAGTACACTAGTCTCCTTTCAAAGTCCGTTTGTAATAAGCCTTGATGATTTTGAATTTTGTAAGGGTGAAACTTATGTTTTTTTTAAAATCCTTTTTACAGCAGTGACTTCTATCCCGTGTTGTTTCGAAATTATCCTTGTAGATACGTGCGGATTTTCCACAATGGACTGGACGACTATCACTTCATTATCTTCTGTAATCATAGTCTTACTTCTTTCATGTTCGACGTAATTCACTGAACCCGTTCGAAGAAACCTTATTAACAAATTTTCAAACGTTTTACTATCCGGTGCTCTTCGGTCGGGATATTCCATCGCATATGTTCTTGATGTTAAAAATGGATTTCTGTTGCTAGCGCCAAGAGCAAATACCATGTCTATGAGCTCCTCTTTCGAAAAATTCATTTTAAAGCAAAAACGACAATAAACTATTATGGTATCTAAATGAGAAATAATGTCAATAAAGCGATATAACTGATAACAAGGTAAATACAACACGTAACAACTACTAACAAACAAACTGAAAATAATAATTCACTAGCCGAACTTAATTTATAACAACAAAACGCAATTACAGAAAAGAGAAAATACAGAAAACGACTTTTTATGGACTTTTGAAGTAGAGATTTGACGTTTGGTTGTACAGCCATTTTTTTTTAAACCAAGGCCAACCAACTATTAGATGCCCCGCATTTTGCATGTTATAAACATGAGTATATCCCATTAAAGGGTTATAACTTTGAAAATACTAGAAATAAGTACTATGTTATTGGCACCATTTTAAAGGCGATTTTACAAGGAATATGCTAACTTATAAAAATATTATAGGTTAGATTTAAAAAAAACGAGAAAATAACCAATAAAGATCGATAACTTAGACACGACATATTTAACACCCTTTATATTTATTCACTTTGTTCAACCTCAAAACAAATAACGTGTTAGTCCATAAATTAGAGACACAAGAGTTACGTGAGGCATTGTACCCATTTACAGACTACAGCTTAAAATGTTAGATGCTGCAACTGTCAAGATTTTAACAATATTATCAATAAAATCAAAACGAACAGTCTGAAGTGCACATATACATATATCATTGCAAAGATAATTTGAATGGCTATCATTATAATATCTAGAAAGTATAGCAATGTATTGAAAATAAAAAAGTTGAATGTGGTTGCGAAAATTTGGAACACCCTATATATTTGTAAATAAAATTAGAAAATGCACAGTCGCATACTACATACGTACGTAAAGTCTCATTGCTGCAGCGTTATTAGTTTTCACACTAAGCTCCGCCGACACACTATTGCACCACCCGGTATATTAAATTTGTTTTTAATTACACTATAAATATTCTAATATTTAGGAAAGCAATACCACCAAGGTCTTATAAATGCATTCAACTTATTTAACCTTCTAACGATGCACAATAAAATTCCGACATATATGTTCATTATAAACAAGTCTGGGTCTCCGATATTTACACTGAATGAACAGGAAGTGCTAAGCCTTTCAAGGTAAATTATTTCGATCATTCGTAATAATTGCAAAACAAAATTGATTGAGAGTATTCATTTTACTTTGTTTTTCCTTTTACAGATATCTATGTTTTGAAACCATCTGACAACGAAAAAATGAGGTGTGGCCACCACACTACGTTCTTATACGTATCAGCGTTTCAAATTATAAAATTTTCAAAATTTTTTTTGTACACAAATTATTCAAAATCCTGTTCTAAGTACTTCTATTCTCTTAATAAATTTCTATAGAATGCATACTTTGCAAGATATTCGTAAAAAAGTTCTACTCGCTAAGAGTAAAAGTAATACTACCGGTCCAAATTTTGAAATTTCATGTATACAAAAATATTTCAAGTCCAGCTATAAATACTTTTGTACTCTTGACAAATATATATAAAATGCATAATTTACGACATATTTGCAAAAAATCGTTATTCGATAAGAGTAAAAGTGGTACTTCTGGTTCGAATTTTGAAATTTTTTTTATACAAAATGTATTGAGAATTAAGTTGTACATACTTTTATTCTCGTAACGTACCTGTCTAAAAAGCATAACTTGCGAAATATTCGCAAAAAACTGATTTTCGATAAGAGTAAAAGACCTATTTCCGGTAGGAATTTCGAAAAACTGTTTTAATAAAATTCTTCCCAAATTTAATTTTGAGTATATTTGAATTCTTTATAAATTTGTTTAAACTTAGTAGTTGACGAAATATTGGCAAAATTCGATTTTTTCACTGAAGTAAACTGCTACTTCCGGTCTACCGATTTTACTGAAAAACTAATCAGATCTCAAGAGGGAGATTATACACGTAAATACAAAATTTGGAATTGATATTTACAGCGGTTTGACCGCTATCGTGGTCACACACATACAAACACACACACACACACACACACACAGACAGAGACATTTTTTAAAAACCACTTTTTCGGTATCAGGGGACTTCAAAACGTGGACATATGCAAAAATCTCGAGGTCGAAAATTTTCATCATTACAATATTTCCTTATACTACGTATAAGAAAGTAAAACACTCTCAAATAAATCAGTTAGTTAATGAAAAAATAGCAAAGTCTAAAACAATTGGAATTGAAGTTGATCGGTGGAGTAATATTAGAAAAGAATCCATTATAAATATAATAATTACATGTCCAGAACCAGTTTTATTTAAAGTAATTGACTGCAAGGAAAATCGCCACGATGCTGCATATCTCTGTTCTTTGCTTAGTTCTGTTATTGACGACTTAGGTATTAATAAAGTTATAAGCATAGTGACAGATAACGCTAGCAATATGAAATCAACTTAGAAATTAATTAGTGATATGTACCCGTCCATGCAATTATTTTACTTGTTATGGATGTTGTGCTCATATTTTGAATTTATTCGCACAAGATATTTTAAAATTAGAGGTTTTTGCATGTTTAATTACTGATTGTAAAGGCATAGTAAAAGCTATTAAAAAATCGCATATTTTGAATGCTACGTTTAAAAATATACAAGATGAACAGCGAGCATTACAAAAATCAAACACACTAACATCTCTTAAACTACCTGACCAAACTATATGGAGCTCCAATATTTTCTGTTTAGAAAGAAGTTTTTCAATGTTTGGTATTATACACAATAAAAAACGAAATAGATTAACTAATGAAAGAGCTGCTAAGTTGGCATATGTGAATTTAAATTTAAAACAGAGAAAATCCGGCACTGAAAGATCTCCCAACAGAAGAGTTGGAATGTTCTGATTCGAATTGCAATACTGAGTCTGAGAGTGATCTGGAATAGTTATGTAATTAATAATGGTAATAATGATAAATCATTGTTTTGTTCTATTTTCAGAATATTGTTTAATTTTAAAATATGTTAATATTGTACTCCTTATTTTTTTTCCTTTAATAAAATGTATAAGACTTTTTTTTTGTAGGGGTTTTATTTAAACAATAAAAAAAGTGTGGTAAATTACTATGGTAATTTACTCAAAAAATGGTAAATTACGCGAGAATAAATCTTGGTAAAAAAGAGCAGTAATTTGCCACGGTAATTTACCAAAATCAGAAATTACGGTAATTTTACATCTCTGGTTATAACGGCTGATTTGTTTAAGAGCTTTCGGATTTGATTTAAAAAAAAAACACAAAATTTAGAGAAATGTATGAAATCTTTATTTGAGTCGATAGAACGATCTATATAATTCAATGTTAAAGATGATTTCATGTAAATGTTGACCGCGGCTACGCCTCAAATGGTTCATACGCTGGGTCCAATTTTGGCATACTCTCTCCAACATATCGGCCGGTATCTCACGAATAAATTCTTCAATATTGGCTTCCAGTGCGTCAACCGTTGCGGGCTTGTCCCTATAAACATGAGCCTTAACATAGCCCCACAAAAAATAGTCTAAAGGCGTTAAATCGCACGATCTAGGTGGCCAATTGACCGGCCCCAAACGCGAAATAAACTGTTCACCGAACTCGCCTCTCAATTGGGCCATTGTTTCGCGTGCTGTGTGGCATGTGGCGCCGTCTTGTTGAAACCACATGTCAGCCAAGTCCAGCTCTTCCATTTTGGGCAAAAAAAAAACTTGTAATCATCGCACGGTAGCGCTCGCCATTCACAGTAACGTTGCTGCCTTCGTCGTCTTTGAAAAAGTACAGTACAATGATGCCACCGGCCCATAATCCACACCAAATAGTGCATTTTTCGGGATGCATTGGCAATTCTTGCAATTCTTCTGGCTGCTCTTCACACCAAATATGGCAATTTTGTTTGTTCACGTATCCATTCAACCAGAAATAAGCTTCGTCGCTGAACACAATTTTCCGATAAAAAGTGGATCTTTATCCAACTTTGCCAGCGCCCATTCACCAAAAGTTAGCCGTTGCGGTAGGTCGTGTGGCCTCAATTCCTGCAGCAGCTGTATTTTAAAAGGTTTTACACCCAAATCCTTCCGCAAAATTTTCCACGTAGTGGACTAACAGAGGCCCAATTGCTGCGAACGGCGCCGAATCGATAATCCACGGTCATCAACAACACTGGCGGATACAGCTGCGATATTTTCCTCTGTCCGCACTCTACGTATGCGTGTTGGTGGTTTAATGTTCAATGATGTAAATTTGGTGCGAAATTTAGTCACAAGATTCCGAATAGCCGCCTCAGAATGTCGCCCAAACTGACCATAAAATGGAAGAAGTGCACGATGCACTTTCTTAACCGAGCATGAATTTTGATAATAAAATTCAATAATCTGCAAGCGTTGTTCGGTTATAAGTCGATTCATGGTTTAATTATAGACCAAACTGAACATGTTTGACAGTGTAACATGTTACACGAAAACAGCTGAGCTGCCAAAAACAGTGTTGCCAAAAAGAAAGTTGCTAAAAAAATCACCCATTATTACATGTTTTACAAATTACATTTTTTTCCGTTTTGAAAAATCTTCAGAAGCAATTTTATTCAAATTTTTGGAACGTCAGTAGTGTAAAATCGCTTTGATGCAATAATGCATCGTCAATTTTTGAAATAGTAGGTTGAAGTGATGATACTAAATTATTCTACGACTCAAGCTCTACCAGGTTTTTTTTTCCGTTTTTTAAAATGTTGTCTAGATCAGATTTTATTTAACTTTAAGGTTCAGAATGTTTCCAAAAATTCTAGTTTTTTCAAACCTCGTGCACTTTATGGCAGGTGGTTCAAATCCGGCTGGCGTAATTTATATTGTTTTTAATTTAACAGTCAGTTTCTGCATTGTAAATAAGAGGTATCCAATGAACAACCTATGGACATTTCGGCATTTGCTATATTGCATTTAAATTATTCATTTCAATGGTACGACATTATTTGTATTGCAATGATGTCATTTGAGGTAAGGCTTTAATTGCCACTGAAAAGGTATGTATTAGCTAATGGAGAAAATGCCCCGTAGGGGACAGAAGAAATGTGAATATACTTGAGCAAAAAGGCCTATAATATGAAAAAAATGTAGTGCTTTAACATACACCTTCCTCGTTATGCTGCACTGACGAAACCAAACAAGGCAGAAACATATATGTCTGTATCTACAAACACATCTTAACACATACATAGTTGCGTCGTTTGTTATTTTGTGTATTTTCTATCAAATGTACATGTCTAGGTAAACCTAAACCGTTTGATGGGACTGCATAAGTAATACCGGTTGTCCTATGCTTATTTGCTTACATTTTCATTTATACACGACTGATTTTACATTCTATATTGTCATAATACAAACAGCTCTACTCGTAATTCTTTTAATTACATAGTTGCATCGTTATTATTTATATAATTACATTAATTGAACAGTTTAAGGTAGACCTAAACCTTTTAATGGAACTGCATAAGTAATACCGATTGTCCTATGCTTATTGTTTACATTTCCATTCATACATATTTGATTTACATTCTACTGTTGTCAATGTATTCTAAATGACAACCAGTTGTCATATTGTTATTACTTTTGTTCATCATTTGCCACTACTACCAAGAAGATATTCATTTTTTCAGTACATTTGTATATTTGATAAGAATTTTAATATTTTATTATGTGTGTGTGTGTGTGTGTGTGTGTGTGTGCGTGCGCGCGTGTGTGCGTGTGCGTGTGCGCGCGTGTGTGTGTGTGTGTGTGTGTGTGTGTGTGTGTGTGTGTGTGTGTGTGTGTAGGTTTCAATGTTGTATGCAAAAATTGTTCCAAATTAAGTTTTAAATACCTTTATTTTCTTAATAAAATAAACATGTAAGTAAAAGTTCAAAATTATTCCAACTAAATACTTTTGCTCTATAAATTTGTAACAGACTCTATAGTTTAAGAGATATCTGCAAAATACTGCTTTCGATAAGAGTATAAGTTACTACCGATCCAAATTTAGAAATTGTTATACACAAGAATTATATAAGACATATTGGGAGATATTAGCTAAAAACTGTTTTTCGGTAAGAGTATATAAGAAAATTTCGAAAAAATTTTCCTATTAAAAAATTTCAAATTCACTTATGAATACCTCTCTATATTTGCTGGAAATGTATCAAAACTTATTAGTTGAAAAGATATTGATGAAATTTGATTTGCTCACCTCAACCATGACACTCGCCTTCCCAATCTAATTTAACCCCAGGATAAACCGGAAGCAGCATTAAACGTGTTTTTTGAGTTTGCGAGCCAAACAGCAGACGAATAGCATTCCTGGTTAAATAATACAAGTTTACTCGAAATTAGTATCGATTATTCATCAGACATAAGAGTATTAGTCAAAACATTAAAAATTATCTATGAATATGAATAGCAACCTGTTACTATCTATTACATCATAGTTACTTGTATTGCAATACTTTGCATATCCATGAAATACCTACCTAATTTGTTTTTTTAACTTAGGAAACGTTTTAATTAATTTTAGTGTAAATTTCTAACATAGCACTTATATTACAAATAATTTGTTTGTGCTGTTAATTTTAAAATAGTAATTTTTATAATTTATCAACTTGTTTTTTAATATCAATAATTTCTACAATTTTATATATTGAAATATTCATATATAGTAAATACATAATAAAACATTTATTTTCAGACACTCTTTCAGAATTTTATAGAACAATATTAAAATGAGTACTTTTTTTACACTATAAATTCGTTACACGGCACCTACCGACACCTACACAAATACTCAAAACGACATACTCTTGAATTCTGCACGCCTGCGCCATCTTTCGGGATAAACCAAGGTTATCTTCATTGTTAGGCTTACAACAGATATCTGTGGATGAAATGTTTGATATGAGTGTTATGATGGTGTTATGTGCGTTACATGCAATAAGCGAAATTATTTTTTACATTCTGAAAGGTTTCCACCATTTATTATAAAATTCTTTTATAGTAGATTCTAAATAATAATGTACTATTATTCTATAATAGATAACATTTATATTTGAAAATATTCAACTATTTTGTGAAGTTTCTTTTACTAAAGTTTTGGTGAAATATTCAAAATGTCTGAAATTCAAGTCGAGGGTAAATTGTAGTTCTAATATTGTCATGTTAGATGGAACCACAATGCGGTCTTTCGTAAAGTTTGTAAATCTACTGCAATTATTTTTAAACAAGTCAAGTAATTTTTATTAAATTGAAAATATCGGAATGGTTTTTTAGTCTAATACATATAAAACCTAACGTTAAATAATATTAGTTTTAAAATAGTTGTGTGTTTGAATTCATAGCGAAAAAGTAAGTTAAAAGAATGAACATATTACTATCCATAAAACAGAGAAAAAGTGGACTTGACTCCTTGACCCAAAGAAGAAATGAGATATATTGAATATACGCGGATGATTAAAATTCATGTTGGTTTAAATGTTACTGGATAGAGTAGCAGAAGTTTCACTTTATTTTCTAAATTTTTATTTTAAAATAAAGTGTCTCATTTTACTTTTATAAATTTATTAATATATTGTAATTATATACCGGGTGTCCACACGAAAACTTTATATTGAATTATTTCTGGTGTTTTTGAAGACAAAAACTTGAAATTTTGGGTGGTTGTTCAGGATATAGGGGGACAATGAATAGTGTATTTCATACCGCCCCATCGGGTCACCCGCCGCCGCCGGCCACCCCCGCTCCATTATTTTAAATGACACCCTGTATTTTTTTTTGGTGGTTTTGAAAGAACACAATTTTCTTGATATTCCTATGTGAAAAAACTAGTAACACACATTATGACATTTATGAGATATTTAAATTTAAAAGTTTCAGATATCAGAAATTATTAACTCCGAAAAATCATAAGTTAGTCATGGAAATAGTTTGCTTTAAATTAGAATTGTCAAAATTGTGACTTTTGTGTTTCATTAATATTAATACTTGTAAAATTGTTCTTAAAGTTTCGGCTTTTTCGCTGAAATGGTTTATACTCTTGAAGAGAGAACTGAAATAGTGATTTTGTATGGGATTGCAAACAAAAATTATTCCCAAGCGGCGACGTTATTCAATGAAAACCATCCAAACAGAAACGTATCTGTTGCTTATGTCAGAACGCTAATAGAAAAATTTTTGCAAACTGGATCTGTAAATAATAAAAAACGGAATACGAATAATTGTGGTGTACTAAATGAAACTATGCAACTAGCAGTTCTTGGGCATATTAATTTAGACCCAGAGCTTTTGTTGAGAAAATTATCCGAAGTTTCGGGAGTGCCAAAATCAACCTGCCATAAGATATTAAAATTAAACAAAATGCACCCTTATAAAATTCAACTTCACCAAGAGTTGGGTGACGGTGATTTCGACAGAAGAGTCGAATTTTGTGAAATAATGACAGATATGATTCGGCAAAATGGAAATGTTTTGCGAAGTATTTGCTTTAGTGATGAAAGTTGCTTTTACTTAAATGGTCTTGTGAATAGACACAACTGTCGATATTGGAGCGACGTAAAACCCCATTTTTTCCGAGAAGGCAACACACAATATCCCCAAAAAATTAATGTATGGGCTGGAATTCTTAATAACCAGGTAATTGGCCCGATATTCTTCCAGGAAAATTTAAATGGACCTAAGTACTTACAATTTTTGGAAGAGCTAATACATCCTCTTATCATACAGTGTCTAGAAGAAAACTTGAATGAAATAGAGGAGGAGCAATTATATTTTCAACAAGATGGAGCTGGGCCACATTACTGTTTAGACGTTAGGAATTATTTGGATAATATTTTCCCAGGACATTGGATTGGACGTAGGGGCTCTATTGAATGGCCAGCTCGCTCCCCCGATTTAACTCCCCTAGATTTCTTTTTGTGGGGACATTTGAAGTCTGTTGTTTATAAGACACCGCCACAATCAATAGCTGATTTACGTAAAAAAAAATTTCAAGTTTTTGTCTTCAAAAACACCAGAAATAATTCAATATAAAGTTTTCGTGTGGACACCCGGTATACTTTTGATACAGTAAAGTATTATTTAGGAGTAGTAAATCTTTATACACATAAAAAACAGATAAATAATTAATACATTATTTTAAAAGTTTCTTTTCTTTCATCCTTTTAATAAACATGTGAGTAAAAGTGTAACTTTCGGTCTGAATTTTGAAACCTTTAATATACAAAAATTGTTCTAAATACTTTTGTACTAATACCCAAAGATTATAAACCTACAAAGGATTGCTCAATCAGCTTCGGACGTGATCGGTCATACTCGGCAGTGACGTAGTCACCGGACCTACGAAATAGTTGAAATATAATGTCTTACGCTTTTCACAGATTTCATAGCATTGCAATATTTAAAATAAATAGTAGATTATTAAAATAATTAATCAGTATTTTCAGTAAATCTTGGGTACTGGTAAAAAAATGGATAAAATAAAAACTAAATTTTTATTTAAATTTTAACTAAACTTAAGAGACAATTTTTTTAAATTTCTTTGCGGTCTTTCTTTCAGAAGCCACAATTTTTCTTTTTCTGTTTTTGATTTTTTTTTCTTCTTGCTTAATATTTTCATAATTTATTTTAATAATTGTTCTAAGTTTTATAAAATTTTGAACTAAATCTAAAGGGATGTTTTCCTTCTGATAAATAAAGTTACTCAGCTGTTTGGTAACCGAGTGTTTTTTCTCAAGTTGAGGTCCATGGTACTTGAGAAAATATTTATTCATTTTTTTTACTTTTTGGAGCCATGACCTCTTAGGTTTAATTAAGCCTCCATACGATAAGTGTTCAACCCATGAGGGTAAATTATACTGATGTTCCGTGAGTAATAATTGGTGTGTATAATCGCCCAGATCAGGATATTTATCTTTGAATTTCTTTGCGATATATCCAGCAATATACTCTAGAGCATCGTTGGCAGTCTCTAAATTACTTGAATCGTTGGAAGAAGTTGAAGAAGAAGAGGATATAGATAAGTTAATTTCGACTAAATTATTATCTGAAGGATTTAATGCTATCTCAGCTTGTTCAAAGACTTTTGCTGATAAATATTCCTGAGGCTCCGCCTCTTCAGTATTCACATGGCTACTAAGAATGCCAGGGTTCTTCCCTAAAATAATCATACGAATTCTGTACAGTGCATTTAACGGCGATGGATGATCATCTGCTCCTCCTCTACTTCTTAGTTGGAAAAAAAAGTTTTCTAAACAGTCCTGGTTTAGTCTGTGTGTGCATATATAGGCAGCATTAAATTCTTCTTTCATTGAATTAAAAAGACCTTTTAATGATTTTGTAGATATAATTATTCCTTTTTGAAATGTCTGTATACTTGTTTTACCAATGGGTTTCATATTTTCTATTAAATCGATAATTTTGTCCAAATGTGCTACCTGACTTTCTAAATTGATTCCAAAAGCATTTTTGGACGCTAATTTATTACGAGGTGCGTAACTATTAAATATGTCAAACCATTGGTTTATATCGCTAATGAAAGTAGCTACATTTACAGCAAGAAGAGGATCATTACCTGGTTTATAACGAGCAAGAGCTTTTGCAGTCGTTTCTGATAACAATTCCGCAGCCAAACGAACATTCTGTCTTTGAGGTCCATTGCATTCCAAGTGTTTTTTTGAAATTTTGTAACAGACATTGAGTTCTGTGTCTGTCACTTTCAATAGTTCCTCCAATGGATTCTTATTTATCAAACTTCCATCTTTTAATTGAAAGCCGGTATCCAGTAACCAATTTCTAATTAATTTCAGGAGATGTGGAATATCTGCAAAGACAAATATATCTCTGTTGGTAGCGGGATGTTTGAAAGATGTGTTGTTAATGTCTATTCCTAAGTCTTTCCATAAACCAACATTTGTACTGCCGCAGTCACTAACTATTGCTACCACTTTAAAACCCTTTTCAGACAATTTGTCTATAATAGAGAATAAAATATTCGAAGTCATTCTCTGATCAAAATCAAGAAAAATAGGCTGTTTCCAATTTGAAAACAAGCCCCGTGCCATAATACACTGCATATAATTATGTGGACCCAAAATTCTATCATTTCCAACGTCATATTCTACGATATTTTGTACTTTTACTTCATCAAAACATAACACTACTGTTTTTTCAAAATCATTCATGGATTCTCCTGCTAATTGCATAAATTCCAAAACGCTTGTTAAAATTCCATTAGTAATCTTCAATTTACTTGCCCATCTTCTGAGAGAAGATAAACCAGGAAGGGGAAAGTGAAGTTTATCTTTAACATACAGATAAGCCTTCTTACTATAATACCGTAGAGTAAAAGCTGATGCAGCTTCTTCGGAAGTCCAGTTGACTCGTTTCCTCCTATTTAATAACATGTTCATTTGATTTTTGGTAAACATTTTTTTTACAGCGTCTGTTTCTTCTTTCTTATTTTGGCACAGTTGTTGACATTTACTTTTGTAATGGCGTAATTGGTCATTCAATAATTTTATTTTTTTCCCACTGCTGTTCTTCAATAGCTTATGTTGCTTTTCAAGTTCATTATATTTTGTCAGTAATTCATTATAGTCATATTTTATTTCATGTGAACGCTTTTCTTCAGATGTTCTTGACATTATTTCTTGAGAGAGATGCTCATCACAAACCTGTGAAGTTGAAGCCTGGGGGTTAATATCAGATGGTATACTAGTTTTCAAAATATCCTCAACTTCTTTTTGCTTCTGTCTCTTTAAAAGTCTTTCGCTTCTTTGTATTTGTTGTGTCTGATTTTTTTCTTTCTTTTCAAGAGGTAAATTTACTGTTGGGACTGCTGTCTTCTTCAGTTTTCTTCTTACTGGTAATCCTAAATTAAGTAATCTGTAATGCCATTCTTAATATGTATTTTTTTTATATTTACCTAATAGTTCATTCTGTAAATCCCTTTCGTAATCATTAGACGTAAAGTGCACAGAACAAATTTGGCTTGTGTTGGGATTGAATTTATCGGCTCTTTGGCATCGTCGAATCCATTCTTTTTTTATAGTTGTGGAGACCAAATTATTTGCGCGAGGAAATTCATGGTAAATGACACTTTCATTTTTTGCTTTGGTTACAACTCTGCTATTGTTGCAACCAAATACGGCGCATCTACGACCCGGCATAGCGCTTATGTTTTCACGTGGTTTTCACTACCTATCAATAAAATTAAATTAATTGAAAATTTTAATAAAGAGTGGTTTTATTACTAACACAATAAAAACACAAAGTCAATCGCGAAATATAGATTTAAATCATAAAATAAAGCAAAACAATCTCATTAATTTGGCACGTGCAACACACGCCTATGTACTAAAAACACTGGAAACGTTACGATTTGAAGAGCATGGTCCAGTTGTGACGTCACCGCAGTGCGCGCCGTGAGGGGGGATATGCTAACGTTACAGCATAGGGAATGAGCAATCCTTTGTAGGTTTATAATCTTTGCTAATACCTATATAAAATACATAATTTGACTAATAGACTTTTATCCATTAGATTTACCTACCTACTTCCGGTACAATTTAATTTTTTTTTATGAAAAACTTATTCCAAATGCATCTCTAAATACTTTTGTATTCTTAATAAATCCGTATAGAATGCATAATTAACAAGATATTCGCAAAAAACTGCAATCCAATACGAGTAAAAGTTACGTTGAAATTTTGTATATACAAAAACTAGACCTTTAAATACTTTCGTACTATTTGTATAGAATACATCATTTAACTCTATTTCAACAAGACGAAATGATCTACTTCCGGGTGGAATTTCGAAAAACTTTTTTTTAACTAAATCCTTTTTAAATTCACTTTTTAGTACTTTTGTACTTTTAGAAATTTGTTTAAACTTAGTAGTTGAAGAGACATTGGTAAATTTTGATTTTTTCACAGAAATAAATTACTGTACTACTGTACTGCTACCAATCTACCGATTTTATTGAAAATATACATAATCAGATTTCAAGAGGGAGATTATACTCGTAAATATAAATACAAATAAATAAACGACAAATAAAACATTTGGTGATTTTTCACAAAAAATATATAATTACACATTTAAAGTTCATTTCGTCAGCTGTGTGAGCGAATATAAGAACTTGGAAGAGACAGGAGGAAAGCGATAAAAGAAAGGAGTAACTTGGTAAGAAACTGGAAGGCATGAACAAATTAGATAAGTGGAGAATAATTAGTTATATCAGAAAACAACGACCAACGAGCAGCGACAAAGACGTTAAGAGCATATCCTTGTTTCTACGGTGGGCGAAGACAGCGTGGTTGCCTGCGCGGTCGTCTTGATAGACGAGATGTTCTTAAGACTGAATTTTTTTTATTATTATTATATTTTATTATTGGCCAGTTATATACACGATTAAAAGATCCCATTCCAATATCACAAAAGTCCCATGTTGTATACAGCATTCCTTGCAACGACTGCAATAAAAAATATATACCGGCCAAACTAAACAACTTTTGGAAGAGCGAATAAAAGGGCACAAATACGCAAAAAATCCTACATCTTTAAAAAAAACACAAAGATAAAATGGGGCACACATTCGATTTTAATAAAGTAAAAGTTCTCAAAAAAGAAAATAACACAAAGGCTAGAAATGTCCTTGAAATGATAGAGATAAAGAGATCACAAGATGCTGTAAATGACAGAAACGAAATCGATGGATTGTCTAGGATCTATTTCCCTATATTATAAAATAGCACAATTAAATGAATAGAGTACCCTGTATCTCCGATGTCCTTCATACGTTAATATAAAGTCATACAACACAAGAAAGCGCAAAAATAAACAGCACATAAAGAAATAAGGCTCTGGAAAAAATTGCATGTTTAATATTTGATTTGACATTGATCCTTTGAAAAGGAAATATTCATACGGTGCTAAAAATCATAATAGACACATAGTACACAGTCTGTAAATATAATTTGTACAACAATGAAGTTCTTTTGTACACAATTAAGCAACATAATGACATAATACATGTGTGTGGTGAGTTTTCGGGAAGTGTTTTCGAGTGAAATTTTTTTGTAAGTAATTGTGTTTTTTTTTTACAGTATTAAAACAAACAAAATGAATTTTAATATGTTGTGTATATGTAAAACTGAGGAAGACAATATACAATTGTCGAAACGTTTTTTAAAATTGACTTTTATTTTACAATAAATGATTGAATAATTGGTAATAAATCAATAAATGGTCGCAAATGCCAAGAAATTTCCAGTTTGGATTTTTATATATATATATATATATATATATATGTACAAAGTGATCAATTTCAAGTGAAGGTTGCGTGGCATACATTTTTAAGTTGGCAATATTGTCTAGTTGGTAGTATCCAATTTTTATAAAAAAAATCATTTACATCATAATGTTAGACAACGTAAGTGCTTGAAATAAAAAGCAAAAATCAGGATATGTATTGTATAACAACAAAATACTGAAATTTAGGAATGTTTAAAATACCACGTTGCCACACTTCACTTGAGATTAAACTAATTGTATATAAAAAGTTTTGCTTAGATAATGTTAATAGTAATATTAATCACTTATTTATAAAACGCATTAATTAGCATTCTGTAAATTTTACAGTGGAAGTAAAAAACAGTTTTGGTCACTTGTTTTTGCTAGTATCGCAAATTTATATAACAGATGATAGGGTTGGTAATAAATAAAGAATAATTAGTACTATTAGGAGTTTCAGATAACCCACAGAACATCACATGATTTGGAAAATATGACCTAATATATTTCATTAACAAATGCCTGTTTTTTGAATTTTTTTGGTGATCATTACTGCTTTGACAAAAACAGTTTAAGGCTGCACGCCCGCTTCAAGCTGAGTTCGATTTGAAATAGGCGTACCACTGTTTTTCGTGCAAATGTAATAAAAGACAAATGTTTAAGGGTCCGCGTGCTCTGTCTTATGCTGAGGAAAAAGATAGAGAAAAGAACTTGTCACCTAATCTAATCTGCCTGTAATTTATGGCTGCGTTATGGTCTCAGATAATCGCCGGTTGGCCCACATGTTTGGCAGTCGGGAAGCAACCCCCCCCCTAAATTAGACAATCTATATTTTCTCAAACACACAAAAAAAGTGAAGCTGAATATGTAAAATCACCTGCCGGATTCAAATTTTGAGTTGGAAAATAAAATCGAAATCGCAAGAAGGTCGAAAAATCGTTTTTTTGTGTAAATTTTAAAATTTTCATTTTCTTCAATTTTTAATACTTATCTCGTGATATCTCAGCAATGCAGAGAGCTAGGGATCTGTTTTTTTAAGGTTATACCCTAAAGTATTTGGATGATACTAGTGTTTTCGATTTTTCTTTATGGTGTGTAAATTTTATAAAAAAAAAAAAAAGTTTTAGTAGACGACCAATTTGTGTAAGGTATTTTTCAGCTATCGAGTAACTACTCTTATTTTTCAGAATTTACCCATATATATGTGAAACAAAATAAAGCCAACATTCCAAAATTATTTTTTGTGCAAGAAATAAATTTCTAGATCGTTTCAGAAGCAAATTATTGCGAGTCAAATATAATAATTATACTCCCTGCCCGCAAGCCGTGTGAGTCCTAGCATGCGCTTCTAACAGGTATGGCGTTAGGGACG
Source organism: Amphimallon solstitiale (assembly GCA_963170755.1). Taxonomy (NCBI): domain Eukaryota; kingdom Metazoa; phylum Arthropoda; class Insecta; order Coleoptera; family Scarabaeidae; genus Amphimallon; species Amphimallon solstitiale. The sequence continues at coordinate 106,655,778 of OY720680.1, forward strand.
GGAAGAGATATTGCTTTTTCTGATACGCAGTAGTATAAGGAAGTATTGTGACGCTGACACTGTATATGTACACTATATTGTAAAGAAAATATCAACGGTTTCGATAAAATAATGTCCGAGTAACGATTACTTTCTTAACATACACCGATCTCAGAAGTATTTTACAAACTGCGTAGAAACTGCCCGAAATGGTAGGCGGAGCTACCTCTCGACACAATGTGCGAGCGTACCACATACTCTATTTGATTTCAGTGAATTTCGCCCAAATTTCAAAATTTTGTTTTCCGTTTCGTGACCTTATTTTTAAAAATTAAGAAAAAATAAAATTTATGTATTGCTGTTGAGTGTTACATAATTTTAAATAAAGGCTTGTTTTTTGAAATTTCTTACATTTTTATTTTTATTTAGGGTCCTTTGGACAATTTCGAAGAAATTACGATTTATCCATTGAAAGGCATTTTTTTCTTAAATTAGCGTGTAAATTCGGTAAGGTTTTCATGAAAAATACGATTAGGAAATGGGAAAAACGATTTCGAGGCCGGGCGTATAGCCTTAAAGAACTTTACAAAGCTTCTTCTATCCTTCATATTCAGAAGTACATAAAAGATAAATAAGTGTATAAATGTAATACATTTTATAATTCTAAGTAATTAAAATTTAAATTGTATTGACACGAATCATCAAAAGTTCCAACTATACTGTCATTTCTCGTTGGTCGATGTTTTGTGGTTATATCCGAAACTCTTAGTGGTACAATCTGTATAGAAAGAAAGAACTTTAACACAATTTTGAATTTCTATTTTATTGACAATGTTACATGATTGAAAGAGAAAATAATAATAATAATAAAAGTATAGGTTGTCATTGAAAAACAACAAAATGGATGTACAATATCTATGTCTTGTAATTAGAGAGACATATCAATTCAATGACTAAATTTAATCGTTATTTAATTTTCGCAAATGTTCCGCGTTAAACAACTTTTTTAAAATAACAAACAACACAACAATATTCTGTTATAAAAATATAAAATACAACATTCTTTTACTATCTACGCCAAAGTTTCTTCATACGAGCAGGGGTTTATCAAAAGTACCCTACAGATTTGGTTAGAAAATAATACAATTTTGGTCGCAAAGTCACTGGAATTACAGGATTTATATACACAATCCAAATATCCATACATATACATAGGTATATGTGTACATAAATTCTATTCACCTCAAAAACTGACCGAAAGTACCGAAGTTTATGAATATTAAACTAGGCTAGTTTGTGGCATTACATATTAATGAAACTGTATCCGGTAACTTGAGTGAGTGAATGGGCGGTTAGAAGGGAAAGGGTATAACAACAGCCGCTTATCAGATGGACGAGCGGCACTCGTTCAATTTCTACAACAAATGGAATACGAAATGTATAATGCAGAGTTGACGCTGGAAATAGAGTCACGTAAACTACATATATTGCAAGTTATACTAATGTCTCAGTTAATATTAAAGTTTTATGTTAAAATAAATAAATGAGAATATTACTACAAGAAAGAATGGAATTATTATTAATTTACGTACAAGTTATATTCAAGTTTGAAAATGGTTTTTGTAAAGTGAAATTAATGAAATGTTGTATGTCTTTTGAAACACATTTAATTAAAATATATGTAACAAAACAAAATAGGTATAATAATATGTACTTTGTATTGTTAAAGCAGCGGTGTTCAAAATTTCATATTTCTCGACCCCGTTTTAATTTGCCATAATTCGGCTCTTCTCTACTGACGTTTTAATAAGGGCATAAAAAAGAGTGAGGCAACGCGACCACATTTAGTTAGGAATCCTAACTAAATGTGGTCCTAACTTAGGATATAGGAGGGAAAATATTACTTTTAATATAATTTGTGTCATTATATTAAGCTAGAAGTATTTTTAGGAATTAACAAAATACCTAGTTTATTTTATTATAACCAATATGGTGGTATTACCTTTATAATACACTTTATTAATAAATTTTTCTAATTTAATATTTAATGCAGCTATCTAAAATTAAATATATTTTATGATATATTACTACCGGGATATCAACAATTAAATTGGTCAATGGTGGTCATGGATTTTAAAATTATTGTCGTAGCGTGATCGTACATTTAGGTATGTCATAATTTTTTCAATGAATGAATCTGTCAAGTTATTGTGTTGAAGTTTTCTAATCCTGCACGGTTTTTGAATCATGGTTCTCACCACAGAGCACAAAACTTACATGATTGAAGCCTATTTTCGAACTGGTGTGCTAGTTAATGGAACTTGGGAATACAGTCAACGTTTGTGTTTGGAAAATTTTCGAGAGCACTTCCCAGCCGTAGCAGTATTACCGGACAATTTTTATGCATGCCTTACAAATTGTGTTGAAGTGTTTCGCGAAACTGGTTCTGTGACGCATAAAAAAGGTGCTGGTAGACCAAGAGTTCGTACAGAAGAAGTTATTAATGACGGTCGTCAACGTATGGAAGAAGAGCCTACAAAACCTTTAAAACGTCTCTCTCAAGAAATTCGGCTTTCTTATGGAACATGCCAAACGATTGTAAAGAAGGACCTGAACATGTATCCATATAAGATGCAATCATATCAAGCTCCTCTGCCTGCAGACCACCCTAGACGCCTTGCGTACTGCCATTGGTTCGTTAATAATTTAATGAATGACGATCTGCTGAACTTAACTTTTTTTCAGACGAAGCTTGGTTCCACCTTTCGGGATACATCAATTCTCAGAATATGCGAATGTGGAGCACTGATACCCCGCATATTTTTATTGAAACGCCACTACATGCTCAGAAAATTGGTATTTGGATGGCAGTTTCTCGCAGAAGAATAATTGGGCCAATTTTTTTCAATTTCACCGTCAACGCAGAAAGGTATAGAAATATTTTTTTGACTGAATTTGTGCAACAGTTAGACGATGATGAACTTCAATACGGTTATTTCCAGCAAGACGGTGCAACAGCACATACTACACGAGAAAATCTCCGCGAGTTTTTTGATGACCGGCTGATAAGTTTACATGCGGAAGTTGAGTTTCCTCCGAGATCACCTTGTTTGACAATTATGGATTATTTTATCTTTCCTTATTTAAAAAATAAGATTTTCGCAAATCCGCTACATAATTTGCAAGAACTGCAACAAAGAATTGTTCAGCAATGTGCAACCATAAGGCCAGAAATGCTGCAAAACGCTTTTCACAGCATGAGGAGGCGCGTAAACTTGTGCATTGAACAAAACGGGGGACATTTCCAACAATTATTGTAATTTAGTTTTTCTGGTTAATAAAAACGTTATTTATTTCATAACTTGTGGTTCATTATTATTTTACAGCTGAACTAAGTAGGTAACACATTTGTAGGTTATTGATAATGTCAGTGTAGCTTGACAATGATTGAATTTTTCAAAAGGATGATTTAAACTTAGACAAGCGTTTTACATTCCATGACCAACATTGACCAATTTCATTTTTGATATCATAGTACAATTTCATCAACATAGATTAATAGTTAATTTGGTTCTAACTTAGATAGGTACAAAGGTAAAATAGTTTTACGCTTACATAATTTTATAAGAACGATATGCAATTTATTTGCAGCATCCATTAAATGATATCATTCAACACTAACATACCAGTCACACCAAATACAATACAAAAACAAATTTTTAGCTACGAAAACTGTTTTTAATTAGCTCTTTGGCAAAGCACTTATTATAGGAGATTAGTTTTGCTGTAACGTTTTGCTACAGCTTCTCCTAACCGTAAGCAAAATTAAAAGGGGGTGCAGGAAAATATGGCGTCGTCGCGAAATTAAAAATTATCCATCTTTTCGACAATATTAATGATAATAATTGGCGATACTAAAATGATGTAACGTCTATATATTTTTTTATTTAACAAAGTTTCGGAAAAATTTCCGCTGCAGCTTTAGAGATGCCTTACCTGGTTCTACCCTTGTACACAAACGGTAAATATGAAGAAAGGAACTGTACTCTAGCTCTATCGTTTTGTGAGTCGTGGATTTACACAAAATCACAGATGGATAAATAAAAGAACGCCACTCCTTTGTGTAACTATTCCCTACCCCAAAATAATATTACCTGTTCAATTTTGGGATTTAAAAAAATATTTACATACGATTTACAAAATGATAAAATAACGTTGTTCAATCTGAATTGGTTCACAAAAGTAAAATAAATGACAGTGGAAAATTATAAGTGATCAGAAGCACCCTAATTTTTGGACACTGTTAAAGTAGCAATAGTAGCTTTTCAATTCGTACAAAATTAATGAAAAGCGGTAGCTCGATATCTCTTGCTTTACATAGGTTTTACAATATGTGTCCTTACCTGTTACAACACTGTACATAAATATAAATGTGCTATGGTATAAATAAAAACTCTAAACAAATGAATAAAAAGGAAAATCCGGCTTATAGCCTCCAAAAATTTAATTCAAAATACAAAATATCTTAAGTAAAATAAATATGCTCATAATGTGACAGAAATCCAGACTTGAACAATCTTCAACGTTACACAAAATCCAAAATAATTAAAGGTTGAGATGACCTATCGATAAAGATAGAATACAACTAAATTACTTTGAGCACAAAAAATAATAATTAAATGACAAGCTTAGAACATTATCCCCCGCAACTGAAAATTATTATAAGCCACCTGGTAAGGCAATAAGTCCAAATACACTTAATTGAGAATTTACTTAACGTTATCTAGCTCTAATTAACACAAATCTTACGGTAAATTAAGATACAGCCCAGACTTATCTTAAGAGATAGAAAAATTAATTTTTAAAAATCAAACAACAATTTATCTGACGGTATCTTACAGATTTACACAAATATTTAGAAGGAAACAATCAACACTTATCTTTTGTTCAATAAGGCGTAGCCACAATATAAACTGTCGGAAGTCGGAGGTTTCAGTCACTATTCGGGACTTCATGAAATGCAAGCTTCGTGTAAGAAGATTCAGAGGATTCCCAGCTCTATTGATTCTGTTGTTAATTTTCTTCTATCGAAAAATAGATTTCTTCACAAGGATTTCTATTTCAAAGATGGCGTCACCACGTGTTGCTAATTTTCATTCACTATTGGGACGATATATGTGTGTATTTTCACACAAAATAAGAAGCTGTAAGGCAAGGGAAACGACATACATCAGAAACAATTGTACACAAATTGAAAAAAAAACTAAGAAGAAGGCACTCGCCAGAAGTTAACCCCACCAACGCACTAAATAATCCGACAAGGCGTTAAAATAAATATTCAATGCGGTAACATGCGCTACAGGCGTACTTTACAAACGGTAATGGCAAAATTCCACTAAGATAAAACGCAGAGATTAAGCGATGGCAATTTTTAAATCTGCTCCTTAACCAATCAACCGGTAAAATGCAAATGAACGAAAACGCTCTAATTAACTCCCACTATAGATAACAGCACCAGACGGCCAAAACAAGAACTAAAATGCAATTGTACAAAAATTGAAATTTATTCGAGCCGAGAATTTACAAGAAAATAAAGCTTAATAATTCCTAGGGAAGAAAGAGGAAAATAAAAGAAAATTCCCTAAGAAGAAACAAAGGGAGTAAAGGTACTTAATTAATATTAAAAGCAATTAACCTCATACGGCAGTCCTTAACAACATTAAGTCGTCTAAAGTGTCTGTTAAATTTTGACCCACTAAATCTATTGCAACTAAGGTTGTATACCGTATGTGTCTATTTTCATTAGCTATAGGGATTCAATGTTTACATGCGATTTATACGTATACAAATAATACGTGGCAACGTGTGTCTCCCGGCAACAATCGACATCACAGCGACTTTCTCCGATCTTGCCACTTCTACATTAAATGTTTAGCTGCGAACACGTTCCGAGATATAGTCTGCAATAAAATCCGTTATCATCAAATGGCCGGCGCGATCTAGATGTTTATTATTATTTTCAGAATCCTTTTTTATTTACCTTATTTTTAATTTTATTAGAATTACGCTTTTGTTTGTGTCATGCTTAATAATTCTCTGCATTTACTGAAAGGAAAAAGAAAAATCCTTGCAAGGCGTAAATATTATTTCTAAGCGCAGTACAAACATCCAAGTCAATAGTCCAACACTCCAACAGCTACTGCTAACTTGAGCTTGCATCGGTGGCGCTCGCATTGAAGAGAAAAGTAGGGGGCGCCATGTTGTCACGTATTGCATGAATTAATCGCTTATGGCTAATGAAAATTGACACGTGCTGTATAGGTCCAGTTAACTATGGCTTTAAGAGACAACCGCGGAAGTAGATATCTATTATACTATAACGATTGAGATCGCCAGAAGAAAAACTCGAAAAATTAGAATTAAGATCAAACTATATCATATTTTACCCCTAAATGTAATAACGCGATAAATAAAAATAAACCATAGCAAAAATTACTAACTACGTCAAAACGACACGAAACAATAAACCTACCAAAATAAATTAAAAAAAAAGCCAAAATTCCGGAATATACAAGATTGTCCAAAGTTAACCTAACAATTTTTCTCGGTCTACCATTCTGTAAATATGGCTTTATACGTTACGTAGGTAGAAGAAAATCTCACCTATGTATTTTATTTATTGGATCATCAACTAATGAACTCGTATGTCCACGAACATTTGATGGTGTGTTTTTCCTTATATTTTATATACAATATGTAAATACAATTTCTCAAAATTTGTAGTGCAACCCTAGAAAAAATTCAAAGACTCGTCCTCAAAATTCATCCAGATAGAAGATCAAAATTAACAGTTAATATTGTTAAAAAATGGTTTTTAGTTTTAAGAATAAATTTAGGGATTTTTAATTTTATTGGAATAGATACTTTTAATTATAGAATTTATTTTATTTATATCTGACGTTAAATGTTTTTCAAAATTAAGTATAAAATATTTTCATAGTTTGTAAAAATTATGTTTAGTTTATTGTCCAACCAATTCTTAAATTCAATTACACAGCAAAACATTTGGCATAATATCTATAATTTAAAGGCCATGTTGTAAAACATTAGAATAATTTCTATGACATGGACTGCAATCGCACTTGGAACTGATGTTTTGTTGTCGATGATTCGTCTTCTATTAGAAAAGACATTCTATATATTAATAGCTGTAACTATACTGGGGTGTCTCTAAAAGGTGCGGAAAAAACGCTACCACACATTTCTGAGGGCAAAATATGACGATCTAACCCAACTTACCTCAATCCAAAAGTGGATGCTTTCGGAGATACAGAGTGTCAAAAGTTCAATTTGGTTTTAGTTTTTTATAAATAATTTCTGTAATAATTAGTATATTGTCACAATATTTGGGTAGGGGGGGTTTCGTGGGGTAAAAAATTTAAATCTGCTCTCATTTTCATTGCAAAATGTAGAGGGAGCCACCTGCGGCATATTTTATCCATTTAAAACGTAATAACTTTTTTGAGACACACTGTATTTAACTTTTAAATAAAAATTCTTATTCTCCAATGTTTTTTACCTAGAAAAGGTATACCTGGTAGGAGTTGATTGGAGCAGCCGTTTATGAGTAATCTGGATATAAAAAATTCATTCCGTATATGGACACATATGCTTCTGTAATTTGGGTGTTATTCTTGTGGCAATTCAATGCAATGGTGCATCCACTTTTGGACTGAGGTACGTTGGGTTAGATCGCCCTCAGAAATGTGTGGTAGCGTTTTTTCCGCACCTTTTAGAGACACCCTGTATAATACATAAATTTCATAATTGCTATGACTCAGTAAATATCATATTTGATGCCTCAATTATTTAGGGTAATCAAAAGAACACTTATACTTATGTATATTATAGTGTTACAGATATTGCCCTTTGTTAAATCGAAATAATTACGAAATTCATGTTTGAATAGTCAGTAATGTTTTGCACTAAGATTTTACTTTATAAATGTTCGTATTTGGTGCCAAAGTTTTACCATATAAATTATGATATTCGATTATAAATACATATTTACAATGTGACTATACACGTGTATGTAAGTATTTTCATGAAATAGTGTACTTTTACCGATTATGCAAATTTACATTAAAAAAATTCAATAAGCGGGCATTGATAGCGTTTCGAATCTACAATGCAAATTTCAGCAAGCAATTATTGAGAATAGTTCCATAATTTATCAAGGAAATTCAAAAGATCCATAACATATAAAAATTGCCAACGTTATATTAGGTAACATTTTATTACAGTGCAATCAAGATTTGAACAGAGTTATTCTTATGTTTTTCTAAAGGGAAAGGACTTTGTTTTTCATCTGATAAATATCTGTAAGAAGCGATGGAGAAATTTTTTGAATAATTATTAATAGTTTTTTTAAAGCGCCTTAATGGAAAAACGTTAGAAAAAATTCATGTCAGATTGATCTAATGTTGTAGAACAATATATTGTATGGCTCTAAACTCTTTTTCTTTGTAGCTATGTAGATACAAAAATGTCCTCCACGTGTTTTCATCATAAAATAAGATGGAAACAAATATTGTTAAAAAAAACTGTTTTGGGTGGAACTTTCCAGTATGCGGGATCGGAGCCGAAAAACCTGGCAGATGTTGCAACAATTATGAAACAGCATTTTTATCTGCTTTATGGGGATAATTATAACAAAGCATAATAAATAGTACAATTTATTGCAAAGAACAAATCTGCTAAAATCACTTTTAAATTTTATAATAATTGTCAGGAAAAACATTGACGATATTGAGATTGGTGCAAAAGTATTTACGGAAAAACGAAAATACCAAGAGACGAGAATAAAAGAAAAGAAAATTGCAGTTTGAAGAAACATCTTTAAATGAAATACTTTTTAAATAATCTATCGCGGCGTATGAAGGCGAGCTTTTGCGTCAAAAGTATTTCGTAAGCGCTGTATGTAGTGGGCAGATCTATTGTTTACTTTTATTAGTTAAATGAGTTTTATTGCGACAATATGTCACATATTTGAGTTCAGTAGATAAAAGTACTGATGTTAAAGGACACAATATTGCAAATGTTTTCGTTAGGGCGATGGACAGCGACATGGCAATGCCTACACGTCTACTTGCATCAAACAGACTCGAAGGAACGAATGCAGAATCCATATCACATAACGTAACTTCGAGTTTGAAGTCGCTATAGGCTGAAAAGCACGATAAAAATATAGAAAAAAGTGTTATTAAGTGTAACCGATGTAGCTGCGTATATTAAGGCGACTGGTTGGCTCTTACAACAAACATGCTCTTCAACGAGTGTCAAAGGAAATTGGAAAATGCTACACGAATGCAGATAAATTGATATCTTCTATAAAAAAAGTTTTTGTAAAGGCATCTGCACGCAAGCATGTTACCGAATCTTCGGATGGCTATTTGGTAGTTCGATTAACACCCTTCGACAAAAGGACGTACAGATGTATCCAAGAAATTAAGTTGCAAGTAGAATTTGCAAGTAGATTTGCATTTAAAATGGCAACGGAAGAGGGTAATTAAACAATTGTACTTAAAAAATCTTCAATAAAAGTTCCAAATGAAAATTTTTAATCAAAAATCGCAGATGAAAGAAAACTTCCATCGAAATTCCAAATAAAAATTCCTGAAAACAAACACAAAATTAATCTTCGAAACTGACCAAGAACATGACCCAAAAGTTCTATAATGAAATAGAGGAAAGGCAATAATAAATACTTGCTAACAAAGGCAGCAACAAAAAAAACTTCCTCATGCTTTCGACCACGTGTAGTGTTAATTTAAGACACGATATTCCAACAGGAGAGACTTAACAGCCTTACAAAATAATTGAGAACACGTCATCAATTTTAATCCGTTGTAGTATAATTAAATTCACTTTTGATAATGAATTTCTAGCAAGTATAATTTTAACCGTCTAATACGTGCGAACCAAGAATACAAAATGCATTAGCATCTTCAACGATCTACTCTGCGCAACAAATTTCCTCAATATTACCTTTTAACAAGCTAAAACCTACCGGAAAATTTATGATAATTAAAAATAGAATTTTTACAACTAATATGCAATGGCAACGGCAAAGAAAACCGAAAAATTAATAAAACAAGTATTTTACTTAAATGACACCTAGCGCTGTCTCCCTACGGGAAAACAACACTCGCAAAAAGTAAGAATAGAAGCCTTGTTTGACGGCGCATTAAAACCAATTTTTAAATTAAAAATTATAGAGACGAATATAATAGATCCTCTATCTAATTTAAATTAAAACTTCAGACATAAACGTAACAAATCATCTATCTGATTTTAATTAAGAATGCAGAAATAAACGTAACTTTAAATAATAATTATTGCATTTTAAAAATAAAACGTGACAAGCATTTATTTGGTGAAAAATTGTCCAGCAAGACTTGTTATCACGTGCTTGGGCACAGCATTCTATTATCACATACATTTTGACGACGTTAAAACTATAATACAGGTATTGGATCTGAGAGTTACTCTTTCTATTTTACAAGCTCAACAAGCATTTATAGACTCAACTATTCAGGTAGATCTAGCCAATATTCACGAACATTATACCAGAATATGTGTAGCTATCCGCCAACTACAACTTATTCCGATCAACCCACAATATTCTATAACTAAGGCCATGTATATTGTATATGATCTTTCTCAGTTATCTAGAGCTGCTGCTGAGAATGTCAAACAAAAATTTGAAATAATTCTAAATAACAAACCAGGAATTTATACTATACGCTAAATTATTGACTTCTTAGTTATAAAGAAGTGGATTTGTCCGAACCAGGGATAAATGTGCCGGCACTAAAATCATTATGTACTTTAAATATGCCCCTATTACAAGTGTAATAGGACTCTTCTTTAATGTATAAATGTGTTTATTATGACAGGCAATTATTAACACCTGAATATATGGAACAATTAATGATGATTTACTTTCATTTTCACTATTATTGGTTGATGTTTTTTTTTATTAAACAACCTTATTGCAATTAACCGTGTACCGGTAGTAAAAAAAAGTGAGACATACGGAAATAATGTCGAAAAATAATCAATATAAAATTATAACCACTTGGCTATATTTAAAATTTTATTTCAAAATAATAATAATAATAATAATAATAATTGTTAAGTGAAAGATTACTAATTCTATTTCATTTTGTGATTATGTTTCTTATATAGCTACGTACGGTTGGCAATGTCGGACAATACCGTATATATGGGAGTTAATAGATTTCGCAATATTACTAACGTAATATTATAAAAGCAACTACCATATACCGGCACACACAGGATTATTTAAATAAACATGTACTAGCGTGAAAGATTACTAATTCTATTTCATTTGTGATTATGTTTCTTATACAGAGTGTATTTGAAATAAGGGGACAGAGTATGATAAATGAAAATGTGCAATTATGTAGAATATAAATCCCAGAAATTGTGAGTCAATTACGACACGAACGCCAAAATTAAAACCCCCCGAAAAGTGTTTAATGTGCCGCCTATGGATTTAGCATGTGTCTATATGTCGTAGGTATCGCGCCAGACGTCGACGGTTCCACACAGGTTGAGGAGACGTAATAATTTCCATCGAAGTAAATAAACACACATAGATATACGCAATAACAGCTGTAGACGTTATAAAAACCCCAATGATAGCATTGTTTACTATTTCTAACCAGGTGTTCATGCTAAGAGTTCAACAACCTTAATATGAAATATCAGCTGTTAAAATATCTTATTTTTCAACAACGAGAATTTTTTTTATTGAGATGGATTATTAAGATATTACGTTTTCTTCCGCTATTACTGTTATTATGATTAAATTCAACGACTTTTTACTTCTTATTTCTCACAAAAACAAATTTGTGTTGTAAAATTTGCCCAACTCTACTTATGAGAAACTTTTATTTTAATTGGACGCAAGTAAATTAAAGAAAAACATAATTTATTTCAGTTCGTGTGTTGTGTAAGCAATAGTCGGAACATCCACACGTAACAATCGAACGAGACTGACCTTGCACGCCTTCGCACTCCTACTTACTAACCCACCCTTCCATAGCCTACAGTCGTATCAAAGTGCAGTGGCGCGACGAATATTTTAAAAATATCTTTGTAATTTTTAAAATATGAATTTGCGCAAAATATTTTGGATTTGAGTCTAATAAAATTACATCTTTCCATTAATTATACTCTGTCCCCTTATTTCAAATACACCCTGTATAACTACGTACGGTTGGCAATGTCGGACAATACCGTATATATGGGAGTTAATAGATTTCACAATATTACTAACGTAATATTGTAAAAGCAACTACCATATACCGGCGCACACAGAATTATTTAAATAAACATGTATTGCAAGCAATTTGTGTATTATTTCACAAGAAACTACTTTCAAAATAAGAAGTTTCCTTAATAATATTCAAGATATAATAACAATTTACGGAAGCAAAAGGTTTCCTTATTCACTCTATCAACCAGCAAATTTGCAAAAAAACAAAAGATGAAATCGAATACCTGGAATGGAATTAATTATAACAAACGTTCAAAACTTCATCCCATTATTTACTAAACAATAGTGAAATCTATTATTATAATTTAGAAATGAGTTTATATTATTCGTGGATTACTAGATTTTTTTAAACGCTTTTACATATTGAAACAATAATTCTAGAATCAATAAGTTTCATTTTTAATAATTAATATAACATTAACATCAGCAAAGCTTTAAATATTTTCAGGCAGTTTAATTCTATATTGGTTAATTTTCAATGTAATTTCTCTAGATTTCACTTTTTGTTGGATCATCGCTATAGATCCACCAGAGTAAAAAATGTAGGGGTAGAATCTACAAGGAAGGGTGTAGAGGTAGTAAAAATATTTAGAGGGGGGGGATTCAAAATTGAATTGTGTCTGGGACTTCTCATGTTTTGAATCCGCCACTGATGAAAATAACAATTTCCAACACTCACAGATCATTTTCCTGGTAAAACTACCAAATTGCCAATTTATACGTTCGTTTATAAAATCGGAAAATTATCACAACGAATTATGAAAAATATTATTGTACAATAAAACTTCGCTGGCGGAGAATGTAAATCTTTCTTGTATTTATTTTTCTTTTCGACTTTCAAATCAATTACACTTCTTATTAATTAAAAGTCTTTAATAAATATATATTTCTCCTGTAAATGGTATATAACAGAATAATTGAGCGTCCAGTAGGTATACCCTGAAATATATTATGCGAAGTTTCTGAGTATTCTCTCCCTAAAAGACGAGAGCTTCGTATTAATAATTCCAAATTGAAGTAGGGGAGCGGTAATTTAAATTACTGGTTTACTTTGTTATTTAAATATTTCCAGATCTTCGCGATAAAGTAATTCGGTCAGGTGAAATACATTTCTAATGGAGAAAAAGGTGTAATTTGTTTACTCCCGTTGACTCAGACAAATTTAATGGGCCAGAATTGCGGCGTTATTTCACAAAGACAATGTGACATCAAAAGCGAACACGGTAATTTAAATGAACCCAATTGGGAATGTAGTTTGATAATTTCGTTCGACTGATAGATAAATCGAAAAGGACGAGTTTATCGTTCAAGCTTTACATGTTTCGTTTTTTAATTAAATTACGCTGTTATTGTCAACCACAACACAAGTAAATTATGTGCTGATTTTAAGTTGATAATTACAAAGAATATTTTATAATTGCACTTCTCAACGTTGATTAGATTTAAGGAAATATATCATCCTTTTTTCATCTGTCATCACAAGAATATTTCAACTTTCTTTGAGTTTCTCTAGTTTTCCAGACGCCTGGAAAATTGCCAGAATTACACCCGTCTTCAAGACTGGTGATCAGACAGTTATCACTAAGTGTAGACCCATTGCAATCGTTTCAAATTTTTCAAAAGTTTTTGAACTTTTTATTCATTCAGGTCTTTATCCATTAGTTATGCAGAATTTGTCACCGCATCTGGATGTGAGATCCACCGTTACCAATCTCTGCCATGTAACGTATTTCATTTTGGATAGCTTGGATAATAGAAGGGAGGTTGATATGGTGTATACTGATTTTGCCAAGGCCTTCGATCGTGTGGAGCATAATATTCTTGCCATGAAACTCAGAGCTTTTGGCTTCAGTGATGCTCTTGTTAACCTTATGCTATCCTATGCAAGTAATCGTTCTGAGTACATTTTGCTACCCCTTGTATATAAAATTTAACGACATGCTCTAAATGGCCATAGCCCACTCAAAACCCGAATATACAAGTAAGTAGTATGTATGGCGCCACCACGATAACTAACCTTCTAACTTATAAGCCAATTTAACAGTCCACTTAAAATTGTGAGAAACGCCTGTTCAAATAAAATACACCAACTTATAACCCAATTATGGTCTTACCTTCACACTTCCCAAAGGTTGTTGTAAAATCTGATGTACAGCACCGCCTCTAGCTCGTCGAGAAAATGGGCATGGTTCGAATTCAAGTAAATCGAAGGTGTTATAGAGCGCCAGTTCCGATATTGTATCTATGCCATACACCAAGCTGACCACCATAAACCCGGAACTAATTTATTTTTGAACCCCAGGTAGAATGATAGGTAAAACCAACACACTCATTCAAAATTCAACAACAGGTTTATTCTAAATTTTAAACACCCAAAATGTTTCAAGACCAAATAATCAGAACAAAACAGCTATTGCTAACTAATATCCTGAGTCAATCGTTGTTAGTAGCTCGTTACAAATTGAGTTCAATAATATATTAAAAGGAAACAAAAATAACATTGAAATATGAATTACATAAGCGCAACCCAGTTGCAAGTATTTAAATTTCTGAAGGAATAAATAAAAGTCTTAAATGGCCACCCAAGGTGATCCACAACTTCAAATTACCAATGACATATAATTACAAAATTAAAGAAATTCAAAATGGAAAACACATGAGACAACCTTAAAGTTAAATTAATTACCTGACAATATTCTTACAAAAGCATATAATCATAAGGCAACTTGCCGAAAAGTCTTTCCAAAGTCGAACAGTTTGACCGTAAATTGCAACACAACAACACTCCAAATGAAACACTCTGTATAACAGAGGCAACCGACAATCTGTTCGACAGAAGAGTGCAGACTCTAGGTTATAAGGTATCTAATACTAAAAATATTAGCGCTAGTTAACTGTGCTTTACATAAGAGTACGTGATCAACATTAAATTCAATAATTCCTTACAAGATTCCACAATAATAAATTTGAAAGGTGACTAATTATATTAAATAACAACCAATACCATACAGATGTGAGGCTGCAACGCCAATACACATCCAAAATTTGTTCAAAATTCTAAATCCAAAAAAAAAACGGCTACGTAACGTCTCCAAAATTGACAAAGTAACCCCCAACTGGAGTCACTGTTATTAATAAAACTACGTTAATTGAATAAATTCAAATTGTAAGGCACTCAGGCCACTATGCAGTTAATTAGTGAAATTACGATGACTTGAACGATTAGTTAAGCCGAGAAAATTACAATTAACAGTTCGATAGCACTCGGAATTGACTTGATGTTACCAAAACTGATTGGCAAATAACAGATAATCAACCACAGACACAGTACCTTTGAAATTCCACATCCACAGCTACAATACACGATACCTTCTACAAATCACACTTGTTACAAAGGGAAACTGCTCCACATACCCTCGGTTAACGACATCTTCGGAAGAACAGTGTAGGAAGGCTACAGCATTACATCTATCTGCACCTTAAATTATGTCTTCACCGCAGGGTACACAATCTATCCCCTTGGAATTATAAAATACATCAGGCACGTGGTTCTTAAACTTTTACCCAACGAAAAGTGCTCTAATGAGATTTTTGCCATGCACTAGCAGCTATAATTGAATATAGAAACAGCACAATTAAGATCGGTCAGACACGTGAAAATTATACTTACAGCAGTTAAACAATTCTTAAGCGACGACAAAACAATATCCTCGGCAAGATTACAACCATAACGCCATATCCACATTAACACTTGAGAAATACCATAACATCCGCCTTTTGCTAGCGATTACATACGATATAATTCAAACATTCTAACAATCCCTCAAGTAGTGACTAAAGAAAATGCATCTGCTCTTGTGATGTTTTAAGTGCTTCTTCTAAGACAGTCGAAGATCAAAAGAGAAAGGCTCTAACTTGTCAATCACCGATCTCAAAACGTAACAACGAACATTTGAACTAATAACAGAACGACCTAACCTGATATTTTAACATACGACATAAATGTAGATTCAAATGACAATACAAAAGTGGAAAATAATTATCATAAAATTGTCACATAACTCTGACCCAAAAGAAACTCCCAAAACTAACTAGAAACTAATTAAAACTGCCGAAACCACTAAATAAAACAAGTGCGCCATCTACCCGTCAACACATATATATTACCCACATGAGATAATGTAAAACGTACGGCGGTAGGACTTTTATGAAATTCTCTCCCCTAGATGGCAGAAGGAGTCAGAAGGATGATCTATTTAACCCGAGATAGCCAAGATAAATTAATTATTCAATCGATAAAACTAAAATTATCAATTAAGAGATAAAATACAGCAAAATAATTGTAACAATTTTTTACACTTATACCGCTGCGTTTGGCATCCCGCAATTTTCTAATCTAGATCCCTTAATATTCAATATGTTTATTAATGATATCACTTCTATGATCAGTTGTAATAAGCTGCTCTTCGCGGATGATTTGTAGTATTTCTTCGATTTCAGATTGTATCCCCATTCAGGCTGACCTGGATAGCATCTTTCATTGTATACTACGAATAACTTATAGTTTATTTCAAATTATAAGAACATAACTTTGAATGGTTCTAATGCTTTTATTGCACCACCTGCGGCAATAACTACCTGGCCGCTCAATACGATTATCTTTTACGCAAACAAACTGCTGAGGTCCGTAATGACAAAATTTAAATAAAGTGTAATTACTGCAATTTAGATGAAATAAGTGCTTATATTTATTAAAGAAAATTTAAGTAAATATAGTTAGGATAGTTGGTATATATTACATCTAATATTGAGTCTATTTATCATTTATTGTAGTAGGGTATACAATATTCGTTTACCACCATACCATTGCATTTTCAATCCCATTGAATTGATATGGGCTCAACTGAAAAATACCATAAGACGAACAAATCAAACACCGAAATTTAGTGAAAGCAATGTAACACACATAAAAATGCGTTGGAACATATAACTGCTGTAAATTGGAAAAATGCTTTAAACACGCAATAGCAAAAGAGGACGAATATATGTGCATGTACAAAATAGTAGCACCTTTGGTGAAGCTCACGTTTGTGCAAATAAGATTCGCTGTACCCCGTCCTGCGTCACGTCATGCCCTTGCTTTCAATTTACCTTTTTTGAAAATTAATGTCGCGGTTAGATCACCTATTTATTCAAGGTGCTCCGATTTTAACGAAATTAGCTTACATTGTGATATTAACTACTCCAGCATCGGGTTCGTGAGGACAGTAATCGCTGAACACTTCAACAGATATTATTGATATTCGTTGTCACTGCATGCTCTGTTCTACTGATTCTTTTCCTCTCTATAATATAACTCTTACTTAATTGATAATATTGGCATTGCGTTGTAAGATATACTATGTCTATTTCATATACTGGTTGATTACATACTCGCTTATTGTAATATTGTTGGGCAATGAAGCTTATTATTATTATCGACTTATACACTCTTCAACACTGCGGAGGTTGAGCAACATTCATTTCTCCGGGGCTGAGTGCCAACGGAGTAGACTCGAGGTGTTTTATTAATTATATGATCGAGTTACAGTTTCGTTACAAGAGGATCGATTCGGGTGTTAGTTTAGAGTTTGCTTGTCACATTCCTTACTATTGCACAGCTTTGTAATACAACGGCCTTCTGCATTAATTTATAGATGTCGTCCTTGATGCGTAGTTTCTTTAGAGATTGGTGTAAGGTATTGGGTACTTCCCCTGTTGCTCCAGTTATGATACGGCTCGGTCCAATTATGACTACGGCTTGCTTCCACATGGTCTTTACTTCTATGGCTAGTAGTAAGTATTTACTGATTTTCTCTTGATGTTTTTTTGTTAGACTGGCAGCACCAGGAACAGCCACGTCTATTATATATGTTGTCTTAGACGTTTTGTCGACGAGGACAATATCCGGGATGTTGTTTGGTATAATGGGTCTCGCCCAATACAGTTTAAATTCTTCCCTTTAAACAATACTCTCTGGATCGTACTATAGTATGGTGTTGTGTCATCCATAAGGACTCGCTGTTGTAATAGTTGCTGGTGTAGAATTTTTGCTACCATATTATGCCTTGTCGTATAGTCCGTCGGCGCTAGTATATGGCATGCACTAACAAGGTGGTATATGGTTTCAGCTCTTTGCCTATAGAGTTTGCATTTATCATCTATGCCTTCTTTGAGGATGTGTTTGCGGTAGTATTTGGTGGCGACAACCTGATCTTGGATCGCGAACATTAATCCTTCAGTTTCAGCGTATATTGTGCCGGTGTTGATCTACTCCACAGAAGCGGTCGCATCTATCCCCTCCATATGAATTTGCACTGGGAATCTTCCGTATAGTGGTTTACCACTCCATCTTTCTATTACCTGCTGTTCAGTTTCAATTTTGTGTTCTAGGTCTTCTACTTTGAGCGGCGTCCCTTTATAATTGTTCTGCACGGTGTAGTGATGTAAAGTACTGTGCTGAGCTTCTTCCGTGAAGTACGTATGTAATTTCTTTATTTGTGAGCAGTGGAGATTGCGAATGTTCAGAATTCCCCTCCCATCATGCTTCTTTGCCAGATAGCATCTTTCAATGGCACTCTTTGGATAGGGTATTCGATACTTCGCTGCCATTGTGCGGGTTGTTTTGTCTAAAGCCGAAAGTTCAGTTTCTGTGCTTTTAAGTATGCCAAAGCTGTATGTCAATAATGAGATTGTAAACGTGTTTATGGCTTTGGCTTTATTGCCTCATTTCCTTGTATGCTGTTGTTATTACATGTTTACTTTCAGAATGATCAATTCCCCTAGCCTGCCCAAAGCCCAGATTTTTGTAGAGTTCATCGGGATCCAATCCTGCAATCCTTTGCTGTTCTCTGGCCATATCGAATGGTTTCATTTCCCGCCAACAGCCCCCCATCATAGCATGTGTCCTGCATTTGTCTATTCCGAATTTCATCCTAATATCATCACTGAAGGTCTGAGTCTTTTTGAGCAGTTGCCTTAGGTCTTTCTCAGTACTGGCATACAACTTAATGTCGTCCATGTACATCAGATGGCTCAGCTGGACTGTGTCCATTTTATATCTATTTCTTCCTTTGTTTAAGATGTAACTTAGTGGGTTTAATGATATACAGAGCCACAGGGGACTCAGGGCGTCTCTCTGAAATATTCCCCTTTTAACGGGTATATTTTCAATTAAGATGGTTTGGGTGTTGGTGGCTAGTTTTATGGTCGTGCTCCATTTCTTCATGATGTATCTAAGAAACGTTATCAGATATTCATCTATCCTATAGAGCGATAAAGTTTCAAGCAGCCATGAGTGAGGGACACTATCGAAAGCTTTCTGGTAATCAATGTATGCACGCCGTATATAGATCTGTTTTCTGTAATTTTGCATGGGCCAGCAGCATGGAGTCAATTGTTAGCTGTTCCTTGCATCCTCTGCTTTCTCTTCTGCATCCGTTTTGTTCCCCCGCCAATGTTTTATTTCTGGTGAAGTGCTCATGTATTTTATTCTTCACCATTGTTATTAGCAGTTTATAGAGCGTGGACAGACAAGTGATTGGTCTGTATTTATCGGTAGCCGGCAGTGGAACATCCGTCTTTGGTAGTAAGAAGGTCGTTCCCTTCATCAGAAAGTCTGGCACTGTTTGATGCTGGCGGATGACCTCATCAAACAATCCGGCCAGAAGACTTGAATTTTTTCAGCCCGAAGTTATAAACCCAATCAGGTTCTGGCGCTTTCCAATTTTGTGTTCCTCGCAAAGTGTTTTGTACATCCGTTGGGGTTACCTCTGATCGGTACATTGTTTTTATGTTCGTTGCTTTTTTTCGGATGTCACTTATTACTTTAGTTTTTCTTTGCGTGTATTCGGCATTCCATATGCCAGACCCTGGCGATTTCGACCCATCCTGGCCACACCATTCGACTCGCCTGCACTTTCACTTCTTGCTTTTGGAGCGATTTGTCACACATTGTGGGCTGCTAACCCTCACAATGTGGTTAGTTGGGAATACCGTGGAGTCACTAATCCCCATATGGTAGAAACCATACCTTGCGGTCTTCAGGAAGATCTTGGGTCTGGTTAGTTAGTTTTATTCTTCGGCTAAGGTAGGGGTGGTGTTGCGAATCACCATCGGATTCTACCTCCGTGGCCCCGCCATGCCCCTATATTTATTATTATTGTTATTATTATTATAAAAAGCAGATTTATGCAATATATATTTTGTCAGAAATCTGTACTTTTTGTTGTAACCTTAATGATGTTTAAAGCTTAATCAAGTTGCAAATTTATATTTTGCAAATCTTAATTTTATTTTGATAGTTACTCTCTATGTAATAATATTGGTGTGTAATTTTTGAACACTCATTATATGCTTTTACCTCACTTAATTTACAGCAATATGTTATTGGGTATTACTATTACTATAAGCAAACATTTATGTAGGAAAGGTCGCCTATAGGCATCGGGCTATGGAAAAAATGATTTAGGCTTAAGTATGTACGTGGCTTGTGGAAGGCTGCAGAGGTGATTTTGATACCCAAAATAGGGAATCTTTCACATGAAGTGTCATACTACAGACCAATTTCATTACTACCTCTAATATGGAAATTATTTATAAAACTGCTGCTGAAGAGAATTAAGCCGCTGATAGAAGAGAAAGAATTAATTCCATCGTACCAGTTCGAATTTATAAATAAACGTTCAATAAGAAGTCCACAGAATTTCTGCTCTGCAATTCTTCTAGACATGGCGCAGGCTTTGGTAAAGTGTAGCTTGTTGATTTAATTAACAAACTACGACTACTCCTTCCAGTGCAATATTCTCAAATTCTCCAATCTTATATCTCTAACAAGCACTTCAGAATAAAGCAAGAACATGCTTATTCAGAATTAAAAGAAATTAAAGCGGGAGTGCCACAGGGACGTGTGCTAGTTCCTGTTCTCTGCCTATTGTATATTTGTGTAATCTCTAAATTAGAAAACAATGCAATAGCTATATTTTCTGATGATACTGTAATCCTAGCAGTGGGGAGAAATAATATAGTCAACGCAAAAACTATGTATAAGCAGTCGAGAATCATATAAACAATTGGACTGTAAAACTAAACGAAATCAAGTCAGTACACGTATACGAACTGCCCTTATTCCAGTCAATTTAAAAAATGTTCCCATGTACCTTTGAGTTGATTTAAGGCTGCGGGGTACCCAAATTATAGGTATATGCTATTACATGTAGTCGTTTATTTCTTTTTACTTGCTTATTTGGTAACATGAAGCAATGCACTATTTATTTTATATACGTATGAATGAATGGAAAGTATCTACTAAGCCTTTTTTTTCAAAAAAGTCTTTATATGTGTCTCAAACAAAATAAAATAATAATATATCTTTATTAGCAATACGCTATTTACATTCACTTACATTATTTATATAAATTTCTCTAAAATATACAATGACAGTTGTCTCTTAAACCTATTTAAATTATTACAGTGTTTTATGTCATACGAGAGGCTGTTAAACATTTTAAGCCCATTAACAAAAACATTATTAGCGGTTGATGACCTATTTACTCTTTCAATATAGAAATCATTGATGATTCGTCTATTGTATTTATGTGTGTCATGTAGATAAATCAACTTCTGACTAATATACGATGGCGTAACACCTTGTTTACTCTTGTAAATGAATAAGAGTGTTTTGTACGTTATTCTTTGTCGCATATTCATTAATTTCAATGTACTCAGCATTAATGCAACTGGTGTATATTTGTTACACTTTAAAATTTTCTCATAGCCCTATTTTGAATTTTTTGCATTTGCTGAGTTTCGTAATTATTTAACTTAAAGAGGATACTTGAGCAATATTCCATGTGTATCGAAATTAACAATTTATATATAGACAGTTTAATATATGTTGACATATTTTGACCTATTCTACTTAATTAACCTACTTTTTTAGACATTTTATTTGAATATGTTTTGTATTCTCTTTAAAATTTAAATGCTGATCTATAATTATCCCTAAATATTTTATACTATTTACTCTTTCTAAATAATTATTATCTATTTTTATATTAATATTGTCATAGTTAATTGTGTTTAATTTATATGCACTACCAATGATTATAAATTGAGATTTACTTATATTAATACTTAAACTATTGGCACATAACCATTTATATAATAAAGACAAGTCTTCATTTATTTTGTCCTTCATGTCATTTAAATCATTTCCACTGACATACAACATTGAGTCAAATGTCAAAACATTTTTTTTCCTTTGTTTCTTAACATAGAAGATTAAACTTTTTTTTGCCTAATAGAGCGTTTGAAGTTCTTGGTCTCTATTAAGCCACATTTTTTCAAAATTGATATTTTCTTAGATATTTGATATAAAAGAAAGCAGCCCACATTATATTCTAGGGATTTTCTCGTCCTTTCATCTTCTAACCAATAGTTTGTGTAGAGGGCGGGTACAAATGTGTAAATATTCCGGGATAAGTGAATTCTTATTCTCTTAGATATTGTAGTATATATATAATCTGGGAGTTTTTACGAAGAGTGTTTAAGTATCTCCATAAAAAAAGGCTATGATTTCCAATATTTGTTATAGGTATTTTATGCTGGTTCTTTGAAAGATATACCTCCACTTTTTTGGCGCCAGAAAATTTCTTTTTTAAATAGAGCACGCAGTTTGTTTTTGATTCGTAAGATGGGTAATTTAATTCTTTTTCAAAATGTATAAATTTTCCTTCTATCTACCGCTAACGATTTTTATATTTATACTACAAATCCTCTGCTAAATGTGTAAGCGGTAGTATGCACAATAATTTTTGCCTGTTAGTTTAAAAGCAGAGACTCTGTCTTAGTATGCACGTTAGCAATTAGTGTAAAACTTAAATTAAGTTTAAACATTATTAAATTAGGCTAAAATTAAACTACTTATTGGTCAGCTAAGACTAATAAACAAGAAACACACAGTATATTTATAAGAAATCAACTCAAGCTTGAGTCTTTATAATATTGTAAGTGAAAACGGAAATTATGGAGTTTCTATTTAAAGACAAAATTATAATATGTCTAATTTTAGAATTATATAAATAAAATACTAAAACAAGCTCGCATGCAAAATTCTGAAATTTTCTATTTAAAAATCGTAAAACGCCCTTTATCAATTACAACTGTCCAGTTAATGGACTTCGCATGTAAAAAAATGACGCTCCAAACAAATATATATGTTCATATGTGTTCGATGCTGATACATCAAGAATTAATTTTTAATGCGCTGTGTTAATATTAATTGGAGGGTCAATGTTTGCGGTTACCGGTACGCCTATGTTGTAAATATTTACCCGGGATTTCAAGATTAATTGCTTCTGAATTGCTGAAATTAGGAGCTCAAGGGATTTCCTCATAATAATATAGAAATGAAAATTAATAGGAAAGTTTAACGAATGTGATGAAAATAATAAGAAAATAATGAAAACAAAAGAGGCGAGAGCGCGTTTCTTGTCTTTACGAAAATATTAAAAAATATTTTGGACCCGACGGAGCAACATGCGCTTATTAATGTCAGCAATTTGTTACATCACTGACCAATCTGTTTTCATAATAGAAACAGTGTTCAGAAAGGCGTATTTTTATATACTGCATGTTTGCTTTATATTTGCAAAATAAACGGAAACGAGAAATATAGAAGTGTTGTAGTAGGAAAATATTGTTAAAATAATTATAATTGTGAATATATGTATTGATATCTTCTAATGTGTAATTCCATAATGGACACTTGTATTCCCTATATCTGCCATAATAGTTAGAAACATTTTCCTCCGTGGTTTACATAATCTATGGGAAGATTATTAAATTTGAAGGTTTCCTATAATCGGAAATGGAAGCGGAATGGGAATAATACCTTTAAAAGTGAATTTCAGCAATTGTGCAGATTTCTGGAAGACGATATGGCCGCGGCCTATCAAAACTATATTAACACTAACTAGCATACCCCTCGTGGTTGACCCTAAATCTTCTTGGAAATTTGTACGATCCAAACATATGAGCTCCAGAAATCCTGGTAATCCGTTGGTTGGTAAACGAAATTACATAATGCTTTTGGGAATTTTATTTGATGTATTTATTTTATTTCGAAGGGTTTCGGACACATCTGACAAATAAAGAAAACTCACCCTATTATTTGTATGTAGAAAGATGATAGATATGTATCCAAGCCATTTAATTTATGTATCGATGAGAAATGTTATTAAATGATCCCATTCGCGTGGTCAATCCATCTTTTAATTTGAGATTTCGAATTTTCAAAATATGTGATTAGTTTAGGCAAATTTCCAAAGTGTTCTTGAAGGAATAGCAGCTGATTTTTTAAACTTGGGATTTGTGTTAGTTTCCTGCACTCAGAAATACTTCGAGCATCGTCATTTAAACATGTAACGAAATTTTGTAAACTATCGAAATTCTCTGCATAAAAACTAGTAGCTTCCAACTATGTTCTCCATCTAGTTATTACTGGCGAGGGAGGCAGTGACAAAGATGGAAGTTTTTCCCTGTAAAAAGCTACTCTCGATAGTGCTTTTCTGAAAACTTTTTTAAAAGCGAATATAAATCTATCAACTTTCGGATACCTGTCTCTGATGATATTCACAGATTCTGTGGAGAGCAT
This sequence comes from Amphimallon solstitiale, assembly GCA_963170755.1. Classification (NCBI taxonomy): domain Eukaryota; kingdom Metazoa; phylum Arthropoda; class Insecta; order Coleoptera; family Scarabaeidae; genus Amphimallon; species Amphimallon solstitiale. The sequence goes on from OY720680.1 coordinate 106,680,818, forward strand.
GTGCTGCACAAGTAATATGCAGCATATAAGGATATGTTTCCTTTAATAATCTGCCTGTTTTTAACATGTATGCGTCACTGTTACTAACAAATAAAAGTATTTTTTCCCTGCACCTGTCGTCCGAATGAAGCATTTTGTACCAATTCTCGTCCATGGTTTTAGCAATTGTTTCCGCATCAACTGGATTTATAGCTTTAGATGCTATTACATATGCGTTATATGGAATAATTGGATGTAGTACACCAGCCACAACATTTACCACACAGCATCCTAATATATCGACAGTTTCGTCGGCACTTATCCATAGGTACTGATTTGAAAGATGTCTTCTAGTGCATTCAACTGTTTTCGTGAAGCACTTAGAAACATCATATTTGCGTAAGGTGGGTTCATCAAGAACATTTCGACCAGTACATTTTTGAAGAAATGTTTTGAAAGTGGGATTGTCAAGTTTATTTAATGGGTTATTAGCCGCCATTAAAGCTTCACAGAGTTCTTTGTTGAAATTATCAGCTTCCAACGGGTTCAGTTTCTGTGTATGTTTGAGCCATGCTATGTGACGTTGTACGTGCGCTTTTTGGGCATTCTGTAATGATATTTTTTACAGACTTTGCAATAAATTTTAGAATCACTGACGACCCTGAATCCAACTCGCCATTGTTTCACGATAAATAAATAATAACTTAAAATGTATGCGTATGTTATTGAAACTTAACGAAATCCAGTACACACTTACGTCAAGATAATTGGGAGAACTAGATTCAATGAAACGGTATTAAACAGGAACTATTACAAAAATTACGTATGTAATGTATGTAAGTATGTAATTAACTAATGTAAGTATGAATACATAGATATATAACTTTATTTATCTTATGAAATATAAGGTAAATATAATAAATTTTGAAAACCCCTCACGCTTCTACCTACGCCGATGAAGAAAGGATTTTACTCATAAATTCCTTTCTTAATCGTTTTTTTTGTTGTCGTTTTCGATGTTGCAGTTCACCATATGAATAGTGCTATTCAGTAACTGTTTGTTGTTTACATTATGTCCTTGCACCGTGGGACGTCCGCGGCCTATTAATAAGTAAGAACTGCTCCCCGCAATTGGCTTGGATGTTCGCTTCGTCCAGAGAGTTAAAGTTTCCTCGATGTTCTCATAATGCCGATTTACTAGTTCTTGGCAATAAATATATTATATTAATGGAACCAATTTACGTATTGCTAACAGGGATTAAGTACCAACCTTTTATTTATTGCTTGCTGTGAACCAATATACCAACACCCGTCAAAAGTACGAAAGAAAAGTCTCTTGTACATTGTTTTCAAATGTAATTATTATGAACATATTTTCTCGTAAAAATTTTAAAAACGTAATAATCGAATTTATTATTTAAACACAACTTAAATAGTGCATATATTTGACACGAATGTGTGTGTGTGTGTGTGTGTAGAGATATCTACATACGCACATAGACGTACATAACTAAATTATTAGACTGTAATTTGATTAAATTACATTGGCAAATAACCTGAAGCGAGATCTAACATAGCGTATTTACAAACATTGATTTCGAATCAATGCGTCGAGAATATTTTTGAAACTCAACCCTCTCTCCTTTGTATATATTAGAACATTCCGTTCATTTAGCAGTTGGAACGATGTCGGTACGCGGATCGTGACGGTCTGTGTTCCTCCGTGGCATTCCGGTAAAGATGCGTCGCCCGTCGCGTGAGTCCCGTCGGCCGTCGAGAAAGAGACCGAACAGAAAGCTCGTAAATCCGCTGCACGCAAGCGCGTGCCACAGCTTCGATCGTTACGTCAATAGCGGCTTTTTCCACGTTAATATTATCGGGCCAGAGCTATGGCGTATCGACTGACAGACGGAGAGAGTGTTACAGGACGGAGAGAACCGAACGGAACGGAGATATCTTATTCCAAATCGCTTTGCCCTGCGGCGAACTTTTCGGAGTTGGCATTGCGCTGGCGCGAACCCACGCGCTTCGCACAAATTAAATTACTTTTTTCTCGGTTTTTCGGTTTGTTAATTAGTCGGGTTTTTGGCGGCGGCGGGTGGGGTGAGCGGTGCGGTAACAACCGGGATAAACAAACGGCCGCAGTTTTTACTGTGTCCGGTTAAGAACTCGTCGGTTTTACTACCGTAGACTTTGCTACGCCGCCGCCGCCGCCGCTACCACTACCATTACACCATCTCGTTTAAACTGTAAAACAGATGCTCGTAAATATATCTAACCCAGGCAACTACTCTACGTTCTCTTCTTTTTTCGTACACACCTATTTACTCGAATTATTTTGTATATAATTATAAAAATTGCGCGCAATAAATTTGGTCCTTCGTGCCGCACAAAGGCAGTTAAATACATTCATCAAGCAGGTATTGCGATGATTATCATTTCTGCAAGATGGAATTTATTGTTACCTTCGTATTCACGTAATTATGCCATTTATACAACATGGTGATATTGCAAGTAAATATCACATGCAAATTAATTACGCATTATTATTTCAACAAATAGTATATTATGCAATGAGCATTTAATGATAGCTATTAAGACACGAGTAAGAAAATTACAATACGAGCCAAGGCGAGTATTGTAATGAATACGAGTGTCTTAATAACCATTAAATGAGAGTTGCATACACTATTTTTTCTACGACCCCATAATAAAATATTATTTTTTGAACATTCCATTTCATAAATTGAGCGTAAAATTTTCCGTACATCTTTGCGAATTTGGCTGGTAATAAATTGTTCGTGGCTACTAAGGCTTGTTCCATAATTTCTGGTGGAGTCAAATTTTACATTTCACTGTCATTATCCCTCATTTTTACCGTTTATATTTTCAAAAAAGCACAAATTTTAACTATTTACTAGTAAATTGCAGAGAACTGTCACGTTTAATTAATTTTTATATCTGTCAGATATGCAGCCGCCATATTGAATATTGACTGAATATTGGAATGTCGCATTCCTATTGGATATAAACTTGTATCTCAATGAAAAATCTGTATTCCTATTGGACATAAACTTGTATCTTGATGAAAATCTGAATTTTAATGGACATCATTAAAGCACAGGTTCGGCATATCAAATAATACAATTAAAGTATGGGAGTAGAATAGTATATTAAAATACAAGTAACAGAAGGCCTTTCATTCCAGCATGATTTCCAAATTCGGACACGAGCGCGCACCTGAGGTGTGTCCACATTTTTTTGTATTGTTATCCAGTAATATTTCTAAATATGTTTCTTTTGCTTTTTTATTAAATTTGAGACTTTATTTCTGTAAGTCTTATAATCATTCCACAACTCTTCGCTTTTAGTATATACTGCTATTTTGTATTTTGTGTTTCTAATTTTCATTTCTTCTATTATTTGTGTATTAATCCATTTGTTTCTCATATATCTACCTGGTACACTCACCTCCTTCATTGGACACATTGTATGAATAATATCAGTAATTGATCCAATGAATATATATTTACATCATTGGAATTATTGTTCCACTGAATATTCATCAGGTAACCTTGAAGTGCCTCAGTGTTGTAATTTTTCTTTTTAATGGCATTTCGGATATTGTGCATGCAGCCAGGCCCTAACTCACAAAAGGAAATCACTTAGAAGATGTCACAAGGGTTGTACAGAGAGACTTTTCACGCCTAGAGGCTCTTCAAGGCGACTTTTAAACACAAACAAAACCGAGCCGTGGATAGATAGGATTTTTTGACAAAGGAATTACACATATGGACTCGAAGCTTAATTTAACCTAAATTTAATTTTTTTCGCCAGGATTTCTAAAAAAATTTATAATACAGTCTAATATCTCTTTCCTCTTCAAGGTTAGCACATGAAGTAGATTAAAAGGCCGTTCCACCTTTAGTGCAGCTAAGTGTTGTAATTTGTATAGTTCCTTTCACACATTTTTAATGTATCATTAGTAATCTTTTGATGCTTATCGATTTGTATGGATAGTATGTTGTGATCACTTATTTTTGGTGTTAATGTACCTTATGTTCCAATGTCTTCTTATTTGTTACAATATAATCAATTAATGTTCAACTGTTTTGCGTTATTCTAGTATCTTTTGCAACAATTTGAGTCAATGCATTTTTATAAAATAGATTTTTAATTTTTTGGCTGTAGAATGTGTCATTTCTGTAATTTATATTAAAGTCACCTGTTAATATTATATTACCCTCGTAATCAATTATATCATTTATATATTCGTCCAAGAATTCCAAAAATAATCCATCAGACATGTTTGGAGGGTGATAAATGACAGTGATTAAATGGTTTTGCTTATTTATATGTACATTCACTTCTATTAACCATACATATGTTTCACTATAAACAGATTTTACCTCGTACCATAAGTGATTTTTCAAATACAAAAGGTCACCACCAGTTCTTCTATTATTTGTTACTGCTCTTACCATCTTGTATCCCTCAATATCAATTTCCTTGTTTGTTACTTCATCATCAACATGTGTTTCAACCAGTCCTAAAATTAATGGTTCCGAGTCATCGCATAATTGTAATATTTCATCTTTATTATTTAAGAATCCCTGACAATTGAAAATTACAATTTTACGATTGTGACATTTTTTTTGTGGTTGCTATATATACTTAATTTTGGACCTTTGTGCCTCCAGGATCCGTTGATAACTTGCACAGTTTCTTTCAAATGCTGTATGATTCACATATAATTAATTAATTATTAATTAATGATATAATTGATTACGAGGGTAATATAAATTAATTATAATCTGTAGCAACTTCAACCAAATCTGTGACGCCTCGGATATACACTTCGACGCGTTAAGTGTGATATTGGGGTATCTGGAATGAATTGTTCTGCAACCATCTCTATTGCTTCACTCCTTTCCTTTAATTGTTTTCCTTTTTTTTTGGTTTCTATTTAGCATATATTTACATGTTTATATTTAAGTAATTGTGCTTTAGTTATTTCATAATGTACTCTATAATGTATGAATTACATTTGTATTTTCTGTACTTGGGTTGGTTAAACCTGTAGAAAATAAAATCATTATTATTATTATTATTATTATTATATAAATCAATTTTTAATTTTTTGACTGTTCTAATGCAATTCACACATTTTTCAACATCATTATCACATTCAGTTGTGCAGTGTTCTCCCGCACAGTTGCCGCATGCTTTATTTACTGTGCAATCCTTAGAAAAATGATTGTATCCTGCACATTTATAACATCTTAATAAACATCGCATTTTTTCCACCCAACATTAATTTCTCCCCTCTTTAGTATTTTTTCAAATGCATCAGATTTAACATCAATTATTATGTTACCATAATTCCTTTTCCGTTTACTACAATACTTCCTATTTATCTTTAATTTTTCTTGTATATTACTGTCTAATATTTCTAAGTCATTCTGACTAACAATTGCGTTCATAATATCCTCTGACTCCATGTCTATGCATTCTTTTTTTACGCCTGCTATAATAATCTGTGGATCTCTCAATTTAGGATCTAACACCTCATATTTATTTCCCAATTCTCTGCGGTCATTTGAGTTTTTAACTTTTCTTTGGATGTATGATCACCGCAACTAACTAAAATGCCACCTTTGCTTATATTTTTAATTGTTTGCACACTTACAGACAATTTAATGGGGTCGATTGAATTTCTCATTTCTGTTTTCGTTTCCTGGCTTTTTTGCGATTCATTTTTTGGTTATAAAATAATTAGATCATTATTTTTTTTAACAGTATCACTGTAGGACATCTTTATTTCATATGATATTAACTTTGTGTTTTTGATACTTTTAATAATACCATTCATTTCTTGCATGCTTTTACTTTGTTCTATTATCGTGTTTAGACAGAGATCTAATTTAGTAGTCAGGTTTTCAAATTTTTGAGCTATCTTTGTGTCATTACAACATTTACAGACCATTTTAAATCCTTTAACTTCTATTCTTTTAATTTGCTCTTCATCATATCCAATGCATTTTACATGATGCTCACCATCACACAAAAAATATGTTTTATCGAGTCTTTTTATTTCTACAGAACAGGTATAGCACCTACTTGACGGCACCGCAATTGTTTTACTTGCAACACACTTTTATCCTTGATATTTACCTTACAAGTTAATACATATTAAAATTCACTTTTCACATAAAACTCTTACTTTATACACTAATAGTTGAAAGGAATATTATATCCTGGGAATCACTTTACATCGACGAACTATGCAAGTCAATACATTTTTATGTACACATGTATGACCCAATATTAAACAACGTTTTTACTTATCGATACTACTATTTTGCAGAGCCGATAAAAAATACGCCCTCACACTTCAAGCATAAAACTACAACTAATGAAGAATCTTGCACACTGATATTAGTTAATTACTAGCTGTCCATCAATCTCTTCGAGCTTGAATCGCTTTTCGCGTCCGCTTACAGTTTTATTATAGTTCGCTGTAAAACGCAAAAGAAATCATTTTTGATTTTCTAAACTTTTGGCACACCTTGTATAGACGTATATTTTTGTCCACGAAGTACTGTCACGGTGACAGGTGGAACGACAATTTAAAGCATCTTAACGTCAGTCTGACTTTTTGTTGTTGGAGTTTGAAATTTAGATGCTATTTAGCGTAATACTAAGACTTGACACTAAAAGATTCATAGTTTTATTAGTTTTACACAATGAAAGGACTAAATCATTATTGAAAATGTAATATCAGATTTATTTTAATTTTGCATAATTTAACCTGCCAATTATCATAGCCCGCAAACATACTTTTGACATACCTTTTGTTTTAAATAAAATGTTGGTATAGAATAAGTATGACTTATTACTTTTATTTATAATAGTGAATTTATAACTGGCTTCCATATTAATAATTAGTTTCATTTGTCTGCTCTGAAATTGTTCCTGTCAAAGTGAGTTTGCAGTGGCATTGAGTCGTCGCCTGTAGATCGTGCTCTGGCTATGTCGGTTGCTGAGACGATCCTATTATAATTTAAATATTTAGTAGTGACGCTGGTAGTTGAACTAAAAACAATAACCAAAAATAATACTGACCGACGTTGGAATATCTGTGTAAACATTTTGCTTACACACACTGTAAAAAGAATATAATTTGTAATTGTTGGATCATTTTGTGATTTTTATTAAGTATTTAAGGAAAAATAACACAAAAAGGTAGTTCATGATTACAACCAATCCATCGAAATAAGAGCCACCAGCCTGGGACACGATCATCATCAACCATCATCAGAATGTTTGATTAACAATTTGATTTAATGGTGTATTTTCAAACATATCGCATTAAATGATTGAACGCTGCCCATACTTCAAACTTTCTACTGACAATCAAACTATTTAGTAGAAGTAATTGTTGAATTAGACTGGAATATTTACTTTAGTAAATTGAATAGTTACAAAACAATTGTCATTACATTGGAATTTGATTCGTCTGTCACCTAGTAATAATAATATAAATCATATTTTAAGGTAATTGTCTAATACCGTGCCGTCAAATACTTTTCGCATTAGAGTAGGCTGTTTTTGAAGTTTTTAATCAATGTTGGTGTACATGCTAATTTTTTGAAAACTTCAAATTCTGACAGTTGTCATACTTAAATTCAAATTATAGACGCCTATTATTATTTATATGACATAACCAAACTATTAAAATTATGCACTGTCACCAACCATTAAAAAAAAAGCATGGCCGTCTCTAATGCGGAAAGTAGGTATTTGAAGGCACGGTATATAGGCAAAACTAAAATGGATCTGATAGCACTTTTCTCATTAATATTTTAGTCATTTCGCTGTTTAAAATTTGTAATTTCATATCTTTTTGTGTCAAGGTCTAAAATAAATATCGATGAAGCTTAAAAACATGAACCATGAAATATCAGACAGATGTCAGGGTGTTTAACCTTTTTTTTTTGAAATAATTCAAATAAATCATGAAAGCAGTTCAGATTTCATCACGAACTGAAATCGATTGATCGTTTTGACGTTTTATAACCTGCAATTAAATTTTTGTGAAATTGCCAACATTAATCAAAAGTCAGATGGACTTTTTCTGACAATTCTGACGTTTCCTGTAACATTTAAGCCACCTAACGTGAATGTTGAGCTGACCAACATTTCGCGTATGCTCTAGTTAAATATATCGGTGTTAAAATAATAATAGATGAGTAAAGATGGCTACACCCTTTAACTGTTACTTAATTTTAGTTTAATAATATACTATGTTCACCAATTTTGATCAGCATGATGTATTCGTTTCTTTGAATTACAATTAACGTAGGGCTTCCGGGACAATAGTCAATAGAAATAAATTTATATGACGTTGGTTGCAAATAATCAAGCTCATCAGTGCTCCATAATGTTTGTCATAAAATGTCGATATAAGTCATCAAGTGCTGATTATTCAATTTACTCTTTCCACCTTTTTTTTATTTAGGACACATTAATTTAATAGAATACTTGCTCTTTTTGTTATTCCATGAAACTCTTCGAGTTTGAATTGCTTCTTTGGAACGTGACTACTGCCAGTCGCAGAGGCACTTGAATTTTAATGGTTATAAATTTTCTTTTAATTAGTTTATGAATGAAGATGCAAATTAAATGAAATATCTCTAGAAATTAATTATACATTATTGTGGCATCTATAATTATAGACAAATGGATTTATTAACTAAAAAATTTCCCATAAAATGTTTAACATTTCTATAGAATTTACTGAAAGCTGATTACTTGGAACATTTCGTTGACATTCAAGTTTGATATAATGCGTGTGCACCTAGTCTAAGTTGAATGTAAGTAGGCCGAACAGGTAAACCTAAGATGGTTGTATGATCAAGATTTGTTGTATCATATATAAATTTCTTTGTTTTTTAAATTTGGTAGTACTCTAACTTTATTTGTCTCAAGTTTTATGATAAACGTTGCCCATACGTTAAATTATCTTGCAAACTGTCATGGTGGTGACAGTTCGATCTATTGCGAGAATGAATTGTCAAATTGAATGTCACTGTAGACATACCGTGCCTTCAATTAATTTTTTTTGGAATAACCTACGATTTCAATATTAATTTGAAAACACTGTGGAACTTTTCAATAAATTGACTTAACTATGACAGTAGGTAGTCAAAATGAAAAACATTACTATAGCACAGTATTCCCAAATTAATATTGATATCATAAGCTACTCTAAATTTAAATTAAAGACGCAGTAAGTATATTTGTATGTAGAAAGATGACAGAGATGTGTCCAAGACATTAAAGATACGATAAATGACCGATACAATAGTAATAATAATAATAATTGATGATAATTGATGAGCAAGTGCTCTTTTAAGATTTTGATTTGAGTGGTTTTCCATCTGGTTATAGAAACTGAGCGCTCTTTCCTTGATGTAGTCAATAATGGTTGGGGTATTTGTTTCATTCATTATTTGATTATTTCTCATATACCATGGAGCATTTAGTATCATTCTAAGACTGGTGTTTTTTGATGTTGGTCTTGCACATATGCACCCATGCATATGTGAATATTGGACCTAATACTTGTTTGTAAAGTAGAATTTTGTTGTTCGTGTTCAGCTGGCTTTTTCTGCCTATAAGAGGCCATAGTTGACATCTTGTTTGTTTGGTTTTGGTTATCGTTTTTGCTATGTGTGTGTTATAATTGAGCTTTATATCCAGGTATATTCCCAGGTATTTAATTTCTCTACTCCATGGTATAGTGTTGTTGTTGATGGTTATTTCGTTGCCTGTTGTTTTCAGATTCCTTTGAAAGATTATTGCTTGGGATTTGTCTTCGTTTATTGTTGTCCTCCATTGTTTGAACCATTTTATCGTGTTGTCTAGGTGCGTTTGGAGTTCCTGTACCGCGTTCGTCGGACATCTTGATGTTGAGAGCAGTGCCGAATCATCTGCAAAGGTGGCCGTATTTAAGTATCTTGTAGGATTTGATTCTGGTATGTCTGCTGTAAATATTGTATATAGGTGAGGTGACAGGCATGAGCCCTGGGGGACTCCCGCTGTTGGATGTTTTATTGAGGAAAGTGTGTTCTGGATGCTAACTTGAAAGCAGCGTCCTTAGAGAAAACTGTTCGTGATTTTTATGACGTGTGTTGGGTAATTGTGTATTATCATTTTATATATGAGTCCCTGCCTCCAGACTTTATCAAATACCTTTGCTATGTCGAGAAATACAGCTGCTGTCACTTGATTTTTGTTGAATCCGTTTTGGATAATCTCAGTGACTCTTGAAAGTTGTGTTATCGTTGAATGTTCTTCTCTAAAAACCCATGTTGATCTTCTGGTATTATGTCTTGATTGTCAGAGTGGTACTTTATCTTCTGTAGGATTATTTTTTCTATCACTTTGCTAATGGATGGTAACAGGCTTATGGGCCTGTAGCTGCTATTACTTTGGCATGTTTCCATATCTTTGGGAATGTTTGGAGTCTGATAACGGAGTTTGCTATTGCTAGAATTGACATTATTGCTTTTGGGGGGAGGTTTTGTAGTGATCTGTTGGTGATGTTGTCTATACCAGGAGCTTTTTTGGGATTTCATGCTTTAAGGATTGCTTTTAGGTTCTCGGCTGTGACTGGGTCGTTGCTAGGGGGCCTAGTGGGGTTCACCACGTATTTCTCTGCTTACTACTTTGTGAATCTGCACTACGTGTTGCATGTCTACTTTATCCAAGTTCGGAGTGAATTGCTCTTCTAGTGATTCCGCTAGAGCTTCTGCTTTTTCTTCTGCTGTGACTTGTGTGGAGTTATTGAATTGAAGTGGTGGGATTTGTGTTTGTTCTCTTTTGATTGCCTTGATTATTTTCCATGTCTTAGACGGGTCTGCACCTATTTCTTCGAGTGTTCTTTGCCATTCTACATTTTTCAGTTCCAGTAATTCCTTATGTACTTGATGTTGAAGGTTGTTTAGTATAGTTTTGTCTTCTCCTAGCTCTGTTCTTTTCCTTTATTAGTTCTTTAATATGATGTGGTAGACTACCTGATTTATATATCCTTTCTATTTTGATGGTGTTATTTTCAACAGCGTTTGTTATTTTATCTTGTAGTGATTTTATGTTCTGTTCTAATTCTGCAGTGTTTTGTATTTTAGGAACTGCAGTGATGGTTTGTTCTAGTTCTGTTTTGTAGCCGGCCCAGTCTGTCTTGAAGGTGTGATATGTTCTTTCGGTTATGTCTTCGTTCCAAGTTATTATAATTGGAATGTGATCAGAGCTCATGACACTTTCAGTTTCTATGTTTATGGTTTTGTTACTGTTTTTACTGATTGCTATGTCTAATTGTCTAATTGTGTGCATCTAGCCCAAGGTGAACGTCGACAGACCAAAAAAAAAAAAACCAAGACAGTTCGGCAATTAAATGTTGTTTCATGTTATTTGTTCTATAAAATTGGTAGTACCATGCCTTGTGTCAAGCTTACGATAAAAATAGTGTATACTTCAAATTTTTTGACAGACTGTCATCGAGACACTTATACGACAATGAAAAGTTGATGTTTAACCAAATTGTCGTTCCACCTGTCATCGTGACAATACTTCGTTGTAGTGTATTCGTTCACACATAAACTTGTGAGAACGAAATGTCAGACTGATAGTGCTTAACCAAGTTGTCTTTCCAATTGTCAAATGAAATTAACAACATAACATGATGAACTTTAACAAAACATGTTTTAAACTTACAGGTCATTGAGAGAATTAATTAATTTTCATATTACGCTTTAATAGTATATATATGTACTTTGTAAAACCCAATCAAAAATCTTGCTGGCTCCTAATACCATTTAACCGAAAATGTACTTCTGATTAGTTTGTGCCAACCCGCATAGTCGCATACTTTAAATGCTTGCTTTTATAACTGAATTGATAAACGAAATTACATAAATGCTTATGGGAATTTTACATATTTGATGTATTTATGTTATTTCGAAGTGTTTCGGACACATCTGACAAATAAAGAAAACTCAGATGATTCTTTATTTAGGCTTGCTTCGGTACTTCTTTCGCGAGAAGTGACGACATTTCGATGACATATATAATTTGTGTATAATATATCTTAATAAAATATAGAAAGATCGTTATATTTGTCACTGTACTTACGTGCGATAATACACTTAAGTTTATTTTATCATATCCGTCGGCATTGTTAATATATTCATAAATAGAAAAGAAATAGTAACAATTGATAATAATAATACTAATACGTATCTGAAAGGTACCACTTTCTCTTCATAATCCCTTTATTTGTCGGCCTTCTGACATTTAAACTTGACAACCGATCGATAAACGTGAATAGATAGTCATTATGTGTTGTGTATTACACGACTGGTGCTTTCCGCCAATTTTGACGTTTCCCGGCAAATACCATATCGCGAACTCAAACTGATTTGACGGTTTTGATAATTTATAACCTGAAATTGAATTTTTCGTGCGTTTAACTTAACCTTATCCGAAGTTTGATGTGTCACGGTCATCTGTATCGATCCACCGCCATTTTAAAATCGAACCTAGTCCATATTTTTTATTTTACACGTAGGCCTTATGGCAAAATACTATGATTCATACTCTTTTTCTGCACGTTCTAAAATTTTCAAAAACTCCTTTCGGGCGCTCGTTCTCTCTTCGGAGACGTGAAAAATGGCCTAAGGCACGTGGGACCGTGGTCCCCGTCGCGTGACACTTTCGTTCCCACCGTAGATGCGCCAGGTTCTCAGAAAACTGTCTCCCCAATTCGTCAATTTTGGGGTATAGCTTTGCCGTTTTAATCGTTCGTGTTAAAAAGAGCGAGACAATTGGCTTTTAGTATATATAACTAGCTATAACGTCCGCTTACAGCGGGTCCGTCCGCTTACAGCTGTTCGTCTGCTTAGAGCGGTCCGTCCGCTTACAGCGGGTCCGTCAATCTCTTTTAGTATAAATCGCCTTTTTCGCGTCCGCTTACAGCTTTTTCATAGTTTTGTGTAAAGAGCAGTCACTGTCATGACGCCTTTTAGAATATATGGTTTTATTAACTTTTGACGCACCCCTGTATATACATATATTTCGTGAAGCCAATAGTATTTTTTTTTGCCATTTTTACTTTGGATTTGTAAACGGCGTCCACACACACCCCCGTATCTAAAATTTTAGTCACACAATTTTCAAAAAATTCTTCCGCCATTTTGTTTTTTTTGACATTTTGACTTTGGATTTGTGATCGGCGTCCGCACACACCCCCGTATCTAAAATTACACATTCATACGTCAATTTTCAAAAAACCCGTCCGCCATGTTTTTTTTTTGACATTTTGACTATGGATTGGTGATCGGCGCCCGCAGACACCCCCGTATCTAAAATTTCGCATTTATACGTCAGTTTTCAAAAAACTTTTCCGCCATTTTTTTTTTTTTACATTTTGACTATGGATTGGTGATGGGCGTCCGTAGACACCCCCGTATCTAAAATTTCGCATTTATACGTCAATTTTCAAAAAACCCTTCCGCCATTTTTTTTTTTACATTTTGAATTTTGATTTATGATCGGCGTCCGCACACACCCCCGTATCTAAAATTACACATTCATACGTCAATTTTCAAAAAACCCGTCCGCCATGTTTTTTTTTTGACATTTTGACTATGGATTGGTGATCGGCGTCCGCATATACCCCGGTATCTAAAATTTCACATTCATACGTCAATTTTCAAAAAATTCTGCCGCCATTTTGTTTTTTTTTACATTTTGACTATGGATTGGTGATCGGCGTCCGCAGACACCTCCGTATCTAAAATTTCGCATTTATACGTCAATTTTCAAAAAATCCTCCGCCATTTTGTTTTTTTTGACATTTTGACTTTGGATTTGTGATCGGCGTCCGCACACACCCCGTATCTAACATTACACATTCATACGTCAATTTTCAAAAAACGCGTCCGCCATTTTGTTTTTTTTTGACATTTTGACTTTGGATCTGTAATCGGCGTCCGCACATACCCCCGTATCTAAAATTACACATTCATACGTCAATTTTGAAAAAACCCGTCCGCCATTTGTTTTTGTTTGACATTTTGACTTTGGATTTGTGATCGGCGTCCGCACACCCCCCCGTATCTAAAATTTCACATTCATACGTCAATTTTCACATTCATACGTCAATTTTCAAAAAAACCGTCCGCCATTTTTTTTGACATTTGGCTTTGTATTTATGATCGGCGTCCGCACACACCCCCGTATCTAAAATTTCACATTCTTACGTCAATTTTCAAAAAGCCCGTCCGCCATTTTGTTTTTTTTTGACATTTTGACTATGGATTGGTGATCGGCATCCGCATACACCCCCGTATCTAAAATTTCGGCTTTATACGTCAATTTTCAAAAAATTCTGCCGCCATTTTCTTTGTTTTGACATTTTGACTATGGATTGGTGATCGGCGTCCACAGACACCCCGTATCTAAAATTGCACATTCATACGTCAATTTTCAAAAAACGCGTCCGCCATTTTGTTTTTTTTGACATTTTGACTTTGGATCTGTAATCGGCGTCCGCACATACTCCCGTATCTAAAATTACACATTCATACGTCAATTTTCAAAAAAACCCGTTCGCCATTTTATTTTTTTTGACATTTTGACTTTGGATTTGTGATCGGCGTCCGCACACACCCCCGTATCTAAAATTTCACATTCATACGTCAATTTTCACATTCATACGTCAATTTTCAAAAAAAAACGTCCGCCATTTTCTTTTGACATTTGGCTTTGTATTTATGATCGGCGTCCGCCCACACTCCCGTATCTAAAATTTCACATTCACACGTCAATTTTCAAAAAACCCGTCCGCCATTTGTTTTTTTTTGACATTTTGTCTTCGGATTTATATTCGGCGTCCGCACACACCCCCGTATCTAAAATTTTACGTTCATACATCAATTTTCACATTCATACGTCAATTTTCAAAAAACCCATCCGCCATTTTATGTTTTTTGACATTTTGACTTTGGATTTGTAATCGGCGTCCGCACACACCCCCGTATCTAGAATTTCACATTCATACGTCAATTTTCAAAAAATTCTGCCACCATTTTTTTTTTTGACATTTTGATTTTGGATTCGTGATCGGCGACCTAAGACACCCCCGTATCTAAAATTTCACATTCATGCGTCAATTTTCAAAAAATTCTTCTTCCATTTTGTTTTTTTTGACATTTTGACTATGGATTCGTGATCGGCGACCCAAGACACCCCCGTATCTAAAATTTCACATTCATATGTCAATTTTCAAAAAATTCTTCTACCATTTTGTTTTTTTTGACATTTTGACTTTGGATTTGAGATCGGCAATCGCAAACACCTACGTATCTAAAATTTCACATTCATACGTCAATTTAAAAAAAATCTTCCGCCATTTTTTTTTTTTTACATTTTGACTTTGGAATCGTGATCGGCGACCTAAGACACCCCCGTATCTAAAAGTTCACATTCATACATCAATTTTCAAAAAATTCTTCCTCCATTTTGTTTTTTTTTGACATTTGGATTAGCGATCGGCGACCGCAAAAACTCCCAAGTGCCTAGTTTTACTTGTAATCAGAAGAGAGAAATTGATTTCAGCCAGCTCCGCCCACTGTGCATGTTTGCGTAATCGTTTAAACAAAATTATTTCGTAGGGGCACATAAATCTTGAAAGCAATATTTTTCCCGTAAGGAAATTTATTATTTTAAATCTAATTTATAATAAATAAAAAAAAGTCATGCTGTATATGAGAATGATTAGTCGGTCGACCGATGAAATGTATATTAAGTAAATACACAATATTGTATTCGAAAATAAAAAATTTTTGCTTCCCCGGGCTTTGAACCCGGTCGATCTACGGCGTCGTATTCAATTGCTTCGATTTCCTCATTAGGCCACCAAGATAATTGTAAACGACTTGTTAAGTTGCCGTATTTATATGTAGGTTTGCCTTATGGTAGAATCTGAATTTTTTTTTTAAATTCCAGGGAAAATAAACGTGTAATCGTCAAAAGAAAATTAAAAGTCGTATTAATTGCGTCCCGATAATTAATTTAGTGTCTTCTCCTTGTCCAAAAAATAAATATATTATGTATATTAATTTGGCACGAATCTCATCTGACATAAAAAAAAAAGATGGCCGCAAACGCTAGTCGTATTTGCAACATTTTTCCACCATGCCCCGGGTGCATCAAGAGTTTGAATCACTCGTCCTATCGATATCGAATGTCGATGGAGTCGCAATAGGAATGGGAATGGTCTAGAAATATCTGTACTTTCCGATAATGAATCTTGTTGTGTCCTTGAAACCTTCAGAATTCGGAATTTGACGCTTAAAAGTCACACTTGCAAAATTCTCGATGTACCTGTCAGATTTCCGAAAAGTCAATTATGTTTCCAGTCCTGTTTTTTTGGTTACGTATGCGTCACGTCATGAGTCAGTACTTAAAATTTAACAAATTAATATCTCGGCAATGCCGTCGAGTTAAATTTCGAAATCCGGTTTGTGGTGAGCACGAATTTTTCCCGATTTCGATGATGCACGCGGCAAGCATGACGGTGGTCCAGATTTTTAGGAGATACGTGAACCGTACCGTCACCTACCGAAAAAAATACCCTCAACTTCGAGGGCCCGTATTTTCCGTCAGAGTCGAAAGGAAAAGCTGAAATTTTGCAGACATATCGGTTGGAGTGTCGGCTTTCCCGCTAAATCAATTCGGGACCTCTACGTTTGCCCAGTTTCCCGTACGAACCGTAAATATGCGGCAATGTTACGTAAATAAGTCCATCTCGTGTTATTTCATGGGATTTTTAAAGGAAGGCCGCTCGCTATTAGTAAGGAGAACTAGCTCTAACGTCCGCTTACAGCGGGTCCTCCGCTTACAACGGGTCCTCCGCTTACAGCGGGTCCTCCGCTTACAGCGGGTCCTCCGCTTACAGCGGGTCTGTCAATCTCTTTTAGTTGGAATCGCTTTTTTCGCGTCCGCTTACAGCTTTTTCATAGTTTCCTGTAAAAAGCAATCAATGTCATGACGCCTTTTAGAATGTCCGGTTTTATTAACTTTTGACGCACGCCTGTATATACATATATTTCGTGAAGCCAATAATATATTTTCTTTAAAATTCTTCTCGAACGGTTTTTTACACAAGCCGGAACACACTCAAGAGCGAGAAACGTAAATTTATGTTAAACATAAGTCATGTTAATGTATCCAAAGAAAAAATGAGCTCAAAGAGCACAACATTTTCATCGAGACAGTTTACAATCCTATTTTGATGTGATAGTGGAAGAGCATTGTCAACCTTTTCGAAGTCTACTGTCGTTAAGAAAAAAGCACAAAATAATAATAAAAGTAAGAAGCCCAAGTTTTAAATTTAAGCCCTATTGAAGCGCCTTCCCTGTAAAAAACGCTTTTTAGAATTTCCACTTTTATAAGCTTTTGAAGCACCCCTGTGTATACATATATTTTGTTAAGCCAATAGGATATTTTATTTAAAATTCTTCTCGAACTGTTTTTGCCATAAATTGGTACACACTCAAGAGCGAGAAAGGTAATTTAATGTTAAACATGTCATCTTAAAATATCCAAAGACACAATGAGATTAAAAAGCGCAACATTTTTATTAAGACAGTGTACAATACTATTTTGATGTGAAAGTGTAAAAGCCTGTCAACTTTTTTAAAATCCACTATCGTTAATAAAGGAGCACAAAAGAATAATAAAAGTAAAAAGCCCAAGCTTATAGTTGAAGCGCCTTTCCAGTAAAAAGCGATCACTGGCATGACGCTTTTTAGAATGTCCAGTTTTATACACCTTTGAAGCACCCCTGTATATACATATATTTTGTGAAGACAATTGTATATTTTACTTAAAATTCTTCTCGAACTGTTTTTAACATAAACCGGTACACACTGAAGAGCGAGAAAAGTAATTTAATTTTAAACATAAGTCATATTAAGGTATCCAAAAGCACAATGAGATCAAAAAGCACAACGTGTTCATTAAGACAGTTTACAATACTATTTTGATGTGAAAGTGTAAAGCCTGTCAACCTTTTCAAAATCCACTATCGTTAATAAAGGAGCACGAAATAATAATAAAAGTAAAAAGCCCAAGTTTTAAATTTAAGCCCTATTGAAGCGCCTTTCCTGTAAAAAGAGGCTTTTTAGAATGTCTACTTTTATAAACTTTTGAAGCACCCCTGTGTATACATATATTTTGTTAAGCCAATAGGATATTTTATTTAAAATTCTTCTCGAACTGTTTTTGACATAAACCGGTACACACTCAAGAGCGAGAAAGGTAATTCAATGTTAAACATAAATCATGTTAAAGTATCCAAAGACACAATGAGATCAAAAAGCGTAACATTTTTATTAAGACAGTGTACAATACTATTTTGATGTGATAGTCTAAAAGCCTGTTAATCTGTTTGAAATCCACTATCGTTAATAATGGAGCACAAAATAATAATAAAATTAAAAAGCCCAAGTATTAAATTGAAGTGCCTGTCCTGTAAAAAGCGATCACTGGCATGACGCTTGTTAGAATGCCCACTTTTATACACCTTTGAAGTACCCCTGTATATTCATATATTTTGTTAAGCCAATAGGACGTTTTATTTAAAATTCTTCTCGAACTGTTTTTAACACAAACCGGTACACACTCAAGAGCGAGAAAAGTAATTTAATTTTAAACATAAGTCATGTTAAGGTATCCAAAGACACAATGAGATCAAAAAGCCCAACATCTTCATTAAGACAGTTTACTATACTATTTTGATGTGAAAGTATAAAAGCCTGTCAACCTTTGCAAAATCCACTATCGTTAATAAAGAAGCACAAAATAATAATGAAAGTATAAAGCCCAAGTTTTAAATGTAATCCCTATTGAAGCGCCTTTCCTGTAAAAGGCGATCACTGGCATGACGCTTTTTAGAATGTCCACTTTTATAAACTTTTGAAACACCTCTGTATACACATATATTTTGTTAAGACAATAGAATATTTTACTTAAAATTCTTTTCGAACTGTTTTTGACACAAACCGGTACACACTCAAGAGCGAGAAAGGTAATTTAATGTTAAAGTATCCAAAGACACAATGAGCATAAAAAGCGCAACATTTTCATCAAGACAGTTTACAATACTATTTTGATGCAAAAGTGTAAAAGTCTGTCAACCTTTTCGAAATCCACTATCGTTAATAAAAGAGCACAAAATAATAATAAAAGCAAAAAGCAATGGCGGCCCGTGATTTTTTGGGACGGGAGGGCGCCGGGGGTCTGAGTGTTTAATATCAAAAATTAAGTATAGACAAAAATAAACTCAATATACTATTTAATTAACTTGTTTGAAAATAAAATCCATCCGCCGTTCCTCACGATCAGCAAAATGATTAATAACTCATTCTTTGAAATTTGGTGTTGATGTCAGTAATTGTTTTTCAATGGAACACATTGCTAAGGCACATAGTCTGCTTTCCCGCATGGTATTTCTAGAAAACGTTTTTATTCTCTTCAAAGTAGAAAAACACCGTTCACTTTATTTTTTCTATTTTGCACGCCCCCAGAGATTCGCAAAATAGCAGAAGCCAATTTACAAAATCTTTCGCCAACACAGTCTCGACATATAATAAAAAACAAACTTTTTTAACAATTGTACTATTCAACCTTGGAAGTAAATTACAATAGTAGCATCAGAAAACTTATCATCCAACTCTGCTTAACAATTTATATTGTTAATTAGTAAATAAAATGTGAGCATGTGTGCTTTTTATTCTTTGTACAACTTCTATTGCACATGTTTGTTACATTAAAGGCTTACATTTTGACATTTAAATATAATTTGTTTCCATTTCTTTTTTGTTACCAACGTCAAAACAACAAAATTAGCGTGCGATAAAGAAATAGTTTTGCAACCAAAACGGATGTCGTAAAGTGAACTTTATAGCACCGAATTAGAAAAAAGCATTTTGCACATTACACCCACACAACCAGTCTGATAAACTGTAAGAGCTTCTGTTGATTTCCCGACACCATAGAGTAGTGCCCCGCCGCCTATATACTATACGCACGCTACCTGCGCCAGTTTCATCGCTCGATTTCTAATACAGACGGGGCAGTCGCGCGAGATGCCCCGGAGCCTACGCCAGACTGCGATTTTTAAACGCGCTGAAATGACGGACTGTTACTTTCAAAAACATATTATTTGTCATCAAATAAATCAGAAAAATTACATACAAATTATTAATTTATCTGTTAAAAGAAATTTGTCACGGGGGGGGGGGGGGCAGTGCCCCGTTGCCCTCCCTGCAGCAGCCGCCACTGGTAAAAAGCCAAAGTTTTAAATGTAAACCCTATTGAAGAGCCTTGGCTGTAAAAAGCGATCACTCTCATGACACTTTTTAGAATGTCCAGTTTTATAAACTTTTGAAGCACCCCTGTACATACATAAATTTTGTGAAGCCAATTGTATATTTTATTTAAAATTCTTCTCGAATTGTTTTTTATACAAACCGGTACACACTCAAGAGCGAGGAAGGTAATAAATATTTTCTAAATTATTGGTATCTCCTAACTCCAAAATTTGAAAATGTCAACCTGAAGAAATTCAAGCCAGGACGTGTAAACGGCAAAAGTTACTTTGGGTCTCATAACATTGCATTTATATACGTTCCTATTATTACATATGACCTGTAAAAAAAGTTATTTATTATACAAGGGAAAGAAGTATTAGATTTTAGCTCGAGATAATGACAAAATACCGAGAGCTAAAATCTAATGTTTTTTCCCGTGTATAATACACTATTTTTTTCTGTGACAGGAAAAACGACGCTTTTATAATGATAAAAAAGACTCAGAAAATCAATCGATGTGACATTTGAAGTTTTAAATTGGTTGGCTGTTATACTTATAGCAGCATTACACCTGCGTTGCTAAGGAAACCTGTAAAGTATTCAAATATTTGTCAATTTAATTTTGTATTTGGTTTTAAAAATTTGCGAACTTAGGTTGATTTTTAGTTATTTTGATTGGAAGGTGAAAAAGAAATGCAGTTCTTTCTCGGAGACGGTGCTATTGGCGTACATAAGTAAATGCAACTTTTTGTATAATAAAATATATTAAAATTAAATGTCCATGTTCTTACATATCCGAAAAAAAAGTACTAATTTTTTTCCTGGGGAAAAAAATGAGAACTTTTTTTCTCGGCTTATAAAGTGACATTTTGTTACCTGTTAAGAAAGATAAAATGTCAAACTTTTCCAGTCACAGAAAAAAAGTTATAAAAATACAGTCGAGTCGTCTGGGCAACGGACTCGGCAAAAGTACGAACTAAAGACGACGATTCAATACCACTACAAATTTCGATTGGCCGGAACAATTTCAAAATGATAAATTTAAAGTAATTAATCAATATTTCAGGATGTATACCTTCCCATGGTAAAATACTATTACATGAAAGCCAGTTACAAATTAAATATTATAAATAAAGGTATTAAATATTACTTTCCTACACCTATATTTTACATAACATTTGGCTGTACTGTTTTAAAATGTTTAGATGACAATTATAACAAATGTCAAAAGGTGTACAAATATTATTATTTATGACAGATTGAACTATAGGGACAGTTTGTTGAAAAAGAAAAGACTTGCATCTGCGGTCATAAACTGTATTATCAATTATATTCTAACAGTATAAGATATTGCAATTTCAACTGCCATATTTCAGACAATTTAACTTGCACCAAATTTCTGTAGGATGAAAAGGCCAGAAACTTTGATTGAAAGATCATATCCCAACTGTTTACTAAAAACTATACGTTTTAACAGGTTTTTTGTCTAAATTTCCCAAATCAAAGAGGGTTGATTGAGAAAACCGTGTTTCCATAATTTTGATTACAAAATGTTATGTTCTGGAGGAATCGGTGCGATCTTTGTAGTGCCAATTATAATTATTATTTTAAAATTTAAGTACACGTTAACGAACACACTATTCATCCGAACCCAATTAAATCGAGAGTACTTTATACAGTGTCTGCATAAGCACCTGCCAGCTTCTGTAGAATTTCTTCAATGTTTTCAATTTCACATGTAACTTGTAAATGAAGTTTTAATATGTTAATGGCATATCAGAGTGAGTCTAAAATATATTCATCTAAAATTATAAATTTTTACAAATACTTAGAATTTTTAGCAACTGAGATAAAGTCCCGGAAATGTAACAGAATTAAAAAGCTTCCAAAACACAAATATTTCCGTAGAGAGCTAAAAGTTACACATATTCAATATTATGTATTTCATGTATAGAAGAAGCAATACAATTACTAAATCACT
Source organism: Amphimallon solstitiale (assembly GCA_963170755.1). Taxonomy (NCBI): domain Eukaryota; kingdom Metazoa; phylum Arthropoda; class Insecta; order Coleoptera; family Scarabaeidae; genus Amphimallon; species Amphimallon solstitiale. Next base: position 106,703,219 of record OY720680.1, read on the forward strand.
AATAAAAATAATTATTATTTATATGTGCACAAGAAAACATAATCGCAGTCAATACTAATAAAAATCCAAATCTCCTAGGTTATGCGCACGTGTAAGTAATCCCAATTACTGTTTTAATATTTTATCAGGTTTGGTAAAACACCAGTTAAAATATCTTCATGTAATAACGTTCTTAATTAATGATTAGCGCCAACCGGTTTTTGCAAAAACGTACTATCCCGTATTTTATTTAATGAGTACGCTAATCGGCATTTTAATCGGAATTGGAAAAACCGGCCCTTAATTGAACTTAATCAACTAATACAGTGCAATAATATAAATAATTAAAAATACGTCTAAATTTGCCGTTGTAGTTGTTAGGGCGTTTTAATGTGGAAGGTTACATTCAAATATTATATAAATCATAATAACCTTTTGAAGTTTGTCGTCCAAGCAACACAAATTTGTCTGCAATTACCGTTTCCAGTAGAACGCGATCACTGTCATGACGTTTTTTAGAAAGTCCGATTTTATAAACTTTTGAACCAGTCCTGTATATACATAAATATAGTGATACCAATCATATATATTATTTAGAACTTTGATTGAAAGATCATATCCCAACTGATTACTAAAAACTATACGTTTTAACAGGTTCTTTGTCTAAATTTCCCAAATCAAAGAGGGTTGATTGAGAAAACCGTGTTTCCATAATTTTGACTCACAAAATGTTATGTTCTGGAGGAATCGGTGCGATCTTTGTAGTGCCAATTATAATTATTATTTTAAAATTTAACTACACGTTAACGAACACACTGTTCATCCGAACCCAATTAAATCGAGAGTACTTTATACAGTGTCTGCATAAGCACCTGCCAGCTTCTGTAGAATTTCTTCAATGTTTTCAATTTCACATGTAACTTGTAAATGAAGTTTTAATATGTTAATGGCCTATCAGAGTGAGTCTAAAATATATTCATCTAAAATTATAAATTTTTACAAATACTGAGATAAAGTCCCGGAAATGTAACAGAATTAAAAAGCTTCCAAAACACAAATATTTCCGTAGAGAGCTAAAAGTTACACATATTCAATATTATGTATTTCATGTATAGAAGAACAATTACTAAATCACTAATAAAAATAATTATTATTTACAAATGCACAAGAAAACATAATCGCAGTCAATACTAATAAAAATCCAAATCTCCTAGGTTATGCGCACGTTTAAGTAATCCCAATTACTGTTTTAATATTTTATCAGGTTTGGTAAAACACCGGTTAAAATATCTTCATGTAATAACGTTCTTAATTAATGATTAGCGCCAACCGGTTTTTGCAAAAGCGTACTATCCCGTATTTTATTTAATGAGTACGCTAATCGACATTTTAATCGGAATTGGAAAAACCGGCCCTTAATTGAACTTAATCAACTAATACAGTGCAATAATATAAATAATTAAAAATACGTCTAAATTTGCCGTTGTAGTTGTTAGGGCGTTTTAATGTGGAAGGTTACATTCAAATATTATGTCAACTTTAAAGAAACATGCGCCAATAATTTTGAGGACATTGAATTTGAGATATTGCAAAATTTTACCTGTCAAGTATCCTACCTACACATGCCATTTCGAGACTTATAAATACACCTTTTGACATAAATCATAATAAACTTTTGAAGTTTGTCATCCAAGCAACACAAATTTGTCTGCAATTACCGTTTCCCGTAGAACGCGATCACTGTCATGACGTTTTTTAGAAAGTCCGATTTTATAAACTTTTGAACCAGTCCTGTATATACATAAATATAGTGATACCAATCGTATATATTATTTAGAACTTTTCTTTACTTCGTTACACAAACCGTTACACTGAACACTGAAGAGCGAGAAGGATAATTTAATGTTAAACATAAATCATGTTAAAGTTACCAAGGAAGAATGTGCTCAGATCCAAGCACTTTTCGACGAAGCTTTCCGCCATATTACATTTGTCATGTTGTTTTTTTGACATTTTGACTTTGGATTCGTGATCGACGACCTGAGACATCCCCGTATCTAAAATTTCACATTCATACGTCAATTTTCAAAAAAACTTCCGCCATTTTGTTTTTTTTTGACATTTTGACTTTGGATTCGTGATCGGCGACCTAAGACACCCCCGTATCTAAAATTTCACATTCATACGTCAATTTTCAAAAAAACTTCCGCCATTTTGTTTTTTTTTGACATTTTGACTTTGGATTCGTGATCGGCGACCTGAGACACCCCCGTATCTAAAATTTCACATTCATACGTCAACTTTCAAAAAACTTCCGCCATTTTGTTTTTTTTTGACATTTTGACTTTGGATTCGTAATCGGCGACCTGAGGCACCCCCGTATCTAAAATTTCACATTCATACGTCAATTTTCAAAAAAACTTCCGCCATTTTGTTTTTTTTTGACATTTTGACTTTGGATTCGTGATCGGCGACCTGAGACACCCCCGTATCTAAAATTTCACATTTATACGTCAACTTTCAAAAAAACTTCCGCCATTTTGTTTTTTTTTTGACATTTGGACTTTGGATTTGTGATCGGCATCCGCACACAGCGCCGTATCTAAAATTTCACATTCATACGTCAATTTTCAAAAAAACTTCCGCCATTTTGTTTTTTTTTGACATTTTGACTTTGGATTTGTGATCGGCATCCGCACACAGCGCCGTATCTAAAATTTCACATTCATACGTCAATTTTCAAAAAAATTCCGCCATTTTGTTTTTTTTTGACATTTTGACTTTGGATTCGCGATCGGCGTTCGCAGACACCCCCGTATCTAAAATTTGACATTCGTACGTCAATTTTCAAAAAATCTTCGGCCATTTTTTATTTTTTGACATTTTGTCTTTGGATTAGTGATCGGCGACATAAGACACCCCCGTATCTGAAATTTCACATTCGTACGTCAGTTTAGAATTAGTGACGGGCGACCGTAAAGACTCCCGAGTGCCTAATTTTGCTTTTAATTAGAAGAGAGAGAAATTGATTTCAGCCAACTCCGCCCACCGTGCACGTTTGCGTAATCGTTAACATAAAATTATTTCGTAGGGGCACATAAATGTCGAAAGCAATCCTCTTCTTTTTCCCCTTTGAGGAAATACGCGTTCCGAAATTATCGTATTTTAATTCAAATCATTATTAAAATATCAATCGACAACGCCTGTATAGATGAAAATATTAAATCAAGCGAGCAGGACCCTTTACCGCTCTCACGGATTTAGTAGAGGAGGCAAGATCGGGGTTAAAATGGCAAATTGGGGAGACACTTTTCTGAGAACGTGGCCCGTCCGCGGTGGGAACAAAAGTGTCACGCTGCGGGGACGACGGTCCGCCGTCCCTAAGGCTATTTTTCACGTCTCCGATGAGAGAGCAAAGGCCCGAAACGAATTTTTGAAAATTTTTGGCACGTGCAGAAAATCACGCTGCATCGCGACATTTTCCCCATAAGGAGGACGTGGGAAACAAAAATTACTCTGGAGCCTTTTATACTGAAAATCCCGACAAACGTCAAAGTGACAGTAGATTCGAAATGTATGCAAACTTTTACTTTTAAGCCTGAAATTCCAAATTTTGAAGGTTTCGAGAGCACAAGTAAACTCCGAGACAAAAAGTACAGACTTTTCTGGATCCTCTACTTGCTTCTCCCGAGTTTATAGTGGTGCAGATACAAAGGCACAAACACTTTAAAGTCCGTCTGCAGACGGATACAATTTAGCGAAATGGATGAAATATCCCGGCAAACGTCAAACTGACAGGCGGTCTCATACGCATTCACATTTTCACTTTTAAGCTTGAAATTCCAAATTTTGAAAGTTTCGAGGACACAACAAGATTCAGAAACCTAAAGAAGTGACATTTCGGAAACGTTCAATTGCGCATTCCCAGTTTACAGAGGTACCTAGACGAAGGTACGAGTAATTCCAAGTCCGTTTGCAGAGGTATTTGGTCAGAAAAATGGCCGATTCAATCTGCACTGATACCAATGCATTCCGGACGGGCGAAAAATATAATCAGATTATGATGTGCACTGCTGGTCAATACATTACGGTCCGGCGAATGTTGGGCATGTCCACATAATATGTAACGGTCCCGCTTGATTTAATATTTTCATCTATACAGGCGTTGTCGATTGATATTTTAATAATGATTTGAATTAAAATACGATAATTTCGGAACGCGTATTTCCTCAAAGGGGAAAAAGAAGAGGATTGCTTTCGACATTTATGTGCCCCTACGAAATAATTTTATGTTAACGATTACGCAAACGTGCACGGTGGGCGGAGTTGGCTGAAATCAATTTCTCTCTCTTCTAATTAAAAGCAAAATTAGGCACTCGGGAGTCTTTACGGTCGCCCGTCACTAATTCTAAACTGACGTACGAATGTGAAATTTCAGATACGGGGGTGTCTTATGTCGCCGATCACTAATCCAAAGACAAAATGTCAAAAAATAAAAAATGGCCGAAGATTTTTTGAAAATTGACGTACGAATGTCAAATTTTAGATACGGGGGTGTCTGCGAACGCCGATCGCGAATCCAAAGTCAAAATGTCAAAAAAAAACAAAATGGCGGAATTTTTTTGAAAATTGACGTATGAATGTGAAATTTTAGATACGGCGCTGTGTGCGGATGCCGATCACAAATCCAAAGTCAAAATGTCAAAAAAAAACAAAATGGCGGAAGTTTTTTTGAAAATTGACGTATGAATGTGAAATTTTAGATACGGCGCTGTGTGCGGATGCCGATCACAAATCCAAAGTCCAAATGTCAAAAAAAAAACAAAATGGCGGAAGTTTTTTTGAAAGTTGACGTATAAATGTGAAATTTTAGATACGGGGGTGTCTCAGGTCGCCGATCACGAATCCAAAGTCAAAATGTCAAAAAAAAACAAAATGGCGGAAGTTTTTTTGAAAATTGACGTATGAATGTGAAATTTTAGATACGGGGGTGCCTCAGGTCGCCGATTACGAATCCAAAGTCAAAATGTCAAAAAAAAACAAAATGGCGGAAGTTTTTTGAAAGTTGACGTATGAATGTGAAATTTTAGATACGGGGGTGTCTCAGGTCGCCGATCACGAATCCAAAGTCAAAATGTCAAAAAAAAACAAAATGGCGGAAGTTTTTTTTGAAAATTGACGTATGAATGTGAAATTTTAGATACGGGGGTGTCTTAGGTCGCCGATCACGAATCCAAAGTCAAAATGTCAAAAAAAAACAAAATGGCGGAAGTTTTTTTGAAAATTGACGTATGAATGTGATATTTTAGATACGGGGATGTCTCAGGTCGTCGATCACGAATCCAAAGTCAAAATGTCAAAAAAACAACATGGCAAATGTAATATGGCGGAAAGCTTCGTCGAAAAGTGCTTGGATCTGAGCACATTCTTCCTTGGTAACTTTAACATGATTTATGTTTAACATTAAATTATCCTTCTCGCTCTTCAGTGTTCAGTGTAACGGTTTGTGTAACGAAGTAAAGAAAAGTTCTAAATAATATATACGATTGGTATCACTATATTTATGTATATACAGGACTGGTTCAAAAGTTTATAAAATCGGACTTTCTAAAAAACGTCATGACAGTGATCGCGTTCTACGGGAAACGGTAATTGCAGACAAATTTGTGTTGCTTGGATGACAAACTTCAAAAGTTTATTATGATTTATGTCAAAAGGTGTATTTATAAGTCTCGAAATGGCATGTGTAGGTAGGATACTTGACAGGTAAAATTTTGCAATATCTCAAATTCAATGTCCTCAAAATTATTGGCGCATGTTTGTTTAAAGTTGACATAATATTTGAATGTAACCTTCCACATTAAAACGCCCTAACAACTACAACGGCAAATTTAGACGTATTTTTAATTATTTATATTATTGCACTGTATTAGTTGATTAAGTTCAATTAATTTCTATAAACTTTTGAAGCACCTCTGTACATACATAAATTTTGTGAAGCCAATAGGATATTCTATTTAAAATTCTTCTCGAACTGTTTTTGACACAAACCGGTACACACTGAAGAGCGAGAGAGGTAATTTAATGTTAAAGTATCCAAAGACGCAATAAGATCAAAAAGCTCAACATTTTTATTACGACAGTTTACAATACTATTTTGATCCGAAAGTGTAAAATCCTGTCAACCTTTTCGAAATCCACTATCGTTAATAAAAGAGCACAAAACAATAATAAAAGTAGAAAGCCCAAGTTTTAAATGTAAGCCCTATTAAAGCGCCTTTTCTGTAAAAAGCGATCAATCTCATGACACTTTTTAGAATGTCCAGTTTTATAAACTTTTGAAGCACCCCTGTACATACATAAATTTTGTGAAGCCAATTGTATATTTTATTTAAAATTCTTCTCGAATTGTTTTTTATACAAACCGGTACACACTCAAGAGCGAGGAAGGTAATAAATATTTTCTAAATTATTGGTATCTCCTAACTCCAAAATTTGAAAATGTCAACCTGAAGAAATTCAAGCCAGGACGTGTAAACGGCAAAAGTTACTTTGGGTCTCATAACATTGCATTTATATACGTTCCTATTATTACATATGACCTGTAAAAAAAGTTATTTATTATACAAGGGAAAGAAGTATTAGATTTTAGCTCGAGATAATGACAAAATACCGAGAGCTAAAATCTAATGTTTTTTCCCGTGTATAATACACTATTTTTTTCTGTGACAGGAAAAACGACGCTTTTATAATGATAAAAAAGACTCAGAAAATCAATCGATGTGACATTTGAAGTTTTAAATTGGTTGGCTGTTATACTTATAGCAGCATTACACCTGCGTTGCTAAGGAAACCTGTAAAGTATTCAAATATTTGTCAATTTAATTTTGTATTTGGTTTTAAAAATTTGCGAACTTAGGTTGATTTTTAGTTATTTTGATTGGAAGGTGAAAAAGAAATGCAGTTCTTTCTCGGAGACGGTGCTATTGGCGTACATAAGTAAATGCAACTTTTTGTATAATAAAATATATTAAAATTAAATGTCCATGTTCTTACATATCCGAAAAAAAAGTACTAATTTTTTTCCTGGGGAAAAAAATGAGAACTTTTTTTCTCGGCTTATAAAGTGACATTTTGTTACCTGTTAAGAAAGATAAAATGTCAAACTTTTCCAGTCACAGAAAAAAAGTTATAAAAATACAGTCGAGTCGTCTGGGCAACGGACTCGGCAAAAGTACGAACTAAAGACGACGATTCAATACCACTACAAATTTCGATTGGCCGGAACAATTTCAAAATGATAAATTTAAAGTAATTAATCAATATTTCAGGATGTATACCTTCCCATGGTAAAATACTATTACATGAAAGCCAGTTACAAATTAAATATTATAAATAAAGGTATTAAATATTACTTTCCTACACCTATATTTTACATAACATTTGGCTGTACTGTTTTAAAATGTTTAGATGACAATTATAACAAATGTCAAAAGGTGTACAAATATTATTATTTATGACAGATTGAACTATAGGGACAGTTTGTTGAAAAAGAAAAGACTTGCATCTGCGGTCATAAACTGTATTATCAATTATATTCTAACAGTATAAGATATTGCAATTTCAACTGCCATATTTCAGACAATTTAACTTGCACCAAATTTCTGTAGGATGAAAAGGCCAGAAACTTTGATTGAAAGATCATATCCCAACTGTTTACTAAAAACTATACGTTTTAACAGGTTTTTTGTCTAAATTTCCCAAATCAAAGAGGGTTGATTGAGAAAACCGTGTTTCCATAATTTTGATTACAAAATGTTATGTTCTGGAGGAATCGGTGCGATCTTTGTAGTGCCAATTATAATTATTATTTTAAAATTTAAGTACACGTTAACGAACACACTATTCATCCGAACCCAATTAAATCGAGAGTACTTTATACAGTATCTGCATAAGCACCTGCCAGCTTCTGTAGAATTTCATCAATGTTTTCAATTTCACATGTAACTTGTAAATGAAGTTTTAATATGTTAATGGCATATCAGAGTGAGTCTAAAATATATTCATCTAAAATTATAAATTTTTACAAATACTTAGAATTTTTAGCAACTGAGATAAAGTCCCGGAAATGTAACAGAATTAAAAAGCTTCCAAAACACAAATATTTCCGTAGAGAGCTAAAAGTTACACATATTCAATATTATGTATTTCATGTATAGAAGAAGCAATACAATTACTAAATCACTAATAAAAATAATTATTATTTATATGTGCACAAGAAAACATAATCGCAGTCAATACTAATAAAAATCCAAATCTCCTAGGTTATGCGCACGTGTAAGTAATCCCAATTACTGTTTTAATATTTTATCAGGTTTGGTAAAACACCAGTTAAAATATCTTCATGTAATAACGTTCTTAATTAATGATTAGCGCCAACCGGTTTTTGCAAAAACGTACTATCCCGTATTTTATTTAATGAGTACGCTAATCGGCATTTTAATCGGAATTGGAAAAACCGGCCCTTAATTGAACTTAATCAACTAATACAGTGCAATAATATAAATAATTAAAAATACGTCTAAATTTGCCGTTGTAGTTGTTAGGGCGTTTTAATGTGGAAGGTTACATTCAAATATTATATAAATCATAATAACCTTTTGAAGTTTGTCGTCCAAGCAACACAAATTTGTCTGCAATTACCGTTTCCAGTAGAACGCGATCACTGTTATGACGTTTTTTAGAAAGTCCGATTTTATAAACTTTTGAACCAGTCCTGTATATACATAAATATAGTGATACCAATCATATATATTATTTAGAACTTTGATTGAAAGATCATATCCCAACTGATTACTAAAAACTATACGTTTTAACAGGTTCTTTGTCTAAATTTCCCAAATCAAAGAGGGTTGATTGAGATAACCGTGTTTCCATAATTTTGACTCACAAAATGTTATGTTCTGGAGGAATCGGTGCGATCTTTGTAGTGCCAATTATAATTATTATTTTAAAATTTAACTACACGTTAACGAACACACTGTTCATCCGAACCCAATTAAATCGAGAGTACTTTATACAGTGTCTGCATAAGCACCTGCCAGCTTCTGTAGAATTTCTTCAATGTTTTCAATTTCACATGTAACTTGTAAATGAAGTTTTAATATGTTAATGGCCTATCAGAGTGAGTCTAAAATATATTCATCTAAAATTATAAATTTTTACAAATACTGAGATAAAGTCCCGGAAATGTAACAGAATTAAAAAGCTTCCAAAACACAAATATTTCCGTAGAGAGCTAAAAGTTACACATATTCAATATTATGTATTTCATGTATAGAAGAACAATTACTAAATCACTAATAAAAATAATTATTATTTACAAATGCACAAGAAAACATAATCGCAGTCAATACTAATAAAAATCCAAATCTCCTAGGTTATGCGCACGTTTAAGTAATCCCAATTACTGTTTTAATATTTTATCAGGTTTGGTAAAACACCGGTTAAAATATCTTCATGTAATAACGTTCTTAATTAATGATTAGCGCCAACCGGTTTTTGCAAAAGCGTACTATCCCGTATTTTATTTAATGAGTACGCTAATCGACATTTTAATCGGAATTGGAAAAACCGGCCCTTAATTGAACTTAATCAACTAATACAGTGCAATAATATAAATAATTAAAAATACGTCTAAATTTGCCGTTGTAGTTGTTAGGGCGTTTTAATGTGGAAGGTTACATTCAAATATTATGTCAACTTTAAAGAAACATGCGCCAATAATTTTGAGGACATTGAATTTGAGATATTGCAAAATTTTACCTGTCAAGTATCCTACCTACACATGCCATTTCGAGACTTATAAATACACCTTTTGACATAAATCATAATAAACTTTTGAAGTTTGTCATCCAAGCAACACAAATTTGTCTGCAATTACCGTTTCCCGTAGAACGCGATCACTGTCATGACGTTTTTTAGAAAGTCCGATTTTATAAACTTTTGAACCAGTCCTGTATATACATAAATATAGTGATACCAATCGTATATATTATTTAGAACTTTTCTTTACTTCGTTACACAAACCGTTACACTGAACACTGAAGAGCGAGAAGGATAATTTAATGTTAAACATAAATCATGTTAAAGTTACCAAGGAAGAATGTGCTCAGATCCAAGCACTTTTCGACGAAGCTTTCCGCCATATTACATTTGCCATGTTGTTTTTTTGACATTTTGACTTTGGATTCGTGATCGACGACCTGAGACATCCCCGTATCTAAAATTTCACATTCATACGTCAATTTTCAAAAAAACTTCCGCCATTTTGTTTTTTTTTGACATTTTGACTTTGGATTCGTGATCGGCGACCTAAGACACCCCCGTATCTAAAATTTCACATTCATACGTCAATTTTCAAAAAAACTTCCGCCATTTTGTTTTTTTTTGACATTTTGACTTTGGATTCGTGATCGGCGACCTGAGACACCCCCGTATCTAAAATTTCACATTCATACGTCAACTTTCAAAAAACTTCCGCCATTTTGTTTTTTTTTGACATTTTGACTTTGGATTCGTAATCGGCGACCTGAGGCACCCCCGTATCTAAAATTTCACATTCATACGTCAATTTTCAAAAAAACTTCCGCCATTTTGTTTTTTTTTGACATTTTGACTTTGGATTCGTGATCGGCGACCTGAGACACCCCCGTATCTAAAATTTCACATTTATACGTCAACTTTCAAAAAAACTTCCGCCATTTTGTTTTTTTTTTGACATTTGGACTTTGGATTTGTGATCGGCATCCGCACACAGCGCCGTATCTAAAATTTCACATTCATACGTCAATTTTCAAAAAAACTTCCGCCATTTTGTTTTTTTTTGACATTTTGACTTTGGATTTGTGATCGGCATCCGCACACAGCGCCGTATCTAAAATTTCACATTCATACGTCAATTTTCAAAAAAATTCCGCCATTTTGTTTTTTTTTGACATTTTGACTTTGGATTCGCGATCGGCGTTCGCAGACACCCCCGTATCTAAAATTTGACATTCGTACGTCAATTTTCAAAAAATCTTCGGCCATTTTTTATTTTTTGACATTTTGTCTTTGGATTAGTGATCGGCGACATAAGACACCCCGTATCTGAAATTTCACATTCGTACGTCAGTTTAGAATTAGTGACGGGCGACCGTAAAGACTCCCGAGTGCCTAATTTTGCTTTTAATTAGAAGAGAGAGAAATTGATTTCAGCCAACTCCGCCCACCGTGCACGTTTGCGTAATCGTTAACATAAAATTATTTCGTAGGGGCACATAAATGTCGAAAGCAATCCTCTTCTTTTTCCCCTTTGAGGAAATACGCGTTCCGAAATTATCGTATTTTAATTCAAATCATTATTAAAATATCAATCGACAACGCCTGTATAGATGAAAATATTAAATCAAGCGGGACCGTTACATATTATGTGGACATGCCCAACATTCGCCGGACCGTAATGTATTGACCAGCAGTGCACATCATAATCTGATTATATTTTTCGCCCGTCCGGAATGCATTGGTATCAGTGCAGATTGAATCGGCCATTTTTCTGACCAAATACCTCTGCAAACGGACTTGGAATTACTCGTACCTTCGTCTAGGTACCTCTGTAAACTGGGAATGCGCAATTGAACGTTTCCGAAATGTCACTTCTTTAGGTTTCTGAATCTTGTTGTGTCCTCGAAACTTTCAAAATTTGGAATTTCAAGCTTAAAAGTGAAAATGTGAATGCGTATGAGACCGCCTGTCAGTTTGACGTTTGCCGGGATATTTCATCCATTTCGCTAAATTGTATCCGTCTGCAGACGGACTTTAAAGTGTTTGTGCCTTTGTATCTGCACCACTATAAACTCGGGAGAAGCAAGTAGAGGATCCAGAAAAGTCTGTACTTTTTGTCTCGGAGTTTACTTGTGCTCTCGAAACCTTCAAAATTTGGAATTTCAGGCTTAAAAGTAAAAGTTTGCATACATTTCGAATCTACTGTCACTTTGACGTTTGTCGGGATTTTCAGTATAAAAGGCTCCAGAGTAATTTTTGTTTCCCACGTCCTCCTTATGGGGAAAATGTCGTGATGCAGCGTGATTTTCTGCACGTGCCAAAAATTTTCAAAAATTCGTTTCGGGCCTTTGCTCTCTCATCGGAGACGTGAAAAATAGCCTTAGGGACGGCGGACCGTCGTCCCCGCAGCGTGACACTTTTGTTCCCACCGCGGACGGGCCACGTTCTCAGAAAAGTGTCTCCCCAATTTGCCATTTTAACCCCGATCTTGCCTCCTCTACTAAATCCGTGAGAGCGGTAAAGGGTCCTGCTCGCTTTTATAGAGTATAATAATAATAATAATAATATGCTCTAAATTAAAATCATATGGATAACTGCAGTTTATTTCTATGATAAATTAAATGTAAAGTCGAAGTCACCAAAGAATATTCTTACAATTTGTTTTAGAGAGTTTAATTTTTTTTTTCTTTTGCTTGAAAACAAGTATACAGTGTGAAAGATTATGACATAGATCAAAAAATTTAATTTTACATGCGTGTTAGATTAATTAAAATTTAACGCACATTTAAAGTATTTGTAAGAATTTTATTTTATTTTTGAAACAAACGTTATTGCCTTAGAGAATTACTTTTATTATTTTAGTATATTTTAGACGCTATAACATGGAGCTTTTACTAAATATACAATTATAGTATATTTTGACTAGCCCAATGTGTTTTTTAGATATCGACCTTCAGGTTACATTGAAGCTAATTTTTGATAAAAAACACTTAAAATACTGGCGGGTTACATGCATTTTTAGGAATAGATTATGTTTTAAAATATAATTGAATTCAGCCTATATCACAATATATTTTGTCTATATAATTATTTTTTGAATTTGAGTTTCCTCTTGGACAATTTAAGAATGTTTTAGGCTTTGCTATTTTAAGTATACTGAAGTTTGAGCATTTATATATACATTAGGTAAATTATGAAGCACAACAAAATTGTCATAACTTTTTAAATTCAGGTTTTATATTTGAGAATAACATCAAATGCACAAAAAATAGTATAATGAGTACCTTTCATAAGTCATTTGCACGCAAATAAATCAAACTTATACAGAAATATTGTTTCACTTATTATTTTTAATATACATCGTTATAATTATGCGTAATTAATTTGGCCGTTGCTGTTTCAAAAGCAAGCCTCTTAAGTAACATACTGATAATGTGATTATTACCATTCCTTTAAAATGGAAGTTAATGTTGTCTTCGAATTCCTGTGATTTTACGAAAGTATGGCATCAAGGTTACTATTGAAAAGAGTATGCGAATTACATATGTACATGAGGGGTGATTTACATCAAAGGTAGAACCGAATTTTAAGCAGGAGAAAATATAACTTTGTTTATTGATCATATTTTCTTCTCTTTTGGTATATGCCGCTTCATATTTTTTAAAGAGATAAAGTTTTCAATGAAACTAATGCTATGCTCTTTACTATAGGTATAGCGGCTCTGTGAATAGAGAGGATGTATAAATATTAATTTGAATACTTTATTCTCAATAAACTTTAACAGTAATATTATTTCAAACTATAAAACCTCTCTTTTCTACAATACGCAAGTACATTTCGCTGTCAGCAGCTCGTTAGTGAGTGTACATGGATAGACGTTGTCATCTATACAAATATTGTTGAATGTACTGAATTTTATTTCTAGAAACGTTTACACATATTGCAACGACAACAGTTACAGACTTATTCTTCCGTAAGGAATTTATGACAAATCTTAATTTCATTGTTATCCACCATACACAAAATAAACAATTCTTTATAGACATGTTGACTTTCTAAAATTGTATTATTATACAATTATATTATTAGCTTTCAAGAAAATAATTTTTGGATTTAATCTCCCTTAAAGAAGTAATATGATTTAGTTTACAGTTGTACTCAATTTAACTGGTTTTGCATTCATAGCATTAAAAGGAAAACACCTCTATATCAAAATGCAAATTTCTGGTAAAATTTTTCGAGCAAAAAGTCTTTGTGATGTCAAATATGGTCAAACGTTTTAATAACGCATCGATCGAGGTTATTTGAGTTTTGAGGATCATCTCGTATTTAAAATTGGTATTTCAACGTGAATGAACTAAAATAATCTCCGAGAACGATTTTGGGAAGGTCGTTCATTAAACTCTATTTTTGGGAATTATATAGATGCTGTGCATGAAATGATTGCAGCATTTTGGCATGCCATATACCGTAAGACTTAAACACATTTATCAGTGACATGGCAGCAATACAGATGGTTTTGCATGAAACATTTGAATGTACGGAAGGTTTGCAATCCCTGAATCTCACAAAATTTGACACAAAGACATTGTGCAAAGAACCGCCATAGAAATTCATAATAGTCTTGAACATCGTGAACTGCAAACACCTAAAAGTTGGGTTATGTATTTTTACTGGCAAAATTACTTATAAGAATATTATGAAACTCATCTCAGGGTGTTATGATTCTTAGTTTGTGGATATTAAATTGTGATGAACGTTAAAATAGAATAATTCTTACAATTAACGTTAAATTAACTATAGTAATTGTATTGCAATTATGGTTTTTAATAATTCTAATTCTTAAATTCTCGATATTAATATATATGTAATTACTTAACTCGAGTTTTATATTTTTGTTTGTTTGTTTAGTTGCCAATTCTTTCCGAGTTGTGTATCTGGTACATTCCTGTCCTCTTGTGAGCTTCTTCGTCCGGGAACTGGTATCTTGGTGTGAATTTTCCAATTTGGACAACTTATCGCTCGAGTACTACGTTTTGGTTTTCCTTATAACAATAATAATAATAATAATAATATATAGTTTATTCCATATTGCTTAGCATAGAACACGTCAAGCAGGCTGGATGGCACACCCTAAAACTTATTGCAAAATCACAGGAGTAGACACGACAATCAATTTCGATGACCGGTTCTGTTGTTCTATCCTGATAATTATGAATAATGTATATAATACAATGTAACAGTAATTCTTGGAGAGTAAGCGCTCTCACACTATTAAATCACGCAAGTACACATATACGAAAAAAAATTTTTTTCGTATATAAATAAATGTATGAATGCACATCTACCCTAAGCCGGCATTGCGAACAAACAACGTGCAGACAGCTGTTTCGACCTTACATTAGTCTCATCAGTGCACGAACGTGTTTGTTCACAATGCCTCAAAAGCTTAGAAAACCTGATATTGTCAACTTACGTACCAAACGCCATGAGAGATTCTCAGCGGCATCTGTTACCCAAGTGCGATATCGCAAGGTAATGTTGCGGTAATGTACTACGGAGGGCAACATTACCTTGCGATGTCGCACTTGGGTAAGAGATGCCGCTGAGAATTCCTCATGGCGTTTGGTACGTAAGTTGACAATATCAGGTTTTCTAAGCTTTTGAGGCATTGTGAACAAACACGTTCGTGCACTGATGAGACTAATGTAAGGTCGAAACAGATGTCTGCACGTTGTTTGTTCGCAATGCCGGCTTAGGGTAGATGTGCATTCATACATTTATTCATATACGATACAAGAAAATGGGTGTGCTTAAAACCACACGGCAGAAGTGAAAACTTCATCAAGGCGAGGTTAATAATACGAAATCCAACTTTTTTTTCCGTTCTATATTACATTAGGGTCATCCTGCATCGACGAATTCAGTTGCTGAGATTTAGTGTGCTTCTTTTGACGATATTTCTTCACGCGCGCATTAGACAATTCCCTTTTTCGTTTTAATTTGTCATTGATTTGATTTTCTTCATCCATCCTGTGTAACAGAGAAGAATTAAATGCTTATGAATTCGTATATAATGAGCAATTAAAGCAATGCTCTATTTTCAACATTTCTGTTTTGCATTGGTATACAAATTATAGTAAATGCGTGTGGACGTTATTTAACACCCGGAATACACTGATCAGTTTCCGAGTCATCCATATCATTTTAATGAAAATGCTAAAACTTACCTGAGCGCGAAATATTATATTATATTATTATAGAGATAATGTCTCATACACACACAACAAATTTTTTGGTTAACCGTCCGCGAAGTTACCAATTGAGGCGTGGAAATAACAAAGGAGCTAAGTGCCATATTTTCGCAAATTTAGATTTTTATTAGCGAACGCAACACAGTCCGCGAAATACAATTCCGCAGCCGTTGCTATGGCAGCGGCCGCGAAATATAATCGCGTGGATGTACGGACAACTTTAAAGGGTTTCTCGACGGAGAGATTTCCGACACGCTTCTGGGTCGGTTCAGACGCATGTATATATATATATATATATATATATATATATGTAATAAATAAAATTTGTTTCTTGGCCGTTTATAGTAATAAAAACATTAATAATGCCAAGATTTTTAATGTTTTTATTATATATATATATACAAGAAAAGGAAAATTATCGGGTAAATTCCGCTGTAGAGCAACCGTAGACACGTGTTTCTGGCTCATTGGTCGTCGTCAGTACGGTGTAGCCAAGGAATAAGGTGGGATAACCTTGGAGATGTAAGCTACACGGAAGACCATCAGGTGACAGACCGCCATTTGTAGCTTTGGTTAGAAGAGCCTCGGTTTTGAGGATTCACATCCAACCTCACCACGAGGAAGACAATGCCAACCTGCGTGCCATCCGAGACCCAGGAAAGAAAAATCACAAAAAAAGGAATTAATCGCGGATACATAAAATACAAGAAAAGGAAAATTATCGGGTAAATTCCGCTGTAGAGCAACGATAATTTTCCTTTTCTTGTATTTTATGTATCCGCGATTAATTCCTTATATATATATATATATATATATATATATATATATGTACTTGTACGTACAGGCACCAAATTCAGATGTATATGGGCGAAGTGGCACCTATATATACGTTCTGGCTCCACTTGAAGGTGCCAGAACGTTTTATCGCGTATTTGAGCGTTAATAAGTCGTGGGATGCGTCCTACAAAATTTGGGGATGGTGCCATTTCGACCATTTTTATATAAAATCTCAATTATAGTTGAGCTATATAATCTGCAGAGGGCGCGCGAATAGCAAATGTATAATGCTACGTCGTGGCACCAGGCACAATAATATGTAATGCTGCGTAGTGGCACCATACACTATAATATATTTGTGAAGATTTAACGCTACTATCTGGCACCTCAGGCAGCGAGTTTTTACATTAGTGGAGCGAAATCGACCAAAAATGTGTCGTTTTTTTTCGGCGTACAACCAGGTGAAACTGTATATAGCATTTATAACAAAATAATTTACATGCAAAATAGCTATTGACGACATTTTTCTGTGGTGCAGATCTTTTTTATTTCGGAAAACATCAGAAATTGACAATTTCTAAAAATCGTGTTTTTGAACATTCACATTGGCATATCTGCCAATTTAATTAAGTTATCGACTTTAAAATAATTAATGCTGTAAGCCATTACTTTGTGATAATCCGTATTAAAACAATAAAAACACATTTACTTTGTTGTATCACTATATTACCTCCTATCAGAATACCCACTTCTTAAAACGAGAATCAATTTAATTTTATAGGATTATTTTATGTTTTTTTAGAGTGGAAAATACTTTGTAGTGACTTATTGCTCTATCGAGTACTGCTTCACGTACTGAATTTCTTGAATGTCCTTTAAAATATGCCAATACCATAACATCTTCTTCATTTGCTGCACGTTAACTTCTTGGTCTTAGCATTTTAGCACTGAAACATCCGTTTCCTCGTGGCACCATTTTCAGCGGAGTTACTCCATTAAATTTATTTACATGATTATATATATATCAATATAGCTTTTTTTATAAAACGTATTAATCGGCATTTTCTAAATTTTACAACAGAAGTAAAAAACTTGTTCCTTTGATTTTGCTAGTATCGTACATTTATATAATAGATGATATTGGTATTATTAAATACAATGTATTCAATACTAACAAGAATTAGGCATTTGTTTAATATAGTGATACAACAAAGTAAATGTGTTTTTATTGTTTTTTATCGACTTTATTTTTTTTAATTGAAGTACAAAGTTCTAGAGATATTATTTCCCTATCGAAATATTGTATATTGATATTGGTTTAAATACCAGTTTACCTGTTATTTCGCAACGAAGGTATTCACATTTTCACTAAGAGACAAATATTTTTATTTGTAGAAATTTTTATATATATGCCACAAAGCAATTGTAGACAAAATAAGGGAAACGTTTTTGGGAAAAAACTTGACCTAGGACCAATAGTTTTTTAATTATGAATATTTTTCTAACGTACAAAATTGAGGCGCGCCTCTGTTAGGGCTTTAAGGTGGTAACTAGACAAGATAGACATACTACCGTCAGCTCACGTAACGCAGCATTATTAGAAGATATTGTGTATGGCGTGAATTACCGCCATTTTCTTTAGGTGTTTCTAAGTGTAACGGTTGTGCATTAAAATTCTAAAAAAGAGAAAATAGAAAAAAAAAATTAACGAAAACAATCTGAAGGCAAAGACCAGTAGAGGCAATTTCATAATTGATTCGGAGTTAATATTTCGTAGAATATTATGTGCTGCACAAGTCAGTGAAATAAACGATATTGTCACATGAACTAACATTAGTACAAATGTCTTAGTTTCATGAAGATGCGTCTATGCGTAAAACAACAAATCACATATGGCAAAAAAATTGAAAGGGCATGTGAATCG
The DNA here is from genome assembly GCA_963170755.1 of Amphimallon solstitiale. Classification (NCBI taxonomy): domain Eukaryota; kingdom Metazoa; phylum Arthropoda; class Insecta; order Coleoptera; family Scarabaeidae; genus Amphimallon; species Amphimallon solstitiale. The sequence continues at coordinate 106,721,978 of OY720680.1, forward strand.
CAAGCAGATTGTCTTTCACTGTAATCTTTAATAGTAGACGGAATGTAGTTGTATTTTCAGCGGAGTTACCTCCTTAAATTTCTTTACATAATTATCCTAAGATCCGCATTAATATTTTCTTTATTTTATACCCTGCGGGTTCAGATGGCACGCAAGTGGACAATGTCTACCTCGCGGGGACGTTTAGATTCATCCTCAGTATCGAGGACATTCTGGCTGAAGCCTTAATTGGTAGGCTGTCTCCTGTGATTGTCTCTCATTGTTGCTTTTCATCTTCAAGGTTATCCTATTCTATTCCTTGGCTACACTGCACTGACGAGAACCAAGTTGTTTGAAACACGTGTCTGCAGTTGCATTTTCAGCGGAGTTACTCCATTAAATTTATTTACATGATTATATATATATCAATATATTTTTTTTTATAAAACGTATTAATCGGCATTTTCTAAATTTTACAACAGAAGTAAAAAAACTTGTTCCTTTGATTTTGCTAGTATCGTACATTTATATAATAGATGATATTGGTATTATTAAATACAATGTATTCAATACTAACAAGAATTTCAGTTAATCTTCAGAAGAAATACCACATGACTTGAAAGATATCATCTAATTCGCCACGTACTAAAAATACATGAAAAAAATATTTGGACAACAACTCCTCATACCCATCCGCACCTGAGCTAACTTTGTTTTCAAAGAAATATTTAGCATCTAATAAGGTGTAGCCCAAATCAAAAGCAAATGTGAATCTTTAAAAAGGAATGCGCACAATGTGCAATATTTTCTTGTTCTATTTCTAAATCACATTCATTAATAAATAAAATATTATCTATTTTATTTTGACTTATTACTTCAACCTATACAGAACGTCTTCAAATAATCGTAGAGTATTTACACCAAAAACCAGAACACGAGCGCCTATAGACGTGGATATATAGGACATCTTATTGCTTCCCAGGCTAAGCAACACGCACCTACAAAAAGAACCTCAACGATAAAAATCTTACCTTCCTAATAAATTATCATTTTAGTATATATGGTGTCACAAGGAATATATACATTGATAATATATAGGGTGCCACTTGCTCACATAAAGCGCGAAAAATTTTGGGTGTCAGAACATCAGTTAAGTGTTTGGTGTCACTTCGTAGTTTTACGTGTATATATATATATATATATATATATATATATATATATATAGTATAGTGTAAGTAGTGACTGTTTAGTAGGTAGTATAGTTCAATTGTTGGGATTGCAGTCAGGGGTAAATCAATGTAAAAACTACTCTTTTCGAATTAATTCCGAGCTTTCGACAATGTTTATTGTCTTCATCAGGGCTGTTAACAATAAAATAACTTACAATAGGCTCTAGACAACTAACAAATAACAAGTTAAAACTCTTATTAAATCTAAAATAATTTTAAATCTACAAAAAGAAAAAAGAATTTTTATAAAAATACTTACAAAATTCATCGAGTTTGCACAATTAAAAACGCTTTCATAGCATACAAAAATTATATAAACTTGCACATAACAGAATCATTTCTTACTTCAATTTTTAATAATTTTGCATTAAACATTAGACAAATTTATCTGTTTGAGGCACAAGACACCACGTATGATTGTGTGTATAACATTAAAGGTCAACACGGTCAACCCATTTAAGTTTTAAATGGCAATTTTCAAAGCCGTACTTATAGGCCACCAGTCACATTATGTTTTACCTTTTGTTGTTATTGGGGTTGATTAGATATGTGTATATATTACTAATATTTGCTATATCAGTCTTTTTGTTCATATTATTTGGTTCTTTCTGGATGTAGAACATTTCTAAGAATGTACGTTTATAATAATTACGCTCTATGTCAAGAATTTTTGTTCCTTCGTAGTTGATTTCATGTTTGGTTGTTCTAACATGTTGTGTCAAGGCAGAGGAGCATGTTTTGTTATTATTTTTGCAGTCACTTTTGTGAGAAATCAATCTGCCATTTAAGGTTCTAGAGGATTGACCTATATATTTTAACTCACAGTTGTCACAAGGAATTTGATATATTATGTCTGATTTAAATTTATTTTCAATAGGGTATTTAGTTTTGCTGAACAGAGAACCAACGGTTGTAATTATTTTCGTGGCTATTTGGACATTATTTTGAAAAAGTTTAATTAATTTAGGGGTTAAATTCTTAATATAAGGAAGGGATCCGAAAGGTTTTTGGTTTTTCGTAGTGTCTTTTTGTTGGTCAGCAGGTATTTTAGGGGGACTTGTACTGTACTTATACTTGTACTTGTACTTGTACTTATTCAAAACAGTTACCCGTTACCCCTAATCAACAAACTTTTATTCAGTACAAGTCCCCCTAAAATACCTGCTGACCAACAAAAAGACACTACGAAAAACCAAAAACCTTTCGGATCCCTTCCTTATATTAAGAATTTAACCCCTAAATTAATTAAACTTTTTCAAAATAATGTCCAAATAGCCACGAAAATAATTACAACCGTTGGTTCTCTGTTCAGCAAAACTAAATACCCTATTGAAAATAAATTTAAATCAGACATAATATATCAAATTCCTTGTGACAACTGTGAGTTAAAATATATAGGTCAATCCTCTAGAACCTTAAATGGCAGATTGATTTCTCACAAAAGTGACTGCAAAAATAATAACAAAACATGCTCCTCTGCCTTGACACAACATGTTAGAACAACCAAACATGAAATCAACTACGAAGGAACAAAAATTCTTGACATAGAGCGTAATTATTATAAACGTACATTCTTAGAAATGTTCTACATCCAGAAAGAACCAAATAATATGAACAAAAAGACTGATATAGCAAATATTAGTAATATATACACATATCTAATCAACCCCAATAACAACAAAAGGTAAAACATAATGTGACTGGTGGCCTATAAGTACGGCTTTGAAAATTGCCATTTAAAACTTAAATGGGTTGACCGTGTTGACCTTTAATGTTATACACACAATCATACGTGGTGTCTTGTGCCTCAAACAGATAAATTTGTCTAATGTTTAATGCAAAATTATTAAAAATTGAAGTAAGAAATGATTCTGTTATGTGCAAGTTTATATAATTTTTGTATGCTATGAAAGCGTTTTTAATTGTGCAAACTCGATGAATTTTGTAAGTATTTTTATAAAAATTCTTTTTTCTTTTTGTAGATTTAAAATTATTTTAGATTTAATAAGAGTTTTAACTTGTTATTTGTTAGTTGTCTAGAGCCTATTGTAAGTTATTTTATTGTTAACAGCCCTGATGAAGACAATAAACATTGTCGAAAGCTCGGAATTAATTCGAAAAGAGTAGTTTTTACATTGATTTATCCCTGACTGCAATCCCAACAATTGAACTATACTATATATATATATATATATATATATATATATATAAGTAGACGATATGAATACTCGCTTACGAGTCCCGCGCTGGTCTGATGCTAACGTGTCGGCTTCTCACCCGTGCGGCTCGGGATCGAATCTGCTCGGGGACATGAATTTCTTTATTCATTTAAATTTCAATTCAATTGAAATTAAATATCTCTATATGATATATTTCTCTCGTTCCCTTAGTCGACTCGAGCCGACTTTACCCGAACGAGCGTTACATAGCCGAGCGTGACGGCTCAGTCTTGTTCAGTGCCCACAATCAACGCAACGCGCCCAAAGAAGTTTACACTACAAATTTTTTTTTTGTATATGTCTAATAATGTATATAACATTACGACAGTAAATTGTTATTTGTTATTGTTTATTGATCTTAGTTTTTCCCCATTCTTCTTAAATCAAAAACGTAAAAAAAATCTCCTTCATCGAAATAATTTAATCGAGAAACACACTGTGTCTATTATCGAGAAACACAAAAAAAGTTTTGAATTTATATCATTTACTTGAATTCATTCACGTGATATTACTGGTACACGATTTTCTTTCTTCCCGGAAGCGGTAAATGAAATTACAGAAATCGCAAATTCACTCTCTTTCCCTTCACTCTGCCGCTTTCGACGGGGGATGAATATTTTTGCACGAAATATTGCGTCATTTTGCAGTATCCATATTACTTAAATCAGAAAGCTCTATAAATATTACTTAGGTTGCTTATGAAATGACTCTTTTTATGTACGATTCTTTCTCCTACATTTCACATAATTCGTTGCCTGTCAGTTTTTTCTCATTCTTCTTAAATAAGGATCGTAAAAAACTCTCTTCCAACGCAGTAATTTAATCCAGAAACATACTGTACGTAGAAACATACAATAAACTTTTGAATTTCTGTCATATACCTGAACTCATTGACGTGATGTGACTGGCGCGCGATTCTCTTTCTTCCCGGGAGCGCTAAATGAAATTACAGAAATCGCAAATTCACCCTCTTTCCCTTTACCCTGCCGTTTGCCGACATCAAATGCGTCAAAGCTGCATCCATAACCACGAGGGCTAAACATCTTGCGGGAATCTATTCGCCCCTCTTGTGTTTCTTTCTTTTCTCTTATAGTCCGTGTGTTTGGTTTTCAGCTTCTCATCCTTTTTTCGCTCGACGAGAACAGTCGAGTAGTCGCACGTCATGACGCACTGAGCACATTGTCATCAATGGGACGCGCAGCGTCTTTCTCTAGAAGCAGATGGAATCTGACGGGAAGGACGTGAGGCTCGATTTTCCAGGAAAGCTCTTCGAACGAGTTACACTCAAAATGCGGGTGTGCGTTGATCGTGTGATCGCTTTTAATAATGAAAAAGTAATTTATATCGACTCGATATTTCAGACAGTAATAAAAAAACACACAAAACTTGACTTAGGTCTAATATATAATATTCATTTTCCCAGTGAATTTAATATTAATACTATTTCTGTCAATTCCTCTTCTCTATCAAAGATCAAATAAAAATGTATAATATGCTAATGTAATAATAATATCAAAAAAAATAATTTACAAGATAAAAAAATATATTGTTGGGTAAATGGACAAATTGATATATTTATTCATTTGCCAGTTGTAGTTTTGGTAATGGTTCGATTTGGATTGTCAATATATCCCCAGTTTGATTCCCTATCAGACAATCTGGAAATTTTCATTTACAAAAATTTTGTATGAGCTGCTACCGTGTTTCGGAAGACACATAAAGTCGTTAGTCCCGATTATCTCAATAGCCGCGCAGGCCGATCGAGGCTTCATTATTTTCTAAATGTGGGTGATGAAAATATTTTTTTCTATTTCGGAGCTATAAAGTTTACTTTACGACACCCGTCTTGGTTACATAAAGTATTACTTTATCGCACACTAATTTTATTTTTTTGAGGTTGGTAGCAAAACAAAAATGGAACCATATAATATTTAAATGTAAGCCTTTAATGAAACACACCATGTGCAAGTTCTACAAAGGACAAAAACACACATGCTGACATTTTATTCACTAGTTAACAATATAAATTGTTAAGCAGAGTTGATGCTACTATTGAAATTTACTTTCCATGTTGAATAGTTTTACTGTTATAAAAGTTTACTATAACACTAGACCAGGGGTCTCCAAACTTTTCAACCTTAGGGCCATACTGATTACTCCAGTAAGTTCCGAGGGCCAAAACCATATTATCATTGTTGCCGGTGGTAAAAAGTGAAATAGTCCACTGATGAAAAAAAGTCCGAAAAAGTACGCAACGTTTAAAAAAGGCTGCAAAACGGCAACACTGCATATTATTAATTTTCCTGTCATTATCTGTAATTTCTAGATTAGTCGTAGAGTACGAGCCATGAGGAGTAACGTAACACGACATCTGGTGGACACAAGCGGAAATAGGTAGTACCTTCTATCGCTAACAGATGGCGCTAATAGCACGTACAGAATAATCTCGTTGGTTCGAGAAAGTTCTGGTGTCTTCCACTCACTTCTAGATGGCAGTAATTGGAATATATAAGAAGGCTAGTGGCGCAACCACAAGTCAGTTGCTATGACACTGTTGTGAAATAAAATAGTGCGTACCTCCTTAAAACGTGTTTGTGCGTGTTTAAGTTTAAGACATCTTTGTAACAGTATTTTGATTTGAATTGTTGCTTTTGTGTGTGATTTAGTAGTATGGAAAAGAAGCGAAAAATTGATAGTGAATGCAGAAAATTCAAAGATCAGTGGAACATTCAGTATTTCGTAATTGAGTCCAGTAAGAAGGCGCTATGTTTGATTTGCAATGAAAGCATAGCCGTTCTCAAAGAATAAAACATTAAACGTCATTATGAAACAAAACATTTTCAAAATTACTCAAAATATACAGGAAGTTTGCGGACAGAAAAATTCGAAGCTATGAAGCGCGGATTGAAATCGCAGCAATCTTCATTTACAAAACTCAAAACTGAACAAGAGGCTGCAACGCGTGCCAGCTTTCGTGTGGCTCTTGAAATTGCAAAACGTGGAAAACCATTCACCGATGGAGAAATGATCAAAGAATGCATAATTGCAGTAGCCGAAGAAATGTGCCCTGAAAAGGTAAATTTATTAAAAAGTGTCAGTATGTCAGCAAACACTGTGGCTCGAAGGGTAGAAAACAACGCTGAAAATATATCCTCTCAACTGTTCGACAAAAATGGACATGTTGAGTGGTTTTCTTTGGCCTTGGATGAGTCAACGGATGTGTCAGATACTGCTCAGTTGTTGATTTATATTCGAGGAGTAGATAAAAGCTATGAAGTGCATGAAGAACTTCTTGATATGAATAGTATTCATGGCACAACTACTGGTACAGATATTTTTAAAGGAGTTGAAATGGCCATTAATCAAAAGAACCTTCGATGGAAAAACTTGAAATGTATTACAACTGATGGAGGCAAAAACATGAGTGGGAAAGATAAAGGAGTGGTCGCTCTTGTGTCAAAGGCTGTAGAAAATGACGGTGGTTTAAAACCATTAGTCTTACATTGTATCATTCATCAACAGTCTTTGTGCGGAAAATGTTTGGATATGTCTGAAGTTCTGAAACCAGTCATATCAACTGTTAATTTTATCAGATCTTTTGGGCTGAATCACCGACAATTCCGACAATTTATTGAAGAGATTGGAGAAAATGACTTACCTTATCATACTGCCGTACGTTGGCTTAGTTGTGGGAAAGTCCTTCAGCGCTTTTTTGAACTTCGAGCAGTGATCGAAATTTTTTTTAATGAAAAGCATCGCCCTCTTACTGAATTACAAAACAACGCATGGCTGTGGAAGTTAGCATTCTATGTTGATTTGACAAAACATGTGAACGAACTGAATTTGAGATTGCAAGGAGAAAACCAGCATCTTCCTGATTTATACACTAATATCAAATCATTCCGGAAGAAATTGATACTGTTTCAATCACAACTACGAAGTAAATGTTTTTCACATTTTAAAACATGTGAAATATTCAGCCACACTACTGAGACTGAGTTTCCTATCGATTTTGCAATCGAAACTTTGAGTGCTTTGAAAATAAATTTTGATACTCGTTTCTCGGACTTTGATGCCATTGCGAATCAAATTAAGATTTTTCAGAATCCTTTTGATACTGACATTGAAACCCTAGCCCCGGAACTTCAAATGGAAATAATTGATCTACAGTGCAGTGATATAATTAAGAACAAATATCAAAACTCATCTTTGTTGGAATTTTATAAGAGTCTTCCACTGACACAATTTGATAATTTGCATAAATTTGCTCGTGGGCTGTTTTCTGTTTTTGGTGCTACTTATTTGTGTGAGAAGACCTTCTCCAAAATGAAGTACACAAAAAATGTTTACAGATCTAAATTAACTGATGAGCATCTTAAATCTCTTTTAATAATTGGTACAAGTAAAATTAGTCCACAACTACAAACTATTGTCAGTGGAAAATCTCAATTACACAAATCTCATTAGTATTTCATATGTCATTATGCTTGTTATAAGTTATGTTTTTATTTAAAATGTGTAAAATGTTAGTTGGATTCATTTCAATAATTTGTTAGTTGTTATATACTGAAGTAAAATTTTCTGCATATTATACATGTCTTTACTCATTACAATTCTGTGTTTCTTTATCCAACTTATCACAAAAACAATAACAATAAGCCTACAACAATGTTATGAGTAGTTAGCCCATGACCATATCAATGTAGATGTCATATTAATAATTATTCAACATAAAATTAGAATACTTCAGTAAACTAAATTTAATTTGCTATAAAAAATATGTTCTCTAAAAGGAGTTTTCAAGTATGCTAGCTCTCCGCGGGCCGGACAAAATCTGTCCGCGGGCCGGATGTGGCCCTCGGGCCGTAGTTTGGAGACCCCTGCACTAGACGATTCGTGTGCATTAATGGATACGTCAGGCAGATTTTGGGAACATTGACTGACACGTAAGGTAATATTCGCTATATTATTTTCTTTACACCAACTTAAAAGTGCTGGTATTGTTTTTGATAAATATGTCGAGACTTTGTTAACAATAGATTTTGTAAATTGTGTTCTGCTATTTTGCGAATCTCTAGGGGCGTGCCATTATTTATTTCGTCCTTTTTATTGATAATTTGAAATAATTGATTGCATAAATCAGTCTACATTTTAAACAAAATTACATATAGTACCCCCGATATTCAAATATTTAAAATGTTCTAATTAAGAATTAGAGTAACCAACTTCAAAAAAGCAGAATTTCTAAAATATTTTCTCATTTTAAGCTTTTTTGAACTTTTAAGAACCGAAATTGAAAAATTATTATAAAATACACATTTCATAAGACATTTTGCGCACTTGTTCTTTAGAAAACTCGCCTAGCAGCACATTTTCTAAACATGAACGCGTGCGCAAAAATCATGTCTTATGAATCTTGTATCTTAATACACTATATTTCTAATGAGTGAATGTGAACGTATTGGAAAATAAATATACCGGGTGACCCAGCGGAGCGGTAAAGTCCATTATTGGTATCTAATAATGTAGATAGCGAATAATTTTTATTACAAAAATTGTAGATAATCATAAGCTCGACAATCTAAAAATATTTTCAGTTCGACTACGACAAATCAACACAAACTTATGTGTTTTTAAATGGAATGCTATACATTCTTTTACATTTTATGATAGCCCTTGAAGGACTGATTAAACTGACATCAACTTTTATTTGTCGACTTTCAACTGTTTCTGAGGTATGGCGATTTTTCGTTAAAAATTGTACAACATTTGGAAAGTTGTTATGAAATAACGATTCATGATAAAGTACCTATTATAGGCCCAATTAGGAGAGATATCTTTTCGGTACGTGAAATTAATGTTTATTTTGACATGTCTACGCATGTTCTATAGAATTACATACTATTCGCGAAAGTTAAAAATTCTAAAAAAAATTAAATGGAACACTTTGTATATTTATATGTTATTGAAAAGTACTTAAAATTTACTAATCATAAACATCGACTTCCTTCCGCCTGAGGATAATATTGCAAAAGTTATAGGATTATATCTGAATAAACCCGATTATGACTTAAAAATATGAGTTGCCATGATTTGCAATACTGGTATGCCTAAAATTATTCGAAAAGATTTACTTTTAATATTTTCCTTTTATAAATAAGCACTTTCTATTAAAATTTTAAAAACCATGAAATGTTTGGAAGTTGATGAATTGGCAATAGTAGAAAAAGGTGATTGTTTGCCGATACAAAGATAAACAACCAAAATTATCCAAATATGCGACTGCCATGTTCCTGATGTGAGCAAAAACTTTATTTAGAGAACCTTAAAGAAGTTCAAATTCTATCTGTATTACACCAAGATCTTCAGAGGAAAGTTTTTATGAACAGAGTTGCCTTCTGTACAACGATGTTGCACAAAATAAAGCACAGCCAGAATGTTGTATCTCAAATTTTATTTTCTGATGAAGCTACTTTTAAGAGTAATGATCTTAGAAATAGCATTTTTACGCCACTGAGAATCCGCAATTTTTGTTCTACCATAAATGTATTTGATTCCATATTTTATGTATTTCAAATACGATAAATATGAATATACTATAAAATCGAACATTTTTTAATTTGTTATATAATAACTTATAATTATGTGATACTTGAAAATAGTAGCTTATATGTTCTTCAAGATATTGCGAAAGTTATAGAAGTTTTCAATAACGTACATTTAAATACTTGTATTAACTGTTTGCTTTTCAACTAAAGTTATAATTCTAAGTATGACTCCCCTAATTTTAAAGTAATTTAAAATTTAGCTAAGTATAACGATAAACAAGTTTTTGACATAAAGCGACTGCGATATTTTAACTATTGTTAATTCATGAACTTCCAAACTTTTCATTTCATGAGTTTTAAAATTTTGATAAAAATTACTTACTTGTAAAAAGAAAATATTAGAAGTAACTGTTTTCGATTCGAGTCAGGGCAACTCAAATTTTTAAATCGTAATCGGGTTTATTCAGATATAATATCCTATAACTTTGCAATATCGCCCACAGACACTAGCAAGTATATATTTTTAAATAGTAAATTTTAAGTACTTTTTAATGACATATATATATTTTTTAGAATTTCTAACTTAGCGAATGGTATGTAGTTCTAAAGAACATGCGTAGATATGTTGAAATAAACATTAATTTCACGTACTGAAAAGATATTTCTACTGAATGAGCCAATAATAGGTACGATGATGAAGTACCTATTATTGGTTAGAAATTCTAAAAAATATATATATGTCATTAAAAAGTACTTAAAATTTACTATTTAAAAATATATACTTTCTAGTGTCTGTGGGCGATATTGCAAAGTTATAGGATATTATATCTGAATAAACCCGATTACGATTTAAAAATTTGAGGTGCCCTGACTCGAATCGAAAAGAGTTACTTCTAATATTTTCGTCGTTATTTCATAGCAACTTTTCAAATGTTGTGAAATTTTTAACGAAAAATTGCCATATCTCAGAAACAGATAAAAATCGACAAATACAATTGCGATGAATTAATGTGAGAGTTACTAACAGTCGAAATTATTATTTTAAGTATGTAAAATATTGTCTTATAATTACTTATATTTATGAAAAGTAAATATGAACTTGAAAAAAAGTTAAACTAGAATTTATAAAAAAATATGAAAAGAGAAATGTGGTAAGTATAAAGTAATTATTAAGCAGGCTGTATATAAGTCAATTTATTATCAACCTGTAACTAACATCACAATGAACAAATCAAAAATAAATATAGGGTGTATTTTTCTTTTCTTTTTGGTAGTATAAGGAAGTGATGAAAATTTTCACCTCGAGATTCTTGCAGATCTCAAATCCCTACGTAAAATACGTTCTATGTAGTCGCAATTGTTGTGCACGCCTTAGAATGGATAAATTAGGGTTATGACTAACTGGAATGCAAGCATTAAGCAAACATAAAATTACGCTCAAAATTATTAACTAGTTCAATAAAAAAATAATTTTTTTGATAAACAATTTGGATCATTTCCAAACATTGCTGAAGCGTATATTATTTTATGACGAAATCGTATACTTTACTAAACATTCTAATGGTTGACAATCCTGACATTTTAAACATGGCCGCTATGTGGATTCCAAAACATATTATCTTTTTTTTTTGGTATTCGCCGCCTATAAAGTGACATTTCGCGCATGCATTGCTTGACTAGCAAGGAGTATTTCCCGGTCGACACGACTGTAAAAATTACAAAAAACATTGGCTCTCTAGGATATTAAAAAAAAATCAAGCTTTATAGTAATAAAACTAAGTCTATAAAATACCACTTCTCTCGAATTTTCTTTATCAAAAGTTATGTTAAAAATTCTTCCAACAAATTTGTTGCGCCATCTATTTGACGATTTTTCAAGTAACATTCACATTGACAGTTAAATGTAATCAAACCCGAAAAGCGATGAATTCACTATAAGTATAAGAATAAATACATCATGTGTAATAATATAATAACTTAAACTTAATGGAAATGTGAGTAATATAGGTACGTACATGAAATGCTTAAATTAGTTAGGTAATCTATTTAAAGTTGGGTATGATACTAATCACTTTAGTCAATAATATTTTTTTAAAATTTAATGCTCGTACTAAAAATATTGTACAAACCACTTGCGTGAAGACATCTTCTAGGCATTCGCGTAATTAATAGCACTCGATTCCTTCGGTCGCTCGTGCTTTCAAAATGCGCTCATGCGGGAACATAGTCTTCCCGCACATGGTTCGTAACTAACTATTCAAAGCCTTTATTAAAAATTGTTATTCAAACAAATATTTGACGTTATTTTTCTAAAAAAATAATTGTCAAAACAAATTAAAAAAAATACTTATCACAAAATAACATCAATTATTAACAATTGAAGAAAAAAATCAAGTTTTCCCAAATGTAGGTAATAATTATATAAACGCCTTTATATTGACCATTGTTTATTAACGATAATGAATTACCCTCCCCATAATTTTAAATAACTTTCAAGATAATCAAAAAATTAGCACATTATACAAACATATCCACTGTAAAATAAAATATCAATTTATTTGATGGTTAATAATAATAAAATTTGAAAGAGGAATCTTCTATTCACTATATTGGCTCTCAATCAAATTAGAGAAGAGCACTTACATCAATTGTCAAGATGTTCTCCCCATATATGGCTTTATTGATATTGAGTGTCAACATGTCCAGTGTAACTAAGCGTGGGGTGAGAAAAGTAAGCAATTATATAATGGACTTTATTTGGATACATTTTTAGGAAGGCGATAAAGATCATACTGTCCAGGGAAAAGTAAGGAGATAACGTTATTTAATACCAATGATCACGGACGATAATACATATACATATCTATGCCAAGGTAAAATATTATTCTAAGTTTTGACACGTTTAACAAACACCTCTTGTTAATTTACAATTAGGTTTATTCATTTTAAAAGATATCGTAGGATTATAGTTGTTGAAAAGGGTTGTTATACAGTGAATAAATAAATGTGTTTTAGACTGAAAATGTACGAGGTTCATAGAGAAGCAAGAAAAAAACTTTTTATAGTGACCAATCTATGAGAGAATAAATAGTAGATATATTAATTTGAATGCAATTATACGCTAAATTAAGATCGCTATCAAATATAGGATGACTTACATGATCGTTTAATAGGATTTTTAGCAGTATGTACGAGGTAGGCGCCATAAATTCTCGGACTAATATACAAAAAAGAAACTTGGAACAATATAAGAATTTTTTTGTACCAGTAGTAAAAAATCATAGCATTTTTACACGTAACAAAGCGCCACGAAATGACATTTCACGACCTGGAACTAATAAGAGGTAAATAATGAGGCCATTATTGACCTAGGGAAATAATGAAAACAAATAAAACGAATGCCGCAACCATGCACTCATGCTTGTAGTAGTAGTAGTATGTCAAGTTGTGAACCGTCAAAATAAATAACTCTATTTTAGGCACAATTTTAGGTTAACAATACCAGAATTATAATATACGTTTATTTAGCAATTGCTATTAATTTTATATTTTCTAACAATACTTTGTTGTTTACATGAAAAAAAAAGCATTTGTCTATTAATACATAAAATATGTATGATAGTATAATATGGAATCAATATATCACCTAACTATTACAGATGCAAATAATTATTTAATTCATATTGAAAATTCCTGTATATATTGCAGGTGTGGTTGCGTAAGTAGATGTAGGTAGATCTTGTAACATACATTCTATATTTTTTTTATTTACTAGGGAATCTTCGATATAACCTTTAGCTACAAAGTGGTTCCATTATTACAAACTTTTGAGACGTACCATTTTTGCTATTGTGGATGTGAATAACAATTAAATTATCTCTCATGATGACATCAGAAATTAATAAATTACACAAATCATCCTTCGGCATGCACCAGCAACACCAATTACAAGACCAGTCTATAGAGATATAAATTATCAATAATTTCAAAGTATTAATATATAAACATACTATCTTAGTTGCAATGTAACATATCTCGGGTACCTCAGTAAAGAATTTTATAATTTCCTCGAGTAAATACTAATGATTTTTTGGGCTTATAATTTTAAGTTTTTCTTTTTAAAAAGGCAACTAATTTAAAATATTTTGATATGTTAATATTCTCTTTTAGGCCAAGTGTAGCTTTCAACATTGAATATTGCGCCCATAAAGTCGAGGCTTTTTTATTTTTTGAATATTCATGAAAATAAGCCAGAAGTACGTTTTCAGAAGTTACTACTGTATATTTGGAATTATACCATTTTTTAAATTCTGTAAATGTTTTCATGTATAAGTGATTGTGATTAGATTTATGCGGAAGCAAGTTCTCAGCTGCCTGTTCTGCAATCTCGCGCATTTCAGGTGGTGTACATCTAAACTCTTTAGACATTATAAATGGAATGAAAAATAATCTAAAAAATACTTGACTTTTAGTTTCAGCATTTACGTCAAAACTTATTTGTAAACATCAAAATATAGCCTACTTATTTGTTTACATGAAGTTTTATTACAAGGGCATTCTTACATATATGAGTAAATTTATTCATAATTATTAAGGTTTTAAGGTCCAATTAGACTACTGGTACAAAAAATAGTATACATACTACGGTTGAGAAGACTATTATTGCCCTTGTGGCTTAAATTCCTCGGCGCTTTGCGCCTCGGAATTTAATCTCGCCACTCGGGCAATAATAGTCATCTTCTCAACCTTGGTATGTAATATACTATTATTTTTCAATGTAATCTCTCCTAACTTCTATACATTTATTACAACGATCAATTAATAATTCGATACCCTTGTAAAATAATCTGAAGTTTTTCCGTCAAAATGTTCTATAACAGTTGCTTGCAACTCACTGTCGTCCTTAAAACTACGTCTCCTAAAGTCCTTTTTACTTTCTTATACGTAGTATAAGGAAGTATTGTGATGATGAAAATTTTCGACCTCGAGATTTTTGCAGATGTCCACGTTTTGAGGTCCCCTGATACCAAAAAAGTGGTTTTTAAAAAATGTCTGTGTGTCTGTGTGTGTGTGTGTGTGTGTGTGTGTGTGTGTCTGTGTGTGTGTGACCACGATAGCGGTCAAACCGCTGTAGATATCAATTCCAAATTTTGTATTTACGAATATAATCTCCCTCTTGAGAACTGATTAGATTTTGAGCAAAATCGGCAGACCGGAAGTAGTAGTTTACTTCAGTGAAAAAATCGAATTTTGCAAATATTTCGTCAATTACTAAGTTTAAACAAATTTATAAAGAATTCAAATGTACTCAAAATTAAATTTGAGAAAAATTGTTTTAATAAAGTTTTTCGAAATTCCTACCGGAAGTAGGTCTTTTACTCTTATCGAAAATCAGTTTTTTGCGAATATCTCGCAAGTCATGCTTTCTAGGCAGGTACATTACGAGTATAAAAGTATTTAGAACATACTTTTAAATATCTTTTGTATAAAAAAAATTTCAAAATTCAGACCGGAAGTACCACTTTTACTCTTATCGAATAGCGATTTTTTGCAAATATGTCGTAAATTATGCATTCTATATATATTTATGAAGAGTAAAAAAGTATTTAGAGTTGGATTTGGAATATTTTTTGTATAAATGAAATTTCAAAATTCGGACCGGAAGTAACACTTTCATACGTATAAGAAAGTCGTGTGGTGGCCACACCTCATTTTTTCAATTAGAAAACCAAAAAAAAATCACAAGGAGTCATATCCGGACTATACGGTGGATGTTCCGATTCTTGAAAGTCGTATTCGCGGATGGCAGCTTGCGAAATGGTGGCAGTATGGACGGGAGCATCGTCGTGCAATAATCGCATACCTTTTGTCAATTTTCCACGACGTTTTGCACGAATACTGTCCCTTAATTTATACAATAAAGACGCATAATATATACCGTTCACACTTGTATTGCGCTCTTTAAAGTCAATTAGCAAAATGCATAATTCCATAATACTGTGGCTATCACCTTTTTCGTTGATTGAACGACTTTCGCCTTTCCATGGACTCCCTTTTCGATAGAAGATCATAAAACAGAACCATTGTTTCATCCCCTGTGACAATGGACTCCAAAACCGGTTTTGGGTCGTCTCCACACATGTTTAAAAACGACTGCGCACAATCGACTCGACATTCACGTTGGAGAGCAGAAAGAAGTCGCGGTACACATCGAGCACTAATTATATTCATACCCAAATGGTCTTGGAGAGTTCGGCGAACACTTGTTTCGGAAATGTTTGTTATCACTGCTAATTTCTTCACTTTCAAACGGCGATCTTCTAGCACTAAATGCTACCACTACTCAACTCGCCAGAGTTACGGAACACCTACACGATGCATTTTACAAAAACAATTCAACAACAGCCGTATTCCTCGATATCTCTAAAGCATTCGATAGGGTGTGGCACCAAGCACTTATATATAAAATGATCGCAAAACAATACCCTGAACATCTAATACGTATCATCTCTTCATACCTTCACCGCAGAACATTCACCATAAAAATTCACAACGAACTTTCAACCTCCAGAATCATGACAGCAGGAGTTCCTCAAGGATCAGCTCTCTCCCCTCATCTATATGCCATTTTCACTTCTGACATCCCCAAGACTTCAAACACACTCCTCGCCACATATGCCGATGACACTGCCATCTTATCTTCTTCTATAAACCCCAACATAGCCCTCAGAAATCTTCAAGACGCCGTTAATAAAATAACTGCTTGGTGCCACAACTGGCGAATAGCCATCAATGACGAAAAATCACAGGCCATAGTCTTCCGACGGAAAATCAAACCAACAATTGGTCATCTATACATAAACCACGAGCAAGTCTCATGGGCTCCACAGGTCAAATACCTCGGTGTTACACTTGACCGCAGACTTAGTTATTCAAACCACTTACGAAATGTCTGCAAAAAGACCAGAATAGCCAGAGGGAGACTATGGCCTCTCCTGGGAGCAGCCAGCACATTAGCCAGCAAGATGAAACTCCGCATATACACACAAATATTAAGACCGATGATGTTGTACGCCGCCCAAATCTGGCTGAACGCCGCCCCGACAAACATCCAAGCAATTCAGCGTATTCAGAACACCTCACTGAGAATGGTACTGAAGGCACCATGGTTTCTTCGAAACAACCAGATCCATAGAGAAACAAACACACCAACAATTGAAACTCATATCAGAAAACTCACGTCAGATTTCTACCATAGGATGGATGAAAACATAAACATCTCCCTCACCCCGGAGATGAAATACGATCCGCAGGATTACCTCCCGCACAAACGACTCATACAATAAATCCTCTAAAGAGTACATAACCAATTCTTCAAAGTAAAGATGAAGTCAAAACAGACTATTAGTAAAAGGTCTAAGGCCTAACTAGAAAACACATTAAGAAGAAGAAGAAGCTAGCACTAAATGTTCAATAATTGAAATTTGTTGAGGCGTTATCACTTCAATTGGTCGATCCGACCGATCAGCATCTTCCAGGGATTTTTGTCCTAAACGTAAAGATTTTGCCCACTTTTTTACAGTTGAATACGAAGGAGATGAATCACCGTAAACGCATTCTAAACGTTGTTTAATGTGATAAGGTGTATACTCTTCTTTTGATAAAAATTCAATGACCGCGCGGTACTCAATTTTCGTTACTTCAGACATTTTCGTGCGCTAGTCACGTTGGTTGGCTAGTGACTAAAAACTACTAGGCTTCGAATCGTCATATTTATACCGCGCGATCATTTAAATTCTAAATTAGAGCAGGTTGTGAAATTTAAATTAAGTTGGTATATAAGTACTAATTTACAATTTGAATTGTCAAAGTGACGCTTCAAAATGTTAATTAATCAATAATTGACATTCTGGACAACCTAATAAAAAAAATCCCATCTGCTATAATTTAGAATTTAAATGATCGCGTGGTAGTATACACTTCGGGTATGTGAATGCATGACGTGACGGACTTTGAACCTGTATAAGCCTGTCAGGCCGAGAATTTATGACGCCTACCTCGTAGCTTTGTTTCGTTCTAGATTTTGTTGTGTATTTAACATGTAGATATGTGCTTTTTATCATCAGTCTGTAGGCAATTGATTGCAACATTTTCGTGGTTTACTTTTATATCTCAGTACGAAAGGGGGAGCTTTGTATTTTAGCAAAGTATGTGAACCCGTAGTAGCGCCACTAGTTTTGTTACGTGGTCACGTAATTGTTTTTAACTTGATTAAATAAACGAGAAAATCAAAGAAGCGTTCAGAGGCTTACTCTAAGAAATCATAGATTTTTAAATAAAAACAATATGTATTAACATCACCTTACACTGGTGGGTTTCTAAGGAACATATTGCTATAAACTTAACGATGTTATATACATTTTTACTCTTGTTTAATTTACAGCAACTTGTAGCGTAGCATGAGGCTCTATAAATTAATCGTGCGTATTTTATGTGCATAAGGGATTGCCTAAATAACCTGACTGCATAAAGCTACAGCAAATATGATATTTTGTCTGTAAATGTTTATTATTTTATTGTTTATAATCGAAGCAGAAATGGACACTGGCATATTGCATTTTACTTGATATGCATTGACGGCATTAATAGCAATGTTATTGTGAGCATATATTTTGACGTCTAGACCAGATGTGCAGGACAGCCTCTTTGAAGTGGTCAATTCACAGCCAAACTTCTAGCCTTGTATACTGCGGGCCTTACACGTACTTGGTGACACTAGAATTGTTACAAGGGCCCCAAGTTGCAGTAGGCGAGACAGGTTGCGTGTGATACTCTTTTGTGAAAGAATTTGTGTTGTTGTACTTCCTTTTTTGCCTGTTCAATAGGGATAAATTAATATAGTATAATTCTGATGTGTTTGTATAATTATATTTGGTTTATACTTTGGAGTGTGGAATTAGCTGTAATTAGCAGTAATTTAATCAAATGTATGAGAATACAAGGTAATTATCTTCTTTGAAATCTATATAAAAGGGCAATTAGCATGAATATTAAATGATTCAATTTTTCCAAATTTTATTGATAAACGAAGACATTTATTCTCTATTATGTAACTACTTACATATAATTTCTCTGTTCAGCAAATCAGTTTAATGATATATGGAATAAGGATTTGCACAGCCAACAAGTGTAATGTGTTTTGGAGATGTCATTTACCAAGCGTGAGAATGTCTCGTTGTGATATCAATACCAAGACACTACCAGTTGAGTCTACTGAGTTTAGCTTTGGCAAGTTACTGTGTAAATTGGGTTCGTGTCTACTGAATTCTCAAAAGAATACAGAAGAGATAGGCGCCTAATTTAATAGTCTGCTTGAACTGGGAATGAACAAATTCGTCATGTCGTTCGAATAAATTTAATTTAAAAGAAATTTACAGTTTAGGAATATTAAAATTACCGGGCTAACTCAGATGGACTCTATATCATATTTAAAATATTTAAAAAAATGATTTTGTGAGGAGCAATAACTAAAATCAATCTAAAATTATCAAACAAAAATAATATGTAAGTTTTTATTAATTTTGAAATTCGCGGGTTCTTGCGCAATAGCATATAGTTGAATTCTACTTTCCTAAAATAAAGAACGCGGCATTTAGAGCGCGAAAAGTTACTGAAACGTGAAATCGTTAGTATCAAGTGTATTGTAAAGTGATATTAAATTTATTGTGAGTGACTCTTTAATACACCTTGGGCGTTCAAGGGATCCGTTAATATTGTACCTTCGTTACCTTAATATTGCTACTTAAAAGTCCAGCGTTGGAATGTCCGTCGAAATCTCTTAACCTATAAAAAACGGACTGGAAAACAGCGAATGATACTAATATAATGTCTGTGAGAAAGGAATGTACCTCTAGATCGTATGTGAATAAAGATGGATTTAAATAAATACTTCAGGTGTGTAATACTCTATTTATTGAAACAATTACTAAATAAGGTGATACTTTTTACATTACAGCATACATGGTAATACTTAAATAATCAGCTGACACAGGTCATTCAACTGTATGGATATCCAAAAGGTTATTTACAATAATTATAAAACATAGGCAGTGGTCATCAGACGAAGGCAAGTTTAACGGCAGTTTTAAAATACCCTATTCACTAAAATTGTAGCTTGACAGGTTGCGTTCAAATGTTTAAACAAGAATCGGAAGCATTAAGGCATATTATGAATGATTTGTTAAGCACTGGGATACATGCATTAAGGTACATTGACAAGTAAGTACTAAATGATTTGTTATTATTAGTCTATATTCTGTTTGACTTGTACTTGTATAATGAATTTGACTTTTATGCGAATTAAATGAATGTACTGTTTAAATTATGATATTTTGAGAACGATTGAGATAAATGAAAGATGTTTACAAAAGCTACAAAAGTTAACAACAACAGATTGATTTTGGTACCTGATAAGTTTTACTGCTCCGTATAGGCATCTTTGGAGTTGCCTGGTCCCTTCAAATAGCTGGTGCTGCAAATGCCAGTTATCTTCGTAGCTGAACTCGTTTCTTCAGGTGCTGGATAGCATGTTAGTTGGTTTTCTATGTAGTAGTCAGTTTTGAATATTGGAATCTATGTCGGTCTCACTTATGTGGGTACTTCGGTGATATTTTCGTATAATTTAAATATATTAGGAATCTAACGTGCAATTTTCGCTTGTCCTTAGCGCCAAAGTTTTGTATTCGACCTTGATGATTCTTCTTGGCGGGAAGGTTTATTATTGGACTGTCTGCTTCTACCGTCAGATGGCAAGGTCACACAGTGTTTACTTTATTAATAGATAGGCGCTAGTTTTATCACTTTTATGCACTCATGATGAATTTTATTTATTGCGAACATATTAATTAATGAATTCTTTTGAGGCCGTTGGGCCCTTATATATCTCTGTTTGTTTTGATAATTGTTACCATATTACTTGAGAAGATTAAAATTTTACATTATAAAATATTGAAAACTTGTAATCAGGATTTTAATAAAGTGATGTTTTTTTATAAATCAAAATTAATTTTCTTTCATTTAAAAAAATAAAATTACTTTAATATTCGTTCTTCTGCGACACCTCAGTTTTAAATTCACATTTTCAGCTAAATCGTCTCTCCGTACATTATTTATAATAATTATTTTATCAAAATGTAGGATTAATTAGAAAGAAAAACTCGTTTTTTTTGTGAAACGAGTTTTTCTTTCTAATTAATTGTTTAATATTCACAAGTGCTCAATTATCAAGATTAAAATGTAGGATAATTATGCCTTGTATGAAGATTAATGCCTTTACAAAACTCATATTTAATTCCATTTTTCATTTCTCCCAAATCGCTTCATTTATAACCAAAATAAGTAGGGTTATCTTTGAATTGAATTTTTGGAAATAGTCTTTTAATTTATTTATAATTTATTAATGTTAAATCAATCTTTGATGATTCTTTCATAATCTGTTACTTTTTTATTATTAGATTATTATCTATTATACATTTACTAATTTTAAATACCATATATGCTGTATTGCTGAATTCAGAAAAAAATGTACTTTTTATTTCTAGCAAAAAATAAGGAGGTTCCATTTGAAAAAGAAGTCGATGACGTCATAGGTCCCAGAGTAGTAAATCAAAGAAAAAAATTGACATCTATAAAATTCGGAGGAAGAAAATAAAATTGAGCTTTTCTCCCAAACAGCGATAATAAACAAAATATGAATATTATTCCTTTCTTTATTTACACACTGTATATATTACATAATATTATATATATATATATATATATCTAAATTGATTTTTCTGCTTCGCGCTGAGTAAATTAATTAGGAAATTTTATCACAAAAATTTGCCCACTTCTACTTGAAGAGATCAAGACGTTTAAAGTAGATATGAACTCAAGGCCCTCGTGGCGCAGTTGGTAGCGCATCTTATCGACATTAAGAAGGTCATGAGTTCAAATCTCATCGTGGGCAAATTTTTGTGATAAAATTTCCTAATTAATTTACTCAGCGCGAAGTTGAAAAATCAATTTAGATATTTCTACGCTGAGAAAAACAGAATTTTAAAAATAATTAAAATTCAAATTTACATATATATATATATATATATATATATATATATATATATTGATGCGTATAGTTTATTTTTCATAAATTTCTTTTTTTATTTGTTTTATTCTACCTGTCCAAACAACAAATTCAGTGCACTTGGTGCGCACTGAAGTTTCCAGCCAAAAACGCTATTACTTTTATATCCGAATTAAAATAAAATGTCTCAATTTTAAAAGTTACTACATTAAGTAATATTTGTAGGTGGGTACAATTCTTTTTAATGGTTTGTATATATTCCAAGTACTGTCGCAAAAATATTAAATTACAGTGTTTCCGAAACATGGATTCATCAGAAATCAATCTTCCAATATCAAACGAAATTATTATCCTTGTCCTTATTAAGGTTAATATACATAGATGGAACGTTGTAAGCAAACTTCGCCCCTTGTTCATATATTCACGTAACATTAATTGATGAATTATTGGATCTTAGGGTGGTATCAGGTGAGACAGATAAACAGTCTTAAAAGCCATTAACCCTGTAATAATCACGCTATCGGTCTGTTTGCCGCAGAAACCATGTATTTTAAATGTAGCCTAAGTTAAGCGCCGTTAATGAAGGGGTAATAATTGCACTGTATTAAGTATTAAACAAGACACCCTTATAAATTTTCGAATAATGGAAATGTCTTACAAACCGTGATGTTTAAATTGGTCGAGTTGGTTTTAACAATTAACATTGTCGTTTGTATACGTGTCTTTTATATCTATTATTTATCTTTATGTAATATTCTATATAGCTATATCTTAGTAATATACGTGGAAAATTTTACGAAAACGGTGCTTAAAATGAAACATTTGAATTATTTTAACGTGTTTTTTTTTATCTTTCACAATATTCCTCTTTAACATAAATAGTCATTATACAAGCTTTATAATCATCATTCATCAGCATCAAGGTCGCCATTTTCAATACAGACGAGGACATTATTGCAGACGTAGACCAGTATTTGTCTACTTCTGCAATAATTTCTTTGTCTGTCTTCAATTTTATTCCTGCGAGAAGTTGGTGGAGTTTTGGTAATAAGTGGAGGTATGAGATGCTAGAACCAGTGAATCGGAATATGCTTTCACACAAGTTTTATGTATAAGCACAAAAATTGTGGTGGAAATGGATTCATAACGGTGATACTTATATTCCAATTTTTAAGTAATATATATAGTGCGTTTGGAGTTATTTTGCCCTTTTCAGCATAGTATCTTTTGGATTTACGTTGTACTGCAGAAAAAGAATCGCTACACTGCTAAAATATGAAAGGTTTTTAAGTTTTAAGGTCTTCTCAACAACCTCTGGAGTTATGTTATGCGATTCAATCTGGACGGTGTTGACATCGAGAAATTTTAAACTTCAATATCTGCATAATAAAATTAATAACTGAGCCTATACTCCTAAAAATTACCAAATTTGAATTAATAATTGAACTAATAGTTGAATGACATGTCATATAATCTAGAGGATGCTGATAATATTGTTTGTTTTTTAAGATGATGGGCTATTATGAAATATTTTATAGATCGCTGTTGACAATATTTAAATTGTTAGCTTCAAACAACAGTAAACTAAATCTTTAAAAATATAGTGAAAGAAGGCAAATCAATAGGTGAAAGAAGGCAAATCAATAGGTGAAAGAAGGCAAATCAATAGAATTGCGATTGTCAAAGATAGGTTTCCTTAGATTACATAATCTCTTCTATTTTTACACTTCTCAAGAATCTCGGCTTAATGAAAATATTTTCTTCAGCCTTTTTAATATAGCTATATGAATTTCCAATATTTTCACATTTTTTTTGCTTATTTAAGATATTGACTCAAATAGCGATATTTGAGGAAAATATTTGAATTAATTTGTTTAATATTTACTACGTGTCAGATTTTGCATAGATTGAAAATATTGAATAAAAAAGAAAGATTTCCAAAAAAAGAAATTTTTTACTTTGGAGCTTTTACACGAGTTTTAGTCAAAAAGGAATGCAGCAAGAGTTAAAAAGTCTGTTCCAGTATGTTTTCTATAATCCATTATATGATTTTTTTAGAGAATTACAGAAAAACCTTCACGGGTTGCTGATAAATATAAATTTCACATCTCTTTGGAAATATAAGACATAGCACGTTATTATTAGAAAACAATGTGCTATATAAAAGAACAATAAAAATGTGTTCCTTGTTATAATGCAGAGCGTATAAGATTTAAAGACACTTTTTACTTTCTTATACATAGTATAAGGAAGTATTGTGATGACGAAAATTTTCGACCTCGTGATTTTTCCAGATGTCCACGTTTTGAAGTCTCCTGATACCAAAAAAGTGGTTTTTAAAAAATGTCTGTCTCACTCTCTCTCTCTCTCTCTCTCTCTCTCTCTCTCTCTCTCTCTCTCTCTCTCTGACCACGATAGCGATCAAACCGCTGTAGATATCCATTCCAAATTTTGATTATACAAGATTATACATGTAAATACATGTATAATCTCCCTCTTGAGGTCTGATTAGTTTTCCACGTAAAATCGGTAAACCGGAAGTTTACTTCTGTGTAAATATCGAATTTTGCCAATATTTCGTCAACCACTAAGCTTAAACAAATTTATAAAGAATTCATATGTACTCGAAATTAAATTTGAGAAAAATTTATTAAAAAGGTTTTTCGAAATTCCTACCGGAAGTAGGTCTTATTCTCTTACCGAAAATCCGTTTTTTGCGAATATTTCGTAAGCCATGCTTTTTAGATAGGTACGTTACGAGTATAAAAGTATTTAGAACTTAATTTCCAATACCTTTTGAATAAAAAATTTTTCAAAATTCAGACCGGAAGTAACACTTTTACTCTTACCGCATAGCGATTTTTTGCAAATATGTCGTAAATTATGCATTCTATATATATATATCAAGAGTATAAAAGTAATAGAACTTCATTTTCAATATCTTATGTATAAAAAAAATTTCAAAATTCGGACCATAAGTAACACTTTTACTCTTATCGAATAGCGATTTTTGCAAATATCTCGTAAATTATTCTATATAAATTTATCAAGAGTGCAAATGTACTTAGAGCTACAATTGGAATTTTTTTGGTAACCACACCTCTTTTTTTTCAGTAGCTCTAATGGTAGAACATGCATGAACCAAATGCAGGTAGCGTGTAAATGCCACATCCAATAAACAAATTTTATTTACAAAAATATTTGTAAATTTTTTTATTAACATTAACATAACGGGTACTTTCTATGTCCCGACAGCTCGGACAAATGTATTTCTCAAATCCCCGCTCTATCATATGTGCACAAATGCCAACCTTTTGTGCGCTGACCCATTCTTGGGGAGGTGATACATTGATATATTTATGCTTTTTTTTTTTTTTGTTTTTTCTTAATGTATTCTGTATTTTTGTATGCCGTATTGTGTTCTGTTCTTAATTATTATCTGTGCATCGTATTGTGAACTATTTTTAGTCACTGTTAATTTTTGTATATATTACCCTGTAAATAGATGTATCTGTTGGGTATTAAATGATTAAATAAATAAATAAATAAATAAATAAATAAAAATCTATTATTCGTAATGTGCAAAATAAACAGGAATTATAAAAAATGAAGTATTTAATTAATTTGAATGCTTAGAAAGTTATCTTTTGATTAAGTAAACATATCTCTTGGAAACAATTCTACGTTAATATTAAAGTGCAGCTTAATTTAATTCAAGAATATTTTCAGATTGTTAAAACTTTCTAAAATGTTTAAAACTAATAAATGAAATTTTACTAAGTTTATAATACAATTACTTCAATTTAGACACCAACCAGTATATTAGAACAATATTCAAATGTACAGATTAAGACTCAAATTAGTCAAATGTTTTCAAGCTAAAATGTCATTTAATTCCGAATTCCTCCCATTCACCTATTAACGCCTTCCACTCGCCCAATATGCTGCGCTTGGAAACTTTGTAAACAAAAAGTGTTTTATTACCCACACTAGATCTTTACGTGAATTAGACCAGATAATAACGATCAACGAGACGTGACAGTATATTTGAATTCTTTGTTTTTCCGTGTCCTACCTTCTCCTCTTTGAATTTATATGGTACATAAGCAAGTACACTAACTATTGGACAGGAGATAGCACGGGAGATCAGGGACAACGTGGCATTGTGGAACCACGCTTGCCTCACAAACCAAAATAAAAAGGGACACGCTCTTAACGCCTTTGTCGCTTCTCGATGATCGTTATTTACTGCATCAGGCATCAATATTTGTATTACAATGTCAGTGCAACAGGCAGAGTATTCATAAATTTAATTTAATAAAGTCATTAATTTTTATCTATCTTTAGCAATTACTATATTTTTCACACACACGCGGTTGGGTTAGTAATCTACCTTTATTCTTCAGTTAAAGATTTATCTATTTTCCTGCTCAATTAAATATTTAAGGTTTTTTTTTTGTAATTTGACTTTTTAGAAGAATTTCAAGAAATTTAAAATACAAGAATAAAATATTGAGAATTTAAACACAAGATATCTTTGAATACTTTCACAATTATAGTCAAATCCCAAATATCACAGGTGTCGAGGTTTTGCTTGCATCTAGAAATCTGCTGAAGTGTTTCACACACAAACCTTCTGATTTCGTGAATAGTCGCAAATGTTCGTTTAATAATAATTCAATATACTGCTACGACACTTAAAGTCTTTCCCAAATTTTCAAAATAATGGTGCTCTTATAAATCGGTAATCTGCTCTATACAGCTTTTAATTTTCTCCGTCAGTGTTAACCCTCTATTGCACCTTGTGTCCATTCAGGAACACCATGCGTTTTAAGTTCTAACTTTCTTAATTTCAAAAATACCACCTTTATCTACGCATTGTCACCATTCGGGAACATTCCTCTTTAAGTTAGAATGTAACACACAAGGTGGCAGCACATTGCAGTTATGAAATATAAATAGACTATGCGAGCTCCCGAGCAATTTTGTGGTTAGGATATTTCATGATTTTGCGAATTGTTTACTGTGGTTTCAAAGAGTGCTTTTTTGTCAAAAAAAAAACTGTGAGGTGCATTAAAGCCTGCTGAAGGTATGAATGATTTGGTTTTTGGTATTTTGTATATATTTACCTGTACATATGAACTCAGGTAACTAGTACCGTTCGGGAACACCGTGCATGGGCACTACAAACTTACGATGGGAGAAAACTTTTCACCTATTCCTTCTAAATCATTTTATGGAAACAAAAGCGATGTTTATGAAATCAGAGATATTCCTAGCGACATTGAGGATTCTCTTTTATTAGATGAAGATCTCCGACTCAATCGAAACGTCAGAAAATCCATTGGAAAAAAGAACAGTCTGCCACAAAAAACGACGAAAGCATAAAATTTAGTGGTAACGATACTTTGCCAGATGAAGTTTTGAACCTTACCACCCCATATGCTGCTTTCAAACATTTTGTCACTGAAAAATTTCTACAGGTGATAGTAGATATGAGCGTGCTGTATTCTGTGCAAAAAAACCCAATCGTCCTTTGGTCACATCAACCAACGAAATACAAAAATTTATAGGACTCTTACTGTGGATGTCGATCATTAAATTGTCTACCACTAGGAACTACTGGTCACCAGATACCCGAATTGCTCAGGTTGCAGATGCTATGACTGTTAATCGTTTTCAGATACTAAAAAGAAATCTTCATTTTAATGACAACACACAGATGCAGAACAAGACAGAAAAGATTCAACCTGTCATTGATCATGTACGGTCGGTCTGTCTGTCTCAAAATTCCAATAGAGGAACATTTGGCTTGTGATAAGCAAATAGTGCCGCTTAAAGGCAGGATTTCTATAAAAACATATAATCCGAAAAAGCCTCACAAGACTTTGAATTGTTCAGTGGGAAGGTAGTTGCACCAGATGGAGATGATTTCGGTTCTGCAAGTAATGTGGTTTACCGCATGAGTCGCAACGTGCCAAAAAATGTGCACCACAAACTATATTGTGACAAGTATTTCACAGGCATTCCTCTGTTCTGTTATTTGGCACAGAACGGCATTGATTGTGTGGGCACGGTGAGGATAAATCGAATAATGGGGTGCAGTTTTCTCACAGAAAAAGAATGGAAACGGAAAGGAAGAGGTTCCTATCTGGAACAAGTAGGAACCCACGAAAACCAGCACTTGAGGTGTGTACAGTGGTATGACAATAAAGTGGTGACATTGCTTTCCACATTCGCTGGCAGCCAGCCACTACATAAGGTTCAGCGGTTTTTGAAGACTGATTACACCAGGAAAGAGATTAACTGCATAAATATTGTGCAGGTATACAATATGGAAGAAGTTGATTTTCTCGATTCGATACTTGGATTGTATCGAATTCACATCCGAACTAAGAAATGGTACCATCGATTGTTCTTTCACATGCTAGATGTTATTACATGCAGCGCATGGTTGCTGTATAGAAGAATTGCCGAACACCACAGTCAAGACCAACCTCAGAACAAGGTGAACATCTCCGTTTTGCAGTTCAGAACTGAATTAGTAAAAGTATTGACTACTTTGGAAGACCAGAATTCCATACAAAATAGGGCGAAACGCGGAAGTCCTAGCAAGGACCTACTTCCAGAGACTATGCAAAAGAAACGTAGGGGACAACAGCCTGCATTAGAAACAAGATTAGATGGGATTGGTCATTGGATGATGCATTCGAACAAACGTAATCGTTGCAGATTGGAAAATTGCACAGGAAAAAGTAGGCTGTATTGTTCGAAATGCAAAGTATATTTATGCTTGTATGAGAAAAAAACTGTTTTTTTACATATCACAATGTATAAGTACAACAAATATAATTTGTTGAAATGCAACTTTTTTTAGTGTCCATGTCTTCTGTGCACAATGTTCCCACATGGGAACAAAAAAAAAATTTTTTTTTGGAAAAGTATAGGTAAACATTTTTTTCACTATTTTTTACGTGTTAAGCATGCAAAAAGATATGATATAAAAAGAATGAGGCAAAACAAAAATTATGTGCAATAGAGGGTTAAATTTTTTTTATTAGCAACAAAATATTTCTCGCCAAGTCTCTTCCAGGTAGGCTTTAGCTCCAAGTATAAAAGCTTTTACAATCTTCTCTTCTTCGGTAGCAATCAATGTAGATGGTCTGCTCAACTTACTTCGAAGTACTTCCTGATATTTTCTGTATATGACGGATTTTGGTAAGAGAAATTCGTCATCTGCTTGAAGAAATGATAACCCTGTCTTACAACTGGCGTTAATGCAATTTTTATCGATTCTAGACACTCCTGTCGAATAGGTGTTCTGTATGTTTGCACAATTGTGCCATATTATCCATCCAGACATTACACTCTATAAGTTTTTGGGCTATTGCCGCGCCATTTGTAACATAACTAAAAAAAATATCCAATATGTGTTGTAGAAAACTGCCGAGTTTAAAAAAGCATTTTTTCCCATATTATGCCTCCGTCTTATGTTACCTCATTTTAAGACAGTCTAATTTGTCATCTACATTAATATTTCTTGTAAAGTCTATACTGGGGCAATTATCTCTTACCCATATCAAAGGTAATATAAAGATCCTGCAAGGGAGCAATTAAAGTACGCGGAATGGAGGGGCTGGATGATAGTGGGAGAGCACTTTCTTGTCATAACGTGTTCAGTGATTCATTGTTAGTATAAATATAAAGTTTCAACAAAATCACGTCAGTAGTCTTTTAGCTATCGTCGACTAAGCAACTTAATCGGGCTGTTATCAAGTTCATTACAAAAGAAAGAAAGTGTGTTTATCCCACACTGGAAAAGATGTCAACCGTTTACGGGAATTCTTGCAAAGGAAAAAGTATGGTTGTTAAGTGGCACAGTCACTTAAAGGTAGATAATCACTTGAAGACAACCCACGGCCGGGGCGACCTAAGTGACCATTACAAAATTCGAAAAAGTAATAATGAAATATGCTCGGGTGAAAAAGACATAACTCGCAGAAATGACTGGTGTCTCTTATCTTTAAAAGTCTTCAAGATCATCTTGGCATGACTAAGGTCCGCGGAAGATGGGTGCGGGCAATGCTCAAGTCGCCTCAAATTAACAGCACGTGGAATGTTCCCCTGCGTTTATTGACCTCTGCAATGAAGGCAGAGATAGTGTATAGAGCCGATTTATTACTGGGGATGAAACTTGATTTCATCATTATGAACCTGAGACCAAGCAAGACTCCATGCATGAGCATGAAAAGGACGCATGACATCTCAAGAAGTTTAAGGTGTCGCAGCCGGTCGAAAAACTCATGGTTACTGTCTGTCTTTTTGGAACTCTGCATCCTCTTAATTGATTACCAAAATAAAAGCGTTTCCATAGCCGGAAAATGCTCCGCTTCAATCCTGGAGCGGCAGATAGAAGTCATTAAAAAAGGAAGTAGAATGTTGACTAAAGGTGTCCTGCTCTTGTACGACAAGGCTCCTGTTCATAAGAATCGTGTAATGCTGGCTGTCCTGCATAAAGCGGGCTTCGATATTTTGAATCAACCACTCTATAGTCCAGACCTGCTTCCCTGCGATTTTACCTATTCCCCAAAATAAAAAAGAACAAAGATAAGGCATTTTTTTATGAAAGCAATTGAAAGATCTGAAAAATATATTATTGCACACCGTAAAAGAACAGAAATTTTGTATTTTTATTTTCGCTCCTTGTCCCCCCATCCCGAACATAAAAGCGATCCTTCGTAAGTTTTATGAAATAAAGAAAATAAATTTTAATTTGTGACGCTAAATTCTGTATAAGTATAATTAACTTTCCTTAAGAAAAAACACAAACATATGCTCACAATTTATTTGTTTCTAGACAATAGTCATCAGAAATTGTTAGCTTGAATTTCTATAATTTAAAGAAATAAGAAATGAATACGAGGGCTACTGTTTATATTTCGGGAATAGCAAATAATAACAAGCATTTTTAAATGAAAATGGCTTTATTGTTTTTCGAAATATTCCCCTTGATGATCAATACACTTTTGCATTCGTTCAAACCATTTGTCATAGCAGTTTTTCCATTCCTCTTGAGACACCTTTAAAACATGGTTTTTGAACGCTTGAAGTGCTTCTTCGGCGCTCGTAAATCGTTGACCACGTAGTTTACCTTTGATATTCGGGAACAAGAAGAAGTCATTGGGTGCCAAGTCAGGACTGTACGGAGAATGTCATCAATTCGATGTTTTGACTGCGCAAAAATTCACTTGTTTGACGAGATGTGTGAGAGCTCGCATTGTCATGATGTAGAATGATTCGTCTTCGGGGGTTAGTTTTACAAATTTCTCCGAAGACTTCCGGCAAACAAATGGTCGTGTACCAATCGGAATTGACAGTTCTACGTTGCTCAAGCGGAACAGTGGCCACATGACCCATTCGGCCGAAGAAACAGGCGACCATTTGCTTCGCTGTGCTTCTTCCACGAACAACTTTTGTTGGATTTAGATCGTCTTGGAATACCCACACGGTCGATTGCTGTTTTGTTTCCGGCTCATAAGCATATATCCATGATTCGTCACCTGTCACGATTTTATATATATCTTTTGAAGCACCACGGTTGAACTTTTTCATCATTTTCTTACACCACTTGACGCGTGACATTTTTTGAGCGATTGATAAATTATGGGGTATCCAACGAGAACAATTTTTTTTTACAACTAAGTGTTCATGCAAAATCGAATGTATTGAAGTGGAACTAATGTGCAAGGATGCCTCTATCTCAAAATATGTCACATGACGATCTTGCATTATCAGTTCACGCACTACATCGATGTTTTGTGGCACAACAACCGATTTTGGACGACCTTCACGGAATTCGTCGGCGACGGAACTACGACCACGATTGAATTCACTATACCAGCGATATACTGTGGTTTTTGATGGTGCTTTATCGCCATACAAAGAACTGAGTTCATCGACACATTCTTGTTGAGATAATCCACGTCGAAAGTTGTGAAAAATAATCCAACGAAAACCTTCTCTTGAAATTTCCATTATTTTGTCAAATTGATTTTCTGAACTAACTGTAAACAAAACAAATAGCACTTGTACATCAAAACGTTGTAAGTACTTTTATGCTAAAAAATGTCAAACTTTATTATGGTCTTGTCAGATTTTAGCTATTGACATTAGTGTGGCCAATTCCCGAAATATAAATAGTTCCCCTCGTATATGGGATATAAAATTAACAGAAGTAATTCAATGAAGTTTATGCGGATGCTATTGTAGCAGAATACCCTTTCGAAATAAAACTATAAATTAATATAAAAAGGCGACATATGCCAAAAAGAAATATATTTTTACCTGTCATAATGAAGAATAGATGCGTGGCCGTTGAAGAAACAAATGTTAAAGGATGAAATGTTTAGGAGACACTGGCCGAAGCCACCTCGGGGGCCCGTAGGAGTGGAAAAGATATTTAAAATAGAGTTCAGGGTGAAAAGAGAACACTTAGGGTGACTGTGAACAAGGAAGGGATGATTGGGGGATGTGCGTCCGGTGAGGGAATACACTTACGTCGCTGGTCGTGTGGAGTTTTAGTAGCGGCGCACGAGAGCATACCTAGCGAGTCGACGGCTATAGCTTCAACGTCAGTTTATATCTGGTGCCCGGGCTCCCAAAACCACCATTCGCCGTTAACGCTCGCTTTAGACATTTTTATATCTGTATACACACATATACAATAGATAAACACACGCACACTTCAGCACATATACGTTGCACACACACAGACACATACACACGCTCCTATACATACATACGTTTGCATATACAGCGTTTAAACCAAAAGTCTTTTCTCGTGTTTACCGTGGAGTTGCGTTTGTTTTGGACATAAGAATTTTCGTGCTGGATTTGAAGCAAGACCACCTTTAATCGTAACCAGGGAACCGTGTTGTTGATATACATGTACCGTATTGTTTTTAGTGCGATTTTGCGAATTTATTATACCATTCGCATATCGTAGATTATCATGACAATATTCATAACAGCTTGACGGTAATAGTGAATCACATCTTTTTTTTGCCCCCTAACTTCTGTGAATTTTACAACATTGTCATACCAATACAGATCGTGATAATTTTTTGTGTCTCAAACATGCGAACGATATAAGATTATTCATCGACAAACTAATCAAGGTAAGTCGTCTATTAAACATGTTAAAAGAACATTTAGAAATATTAATTCTGCGATATCCCCTGATTTATATTTACCACCTAAAATATTGTAATTTGTTTTGACAAGTTAATTACGGACGAAGCAGTTTGTTAAATCTTTAACTCTTGAGAACATATTAATTTCTTACACTTAAGCCGTAGGTAACCTTATTTTCTGCGGCATGAAAACATTATAGTTGCTATGTTGAATTTCGTAGTTAACCAATAAATTTGTTGTGACACTTGGTACTAGCTAAATTTTAACAGCAGGGGTTTGATTAAAACACTGAAATTATATAAAAGGATTCAAGAGTGATTGTAAAACAGGCTATTATTTATTCTACATAAAACGTCAAAATTAACGGAACATAAACATTAGTAGTTAGCAAATACGACCTATATTTGTTTTGATACTAAACTACAGGAAGTTTTACCAATATTTATGTTTGTATAAACATACATTGGTTATAGACCGATAACAATTAATTTGATTGATACAGTTACATTTCGTAAACACAGTAATTTTCGAGCATAAACACGAAATCAAAGAATGGTATTTATTATTAATATTATTGACAATAAATAATATAATAATATATTATTATTATTATTATTAATAATAACTAGGGACTGTAAAATATATTCAAGATTGAATAATAAATAACCCCAACTTGACAATGGAGCTTACAATTTTTTTATCATGTAGAATTACATATGCCTGGCTATAAAACAAATTCCTGTTGAATGTATTTCAAAATTTATTTTCAACCTAGAATAATTTTTTTTTCTAGTAAGTAATAATATACAATATGATCATATATTTCTACCCTCTAGAAGGCTATGAAATTATTCCTTGAAAATATTATGTTGGTATGTTCTGACAAATAAAATTCATCTGTCATTAATGTATTTATTAATTGACACTTAATCATCAGTATAATATAACCTAATAAGTTAACTTACCTTATGGTACCAACTTATGTAAGTTTAAAAAAGAAAAATGTAATAGCCTTCTAGAGGGTAGAAATATATGATCATATGGTAAAATTTCTATTTAAAGAGTATTTGTTTTTCGGTTCTGAAATTGGTGTACTTGTTCTTGTGCATAGTCCATGAAGAAACGCTAATAGATATGCAACGGAAACATTTGCACTATTAATCGGAAGGATAGTATTTTATATTATATTGAGATAATGAAAAGCGTAATTGTAAATAATATTATTTGCAAACTATTTTAATGATTTACTTGAGTATGACAATTACACATTCTCTAATAAGAATTCATCACAGATAATATTTTTTCTTTTCTATTGTTATTAAATACAAAATGCAGATGTTAGTTGTTAATAATAATAATAATAATAATAATATTAAATTGTCTCAACACTTATCAACATCTTAATACTAGTTATAAGGATATTTGCACCCATGTATTATTATAACGCGCCTGTGGTGCGACACTAAGTTGCTACTTGTCCGCATTCGCCCATGAATGAGAAAAACCGTAGTAAAACCAGTACTCAGAGAGGAGTATACCAGGTTATGCGACACTTATAGACCTGCAAAAATTTATTTATTAAAAAAATATCACTGTTAATTGATAGCAATTATAAATGAAATGAAACCAATGGATTAATTTGAAAGTGAAAGAAACTATATAGAAGGCACATAAACGCAATCAAGATTTTTCAAAATAATTAAGAATTTTATTGAGTTTTCTAAACTTATCACATGCAATGCAGTTTCTTAGGATAAAGTCCATTTTTATATTGGAATGTACAACAAAATCAAAACTTAACTTTGTAAAAACTTATAAAATGTGTATGAACTTGAAAATATTATTGGGGTGAAGAAAAGAACAAGAATTACATTTATGATTTTAAAGCATCTTGAATACAATTTGCTAATGCTATTGAATTTGTAATTAGCAATCAAGTGCAATAATTAATAAATCACGGTTTCAAGATTACAGCATTATTAAAGATACTGAAAAATACAATGCTTGTTAGGAAAAGGACAAACTCGAAGGATTGCAAGACTGTCCGACGATATATCGATATTGCACCTTCATAATTTCGAATCGTTAAGTTATAGTAAATCCTGCAAGGCGAAATAAAATTCTAGAACGTTAAAAATAAAGTTCAAATACATATCTAAAACAAATGTCAAATGCATCAAATAAAATTAGAAAGACAGACTAAAAAATTAAAGGAAGACTAGGTCAGTAATAAACATAAATGATACTCCCCTATAATTTATCAATATGCCTGCACTAACATTTAAAATTAAGAAAATTGAATACCTGACGATATGGCTTGTTACCGGTTCTATCGATACGCAAGATGAAGAATATATATTATTCTTCCTGGGCCTAGATATTTTGATAAAGAAAGTACGTGGTAACTAGAACGAAATCGTCGCCACAACAGAAGGATATCATACGAGCCTCACTTGATAAATATTATTTTATTAACTATTTCTTGAACACTAAGCAATGTGCTATCGATGCAGAATAAGTTTGTTCTGTTTACACAACAAACTTATTCTCAAATCAATCCATTTAAGACAATATCCACAATTTACTTTAATAATACTGTAAATTTCTCTTTTGGAAGTGGTCACATAGAATCAAAACGCATATCACTTTTTACACATTTTGTGATCTTTAACAAGCTGAAAAATGAAAAAGAAATGTCTTAACGTGGGTTCGGTTACGTTTTATCTGAAAGAAAAAAGAAATAGTATAGTGTGAATAATAAACAATATTTAAATGATGTATTAACAATTCGATAAGCAAATGTTGTTTTTGACTTCAATTCTAATTGAGAATAAAATTTTATATTGCATGTAATTGTCATGCGTTTTGATTGAAATATTTAGGTAACTAATGACATTTAATGTCACTGAATGCGAATATCAAATAGATAGAAAATTTAATATTTAAATATAGTGATAAGGGAGTAGTGCTAAGAGAACGCTAATAAATTTGATTATTATATATTATTTATTATATAATTAAATGAAGTGATGGAAATCTCTTGGTGAAACATGTCGAAATATAAGCAAGCAATAACAAATAACACACTTGGTATTGTTTCACAAATAAATATAATTAAATACTCGATGTACATTTCGCCTTGCGGCATCGTCAGGAGTTCTCGAGAAACTAAAGTAAAATTTAATATACTGTAACTATGTACCTACTTCAAACAAAAATGTAAATAGAAAAATATACAAAAATAGAAAATTATGAAAAGGTCATGACTTATCTGGAAAGACTGTTTTTACAATGCTAGTGTTTATTAGCGGTGAATTTATGAGTTCGGTTTGTTCATTAAGAACATTGCCTGGTTGTAAAAGTAAACTTTCTTTTATAAAATAACCTTCTAGAACATTCATTTTTTTACTTCTATTTAAACTATACAGTACTTCTAAATTGTCTATTGAAAATTGATGTCCCGTGTCTAAAACATGGTTAGCTACACTTGAATTTTCATAATAATAAGAATTCCTGACGATGCCGCAAGGCGAAATGTACATCGAGTATTTAATTATATTTATTTGTGAAACAATACCAAGTGTGTTATTTGTTATTACTTGCTTATATTATTTATTATATGTTATATCATATAATTTAATTTTTAGTATCATTTGAAATTAAAATTAATTAATAAATTCCTTACTTCATACCAATACGTCAGCACAACCCCAGTGCAAATAGCACCCAACACGTGGAGATATATAAATAAACTTTAAATTCTGATTAGTTTTTTTCTCTAGATTAGATTAGATTTAAATTGAGTAGATCTACTGCCTTGGTAGAGTATATATTTGAATTTAAAATTTCATGTTGGAATTACAACATTTTTAACGTTCCTTTAATTTTGATCACACTGTAGCTTGATTTAAAAGATATAGAAGTGACTTCTTATTATTATTACTTTTATGATATGATTTTGAATAGTAAAAAATAAACGCCTTTGTCAATTATAATATACGGTCAAGTTTGGTTAAATACTACGTTCTAAAAATAGGTATTATAGCTTTGCATTAATTATATATGAAAAGCATCCTTAAGCCGAACTAGATAATAAAGGTTATATCATCGCCAACTACCCTTTGCTTGTTCAAACTTAGTTCATTAGTTGAGAATTAGTTTCTTGTTTTGTCAAGATTCTATGTGTTCATTGTACTTGATTCATGATTTATAGTGAGTTTTTTTTGTTAATGCTGATGAAGATTAGAGTATTACTTGTTACAAACATATATACGATAATTAGTTTTTTCAAAGCGTCTCTAAAGTATCCAAGGTATATAATGTTATGATAATATTATATTAATAAAACTTATCAGAAATATTCACAACATTCTATACAAGTGACCTATCAGTTACAACACCTAGAAAGCATATGCAGATAATATGGTCATTGTTTATCAACATGATAGTTTGGAATGAAGATGGAGATTATTTCCTCACCTATCGAAGCCTGAATTACTTATTGTAAACGCAATAGTTATTTACGAACCAAGTGGGGGAGGACTATTTTCCCGCATGAGCACACATTGTAAGCACGAGCGACCGCAGGAAGCGAGTGCTTTTAATTGCGCGAATGCGTGGAAGATGTCTTCACGCAAGTGGTTTGTACAATATTTTTTGTACGAACATTAAATTAAAAAAATATTATTGATTAATGTCATTGGTATCATACCTAACCTAAGATAGATTACCTAATTAATTTAAGCATTTCATGTACGTAACTATTACTCACCTTTCCCTAAAATTAAGTTATTATATTCTTACACACTGCAAACATGAGGTATTTATTCTTATATTTATAAATTTATAGTACATTTATTGCGTTTTTTGGTTTAAATACAAACAATTCCGAACTGCCAATATGAATGTCGATGTGGTACAAATAGATGGCGCGTGAATCTTGCTTAAGATGTCGCTTAAAATATCGTCAAATAGATGGCGCCACAATTTTTTTCGAAGAATTTTTAATTATTACTTCTATTTCCGCAACTTTTAGTGAAGAATAGTGGAGGGAAGTAGTATTTTATAGACTAAATTTTATTACTACCAAGTTAGATTTTTTTTTAAATGTCCCAAAGTGCCAGTGTTTTTTTCAATTTTTACAGTCGCCTCAACCGGGTCGAGCTACACATGCGCCAAATGTCAGTTTACAGGCGGTGAGTACAAAGAATAATAAAAAGCATCATCTAATGGCACTGTATTAAAATATAATTTTTCTTTACGTTCTCTATCTGCTCATATATTCATTCTAAATGTATCTTAATTTAATTAACCTATAAGCAGCATATTAAGTTATTAAGTTGAAATGAAAACAACTACCAACCTACTAGATACTCTGGTAGATTCAAATTGGGAAGCTAGTGCATATTTTAGGAAAGTACTTCTTATTCTATAGTGGTAATGTATTGTAATGTAATGTATAGTCTACTTCTACACCTCGTCTACATGTTTTAGCTAACATATTTCCTTGTGATTAAGAAGCTCTAACGTGTTAATAAGACAAACATTCCAGCATTCTGGTTTTAATTTTGAAGAATAATATACTATAGCCTAAGCGAAATGAAGTAAACCAATTTGCAAGCAAGATTTACACAATGAACCTTTATGTTTCTATTAAAGCTCTTTGGAAATGAAATTGTTTTGAATGTGATATCTTTAATAAATAATAGATGGTACTTTAGCTAAGGTGTCATTACGCATCCGAGAAAAATTTAGTGCAAGTTAAATCGTTTCAAAGGTGGTAATGAAAACTACAAAAGTATATTTTACTGCTGGAATGTGAATGATAATGCAGTTTCTGAATACTGAGGTGATTGGTAAAATTATTTTTGCAGAATGCTGCTTAAATAAGTTTGATTAATTTTCAAAGCTTCAGCACAGGATGAGTTTTTTCTGCAGTTTTGTCCATTTTGTAAATATTCGACAAAAGTTAGTGCTCGCTTACTCGGAGTTTTTGTCAATGATATTCACAAATGGGAACAACACATAGATATGTTATGTAGAAAACTATGCACTTTTCCTACAATATCCGTCTAGTGAGAGAATTTGTCAGCGAATATGTACTTCGTCCCGCCTACTACAGCGGTTGCCTGTCATATATTAGATTCGGCATCGTGGTTTGGAGGGGTAGTGGCGATCTATCGAAAATTTTTAGGTTCTCTACCATGCCAATCAGTCATACAGAGGCTACGTCAAAAATAATAATCTATTGACAGTCTTTGCTATTTATATTTAAGTACTAATATTCTTCTTTAAAAACAAAACACTGTTTGAAAAAATGCCTCCAAACACGAATACGGTAGCAGGCATGGAGATCGCTACTGCTATCCAGTACACTTACTCTGAGTGAGAGTGGTTTGGGGTATGTAGGATAATTTTTTTTAACAAATTGCCAAAGAACATTAGAATAATACTCTAACTGTACTTAAAAATAAAAATTTTCTGTTATTATGTAAACTGGAACCGTACAATATGGAAGATTTTCTGCGTGCAAAGATGCCTATTAGAAATATTGTAAAATAAACGAAGTATATTACACACTGCTAAATTCGTATACCGAAAACACGCAACATTAATAAAAATTATAAATAATATATCTAACAATTTTCCACATAAACAAATATAGATAAAATATAAAATAATACCATAAATAAAACTTAAAATATTTCTTCCGAAGACATTCAATAAAAATTGTTATCATGATTTAGAAGTACAAGGAGTAGATATAATTTACTAATTAAATGTTAAATTTCAACGTATGCGCGTATATACATCTGTAGATCTTATCAAATTGATATTAAATATGCCGCGAGCGTTTCTATTATCATTGTTTAGACATCGTCTACAAGTAATGTGATTGTCTTTATTATACATAAAGCTTAAAATATATTGATGGTCCTTAAATTTGTGTGGCATTCCTGTAATGTGAAAGTAAGCTTTAATGGCTAATAAAAGTGCCATAAAAATTATATGACCATCTAGATATCCACATTCACTACATTATTCCATATCGAATATCTTATAGATATAACTAAGATTGTAGTCTTGCTATCTATGCATATATAATGAACGTTTATCTCGGTTTCTTTGACCGGAGTATTTAAGAATAAGTAATATAATAAATACCATACAACAGGTGTGTGTTTCATTGTAAAAGAACGTTTTAGGGAAAAATTTGAATAAAAGCTTTTAACGTAGCGGTATAGCAGTTTATTTATATTAAATAATTTTTGGTATCAATCCCGCAGTGTATAAATATTTTAATGGCCAATGAAGGATTAATTTTAATTTAATGACATTGTAGACTCGTTTAATACAGCGTATTTCAGGAAAATCTTTCATCAGACGCTTTTACAGTAAAATAAGGATTAGAAAGGAAAGATGTACAAACAAATTTATGTAAAGACAGGTTATGTCGCAAAATTGTGACTAACTAATGATAAACAGATATAGTTTAAGTATTTTTAAATAATTAAAAAGAAATAAATATAATTTGGGATGATAATTATGTAAAACAATATAAATAGTTAAATCTGTAAAAGTAAGAAAATATGTTAATATTAGCAAATATTTTTTATAAATATTAACCTAACAAATTCATCTATGGCAGTTTTCTATCGACGTTCATAAAAAGAAGACAAGACTCGTCCAACTGTTAAAACATGGATGCCGCCGTCGAATTTTTTCTGCGATAATTCTGTAATACTTTTATTTTCGAACTTTGCATTGCCTATTTACAATAGTCATTTAATAATCAAGTATTATTAAGAATGGTAAATTAATTGTTAAATATCCAAAATCAAGGTGGTGATATATATCTAAAAAGTGTTAAAGTTTAAAGAAATAAAAGAAACAGTATATACCAACATCCTATCAATTATTTAATTCTTATTTCTTCAGAGTTCTAGCGAAGCAATCTTGGGCAAAATTCTTTTCTTCAGATCCTGTGCCGATAGAAGCACTTTTGTGGTTTCCATCGTTTCCATTCCACGATTTTAAAATATATTCAATCTGGGAAGTAGTTGTAATTCGTTATTATATTTAAAAAAATACCAAATCAAAATTATATCAGTAAATTATTGTCGTTTATATGAATTCAAAAAAAGTAATTTGAACCTGTAATATAGAATTGCTCAACCACGAAAGTACGAGACAACGCTACGCAGAAAGATGCAAACAATATATCACTCTTAACCCTATAATACAGCCCGATACGCCCCATACAGCTTGGGATAAACTGAAAGAACACATCTACAAAGCCGCTGAAGAAACCCTAGGCACACGCACGGTATCGCAGAACAGCAAACCGGACAACAAACCGTGGTTTACAACGGAAGTCAAGTATATCACCAAAGAAAAGAAGAAAATTTACTTACAATGCAGGGAATTCCCAACACAAGAAAACCGAAATAATTATATCGAAATAAGGAACAGGGTCAACAATAGGGTTAGAAACATTAAGGAAGAATACTGGCAGGAATTCAGCAACGAAATGGAAGCAGACATGTTTGGAGCACAAAAACGTATTTGGAAACTATTAAGGGGCATGAAACGAGAAACGAATGAAACAATACAACTCAGAAAAATCACGGAAGAAAAATGGGAGAAATATTTCCGAAATCTATACGCAGACATAGAAAACCCAGTCGAAGCACAAGAAGAGGACGCACAAAACGATGCACCAGAAGAGTACGCGCAAATCACCGAAGAACAAGTAAGGGATACGGTAAGGAAACTTAAGAACAGGAAAACTCCAAATCAAGACAAAATACCCAATGAACTAATAAAAAATGGAGGAACTGCCGTCATAACAGAATACACAAAACTATTTAATATCATACTATGACATAGAAGAATACCTGAAGAATGGAAAAATAGCGTAACAATACCCGTCTTCAAAAAAGGGGATAAAACCGATCCAGAAAATTACCGTGGAATAACATTGTTGAGCACCTCGCTAAAACTCCTAACTAAGATCATTGCGGACGAAATATCCACAACCGTGCCAATAAGCGAAGAACAACAGGGATTTCGAAAAAACAGATCTACAACTGATGCACTATTCATACTTAGACAACTGATAGAAAAATTACTAGAGTACAACACCCCTGCCTATCTCTGCTTTGTGGACCTAACGAAGGCCTTTGACAGAGTACAACTAAAAGACGTCATAACGATCCTGGAAAACGGTAATACGAAGAAAGAATACATAGAACTCATTAAGGACTTAAACACAAACACAACAACGCAAATACGCACAAATCACACCCTAACGCAACATCTACGAACTACAACAGGTATCCGCCAAGGCGATAGTCTCAGTCCTTTGTTATTCAATACAATCAT
Organism: Amphimallon solstitiale; assembly: GCA_963170755.1. Lineage (NCBI taxonomy): Eukaryota > Metazoa > Arthropoda > Insecta > Coleoptera > Scarabaeidae > Amphimallon > Amphimallon solstitiale. Next base: position 106,764,651 of record OY720680.1, read on the forward strand.
GGACGACATGGTGAAAGCTGTAAAGAACACCGGACTAGGATATCGAATGGGCATGCATAAAATAAATATATTATGCTCCGCTGATAATGCAGTACTTATTGCGGAATCGGAAGATGACCTCCAAAGATTGTTACAAGCGTTCAACAAGCACGCAGGAAAACTTAATATGAAAATCTCCACAACCAAAACCAAATGCATGACCATAGCAAAGGAACCTCTGCGCTGCAAATTGGCAATAGAAGATAATGTCATTGACCAAACCATGTCAATCGAATACCTTGGATGCAAAATTACAAGCGCCGGCTTCCTGGGGGACGAGGTGAGGAAACAAGTTAACAAAGCAGCAGCAATATCGGGACATCTTAGATATCCAATATGGAGAAACAAACACCTAAGTACAGAATGCAAATCAAGAATATACAAAGCATGCGTACGACCAGTGATGACATATGGTGCTGAGACGAGAGCGGAAACAACGATAACAAAGAGATTACTAAGGGCAACTGAAATGAAGACCTTAAGAACTATAACGGGACATACATTGAAGGATAGGCAGAGAAACACAGACATAAGAGAGAAGTGCCTAACGGACGACGTGGTCAGATGGTCGAGGAAGAGAAGAAGAGAATGGAACCACCATGTTAGCCGAATGATCCCCGACAGAATGGTCAGGATAGTTCGAAATAACACACCTCATGGAAGAAGACCTATAGGACGACCACCAAAGCGATGGCGTGACAGCTGGCAATCAAAATCGCAAGAATCACCATTGCAAAGAAACCGGAACTAAACAGGCGATACGCCTATTAAAAGAAGAAGAAGAAGAAGAATGATTTTATATTTAACGAGAATTACTGTTTGTTGTAGTTTAGAACTCAATAATTAGTGATATTTAAAACTGTCACTTAACGTAAATACAGGAAGGCTGCCGAAGTACCCGAGATACTTCGTAGAGGAATTCAATAACTAATTTTAAGCAAAATTGATTCTTTCACTTTTTCCGAATTCCTAATGGTTGTTGCAATATCGGAGTTTGGAGCTGAAGTAAATTACTAGAGAGTTTAGGAAAAAATGTTATTTATTTTAAGAAAAGCATAACGACACTGCGATTATTAAAGCTGCTCAATGTGATCACCGCCTTGTGCAATGCATAATTCAAATTAATTTTCAAAATGCGCATAAAAAATCATTTAAATCTAAATTAATTCAATATAACAACATGTATTGTGTTCATCTGACATTAATTCGAATAAAATATGCATAAGTAGATAATTCGATTTGTAATCATAATACATTTTATTACGCTTAATATTTATTTACTGATTTTAGATTCATACTTGTTATATTTAGTCATTATTAAATTTATGTAAATATGTCCAATGTGTACATCGAACCTACGTATATGTATTATTCAATCCTTTCAATTATTGAATTTTCAAAGCGACCGAATATCATCACTCTGAGTGAAATCTTTCGGAGAATTTGATTCTCAATTTCAAATGTGTTTGCTTCTATTTCAAAGCCAATTGATATTATTTCTTTGAAATGCTAAACACAAAAGCTCGTGCGCTTCTTGTACGAGCAGAACCTAAAAGCGAATGTTTCAATACAGGCTCTACAAAGGTATTTAGGCAATAGTGTAGCCTATATACATATCCTTTTTTTCCTCCAACTTTAGAAACTTTGTATGTATTTTGATCACTAACAGTTTTTCCATCTCATTCATCTCTTTTTCTAGGAATTACTTTGAATTTGTTTCCCATTATTTTGAATTTGTATGTTCGAGGTAGGCGCCATAAATTCTCGGCCTGATATACAAAAAATAAACTTGGAACAATATAAGAACTTTTATTTTTCAATGTAATCTCCCCTAACTTATATACATTTATTACGAATGGCAAATATATTAATAATCACGTTTAGATTATGAGAACAATTACAATGATCATGTGAAACAAGAAAATGGGTGTGCTTAAAACCACACAGCAGAAGTGAAAACTTCATCAAGGCGAGGTTAATAATACGAAATCCAACTTTTTTTTCCGTTCTATATTACATTAGGGTCATCCTGCATCGACGAATTCAGTTGCTGAGATTTAGTGTGCTTCTTTTGACGATATTTCTTCACGCGCGCATTAGACAATTCTCTTTTTCGTTTTTTAATTTGTCATCGATTTGATTTTCTTCATCCATCCTGTGTAACAGAAAAGAATTAAATGCTTATAAATTCGTATATAATGAGCAATTAAAGCAATGCTCTATTCTCAACGTTTCTGTTTTGCATTGGTATACAAATTATAGTAAATGCGAGTGGACGTTATTTAACACCCGGAATATACTGATCAGTTTCCGAGTCATCCATATCATTTTAATAAAAATGCTAAAACTTACCTGAGCGCGAAATATTATATTATATTATTATAGAGATAATGTCTCATACACACACAACAAATTTTTTGGTTAACCGTCCGCGAAGTTACCAATTGGCGAACGCAACACAGTCCGCGAAATATAATCGCGTGGGTGTACGAACAACTTTAAAGGGTTCCTCGACGGAGAGATTTTCCGATACGCTTCTAGGTTGGTTCGGACGCATGTATATATATATAAATAGACGATATGAATACTCGCTTACGAGTCCCACGCTGGTCTGATGCTAACGTGCCGGCTTCTCACCCGTGCGGCTCGGGATCGAATCTGCTCGGGGACATGAATTTCTTTATTCATTTAAATTTCAATTTAATTGAAATTAAATACCTCTATATGATATATTTCTCTCGTTCCCTTAGTCGACTCGAGCCGACTTTACCCGAACGAGCGTTACATAGTCGAGCGTGACGGCTCAGTCTTGTTCAGTGCCCACAATCAACGCAACGCGCCCAAAGAAGTTCACACTTTAAAAAGTATGGAGCAAGATGAAATATTGCGAAAAAAAATCCTTTTAGGACAAGTTTGAACGTCTCTTAAGCTATTTATGATTGTGATGACAATTGAGATTAAACTTTTGACCGGCTGTGTAGTACACATGCTTACAGATCTATTGAAAACAAATTTATATAAAGCCACTATATATTAACGAAAGCTTTCATACAGAAGCAATTTCAAATTGTTATCGACATAATTCTAATTGAATTTCGTTACGGAACAAAGACCCAATTGTCATTACAACAGGATAACATTTATTAAATGCTTTAATAAATCAAAATTACTCCGCGTAATTTGATCTACGTGCAATGTAATATCACCATAAAAGGCATTATTATCCGTGTCGTTTAATTGAATTACTTGAATTGATATTGATGATTAAGTTTCTTAACACGAATGGTCGCAACGTGTTGTGCTAGTCGTTCCCGCGGGTCAATACTCTTTCCCTCTTATCTTCCTCATTCACACTCACACGTCCAACACATCCTGATAGAAGTAGATATATACATTTCTCGTTTATACGCAAAAATCTTCTTTTAAATCTCGATTGAATGCCGTAAGCGCCCTCTCTGTGTTTCTGTTCGAGGATAAACGAGCGTTTTTCACTCCCGAGATGTATCTGCAGGGGGTTCGGATAATCCCGAATTATTTAGCGGTTGCCAAGTTTTAAGTTTCCAAGACTTCTCCTTTACGGTTTATTCATTGGAACCTATTTATATCCTGGTGATTAGAAGACATGAGGTTTAAAAGTATTAAGTTGAGAAAATGGTAGTGGGGAAGTGGAATCAATAGCAATTATTTAAAAGTATTTAATCGGTCGAATGTACATACAAAAATATTTGTTGTTTAAAGTTAAATTTATGTGTGATTTATCTTCAATAGGTATAGAGAATATTTTATGTAAAACTTGAATCCTAAATAACAATGAAACAGAGAAAGATAAAATAACAAATATCCGTATCTAATTATTGTTTCCTCGTAAGTTTGTATCTTAAGCCACATGCAAGGAATTGGTTGAAAACTATACGTACATTTCGGCAGACAAAGTTTACCTTTTTCAGCGGTAGAACATTGTTTACGGGCAGTGAAGAGTCGGATAAAATTTTACTCCCCATAAATAAATAAATTTATATTTAAATTTTTTTATTTTTCTGGATTGTCTTTGTATGACTATATCTTCGTAAAGAAAAGAGGTAGGAACTTCCGGTTTTCATCACTCTCTTCAGTTTTTTATGTACATACTTCAATATTACGATATTAAAAATTTTCCGTTCCATTTAAAATTTTAAAGAAAAAACAAGTAATATACATAAATTGAGAACAGCGCCCCCTGTTACTTTTTTTGACAACCACGTAATTTCGTACTACATATCCTTCAATTCCCTGTACAATTGTCTATCTAATAAGCCCAGAAACATTCAAATCCGTTGGGGCAAACCGAAATTACGCCTACTTTTGTACGCAGACATACCCCCCTCCACCCCCTTCGTATGGGACTTAGATCAAAAACTTTCGAATGAAAATTGTATAAAAGCGTCTTAAAATGTTGCTAGTAAATATTTTAATCTATCTTAATCTTGAATTTAATTTTTAATTCATCTTGAAAATTGCGCCCCCTTGCGATCATTTTGGAAACTTAAAAATATTTTTGTTGAAATTCCTGTTGTCCATTTTACTATCACGACTTTTTCCGCCAGGTTGTACGATAAACGGTAGTCGAGATATGGTCGGTGATCGAGCTTAAACAGACACCCGATATATACTTATACAGGATGATCCATGATTCCCTGAGAGCAAAACATATATACTTTTTTAAATTGAATATCCAATATATAAGTTGAAATTTGGATTTTACGTTGAAATAGGAATACTTTTTATTAAGGATAATTAATGGCTGAAGTTTATAGTTTTTGACTTGTTTATGGTTAAAACTAGAAACCGACATTCTTTTATTGTACATAATTCAAGAGTGCCATTATAGAACAGGATATAATTACGTACCGGGTAGGTAAAGGTACTTCAAGAGACCTTGCTCTAATATATACTGAATGTGACGGTTTGGCAAAGTGAGGAAGCCATGTTAAATGAAACAGTTTATTTGTTTTTTACAGAATCATTTCGACAGCACCATTTCTTTTTTTTTTGTAAAGTATGTACTACTCTTTTCTTTTATATCATAGAAGAGATGTAAACTTATTTTAAAATCTTATTCATTATAGAGAAAAGTCGTTGTAGCCATAATAACACATCGCAAGGATATATTATACTTCTGTAAAACTATGTGCAAAATCCTATTATTGATCTTTAGACGTATTGTTGTCGTTATTATTGTTTTTTTCTCTCTTGTTTATGGTTTGTTACTGCTCTCACGTATTTACTGAATGGGTTACCCGAATAGACGTCATCCACAGAAGTTAAAAAGAAGATTTGATGTTAATGGAAAATTGTACGACGTTATTACTGAGGACAAGCGATATTAAATTAAAAAAATCAAAATTTATTTATATAAAAGATTCAATATAATGCCCATAACGTCACGGGCAGATATATTAGTAAAAAAATCACTTATGCACAGAAACAGTATTAAATATTGTACAAATATTAAATTATAAAAATAAGAACAATCAAAGAGAAAAAGCAAACGCATCATGATGGAGAATGGAGAATTTCCAACCGTTAAATAAATATCAATGAAAATGCGTGATTGGTTAATCAAGAAAGTTTGCGCTTTGAAACAAAATAGCATATTCAGTTTAAGAAGATATAAAAAGGGATTTCGATAAGAATTATTTATAGTTAACAGTTCATTCGTTTACCCATGTGGTAATTTAAGATTAAGAGTTATATTCATGTATTCAAATAATAGATTCAACTATTGCATTTAAGAGTTTTGATTTCACTCACATTAGAATCCATTTTTATTTTAAACTCATTCATCCACTCCTAATTTTATGTATATTGAAATAAAAGTTATCAGCAATACAATTCCTTAATAAGCCAATAAAAGATATTGACCTACCTGAGACCTACGAATATAATTTTTCCACAGTTGTATACTATTCGAACACCTGTTCAAATATCTCGATGTCACTTGTGGTTTCTCCTTAACACTCAGTTAAATTAATCCTTAGTAAAAAGCGAGAACTATAACATGGCGAAAAATATTTATCAAATTTGCAGATCATTTTTAACGTTTACTTTTACTCTTGACTCCAACTAAACGGATAGCTAATTATCATCGCTATTTCAATTGACCCCGTTACTGTCAATTCAATAAATCAATTTCCGTCAGCTTACTTCATATAAGTAAATATCTTTATCAGATCATACATGCACAGTAAGGCAACAGCACTTACAAACCAATTAATTCTCTGATTTCACATTTTAAATAGAAAGTTTTAATATCAATTCATATCGTAGCTATCCACTACCGTCCTCGAAACACAACACAAGTAATTGGTGTATTTGTGTTACAAAAATTAAAATTCGTTTGAATATCCATTGAATTTCGTTTTGTGAACACATTCGTAAACGCAAATAATATATTAAATTTATGAAAAATCAGAATAGTCTTCTCATCTTATACATTTCCTCTCTACATAATATAATGGATGAACTAATCCAGTGGACGGCAACACTGCCTAGAACACAAGGTACTGTGGATTGAATTATAAAAATTACAGGTAGGATAAATGTTATGTATGTTCTGTTGATAGTAGATAAACTCACCTTGAGTAAGAGTAGTTGAAGGATGCTAATCTCTAGATCATTTAATTATAAGTAGGCGGAGTGTGTAAGATCGATATAAGCTAAAATTATAGTGGGTAATGTCACAAACTTTTCAAAAGTCATGGTGGAAGTTATTTTTTAAACAGTTCTGGCAGTTTATCCTGTGCTGTCGGAAAGGTCCGATTGTAATACACAAGTTATTAATTAGAATTAGAATTAAATATACATATCTCTTTATATTACTGCTTTTGTACCATACCTGCGAATTTGTCACATCACAAGGCATTACTTTTGAGAGATAATTTATTAGAAATACAGGACCGCACTCGCCAAAGTGCACCACTATAACCAGAGCCCTCTCATATATCATCCTTCATTCACCCACACCATAACATTTTGTCATTTTTATTATTAGCATATTTATTAGCACAACAACCTAGAGACTTTTAATTCAGTCTCCGCACTATAACATATTGATCGCCCAAACGTGGCCCCTTTTCAATTTCACCCCATGACATTATTGGCAGCCCATATAGGGAGGCGATTTTATAAATACGGCTCTCACCATATCTACCTCATAACATTATTGGCGCCCAACGTGGGGCTTTATTTAAATTAATCCTATAATTTCAACAGGGTGTTATACGCGAATTCACACCATAACAATATGCAGGCTGGTCAACCGAAATCATAACAACAAAATGTGTCTGAAATTAAATAATTATTTAAAAAACACATTTTTATATATTTATTATTTAGATACGTAAATAATAAATGTATTAATAGATTTAGAGTAGTCTTATATTTATATTAACAGTCTTTGAATTACTTCTTTATTCAAAATCCTCTGAAAATGTAGATATTGATTTTGCTAACTAGTTCTAAACTTACCGAATAAACGAAAATTATACAAATGTAAAACATCAGCTGTGCTGTATCCAAAACTACCTGACATTAAACAGTTTTTTAAACATAATTATACAAAAAATAAAATGCTTATTACCATAGAATGGTTGATGTAGGGTATATGGAAATCTATTACAATTATAAAAAATGAGGTGTGGCCACCACACGACTTTCTTATACGTATGAAATTGTTACTTCCGGTCCGAATTTTGAAATTTCATTTATACAAAAAATGTTCCAAATCCAACTCTAAATACTTTTGTACTTTTCATAAATGTATATAGAATGCATAATTTACGACATATTTGCAAAAAATCGTTATTCGGTAATAGTAAAAGTGATACTTCCGGTCCGAATTTTGAAATTTTTTTTATATAAAAGATATTGGAAATTAAGTTCTAAATACTTATGAATTCTTTATAAATTAGTCTAAACTTAGTAATTGACGAAATATTTGCAAATTTCGATTTTTTCACTGAAGTAAACTACTACTTCCGGTCTGCCGATTTTGCTCAAAATCTAATCAGTTCTCAAGAGGGAGATTATATTCGTAAATACAAAATTTGGAATTGATATCTCCAGCGGTTTGACCGCTATCGTGGTCACACACACACACAGAGAGAGAGAGAGAGACACACAGACACACAGAAATTTTTTTAAAAACCACTTTTTTTGGTATCAGGGGACTTCAAAACGTGGACATCTGCAAAAATCTCGAGGTCTAAAATTTTCATCATCACAATACTTCCTTATACTACGTATAAGAAAGTAAAACAACTAGGTTTTACATACGATAAAGCCGTCATACATTACGTCGGATATATTGCTGATGTTTCTTACATTTTCATTCTTAAATATTAAATTACTGTAGCAATTACAGGTTTCATAACTATTACAGGTAATAAAAACACATTTAAAGTGAGACACTCCAGGCACTGAATTTTGATATTTTAAATAATTAATTTCCTAATTGAATATTTGAAATCTTGTGATCTTGTAAATAAATGAAATTGCTGAACGAAATAATTTCAATAGCTGACAGTATACTATTATCAAAATTTCATACATTCACATATAATGAAGGAATACAAATAATGTGTGACCTATACATCCTTTGTTTGCCCAGTGTATTATAAGTCTAACCTGTGTAACCTATAACATACGTGGGAGTAAATTTGTAGATTTGTAACAACGATATTCCTTTAAATTATACATTTCGGGTACAATATGTAGGTACTTAATACATCAAAATAAATGAGGAAACTAATGAATGTCATGAAAAAACACATTTCAGAAGTATATAGAATTGAACAAATACATTTCAGTGTTTGTACGCCTTCGCACTATATTTTGTGAAAGGACTAAATATAAGTGAAATTGAAGATATTTTATTCTCTGTCGACTGTTAGCCACGTATTTTTGAACGTAACTCGTGCTTTCCGGTTAGCTGTCAAGACATACAAAATCTCTGAAATAAGACTCAGTCTTTAGATGATAATTTAAACTTATTTATATTAATCTTTTAATTTAAAAATAGGTTAAGCAATACGAACAAGGTTTAAATACAAGTAAAAGAAAAAGAAATGGTTAAAAAACACCTTCGACAACAGCTGTTGAAGTTATCGTATTTTAGTTAACAATCTTATCGTTTCTAATTGGGATTGTAGGGAGGTAGGGTAACTTATATAGTAATATATTTTTAGATTTTTAAGACAATATTAAGAACATTTTTAAAATCTGTTAGTGATAGTGCTATTTATTAATTAATACGTATAGTATACAGTGTGCACGCGATCCACCTGCGGATGAATACACTAGACAAGCTGGTCGACTATAAGTGGAAGAATAAGGTGGTAGCCTCTGTTACTAACATTAGAGCTACTTTAAAGTCGACACCGCAGAAAGCGTTACTGCGTTAGTCCGTGAAAATTGCTATTGTTACTGTTCATAACACTGTACGTAGATAATTTATAAATAGACTTCAAATAATCGCACTAATTAATTTTAGTAACGGATTTCATCACAGCTTCTCAAATTGTATGAGTAAATAAAAGAAATGATCGTCAATTCTAAAAACGTAAAAATAATAATCTTTTTCTTTAAATATCAAAGATAAGAAATATAGCTGATATAAAAAACGAAAACGTAACAATAGCAAAACTCTTGTTAAGACAAAAAGTTAATAATTCCGTAGTATTATAAAATAGAAAAGGAAACAAACTGAAACTCTGAAAGTAAACAATAAATTTGCATGAAACTAAACAAAATGCTTCAGTATGTATAAACACAAAAACAAGGTATTAATTTGGAAATTAAGAATGGATTTATTAAAGAAAAATGAATTTCTACAAGTAGGTACGTAATTATTTATTAAATGCGCAAATAAGCCTCCCTCTTGAGCTGAGCAGTAACCCAGCTGATTATAAAAATTTCAACGGACATTTGTTAACATTTCCGGGGTAACATGATTCGAAAATACAATAATTTTGGCGCGTAATTGTTCTAAATTAGATGGACGAAACGCGATTTAAAAATGTGATAGTCGACTATAAAAGAGCGTAAACAAAATTCAAATGAAATGCGCAAGTACAGCTGCTAACCTTATTGCACTGATTAAACGAGTGTCTGTCTAGCCTCAGCGTAAATGTACTCGAATCCCCTCTTTTCCAACACTACACTCGACCAAAAACCAGTTTGTATATTGCTTTCTCGTACTAACTTATACAAACTCTCAGTGTCGTCGTTTTATCACACAGTAAATGCATCCACAACTTGCAGGCAAGCAATTGGTATATAGGTACTCACATACACATATGACATATGATTTCACATGGATTCAATTTTTCTTTCCTAAGAAAGCTTTTCAAAATCTTTTTGGTTAATATGAAGTCAAGATCATTCTTGTTATTATGTCCTCCTTCATTAGGCTACTGCTAATTTTCCTATTCTAAATTTCCTAAACATTTGTTGTAATTTACGCTATAGAAATTCCATGGACATACGTCACAAGCTTGAAATCTATTTTAACTACTTGCTTCATTCAGATATTTGTATTTATTGGTTTTATTTTATTAAAAAACGCTCGGATAGGTCGATTTTTATTTTTAGCTGCGGTTTTTCTGATGGTAAATTGATGTACAAAGGTTGGTCCAAAAATAAGTTACGACCATAAATTTTTTTTTCTCTTTTCCATCCCAAGACAACCTTCCTTCAACCTTCTTGCAAAGATTTAAAAGCCACAACACATCAGAGAAGATTATAATTATTTGAAGATTAATACTTATTTGGAATTATTCTGCCAATACCTGCTGATTTCTTTTCATTGGAATATTCTACCACAGGAGGCGTTACATATTTTTTAGTACATAAGATACACATTAGCGTTGTTTTGGTTTACTAGGACCACAATCAATAGCATAAACGTTTGTGAATCCTCATATAGAAACCACTTTTGTCTTGTTGGACACAGATGAAAATGTCTTCCATCGAGAATTTTCAATGATATCCTTGATGGATAACTTTTATAATACCTTTCTTCCTCTAAATACTATGCAATATCTCTAAACTATCCTATAATGTTGTTTTCACTGACTGTCGTACTTGAACCATTAATTCTTCTTCTGACCGATTTGTTAATTCCCCATTTCATTTGCTAATAATCCTGAGCTAAACCTCACCAGGTGTATTACCTTTAAAATGATTTTTAACCAGCACACTTCATCAACGATAGGTTGGCTAGCCTTTCTTTGTCAAGAAAATTCTTTCCTTTCACTTCTGATGATCGATTCAACAATAGTGCTTTCTTTTTCTTTTGTTGGAATCGGCTTGGATCAAAATTATTTTCTCTCCTTGAATATATTGCTTTAGCAAATATTTTTAATATTTATGTTCTGCGTTATTTGGCATATTTTGAAAAAATAATAGTTTTGCTGCATTTTTAATATGTACGTAAGTCTTTATACAGTGAGGACGCGCGGGTTGGAATAAATTCATTTAAAATTATTGGTTTCATTTTATTAAAAAACGCTCGGATAGGTCGATTTTTATTTTTAGCTGCGGTTTTTCTGATGGTAAATTGATGTACCAAGGTTGGTCCAAAAATAAGTTACGACCATAAATTTTTTTTTTCAAATGGAAACATATGTTTTTTATTTAATTTATTAATTCTGCATCGAATTCTAAGTATGTTTCATGAACCATGTCCTATACCCAAACTCAACAGTTTTCGAGAAATTATAACCGAAATACAACAAATTAAGCCGCAAACGTTATCTGCAGTGTTACGAGAAACTGATCTTCGGCTTGCCTATTGCTTTTCTGTTTTTTTTTAATAAATCGGTCGTTTTCAGACAAAAGAGTGAAATAACTTTTGCAGGATACGGTCTCAGTCATTGATATGTTCAATTGTAAATTTCTCGATAACTTTTGAGTTTGGGTATACGACATGGTACATGAAACATACTTAGAATTCGATGAAGAATTAACAAAAAAACATGTGTTGTCCATTTGAAAAAAAAATTGATGGTCGTAACTTATTTTTGGACCGGCCTGTGTACATCAATTTACGATCAGAAAAACTGCAGCTAAAAATAAAAATCGACCTATCCGAGCGTTTTTCCATAAAACAAAACTAAAAATTTTAAATTAATTTATTCCAACCCGCGCGTCCTCACTGTATGTTCAGCGTTAAATGTTGGCATATTTTGAAAAAATAATAATTTTATTCCATTTTTGGTATGTACGTACCGTTTTCTATCTGCCTATATGGATAATTTTCTTAATATTGGAGATACAGGATCGGTTAAATTAGCAAATTGAGGAGAATTTGACTGTATTTTCAGATTTAACATTAATTGTCAACTTTTGAAGAAATTTTAAAAAAATTGAAAATTGCCAAAATTTTCAATTATACGTATCGCCGTAACTACTGACGATAGGACTAATATAAAAATGGTATCTGGTAGTAATTTTTACTTAGAATTTAGTAACCTTAGTTAAAAATTCGTGACACACTTAACTATCAAGATATAACATAAACTTATGTTTTCTTAAATGGCAATCATAGTTGGCCAGGACTTCAGAAACATGCTTATTTCTTACACATTTCATAGATATAAGGCTTGGTAAGGTATTTTTTTTAAAATTACTGTTAATTTTTGAAAAATAATGTACTTGATCATTATTTTGAAAAACTATTTTAATGCCAACTCCATATTAAAATAGTGCTGTAGCACCACTACTGTTATTTAATTGCCACATCTAGTACATATTTTATACTTATTACTCTATCGTAGCTAACTAATACTGTACTGATCTGGCTTGATAGTATGTACTAACACATAACTTGGAGCAATATCGAAAGTAATATTAATAGTACTAATTAATAGACTTAGAGCGACTAAACTTAAAACTTTCATGCATGTTTATAATAGTTAAATTATTATTATTTGCACCAAAAGTAGGCGTCCATTAAGTCATCCAAGATTTGTATGTAGAAATTGTGTAATAACTAACCAAACATTTCAGATACTCACATAAGCGAACAAAATAAGATAGGAGAGAATGTTTTTATAACTTAGTTCTAGACGAATAACCCATCAGTACAAAATACTTCTAGAAACTAATATCGATGATAATCTCTGTTTATCATAAAGTTGTCAACTAAACTTGTCCCATAAAAACTTCTGAGATTTTCTAGACTCCTCTTCAATTTCCACTCTCTTTCTTATGTGATAACACGAATGCCAAATTAAGGCGACATATGGAGTATGTATTTTCCAAGAAATAACACGACAGAAATTACGTGATCAGTTTTTGAAGCTTATTTCACTTCTACACTTTTAATTTGATTCTATCCGTATCCGAATTTTCGATACATTTAATTGATCTTTCTTTATGAAGATAGTAGATCGTAATATGGACTAATAATAACGTTTTAATTATTTGATTATTGTAACAACTGCATGTACAAACTGACTGGACAATAACCTACAGTGATGTTACTATTATCATTAATAATTTTTTTCATAAAGACATTTATTGTGAAATTTAATAGGTAACAAGAATTAAGTGGCGTCAATTTTATAGTTATACTAACGCCTTTTAATTCATAATATAAATTTAACAACAAAGTATGTTACGCGTCTAGCAAATATATTAATTTAATTTTTGTACTCACTCCCTTCAAAGTGACATTTCGCAGATGTATCGTTCAACCAGCAACGAGTTTTCCGGTCAACTCGAGTGTATAAATTGCAAAAAACACTGGCTCTTTAGGGCATTAAAAGAAAATTGATCTTTATAGTAATAAAATTGAGTGTTAAAATACTATTTTCCTGGATTTTCCTTTATTAAAAGTTAGGGAAATAGGACTAGTTAGTAAACATTCTTCCACTAAATGTGTAAGCGCCATCTGTTTGACGACCTCTTAAGCAACATTCATATTGGTAGTTAATTATAATTAAACCAAAAACTCGATAAATCTACTATAAATATAAGAATAAATACGTCATGTGTTTGAATATAATAACTTAATTTTATGGAAAGATGAGTAACGAAATGATTAAATTAATAAAGGTTAGGTATACTAACCACAGTAATCAATAATATCTTTATAAACATGTATAGCAAAATTCTGACAATTCGAAAACGAAGTTCTTGGAGCAGCTTGGATTGCAATTGTTAAAGATTGGGCAACAATTTTGCTTCAAATGTATAACTTGCAGTCACAGATGATGTTCTTGGTTGCGTTAGTTTGTCATAACTTATGGTCACAGAAGATGGTCGTGGTATCATTATTTTCTCCGCAATTACTTTTTACTGTGGAGGAAATTTTCTCCGTAACTCTCGGCCACTGTTGAAGAATGCCGACGCCCATTTCTTTTGGGGTCAACAAATACTCTCAATTGTTGGCAAGAAGAGTAGCAGAACTTTTGCGGAAGCAGTGGCCTGTGTATTGGCCTAGACTATCCAAGTGAATGTATTCAGCAATTTCCAAGGAATTTTCCTAATTGTGTTTAGGCTCACCGGAAAATTGACACATTTAACATTACGGTAAGGTAGGAAAACCTCATACTTGCTGTTTTTTCAGTTCTTTATATTTTGGAACGAATTCACTCAACGCAGCCTCGATTACTGTAAAGCGACGACATACATTATTGTTTGTTTTTGGTACAGTCACAAATAAGACATCTCCTTCGAATACTACCTAAACTAAAATGTAATATTCAACAATTCATAAATAAACATGTCTTAATATTCATAAATAAATATGACTTAATATTTGAATTAAAAAATATAAGGAATCAGGAGTTTCTGTAACAAATCTTTCAATGTGTTCAACTTCAAGAATTTTTGATTTCTTGGAGATTGATGCTGTTTCTCTTTTGGGAAAAGCAATTAGATTTTTGAATTTAGATATATAGATATTGTTGCGAATAATTAAGCACGACTTCAATATTGAATAGGTTGGCTACAATGACTTTTTGCTAGAAAAGCTTTGCAAATATGCCATAAACGACTTCGTAACGTCCTCTTGATTTTATCGGCAACAAATTTTGTACCGCCTCATTTACAGCTTCTTGAATCTCGGGAGGAGTTCACGAATTATCAGACATAGGTAGGTATTACACAAAAATTGTTCACTTGAAAAACAAAACTCGCAAATTGTTGCAAAAATATAAATGTCAAATGAAGCAGTTGCTTCTATACTCTGTCTCAATCTTGTATAATTTACACATAGCATGTTATTTAGTTATGTATGCGATTATCTCTAGTAAAATTATAATTGTCATGTTACAAATGGCATTCATGCGGAATTAGATAAAGTTAAAATATTTAATAAATTTAATTATTTATCAAATTTTTTTCTTTTTTCTGTCACATACTTTGCACTTCTAATCAATATGAGTATGAGTGACTATTCTACTATTGGACATGTTATAAAAGCATTTCTGTCATGACTGGTAAATATGAATGTTCAATAAAACATATTAAAAATAATGTATTTGTATTTATTCTAAGCCGAAGTCTTCCAAAAACCATCCAAAATAGCATAGGTTCATGTAGGCAAGTATAAAATAAATTCATAAAGATCTGAATATTATGCTTAGGTATACATGCAACTACATGGATTAAATTTAAATGTTTTATGTCTAGTAATCAATGATCGTTGCCCACTTGGTTTTATGTTTGCTCTGAATTTTGATGTATTAAATCAACGATTTTTAATTTAATGTCCGTTATAAAAATATTTTATAAACCACGTGCATGAAGGCAATTTCCTCGCAGTTGCACAATTAATGGCACTCGCTCCTTTCATTCGTTCGTGCGTTATAAATGCGCTTATGCGAGAACATAGTCTTCTCGCACTTGGTCCGTAGGTAACTATTAAAGTGGCTGTAAATTTATTTCATCCTCGTTATATGACAGGAAGTAAAATATAAATCTTCATTGATATTAAGAGTGTTGCTAATTTTTAGCATATTTATAAACTAATTATTTAACAAGATTTTGTTATTCAGTACTTATATAAAATACGACTCTTCTTAGCATTCCTATTTATATAATTAGAAATGAAAGCCGTTCAAGATAAAGCTGAGAATAATAAGGAAGACAATATTTTTAGAGCGAACGTTCGGTATAAATCTCAAGTTCATGTGACTACCAGAGGTTAATCCAAGCGAAGGATATTTTAATCCAATGTTCTCTAATAGGGAGAGTCTAATGACTCTCTGCTGCTTGTCAAAACATAAACACGAAGCAGTTAATCTGTAATAGTACATGAGATTAGTTCACGTTAATTGCTTCGCTTTTTTTTTTGACTAGGCGAAGAAACGATTGAAGTAATGCAGGTGGCACTTGTAGAAGGAAATTTCTCAGAAATGTTTTAAGAACTACAGAGGTGGGATTTAAAAGATACAAATTTCAACTACTGTATTTTAGGCGTAAAAATAGCGTATAGTAGAATAGTAAAAATATATGTCGTTTCGTCGGCACGTCCCAATCATTACGTTTGGAATTTTGGAAGTTTTCAAGCGAAGAAATGTTACCAGAAGATGTATATTCTCTTCCGAAATTTCAATACGAAACTATTAATAACGTAATACGGCAAAATTATACCACATACAAAAATTGTATAAACATCTGGAGTTGATTTTTTTTCCGTTCTGCCGTTAATTTGTGGAACAATAACGTCCAACTCATCTTATATATGCTAATATTACGAAAGATGGATAAAGGTCTAAGTGTAAAGTACAAATTGAGCACCCAATTATTATATTGCAAAATAGTTAAAATTGAGAAATATCGATTAAATATTAACTCCAATAACATTAAATGATATTGAGTGATAGGTAGAAAAAACCTTAAATTATTCTCTGGTAATTATATTTATTCTCGATTTTACTTTCTTATACGTACTATAAGGAAGTATTGTGATGACGAAAATTTTCGACCTCGAGATTTTTGCAGATGTCCACGTTTTGAAGTCACCTGATACCAAAAAAGTGGTTTTTAAAAAATGTCTGTGTGTCAGTGTGTTTGTGTGTGTGTCTGTAACCACGATAGCGGTCAAACCGCTATAGGTATCAATTCCAAATTTTGTGTTTACGTATATAATCTCCTCTTGAGATCTGATTAGTTTTTCAGTACAATCGGTAGACCAGAAGTAGTAGTTTACTTCAATGAAAAAATCGAATTTTGCAAAGATTTCGTCAATTACTAAGTTTAAACAAATTTATAAAGAATTCAAATGTACTCAAAATTAAATTCTAGAGGAATTGTCTTAAAAACGTTTTTTGAAATTCCTGCCGGAAGTAGGTCTTTTACTCTTATCGAAAATCAGCTTTTTTTGCGAATATTTCGCAAGTCATGCTTTGTAAACAGATACGTTACGAGTATAAAAGTATTTAGAACTTAATTTTCAATACCTTTTGTATAAAGAAAATTTTAAAATTCGGACCGGAAATAACACTTTTATTCTTATCGAACAGCGATTTTTGCAAATATTTCGTAAATTATGCATTCTATATATATTTGTCAAGAGTACAAAAGATTTAGAGTTGGATTTGAAATATTTTTTGAATAAATGAAATTTCAAAATTCGGACCGGAAGTACCACTTTTACTCTTATCGAATAGCGATTTTTGCAAATATTTCGTGAATTATGCATTGTATATATATTTGTCAAGAGTATAAAGGTATTTAGAGTTGGATTTGGAATATTTTTTGTATAAACGAAAATTCAAAATTCGGACCGGAAGTAATACTTTTACTCTTACCGAGTAGTATTTTGTTCCAAATATCTTACAAAGTATGTATCCTATAGTTATTTACAATAACTTAGTTACATTAATTACCGTTTATAAGAGTCCAGAGGATACGAAATAAGCTCAGACCATCACCTAGTCGAAGCAAAGCTAAATGATTCTATGGGTATGATTAAGAAGGGACTGGGAAAGTATTTGAAAATATGAGAAGTTACAGACTTTAGGAGGACGACATAAAGTATAAATACCGGCAGGAAATTGACAAACCGGTGAAATAACAAGGCGTTTTGAGATGGAAAGTATGGAAGGTCTGTGGACAATTCTCAAGAATACACTTGTGAACGCATGGTATGCGAAGGTATGCGGAAGTACAAGATACGGAAAAAACAGAAAACATACACATAGAGTGTGGAAATTAAGAATTCAGTAAAAGAAAATAAAAGATGCTTGAAAAAATATCTGGAAGTATTGATTAAAGTAGCAAAACTAAAATCCTGGACAGACTTTGAACAAATTTTAATCTCAGAATAGGATAGATGGTATGAATATTTTCGCGATTTGTTTGAAGCCGAAGCAAACGGAGAAGTTGAACCAGAGGAACTTTTGCCTGAAGAATCTGAAGAGGCAACAACAGACATACAACTGAACGAGATTACAGAAAAAGTGGAAAAGTTAAAACCAGGAAAGGCAGCCGGAATCGACAATGTAAAGCCAGAAATTCTGAAATACATGGGAGTTAATAATGCACGAGTATTACTTAGAATAAAAAACTTAGCATGGGAAAGGGAAACAATCCCCGAGGTCTGGAAAACAGCAATTATCATCCCCTTACATAAAAACAATACATGTTCCAATTACAGAGGTATCTCGTTGTTATTAGTGGCTGGAATGATATACTAACGAATAATAGAGAAGCGACTAAAAGCAAATTTAGACTCAACTCTCTAAGGAAAAACAGACATGTTTCAGGCCGGACAGGAGCACGCAGGACTGGATATCCTGTTTAAGGCAAATTTCGGACAGAATTCTAGGTGGTAAAATGTACCTATGTGCAATTGGCCTAGAAAAAGCAATTGATACACGTCCGAGGGATAGGATATGGTATGCTGGAAAAGAGAGGGATTAAAAAAGAACTACTAACGGCAATAAAAAGTATTTACACTAACACGAGCAACATAATAAAAACTGAAAGCGCATATACATGAAGCTTTATCAAACATAAAGGAATGAGACAGGGCCGAATTCTGAGTCACCTTCTCTTCATACCTGTTATGGACAATATTGCAAGAGTTGCCAATAACCTAACAAAGGGTATTTATGTAGGGCCCAGCAATCTTCAACCTTTAATAGCCAAGGAATTCTTGTATGGCGTCGACTTGATAATTGCAGCTCCTAATAAAAATGTCCTGCAAAGATATATAGAAATATGGCATGCAACTTTAAAGAACTTTTGGAATGAATATTAATAAACGAAAAACGGGAATATTGAATACAAAGAAGAAGAAGAAGAAGAAATAAATATAACAACAGATGGTTATCCAATAAAAGTGACAGAAAACTTAAAATATCTTGGAGCCATACTAAACTACAAAGGAGATATAGAGGCAGCTGTGCATACTAGAATAAAAATTGTAAACCGTTTATATATATCATGCATTCAAGTACATATTTTTAAGTAAGAGAGAAATCAACAGGGTAACAAAGACAAAGATTATTTACAAGAGAATATTGCTCCCGGCAATAAGCTATGGCATCGGGTCATGGGTATTGATTAAGAGGTTGAAGTCAAGAATAACAGCAACTGAAATGTGGGTTTTAAGGAGAATAGAAGGTGTTTCCAGACTGGATAGAATTATAAATGAGAAGATACGAGACAAACAAGGTGTGATATCAGCAATAAAAAAAATCCATGAAAAACAACTTAGATGATGTGGACACCTCACACGAATGAGCAACACAAACCCTGTAAAAAATATGGGAGGCCGGCTGGAACAAGAGGTAAAACAGAGGTAGACCAAGAAGAATATGAAATCAGAATATAACGCAGCTGCTGGCTAACCGGAGAAGCACCTGGGACGATGCTCAAAATAAATCCAAAGATAGGTCAAGATGGAGAAAATTCTGCAAAGCAGAACACCTCTACGCCTAGCGTAGAGGTATGTATGTCTAATATCAATGCTTATAAATCATTTTTTAAACATAGCCCAACGAGTATCTTAATCCTTATTTGAAGAGTCAGTTAAATTTGCCATTAAAAAATATATAGGATACCTATACCTATATCGTTGACATATTTCATTTATTTTTTATTTTTTGAAGGCATGGCAACTGACATTATACATTATTTACGGTGAATATTAAAAAACACCGAAAGAACACGTGGAAGATTTAATGAAATGTACGTAAGCGCCTTATGAACAGCAGATAACTTTTAAGAGACCTCCGTAAGGTTGAATATCATATGCATTTACATGTAAATGAGCGCCAGAATATCTCATTATCCAAAAGAACCTGTACAAAATATATTGCAAGACTTCAAAAAATGTACATTTAAGGCACAATTCACCCGGAGTTCTTTTTATACTTAGTTTCGTTTAATTACAATTAAATATAATAGTCGAACGGTAATCAATATAATGAATGTCCAAAATGCGTCACCTTTTACCATCATTATAATAATTAAAAATAAATTTGCTCCGATCAAATCGGAGATTTATAAGTGAACAACAAGGACACTTATATACATAAATAGAAAATAATGTGGATAGACTATTATTTTGGCTCTTGTGAAATGTGCAAATGTACGGGTGGCGCTTTCTCTCGAATAATTGAGTAATATGTAAAGAAATGAGATATGGTTAATGTCAAGTTCTTTTCCCTTCAGATTTTAGACGCAGTTCTCAAAAGTAATTTATGATCGTACACATAGCTCTTAAGAGAATAAATTGAACAATTTATTTATTCAAATGCAAGCAGCTTAAACAATAATTAATATAACAATGTAAATATTGTTAGGCTTATTTAGGTTATATAAATTCTTATTTCTATTTTAAGTTTTTAACCGTTCGAAATGTTGTTCGTGTGTTCTGGCTCTAAATTCATTCTATTCCAAAACGTTCAATCAAAGGAACAACTCGATTCTCTAGTCTTTACCCGCTGTTTGCTGGTGTTCGGTAAAAATCCAGAGACTGTGAGTCGGGTAATCTTGTAGCCATATTCAAAGAACGAGTCATCCAAACCAACTATCATCAAAGAGAGTTGTTAATTTTTTATAAGCCTCTGATGTCGAATGTCTTGGTGCTCCATTAAGTTAGTACCAAATAGTTTGGTAGAAAGTACCTCGTCCAAAAAATTCTTGAACTACATTTCTTAAAATATCTTCTCAGAATTTGAATGTTCCTTATATAGAAGATTTCCTAGTTGTTAAAAATGCATTAAAACTAAATATTTAGTTGAAATTTGAAATTCGCCATTTACCTAGTACTACACAGCAAGACGCTGTAACTCTCTGTATAAAGTCTATAAACAAGAAAACTATATTTTGACTTTCAGGTGTTTTAAATTGCAAATATATGCGTAATTCTCCAATGTACAAAGTGACAAAATAATAGAAATAATAATTACAGCATTAACAACCTGTAATTCATATTATGTTAAAGCTGGTTAGTATATGTCGATAATTTTCAAAGTCACTCCTAGAATATGTTTAAACTGCACTTATGGCATTCCAATGTAACTTTTGTCAATTAAACTGAATTCACGCTGGGGTGGAAATTGCAGAACCTAAAAATTGCAAAATGCAAATGGCGGCGGCTCTAATAAATTGCAGACACATTATACTTGTCTATTTGAAAACAATAACTTACTTGGATAATTTAAATCAGATTATATGTACCTTACAGCTGCTCTATTGCACGCAGAGATGTAAAATTACCGTAATTTATGATTTTGGTAAATTACCGTGGTAAATTACTGCTCTTTTCTTACCAAGTTTTATTCTCGCGTAATTTACCATTTTTTGAGTAAATTAGAATGGTAATTTACCACTTTTTTATTGTTTAAATAAAACCCCTACGACAAAAAAGTCTCATACATTTTATTAAAGGGAGAAAAATAAAGAGTACAATATGAACATATTTTAAAATTAAACAATATTCTGAAAATAGAACAAAACAATGATTTATCATTATTACCATTATTAATTACATAACTATTCCAAGTCATTCTCAGACTCAGTATTGCAATTCGAATCAGAACATTCCAACTCTTCTGTTGGGAGATCTTTCAGTGCCGGATTTTCTTTCAGTTTTAAATTTAAATTCACATATGCCAACTTAGCAGCTCTTTCATTAGTTAATCTAATTCGTTTTTTATTGTGTATAATACTAAACATTGAAAAACTTCTCTCCGTCGCACATGTTGTTGGTGGGCTGTTCAAAATTTCTATTGCGACTTTACTTAAAGCTGTAGTACAACAAATTGATTTCCACCATAACACAGAATTCAATTTGCCTGACTCCAATGCTTGTCATATAAAATCTTTTGAAAACAATTCTTCTTTCGATTTGTAATAAGCAACCTCGGTCATAATTTTTGCTATATCAGATCCACTAACCAGATGCGTTGATAGTTTGTTAATATATGTCAGTGGTGTGATATATTCCTCGTTATTGAGATTTTTGCCTATAAATTTTGGATCCAGTAAATTGGCAGCCAAATGCATAGGTGTTGTAGCCATTTCTCTCCGTGATTTTAAATGTGATAAGACAGCATTTAGTTCTGAAACTGGACATGCAGCAATCAGTTGATCAATCAGGTCTTGAAAATATTCAACAACATGAGATATGCAAGGTTGAGAGGTTTGTATGTTCTTTAAAATTACGGAGACAAGGTGTAAAATTTTATATAATGTATCAATTCTTTCCCAAAACAGATCATCAAAAATATAATTTTTTTTTAATTTTGTTTAAAGTATTAACTATAGTTTCTGTTATAGCCAATTCTTTTAATTTTTTTTTATTTATTCTTAAGCTATCTAAACAGAAAATATTAGAGCTCCATCTAGTTTGGCCAGGTAGTTTAAGAGATGTTAGTGTGTTTGATTTTTATAATGCTCCCTGTTCATCTTCTATATTTTTAAACGTAGCATTCAAAATATGCGCTTTTTTAATAGTTTTTACTATGGCTTTACAATCAGTAATTAAACATGCAAATACTTCTAATTTTAAAATATCTTGTGTGAATAAATTCAAAATATGAACACAACATCCATAACAAGTAAAATAATTGGACGAGTACATATCACTAATTAATTTTCAAGTTGATTTCATATTGCTAGCGTTATCAGTCACTATGTTTATAACTTTATTAATACCTAAGTCGTCAATAACAGAACTAAGCAAAGAACAAAGATATGCAACATCGTGGAGATTTTCCTTGCAGTCAATTACTTTAAATAAAACTGGTTCTGGACATGTAATTATTATATTTATAATGGGTTCGTTTCTAATATTACTCCACCCATCAACTTGAATTCCAATTGTTTTAGAATTTGCTATTTTTTCATTAACTAACTGATTTATTTCAGAGTGTTTTTTTTTATCTAAAAGCGCATTGGATAAGTAATATCTAATGGGCAATCGTAAAGAAGGTTTAATGTTTTTAAACAATTTTTGCCAATGAACATTTTCCGTAAAATTTAAAGGAGTATTACTAGCAAAGCATACTGTCGCTAAGAGATCCCAAATTTCCTCTTCTTCTGATTTATTCATTACATCCACAAAAAAATCCAATTTTTCACTCTAAGCGGATTTTGTGGTGCTTGCAGCAGATTGTGGGCGAGAATCGCTTGATCGTCTCTCCATCGTCGTCTTCTAAATCTGTTTGCGGAGAACTTTCTCTTTCCGGAATCTCTAAAATGTTAAATATTTTTCCATAAAACCCAATAGAAATCAATCAAAATTACTCACCTTTATTTATTGCTTTAATTTTCTTAACACTTAATGCTCTTGATTTTGATTGCATTTCATTCTTTATTTTACGAGGACAACGAATGCACTTATTCTGTAAGTGACTGGACATTCTGGTTACATTTAAAACATAACTTTGCGAACAGAAGTTACACGAATATAATTTCGAATGTTCTGTGGATTTTGAAAATGCTGTTAAAATAATTTTTCTTATTTTATCTTTACGCCCCATCCCATCGCACAGTACTACGACTAGTATATTCACAAACTTTATATAGTTTAACCTATACACTGAAATTTTTTGAAAGAATACTTCACTTGTTATATAAACGGCTGATTCACGGGCTTTTACATCTGCTAAAAAGGGACCCAAATCACTGAGTGTGCAATGTCATACGTGTATATAGATGATGTTTTACTTTGTTGGTAATTTACGAAAATTTTATGTGGTAATTTACCGTAAATGACGGTAATTAATTCGGTAATTTACGGGGTAATTTACCGAGTTACATCACTAATTGCACGGGCCAATTTTAAGTTCTGCATTTTTCGTTATTCTGATTAAAGATGTGTCGGAAAATTTTCCAAAGAAAATAACGTTGCATGCTGAGGACACCAATGTTATAGGCTAAAAACATTCAACACTGCACAAATGTAGGTAAATTCTTCTAGAAAGCTGGTTTTCAGCTAATAAATATTGAAAAAACAAATTTAATGGTTTTTGATTTAATAAAATATTCAACTAAAAATTGATTGTTTTAATAATTAGATGAAATTTGGATTGTCAACCTCGTGCAAAAACAGCAGTTTTAAAAATTAATAGTGCTATATATATTGTAAGCAAAATGACAAACCTTGCGATATAGAAATCTTTTAAAATAATTTGCTTTCATTTTGTAAATAACGTCGACAAATATAAACACAAATTAGAGTACCATGCTTGACTAGAAGTTCAATGGTCTCATGTTAAATTCCTGATCAAATCTCTATTAACAACTATGATGAGTTTTTTGGTTATAAGTCGACTCGGATTAATGAAAATGAGTACAACTCTGTGAGGGTAATAATAGGCTGCTAGTCGGTGCGTAGGGATAATCACGGTACCATTCTACTATACCGAAAGATTCAGGACAGCTATGGGGACATATTATTATATTATAATAAAAAATATAATTCAACAACAAGTATATAAAATATTATTTGAAATGATTTAATAAAAAAAATTAAATTAATTTATAACTCGAAAACACTTTAGAGAATAAACTCAATATGTTATTTAATTAATTTATTTGAAAATAAAATCCATTCGCCGTTCCTTACGATTAGCAAAATGATTAATTCATTGAAATTTGGTGTTCATGAGTTTATTTTTATTATAAAATTCATCTAGAAATGTTTTGTCTGCTGTAAAATTGTCAAATTGTATTGTATATTTAAAAAAATGTGTTCCTAGTTGCTTTAACAAGGTGTGGTACATCAAAACAATAAAATATTTTATGTTCTAAGTAAAAGTATGGTGATTCTGGAGTAACTCCTTTTTGTTTTGAATATTTACAAAAATTTGGTCCGACATCATATAGGTACTAGTGCTCAGACAGAAAGCCCAACTACAAATAACTTTAGTATTGTATTATCTACAGTCTCCTCTAAAGATATACCACTACATGTGCTGCTGACTAATACATAACCAACTGGCTGTTTCCAATCCATATGAATGCCCTTAGCAAAGAGAACCATAGCAAATTTTGCTGGTTTATATGTTGTTTGACCATTTATTTTATGAAATCCTACAATTTCGTCTTTAGTTATGTTATAAAATAAATTAGCTTTTAGTCACATTTCATCAATGCGTAGAATGCATTCACGTGCTTCTGGTGTAAATTGAGCAGTTTTCATTTCATTGCAGAATACACAAAATCAACAATCGTGGAGTTATATTCCAATTCTGTGTTAATCTTTGTAATGTTCTTACGCTTGCCAATTGAAGTACTTTACTTAAGTATTTATAAACTCTTGATCCCAAAAAATAGATATTTAAAGCAAATTGTTTGTACTGTATGCTATATCTTGCAATATTCTTATTTTTATTAATTGCATTAAATTTAACAACAGTTGCCAGTTCATTTGATAAATATCTGTCACAAAGCCCTAAAAAATATTGTAAATTCTCCTGTTTATGATAGGATTTCATTTTAGATTTAGTAGCTATAACTCGATGCTGTTTTAGAGATTTTCTCAGTCTTTCCTTTCTGGGTGTATGGGCAGAGAGATTTTTTTCTGTGTGTACCCCAACATAGGGTAGGAATTTCCATAACTGCTAAAATACAATTAAAAAATTATACATTTCGTTAAAACAAATTAATTGTATGTTTGTAACTGAAAAGTTCTAAATTATTCTAGTTTATACTAGGTTAAATACATATGTGTTGAATTTTTGTTCAAAAATGACTTCGAATTCTTCAGTTAACAACTAAACGTATTTTATGTTTTGCTCATAATATAATTTTGTATTGTAACTATTAATTGTCATACCTATAGGTGGTTCACTTTCTGATAAATTTTGGGATCCAATATAACTTGTGCTAGGAACATATATGTTTTCCACATATTCTAAAGGAAGTGCCTCCATAGCCGGCGCCGGTTTCTGTTTTGTATGCATATTGGTGCCGGCTACGGCATCAGGAATTGCGGACGGCAGCCGGCTTCACGTATCGTTACCGGCTTATCAACACAACCTCTATTTTCCATATTGCGCGCGTGAACGGTTTAACTTTTAGTGTTAATTTCCTTTAATTTATCTAAATTTGCAGGTATGTTTTTCCCTGTAGCTATGCTTTCTGTTAAAAATGATGTTCTTCTAATTGTAGAATGTTGAAAGTGGGCGATAAGTTTGAAAGTTACGAGAATTTCAACAAGCAGATACAGAAATACAAAAATGAAGTGTTCAATGATTACTGGATTAGAGATTCTAGAACCATCGAGACGCAGGCTAAAAGATATCAAAACAAGACTTAATTTACCATTACGTAAGAATAGCTTGCATAAAAGGTGGCCGAATGCACACTTTTGGGAATAAAACAAAAAACACATTTACATTTAGGTAGAAGTGCCCAGCCGGTATGTTTTTAAAATTAACTTCTTGTGGGGAAATTTTTAGAGGTAAAGGAACTGAATGAAGATCACACTCATCCGGAAGCACAAACTTTATTTAAAAGTTTACCGCAGCAAAGACTGAACATTTCAAAGCAGCTTAAGGTTAATTCAGTAGCAGCATTGCAGGCTAGCGCCAATAAAAAAATCGTACAAAATAATATTATTTATGAATCCGGGTGCCTTGTGACTCTGAAAGACTTAACAAATCTAAACAGAAAACCACAGAACAGAATAAAGTTTGATGAATGTCAATCAATTTTACGAAATACTTACAAATGCGACGTTCATATTCACGTTGATGTGGAAGCAAATTTGAAATGCATCTATTTTCAAGATCCTGAGATGAAACATATGTTTGACTCTTATCCAGAAATAATTTTTATAGATGGCACCTATTGTCTACACAGCAGTAGAGCGGTCACATATTTAATTATGGTAGAGGATGCAGAGGGAAGTGGTGCAATAGTAGCAATTGGTATATTACTAAACAAAACTCAAGAAAATATCGATAGGTTCATAAAAACATTCAAAAATTTGAATCAGAGAACATCAGATATAAAAGTGGTGATGTCTGATAAGGACAACAAAGAGAGAAGTGCTTTTAAAAGAAAATTTTCTTGATGTCTCCTTGCAGATATGTTTATTTCATACTCTACAGATATTTAACAGAGAAGTAAGTGTGAAGAAAATGGGATTGTCCACCACAGAATGTAAAGTCGCCAAAAAGTACTTGCAGAATTTAGCCTATGCTTTATCTGAGGAGTGTTTTCAAAAAATCTATTTGGGAATGAAACAACATGTTCATCAAGTCGTTATCGATTATTTTGTACCTGACATTCGCAAATCCGTCTTTTTTTCAACAAAACAAACAACAGAATTGAAAGTATCAATGCCAAATTGACATCTGTCATTACCAAATTTTCTAATCCAGAGGATTTCACCAAAATTTTTTTTGTTATCCTCAATTCTTCACGAGCACATAGAAATATCAAAAATTCTAAAGAATTACGTTACTACCAGGGCATTTACGTCAGGTTCAGTGGAAGATTTGTATTCTAGACTTTTAACGAATTTCACCTTTAAAAAGGTTCAACGGCAACTTGAATGTATGACTAAATGCAAAGATTTTCAATTTATTGAAGAAGAAAAATGTCTCGGTCCTACTAGTGAAGGTCTTCTAGAGCTAACACCTTATAGTTGTCAGTGTATGTTTTGGACCTCCGCGAGCTCCGTCCAATTATCTTGTCGCCACATCCTCAAACTTCGATCTATGTGCAACCAGTCTTTATTTGATGAAAACATTTGCTTGCAACGGTGGAAGAGAACCTATTTTAAATCACGTCACCCATTTTGTCCATCCCTCAAAACTAGCCAGTTTGAAGAGACGCCAAGTACTAATTCAAAACTTGAGGTTAACTTAGAAGTCACGAATGATAATCCATATAAACGCAGACCACTAACATATCACCAAATGTTCAAAATAATGAATGATGAATGTTTGAGATTGTCCCAGATATGCAGTGAGATTTCATCCGAGACTTTTTACAACAGCTGAAATTCATTAAGTCTCTTGTTACAGAATGGTCCAATAATAGTTATACATCTACTGGAGATAACACTAACGGTGAAATTGAAATTGATAACCTTAGTAGTTTCCCCAGTAATGATGATAATAAGGCTGAGAAGGAAACTGAAAATCAGAGTAGCCCCAAAATGCATATGTATACGAAAAACTTTGAAAATAACAATAACGATAATTCAACTTCGCAGTTAAACCAAATAGTGTGTTGGGATGTTGACCGAAATAGTGAAATTAATATTATAAATTTAAGCAGAAATCCAAGTACACAAGATAATCAATCTGGTGAAAGTTCTTCGAAATCAAAGGCCATCATAATTTCCGATGTTAAGGTACCTACTTAGTATGTTCAGTGTTTTGGCAATGTTTGTTAAAATTTTATTTTTTAAGATACCTATTGTGAAAATTAGAGGCCGCCCCAACGGATGCGGAAACACAGTTATTGGTTTTTAAAAAAAAGAATATCTACTAAAGAATATATTTAATAATTTTTTTTAAATTAATGTAATTATTGTTAGATTTATATTTAGTTTTGAAAGAAAGAAATTATTCTCCTATATTTATAGTACCTATATTATTTATATCATAATGTGTATTAAATATAGTAAGTATATTATTCAATGAGCATGTTATGACGGCTATAACCCACGAAGATGACTTGCACACAATGTAAGCATCTGAGTGCGTTATAGCCATAACACCCAAATCGATACTTTATCTACAACTTTCACGGAAAGAAACTGATATTGACATAACGATTGAGTTATGACCATAACTCTATCGCTGTCATTATTATTCAACTGACTGAATAATCACTGGCATAGCTTGCCAAAATCACCTTAGTAATTCATAGATAATGCGATAATTGTAGATAAAATTTTAAAATTAGTTGGAAATTTTTAATTATAGGAATTGTAAAAGGGGGTAGAGATTCAATCACATATGCACATAACCGCCGGTAGCGATACGGTATGCCGGTGCCGGCAACCATACTTAAAACCGGCGCCGGCTACGGAGGCACTTCCTATTCTAAAATACATTTTGAAATTAGTATTCTTTTAAAATTTCAAATAATACTTAGTTCTTATAAAATAATATTTTATAATAAACATTTACCTTTAGATAGTTCCTTAACCAGTGAGGTTTGAATTGGTTTCTTTTCATTATTGTCCTGGCTGTGAGAGATAACGATGTTCTCTAAAATTCTTATTTTCGAGGGAGGTTCCTTCTCTCTATAAAAAGTTTCGTTCAAAGTGTTTATTACAAAGATGAATTATTACAAATTATCTGTTACTTAATAGCTATAACTTACCGATTTTCTTCTTTAGGAAACGAAAAGAAATTGTAGAATATACTTTGTTGCTGAACATTTTTACAAGTAAAAATACAACATTTACGTACGCCGGATTTCTTCTTTCGTACAGTTTCCATTATTTATATCAACAACAATTTAACTGGCACCTTTACTTATTATTTTTTCGTAAATTGTAAGTTATAAAATTAAGATAGGTTATATTTATACAAGTACACAACAAAAACAACGCCATTTTGTTTGATTTTGCGCACAAATATCGGAATTATGCAAGTGAGGCTTTTGTCACTTCTGTTATTCTGTGATATTATATACTGGATTGCCAGCCGGCATCACAATCTAGTGCCTTGTCGTGACATATACCGCTCTCGCCCCGCACCACTTTTTATCCACTCGATTTCTAATACAAACGGTGCACTCGCGTGAGATGCCCCGGAGCCTACGTCAGACTGTGACTTTTAGACGGGCTGAAGAGACGGACTGTTACTTCCGAAAAAATCCCAAGCAGCAAAATCACAATTTATATATTTGCTAATGTAGGGCAAGTGTGCATATAGTGATTTTGCTGCTAGGGATATTATTTGTTATCAAACAAATCAGAAAAATTACATACAAATTAGGTATTTATAATTAATTTATCTGTTAAAAGAAATTTGTAACGGGGAGGGGGGGGGGCAGTGCCCCGTTGCCCCCCCCCCCCTGCAGCAGCAGCCGCCACTGATAGAGAGGTGACTGGAGAAGTTATATAATCTTTGATAAGAAGCCAACTATAACAACAAATTTAAGACGTTTTATTTAAAATAAAGAAATTAATACCTAGTTGGGTCAGGGGCGCCAACACTGCACACAAGAAAATATTTTACAAACATACTTCACTTCACAAAATTTTAATTAATTAGTAGTATTGTGCTTTATATAATTTAAATCTAAGTTATAGAAACTCTTGTCCCTTTAAAGGTGTTATTTCCATCTAGAGGATTTTAATTGCAAATTTTGAAAATCTGTATGACTGAAACTAATATTTTAAATAAATAGGTATTATTATTACTATTATAATTTTATTAGGAAAGAAAAGACAAATTCTATTCTATTCTATTTATAAAGGCTCCAGCAATGACGTTCCTTCAACTTTAGACACACACTGTATAATAAAATATTAATAACACAAGATACATCAAGTCTATTAAGATCCTAGTAAAGTAAAAGGTAATACTAATCTGTAACATAAAACCCGTGTAACAGCATGACATCGATACTTATCCATAAATACATATTTTACTTCAGTTTTATTTATACTTCGTTGTCGGCCAACTGAAATGTGATATTTTCCTGGCAATTCTAGTACGTCATAGAAAAATAAGCCACATCACCGAGAACTAAAGCGACCTTAACTTTTTCTGACTTAAATTAATAAGTTTTATTGTTCTCGTGTATTTTGGACAGCCAAAATAACGTGAATCACATAATCGTGAGCGTCACAAATGACCTCTTAACAAAAATATAGACGTCTTGTGCAAGTGGTGATCCCATAATAAAACTACAACGGATTTATAAATATATATCTATTAAACAGCGGGGTAAGGCACTTTATGTTGGTTATTTTAAAAGTATAACAATAGTAAAGCCACAATCACTCTTTTCATTGTCAACGAGAAACCGCATTGTCCTATTTTGAGTTCATACTGTTGTATTTGTCCTTGGATCCAAATCATCTTGGTTATAGTAATTTACACTTTAGAATTCTTAAATGCTACGGATGTTTATTGTTATCTTATTTAACACCATTTCTATAATGCTTTAAATGTATATTAAAAAAATAAAACATAATTTCTGGAAACTTTATATTAGTCTATTTTTAAAAAATATATTTTGTATGCACAGGGTTTCTCATTGAGTGCCCCCAGATTTTCTGGTTCTGTCACAATTCCGATTGATTTTCGGGAAAAAAATCCTGAATGCTAATATTGTTCCGCTTTTTCATATTTTTAACAGTTCCGTAGAACAAGGTGTTTAACATATTTAAAAAATGGCCCAATTTTTCCCCTATTCAAAAAGGGTGATATAAATGACTTGCACAATTACAGACTAATTAGTCTAGATTTTTAAAAATTGTTTTTTATTGTGTGTACACTTTTTTCATGAAATATAATTGTTGATTTTACGCAGATTTCCACTTAATGTATGAAGAAATACACGTTAATAATTAAACACTATTTATTTACTAACACATATTAAAAATTAACAAACACATTATTACAAGTGGTGGTTGTTGAAGTGATGTTTTCTTGGAGACTCTTGGATGGATACTGACTTTTGCTTTTCTTTCTTTTCTAAATAGTTACATGTTCTGCCTCCCGTTTTGGAGGGGCGAGTCTAATTAACGGCACTATATTTGATATTGCAACAAAGTATTCAGGTGGTCACTAATGAGTTCAAAATTCCCAGACACACATTGAGAATAATTGAATTATTGCAATACCATTACAAAGGATCATAAGATTTAATACATAACAGTAATAAATTGTAATGAGATGAAGGTAATGTATAACTAAAAGTTTTAGAGTTACAATAACACCACGTAAATAAATGTGAATATACAAGCATATCCAAGATAAAGAAACAAAACTAAAATTAATTAAATAAAGAACACTTCCGGCAAACCGGAACAATAATCTTATAAATTGTCGCCAATACGACTTTCTCACAGGCAAAAATAACGATTGATCGACTTTGTAAAACTTGTTGTAAACGATTAGAAAAGTAGATGTTGCCTTATGGCATCTTATTAGATTTGACGACGGCATTCGATAGTATACATCACTGTCAATTGATTGATAAGCTTGAATTTTATGACTTTAGACATATAACTTTAATGTGGTGTAAACTTTTCTTACCCGACCGGCGGCAAATAGTCAGAATTGGTTTCTAAAGCATGTACGCACATTCAAGTCCAAGTAACATGAGCGGTGGTGTACTTCCAGTTGCTCTAGATGCAATTTACAGCCGTTGCTTTCAACACTTGAACTACCTATTATTTCAGATAGATTTCCCAATGAGTATACTTTTGTTTAATATTAACTAGGTGTGGGCAGTTGTAATGGTCAAGTTTAAGAAAAAGTATTATGCTTATTTTGATATTGGTTAAAAAGGAACCACTCAACTTATTTATTATTAATATAATGTAAAAATGGTCCCACGTTGCGGAGCCATAATGAAATGGCACAACTCAAAATGCCCCAAAGTTGAAATATATATCGTAAAAGGAAATGTTATTTGAAATTTAAATTAATAAAAAATTTTAAAATAAAATAAAATTGTTTTATTCGATTTGCCAGCTAAACTCAATTCTTAATCTCGAGGGCGATTGTGTAAAAGAGATAATTAAATTAACAATTTTCTAAAACCTTATTGGGTGTCAATATAATAAAAATACCATTGTATAATTTAAATAATAAATATATTCGAAATCAATGATTTTATAGGATTTGCAGACAAAGAAAAATCTTATACAATATACTGCTTTTAACAGAAAAAGAAACAAATTAACAAATCGATTAAATACACTTTTACAAACATTACATTTTAAAAAAATGTTATTAAATTTTACATTTAATAAAATTTACGTGTATCATTCATTATATTCAAATGAAAACAAACACAGCAAAAAATAACAACTTAGGCTACATTCACGATTCATTTATATCTATATACAACTCTAAAATGTATCAAGTTACATTTTAGTTTATACATTGGAGACGTTGTTCATTTATCAAACATATTGATCTCACCTAGATAAATATGTTTATTTCTTTCGTCTCTATTTGAAATTGATTTCAAAATATATTTACATACAATAATCGTTTAAAATACCTTATTTTAAGGCTTCTTTCTTCCTTCTTCGCTGCTTTCCAGCGGAATCCTCTTTATTCACGAACAAGACGTGAAGAACTGGCATACACTGCCACTTGTAGTACAATATCGTTATCACGAAAGATATGATAACTTGCACATTTCAATTTGTATACTCAATATGCGGTTAACTTTACAAGTTTATAATTGTAAAAATTCAACCACTGTTAATTACTGGAGTCGATACATTTTTTTACAACTTATTTGTCGACTCTTTATTTAAATTACACTTATCAACGATTCTTCTGACCGTTGTCGACCCACTACAGGAGTCTATACTTGGGTTCGCTTTTCGACTTCTTCCTTAAAGTCTAGCTGCCGACTCATACGATTGGAACACGTACTTTTCTTCTTATAGTTGGACGCCTGTGATTCCCCGCTTTCTAAATAGTCTGGGTAATCCCGCTCACAACCGTCACGTAACCGTGAGAAGTTATAGATATCGCGGCGCTTTATCTCACTAGCATAACTTTCGACGCCACAATGATTATACATAACAAACTTATCTACATACATATGAATTCATGACAATTAAACTTACAGTAATATATTCATTGATTTCAAATATATGTATTTAAAATATTCATAAAGTATTATTAATTGGATTATTTAATATCGTAAACTTATAATATCAATTTATAAAATATGTAGTACCATTACATGATATATAGAATTACTAATTAACATATGACAAATAGAAACAAAATATATATCTATATCATACTTCTTTCATAGTTATAGAGATATGAAGCCTTCTCAGATGTCAGCTTGTCTAATTAGGTGATTAAAATTCAACTGTACAGGAGTTTCTCAAGGTTATGCACTGGGTCCCGCATACCTTACCATTTTCATTAATGATCCTCTGAATTATACATCAACTCCGGGTTGAAGTATATTATTTTTTTTGCATAGTTTGTGCAGAGGAGCAACTGCGTAATAAATAAAATCAGTTACTGGGCTGAAGTTAATAAATTGTGTATAAATATGGACAAGCTTAACTAC
Organism: Amphimallon solstitiale; assembly: GCA_963170755.1. Classification (NCBI taxonomy): domain Eukaryota; kingdom Metazoa; phylum Arthropoda; class Insecta; order Coleoptera; family Scarabaeidae; genus Amphimallon; species Amphimallon solstitiale. Next base: position 106,799,403 of record OY720680.1, read on the forward strand.
ATTATGCGTTTAGAGTCCACAAGATTTTTGAGCATATTTGTTTTACACCTTTCTATATTATATATCTTTGACACGAAGTCAATATATTTGTGTGTTGAAATTGGATGTTCGCTAGAAATATATTTAGGTCTTCTGATTGACCCACATAAATGGTATTCAACAGCTCTACTCCTAATTTTTACATTTTTTCTTTTAATTAGACAATTTGCATTGATATTATTTGTGTAGTAGAATGTGTAGACCTTTTGATAAAAATGCATAAATAATAGCGACCTTTCTATGCTAAATTGTTCACTTTTTCCCATAAATTACACATTCGCATTTACGTTCTGTCAATGGAACTTTCTAGATGACAGGTTGCTTTCTATTTGTCATTTTGTTATTAATTATTTTTAAATCATTGTCGTTACGCGAAGATTATTGATATTCTTAATACATTTCTTGTATATTTCGGCAAAGAAGAAAAATTTATACACTCAACGAAAATGTTAGGTAAATTCAACTAAAAAGAGCATACGGAATTGCGTCTGTCTAGTTTCATAGTTAAATCGATGCGAAGAGAATAGTTGAATCAGTTTTGTCAACATAACATTTTTATTGTTACTTTGAACAACAACCTTAGTTAAGCAACCATTCTTTAGTCTGGCAGCAACTTTATTTGTTCAAGTAAACAAATATTAGTTGAGTAATTATTATATTTTGTAGAACAACAAATTAAATAGTAGTTGCACCATTTTCTGTTGTCTTACCATTTTTTGTTTGCTATACAATTAAACAGTAAATCCATTTGCTTTTGTTTTGTGTCGTAGATATATGTTTGAAAAAGGTAGCTAAAAGAAACTACTTATTTATTTATTATAATTTATTATTTTATTTTATCATAACATACATGTACATATATCTGCATGTTGACAATAAAGTAATTATTTAAAATACTTTGGTCGTACATATGTATTACGATTAGGCGATTTATAAACGTAGGAAATATAAAGAAATTGTTAGTTTTATATAATACTTTAGAAGATTGAAAATGGTATTTTTTGGCCTATTTTATGTTTAACACATATTAAATAGCAATGTTTTAAATTTACATTTTGCGTAGCTATATGCACAATTTCATAGATTTTGAAAGTAAAAAAAAATTTTTATATAGTGTATTCTTAAATTTTAGTTCTTTAACAAAAGTCAGACGCTTATTACTTAAGTCGTCAGCATTGAATATTTAAATTTTGAATATTCTCGTAATAGGGTTGCTGTCTTAAAGTTGATTTAATTTTGATGTTTAATGTCAAATTCTAGTTCATCGTTTAGTCCAGTAGTGTTTAATACTTTGTTGCAAAATTTGAGAGAACACGGCACGAAATGTATAAAAAATATTTTTACGAGAATTAGTATTATTAGTGAACATTTTTATTTCTCTGTGTTTCGACCTTATGTCCCATTTTCTTAATTAATGTTGGGTAATGAGTGAGAAAGTGGAATTTTGGTTTCAGAATGTTGCCAAATAAATAAATATAATGAGTATTGTGTTACTCAATTTATTGTGTATGCACTTTTAAAAGCTTTTCATCAAATTCGATCCTCAACAGTATATATATGTTTCCAGTATTTATTATTTATAGGAAGCAAGTCTCCAACAAGAAGTGGCAGAGCATGATAAAATGTCCAGATTTCAGCAGTTGACATATGTAACTTTGAAGATTGTAAATGATTCATTTTTATTACAAGAGATTTTGAGTATGACAAACAATTACTTAAAGAACTAGATGAAGGTGAAGTCGAAAATGCTTCATCAGCTACTGAGATGTCACTATTCGTAATTGTATCGCACAACCATGTCTTTATATTCTGAAATGTGTTATTTGTAGATTATTAGATTGTTATACCATTTTTTTACAATACGTGTACTTAACGTTTCGTATTTTGCACTCTTTAGTTCTTCGGTATAATTCGATTCTAACTCCCAATTTAAAAGCCCTCACTAATTCCTTAAGATCTTCTTCGGTCATATACAACAACCTTTCTCGAGTGACTTCTTCCGCTATAACAATAATAATAATATATATTTACAGTATATTCAGGTGTCCAGGTCAGGCGACAAAATGAAGTCTGGAATGAAGAACAGAAAAAATGCCTATTCCTTATGTCAATTAAATACTTGACCTGTTTCAATCTAACCTAACATATAAAATTTAATATTCCTAATAGCGAAAATTATAAGCACTAATTATTTATGCTATTCTAATATACAGGAGAGATACTTCAGAAACACTTGCACTATAGTAGCTGGAATCCCCAACTATTTGCCGGTCGGTTTGTAAACGTATTTACTGATATTTCTCTGATTTCCAAATTATTAGTATTCTGGGTCTTATTCACCATACTTCCAAAGAGTATCTACTTTATCCATTATATTAAAACAGGCACATAGTACACAGTCACATCACAGATAATATAATGCTTGATTTACATCTATGGATTCACATACTTATTTGCACCCACTTCGAAGGTCAGGCATTAGGCTTCGCGTATGAATGAATGTGCGTAAGCGCAGACGGTTATAGTCAACTGACCATAGTGGACTACGCAACAATTTTATGTTTATGTAAACAATGATATTGGGTTGGATACCACTATAATAGTACATCAAACTGATACTGGGTTAGAACTACAATTTGATATTACTATGAACTATAATATTTACTATTTTATAGCCTGAATTAACTATTTTTTAAGTTATTGTTGGTTTTGTTGGTCAACAATTTTTTATTGGTTATAATAACAATAAAGTTTTGTTTAAAAATAGTAGAATACAATATTAATGTAGTTTAATTTAGTAATTTTTAACGATATTGTTACTTAAACATTTATTTTGGTTGAATTAACCTTCACTATTTCTTTGAGTGTACTGTTAATTTATGGCATTTACTACTTGCAGCACTGTAGTTTGTATATACTATAATTTGTAATTAAGAAATCATACTAAATTAATGATATATTTCAACCTTACTGTCAGAATAATAAAATAATCTAGGGTTTTGCAATTCTTATAAACGATATCATTCTAGTTCTGGATTAATGTACTGTACGTGTACATGGAAGTTATGCTTTATTAAAATATGCTACAACGCGCGCGGATGACTGCATAACATATTAGTCTTGCATTGTTTTGTGAACTCGCTGTAAACATAAATTACCACCCGTGTAGTCTTTTTCGAAGGATTTAGAGCGGGCACGTTAAGTCTGCCATGATCTGTGTTTGTTTTTACGTTTTGGTTTTTGTCCTACGTATTTACAGTAGGCATTGTTCGTGTTGAACAGAAATCTGTGCACATATGTATGTATGTATGTACATACTAAAAATTGCTCTATTAAACATCTGTTACTTTTAATTCTCTGAAAGTTGGCGAATTGTTAAATTCGTGTTGAATGCTCAATGGCGGATTAGCTGAAAAAGAACGTTCCTTGTTTTACACCATTAGGTACACCATAAACTCAACAAACAAATGGTAGGACGGAAATTGCAGACAATACTAACGAAAAATTATTACCATTTTTATTTCTACATTCAGAACAAAATAGACTATTGTGAAATATATATTGTGAACTTTGAATTTCAAATACTTTCGTCCTAGTTGTATAGCAAGATAAGGATAAAAGCATTATCTTTCAAAATGGTTTCACCCGACCAAACTGCTGAATATTACAATTATATGCTTGATTTCTCAATATCAGTCCCTCGTGGTAAAGGGAAGATTGCAAATAATATAGCAAGCGAGAGGGCACGCTTGCTATTTAACATCATGCGTAATAAGAGTCAAGCGATTCGTAATTTTAAAGAATTATCATTACAGTGCATTCATAATTGCTAGATTGCACATTAATGATTTAGATTACCAATAATTTATTAACAGCAAAAGAGATGTGAAGGTGGTTTCTGATCCACAACAAAATATTCTTGTATTTATTAGAAAAATGTGTATTTCATTATCATCTATGGGATTGGTAATCTGACAGTGCATAATTTCTGTTTGGCACCACTAATTAGATTAGTTTAGAAAGAAGATAGATCTCTGTAGTTATTAACCCTTAATTAATAGTATTGATACTTTCCAATTTGCCCTCCCTTTATATTAGATTATCATATTGAGTTCTGGTAATTCTTGTGAATTTATCTACAAAGACGCAATTACCCTCTTGAATAATCATCTGCTTATGCTTAATATTAACTTTGTCTCTGTCATTCCACAGTGAAGCATTCCATGATATTCATCACGTACAACTGAATCTGCTAGAGATTCAATTTATAATTTTAGCATTTGGTGTATATCTATATCTATATCGCTTATCTGTAATCTTTATATTTTACCTTTGTGCATCGAAGGCGCTTTAATGCGAAGGATATCAATGTATTCTTCCAGCGATCTTTGTTTGAGTGCTGCTGTATTGATCGTCTTACGCATAAAATTGACTTGAAGAAATCTGGTTGTTATCCTCAAAAGTTTATTACCGGAGGTTGTTCCTTTTCCGATTTAAAGCTTCCCAATATCCTGAAACCGATACTAATACTTATACTTAGGCCTCAGTAGCTCCAAGTCATTCTCTTGTTGAAGCCGAAAACTCACACAAGATCCTTTCAAATTCAAGTTCAAATTCATTTATTTGTCTTGACACCAATATGGTATAACAATTGTCACTATAAATATCCGGATTATACATAAGTATATAAATGCAAATACCAATGTCTACAGTTTAAAACATATATATACACACACACCCACATGCATATACATATTATATATATACATACACACACACACACATACACACAAACATATATATACAAAACTTATAATCTGAAAAAATTAAATTACATAACAAAGCATAATTAGACAACTACACCAGCTAACATCGAGTCAGATTCGCGTCTTGTAGGTATTCATCCACCGAGTAGTATGCTCTTCCCAATAAGTATTCTCTTAATGATTTTTTGAACAAAGAAAATCTGTGTCTTTCATTTAAATCTTTCAGGGGTCTCGGAAGTGAATTATTTATTTTTATTGCCATATAGAATGGTGTAAACTCGAAGGCAGTAGTGCTGTGTACTGGTACCACAAGGTCGTCGCCTCGTCTACCGACCGTACGCGTAGTAACATCAGCGTTTATTATAAATAAGTCCGCATTATCAACCACATAGCAAGAACATGATAAATATACAGAGACGGACTTTCTCGAAAGAATGGAAGAGCCAATATTGATTCGTCTGACAACTGCGAATTAGATTCTCTTACCAGATTTTCTTCCCGCGTCTAGCAGGAATGCTAGAAAACTTTGCTCATAGAAAGGTTTTCGCCTGTAAGGAGTTACCAATTAGCCTCTTTTTATCAAAAATCTAAAGTACTGCAGGAATCTTCAGCAGCAGCCAAGGATGTCTACATTGGAGTCCTTTGGAAGAGACGTTTTTGATGGTGGCCGGGTGAGAGTTGATATAATTTGTTTTTAGATGTGGCTCTCAGGAAAATAGTTTATTGAATCATTATCAACCTCACTCGTATACCTCAAGTAAGGCAGTTTAAATTTACTTAAAATTGTGCTCCAGACGCCTTTGGCTGAACTTTATTAACATCACTTGTAAGAATATTATTGATTTTTAGTATATTCCTACATTTTTGATTTACATAAATAGGTATACACTAAGTTGACCTGAATATTTTTCATATACAGATTTGGGCTTTGATTTTTCTTATTGACAGCTCGCTCATAACCAGTCTGTTTCGGATAGTTTGTTATTTTCAGTTACAACTGTACTAAACTTCTTTTATCGTTCTTTTATTGTTGAAGAATTATATATAATAATAATAATATAATATAATAATAATAATAATAATAGATTTTATATCAGAGACATGTGTACATACAAAGAAAACATACATGTGTGAAAACGTCAAAAATGAAAACTACAAAATATAGGTAACAAATCATTCATTCAAGAAGTCCTCACAGGAGTAACAATTTAATGTTAATAGTAACTCTAAATTTTTTTAAACCTTTCTGTTTTATCTCGGATGGAAGTTTATTGTATAGTTTACAATCACTATAAAGAAGATTTTTTTTGAAAGAGTGCGGTTCTATGCTGAAGTGGTAGCAGATAATTATTTTGCCGTGCACTACTCCCAATATGTATACGTCAAAGAAGGTAAGAATTCATCCTTTTCTAAATGCAGGTCTACAGGATTCTTGCAATCTCAAGTTATTTATGTACCTTACCGCTTTTTTTTTGCATCAAAAATGCCCTCTGGGCATCACTGCAATGACCCCAATGAATTATACCATATCGAATTTTGGAAAACACAGTAGTAGTATGTCTTCAAGACTTCAAAACTGCAAGAGTTCCGCAGATTATATATTGCATAGCAAGCCCTACTCAGCTCACTGCACAAAACATCAATATGGGCGGACCAAGTCAAAGACTCATCCCACACAACCCCAAATACCCTGGATGAACTAACTAAGTCCACAGAAGTTTGATGTAGGTTAATTTTTGTTTCCCTAAACTTTAATTGATTTTTAAATAAAATACATTTGGTTTTTGTATCACTAACTATTTATACTCTATAAAAGAATAAAAATAATTAGCATTATTATTATGGTTGCATCAGATTCGCTGCTATTTTCAGTTAAAGATTTATTGACAAGTATGGATTTTTCTACGCAAGCTATTGAATCAACGAGAGCGAAATCGAGCAGTACAAATGGAAGTTTAGGTACTCTTGAAATTGACAGATTTCCAAACAACAGGTTTAGATAAACATATAATGATTTTGGAATACTTTTAACTAGTTTTCATGTGTTACTGACGATAGCTTTATAGTGAATGGACTGTTCATCCAGCAAGACGTACCTTTCCCACATATTTTATCACCAGTAATGAAATATTTTAAAATATTGCTGCCCGGTGAATCGGTAGATGTTTAGTGGTAGTTTATATACTATAGGCTAGAACATTTGCATTACAAACATTGCAGATCGTGAAAATTTTCACAAACATCTACCTCAATCTGAGAAAGCTTTTGGGAGGGCGTTTGCGGGTTTTATTTGCTCGTTTTTCTATTCTTCTTGTAAATAACACATTCTTCGTGTTTTATACAAATTTTCCATATAAAATAAGAAAAATCAAAGACGTTACATTAGATGAAAGAAGAGAATCCATAATTTTATAAAAATGTGGTTTTACGAAAGGTGGGGTGAAATATTACAACCTCAATTTCAACACGATATGATGGTGTTGTGTGTTTTATCATAAAATGTGCTTTACGTTTAACGACTTCAGTTTAACATCCCTGATTAACTTCTCTTTTGAGAAATCGATCATTACTATTTACTTCTAGTTAAAATTATCAGGTGCTCACCTAGTATATGAAGGTGATGATTGTATTGCAAATCATCAGTGTTATAAATAAACATACAATTAACTATTTATATAATATCAAATTAGTTTCTGAAAACTGACATGGCTTTAGCCAAAATAGGAACACTAAGCATTTTGATGCTCTAAAAACAAATTATGAAACTTTAGATGCCGATGAAACGTGTCCTAGGTATGTTTATTCATATGCCTGTAGCAATTATTTTATTAGCTAGGGTCGTATGGTATTAGAGGTATTCCTAAAAAAATGACTTAATTCATACTTTACTAACCTTAAGTAGAGTATCAGAATAGGAAATGTTTTAGTCTAATAATAATATCAACAAGTTTAAACGAATTTAATAATAGAATTACCAACACTTTCAATAACAATTATAAATGGATAAGCCGCAATAAGTTAATCATTACGATGACAAAATGAAGTTCGTATGTTTTAATAATTGTCATAATACAAAAAAAGCTGCGGCTAATATCATAGAAAAATGGTGACATTTTAAGCTTCCGGAATATTTATGTAGTGGACCTTAGAGAACATGTAATGGTAAAATTTTAACGATGTTCTACCAATTAAATTTTAATCATTTCCTACAATTCTAATGTATACAGGTTCGGTCTGTTTTTACCTTGCATGCGAGCTAAAGTGCATGTATTGAAACGAACGTTGTTGCCAGCATTTACACACATGTGGGCAGTGGGCACGTACTGTTCGACGCTAGACGACTGGCCGATACGATCATTACAATCATCAGATTCCAATATAATGCATGTTGCGGGGGTTGTTATCTTCATTTTTAGGTACTATTCCCATTCGTAATATCTTAAAAAAGTATCTTACGTTAATATTATAAGAATTCCTTCAGATTTATTATTTTTATGATTGGATTTAATATGCTTTCGCTGAAGGTCTACTTGTCGGCTCGCGTATGTATATCCGTTAGTCGTGGCGCGCACCGAAATGGTACGTACGTGGCGTGGTGACAACGTGTCATGTGGAAAATTTTTAACTAGTGAAATCAGTTGCCACAGCGCCATATCGATGCGCGCTGTCGCATCTGATTTCACTCGTTTAAAAATTGCCACATGCCACGTTGTCACCACGCCATCGCCACACCACTTTGGTGCGCGCCTCGCCACTTTGGTGCGCGCCTTGACTTATATATTTACTTTTGGACGTGCTTCTAGACTCTAGAATCTAGAGCATACTTTTGTATTTTATAATATTGTAAAATGCATTTGAAATAAAAGTTCCTGTTACTATTAGGGTAAATTGAGGAGAGATGACGCATGTTTTGAAAATTAGGTACTGTGCTATTTGTATGGCACCAAAAATAATAGAAATAAGTCCCAGAGACTAAAAACCACTGCATTAAGTTGTCATGTATTGTAAATAAGCGTAAACATATTAATATCAATAAAATTAATTGTTTTTGTTTTTGCACATCTTGCGCTGTCTCACCTAAGTGTATAGGAGAGATGACGCAGTGTGTTAGGTGAGACGGCGCATTCTTTCTTATGAGTTTTATGATATAATAAACTACAAATATGGTGCTTAAAAAAATAATTTATTTCTGTTCAAAAAAAAAAGAAAAAACCAAATACATTTTGAACTAAAAACTACTTATTTTTATGATCTGTTTTCTTCTTGCCACAAAAATCACAAAAATCTTTAAACTTGGTGCAGCCTTCGTGTAACCACCGGTGACAAATGATGCACTGAATCCAGTCCTCTGTCTTTTTGGTTTTGCTATACTCTTCTCTACATCCTACACAAAGGTCTGATTCATCTTCGTAGGTTGAAGAATCATCATAAATAATTTCAGATTCATCCTCTGCATCGTCTGAAGATTCATAAATGCGTTCTTGTTTTTTCTTTTCAATATGCTTTCCAGCTCTTGACTTCCTTTCAACATCTTTTGATGGCTTCGCCTGCTTCCCTTTTTTTTCTTGTTTCTTTTTCTTTTCTGATATATGCTCATAGCTCGATAAAATAGCAGCAAGCTGTTTACTACGTTTCCTTGTAGTTTGTACAGCACGTGCAACTGGCACTGGAGATATCTGGTCCAACAGCTTTCCAGGAGTACGTTTTTTTTCAGTCGAACAACTAGGCTGCGGTGAGATTGACCGACTCCTGACCGTGGGATCATCTGAGGTTTTGTTCATAATGATATTGGACAAAGAATTTTGACGACATTGTAACTCTGCCTGTGATGCCTCCTCTGTTAGGTAAGCATAATCAGGAATAATAGATGGATCAAACGGGATTATGCCTGTTGCCTTGAATGAGGACACTGCGTTTTTTATTGTGGCAGATTTTTCCCATGCAGTACTAAGTAATTTCCCAAACTGAAGCCTGGTAATGCGTCTTCCTGGATTTGCCCTTAAAAACAAATCGCAAGCTTCATAATAAAACCCCTTCAAGGACCTAAAGAATCCTCTATCCAAAGGCTGTAAAAACTGAGTACTATGACTCGGCAAGCAAAATAAAATAACGCCATTTTGAGATGCATATTCAAGCATTTCAATGTTGCTACAATGGGAAGAGTGTCCATCTAACAACAACAGTACTTTTCCTGCTGGTTTCCGAGGTACAAATTGCTCCTTCAGTCAAGTAAAGAAAATCTCACTGTTTACATAGGCAGATTTTTTTGACATATAAACTGTTGATCCAGGAGGCATTCCATCTTGATACTCAGGTTTTTTGTTTTTTCCTTTAAAAATACATGTTGGCGGAATATAAACTCCTTCACCATTGCAGCAAACAATAACGGAAATAGTCTCTCCTTTTTCAGAAGAAGTAACTGACGCGACGTTTTTAGACCCCTTGATAGCTACAACATGTTCTGGACGATTGTTTAATTGGAGCCCCGTCTCGTCCATATTGAAAATGCAGCCAGGCTCACTCATCAGCTCGTTTTCAATCAACGTACGCTCTAGGAGTGAAAAATAAGATGCAACATTTTCCTTGGTCATCGCTAAAGAACGTGCGGCAGAAACTCCTTCAGATTTTCGTATGGAGAGTTCCTTATTTCGTCTTAAAAAAGAATCTAGCCATGGATAGCCAGCCTTACGAGATTCTTTATTAAACTTGTGTGATATTGTCAAAGTTTCCGCTAGCTCAAAAGCCATTGACCTTACAGAAGTCCGTGTGGGTGCAAACCCGTGCTTTTGTAATTTTTTTATGTGTGCCACAATTTTAGCCTCGTTTTCTGTTCCTAATGTAGATGACGGCCCAAGCTTTTTAGTCTGGAGGTCTCTGCTTTTTCTTCGACGTCGTAAAGTGCCTTCGGATATACCAAATTCTCGACCTGCTTCGCGGATTCCCATATCGCCCCTATCTATAGCAGCAACTGCTGCAGACAACTGTTCTATTGTCCATTCACCTCTTTTAGTACTTCCTTTTCTTTTATACTCTGTTGGCATGCCTAAAGAAGATACATTATTTAATATCTAACACAACCTATACCAAATGCAATTTTATATGTAGGTACCTATCTGTGCGTCAACTCTCCTTATATATCAATGCGTCAACTCACCTTATTTCATGAGGAGAGATGACGCACCAGCTTTCTAACAACCTACCTGCATCAACGCTGTGAAATGAGGTTAGAAAGTACTACACATTAATTAGCTATACGAAGAAACTGAATAACATAATACAATTATTCTCTAACATACCTGTATTCTCTTCACTTCCCGTTGATGCAAAAAATGTTCAATATCTTTAAAATAAATTTTTAAAAATACGCCCACTAGAACAACTTAAAGTAAATTGCCAAAACATGCAACTTGCCGGTAATACCTAATCATACGGGACAGTGATGCCAGGTTTGTTGCATAAACATCAGTTATAGAGGAACAGTCACTGCGTCATCTCACCTAACGCGTCATCTCTCCTCGATTTACCCTACATATCGCCTTTGAACAATAAGACAACATTTCAGCATTTTTTCATTCGATAATTATTCCAGGGGAAGGTCGAAGTGTTGTCTCTTAAACGGGTCTATATCATCGTTATCATACGTTATATGTACACATATAAGTAAGTAGAAGTAGTAAGAAGCTGTATATGGAAGATAATTTATTGTAATTCTGTTGAAAAATAATATTTGTAAAAAGCCATAAGAGAATAATCTCGATATTACATGATTTAAAAAGCAATTTTTATTTAATGTATACATTTTATGACAGGGAATGTACATTATTCGATTAATGATCTAAATGAAATATAAGCGTCGGTATTCTTAGGAAAATATGAAATTTGTAGTTAGCTTCGAGCCCATTGGTAAAAAATAAGAACTATCTGGTATAAACTAATTGTTGTGAGAGACTGTGGCTTCGTAGGATGTATTTAAAAAGTTAAAATTTGACAATAAAATGAATTAAAGTACTAAGATATGAATTATTATATATTTATGTCAAGAAAATTTTAAATAAATTAAAAAAGTTTCTTCACACATTTATGACATAGATTATTATTAGGTTTGTTCCAACATACGTTTGAATGGATCCGTGATTGTACGGAGCAAGCGCAGTGAATAATCACTGTTCCAACAACGCGAACTGACAAATCCGGGATCAATTGCAATCTGTTCCAACATAACATGATCTAGTTTGAGGACTGTCAAAACATAGTCCGAGCGGTTTGCTGATCTTTACCAAACTGAAATTTATGGATACTTAGCGCATGCGCACCAATCCCAATTGTACTACGATATCTCTAACGCTATTGTATTGGTAAAATAATTTATTACTTTAGGTATCTACTGCATTATTTGAATGTTTTGAATGAACGATAAACATGAGTGATAGTGACATTAGTTTCGACACAATGATTCTTCTTTACTTTCTCAATTTCTCTACGTATGTAATACTAATTTTAATGCTAGTTTACTTGAATTAAGACTAATAATCTTTTATGTAATCATACGATTCATCAAATACTTGTCAATCATTGAACCAAGTACCATCTACCCACTAATATGTTAACTAAAAGACTAAAATAGTGTTCCAACACACTTTAATTGCAGTTTGGTCGGATACTGGTTTCTGATAAAACATGCGCAATTGCAATAGTCATAGATCGATCCAAGACTGATCACTGATTTCTTTGTTGGAACAAACCTATTGTAATCCTCCCTACCTGACAAGTTATGAACAGTCCCCATTCCACTACATTATCCTGTATTCCAAACAGCCACTAAAATCAGAACCACACATAAATATATCAGAATTGGAACGTATGATCATTGCAAGAATTATGAAAGACTTGAGAAATACATTATTTTTTCATATCAGCATTATCGTATCTTGCATTTGTTAAATTTTTTCTCAATATATAATTACTCACCTAAACTGGCAATTTAATAGTAATAATAATTAAATATAGCTACCTTTAAGTAGGCTAACAGACAATTTTTATTTTTAAACGTTTTCGAAACAATTATTAAAAATTACGCGAAACAGCTACCGTGGGTTGAAAATTTTAATATATAGGTACATAAAATGAATCGTCAAATATTTAAATTCTGAAATATACTTATATTGGTATTATGTACTTAGTTAAACTAAATGGAATTAACAAATATCAAAATAAAATAAAATTCTAGACTAAAAATTACTTGTGTCGTATTTTGATTTTTCATTCCACTTGCATATTTCCTTTTATTGTTTAATAAGCCAATTTTCGCTTGCCCATAACTGTTATATTATTATACACTCGAATATTATGGGTATATATGACATTTCTTTTTAATTACAAACTGTCACCCGGATTTGAGTGTGCAATAGCCGACCGATTCCGATAGATTTACGTCTTTGCTAGGACTGGTAGAGATACCGTAAAGTGGGGATAGACGACGCGATAGCTTCGAAAAACACTCGTGTGAAATGTGTGTGACACTGTTTACTATTTAATGTTTTTTATCTTCAAATATAATTATATAAATTTGATTTTTTTTTATATCGTTCATCAAATGTGCAGCTGGCGCGTAGAGGTTGTTTTTTCTTTTGTGTACGAGCCTTAGTTAGTAGACATTAATCAAATTCATGCATTTTTGTGGTTATTTCTAAAACACATAACTTTTTTAAGAAAATAAATTAATACAAAGACTGGCCTTGACATTATAAATTTATGCCTTTTGCATCGCTAACCCAAATTTGAGATTCTAAAATTTCAAATAAATTTAAAAAACGCAAAACGGCGATGCCTTACGGGGCTATAGTTTTCGATAGGTAAACGCTCCTCTTAACCCGTCTTATAAAAGGTCAACAGCATTGATTTAGATATTCTCTTGCGTTTTATAAGCAGGTGCGCATTGTAGATAAAAAGACATATAAATAAATATGCTAACATTTATTCAAATTCGTAGATAGTAGTGACATCTGTGATTGAATTGTATAGAATTAATATTAGTTGACATATCAAAGGAACAAGATAAATCTAGGGAAGTGTGAAAGACTTTTGAGATAATAAATAAAGATGAAAGTCTTAATAAAAGTAAGTGAAACTATACTAGTCTCATGTTCTAATAAAGAAATACAAGATTTTATAATTTGCGATGAAGTAGTGGCAGGGGAAAGTATGATATATCAGTTAATACATGTATACAGTATTTATTAAAATTAATAAACATGATTTTTTTTTAATTTGAAAACAATTTTAAGTTGTAATTTTCTTTTATTAATAATAAATTCAATTCTTTACTAGTAGATTATGGCACGAATATCCAGTAGCAATGTATGTTACTTAAATATAGCATATACAAATAGCACGAATAACTTTCTCAGTAACTCGAAGAAGGATTCAGGGTATTTGCAAGTTCGTTAAACGTTTTGCACTCACAAAATGCGTTATCTAGAATGTTTTATCATGTGTTTCATGTTTACGAGGAGTAAATGTTACAGTATAGTAATTCAAGCTACTATCATAAAAACATATGTATGCATGTAGATATGCATTCACATTCACATGTACGTACGTTATAAAAACTAGAATTACTGTCGTGGTTGGATTATATCTGTCTGCGCATAATGCTTCATCCAGAATGTGCATTACATGAGTTTTACGGCTCATGCTCATAATTTCTGTCGTAATGAAAGCACTTTTTAATTACTTCAAACATAGTACTCCATATTTTAATTATAAAAGCGCAAAGTAAAATTAATTTATTTAATGCAAGGGGCGCACGAAGTAAAAACATCCCGAATTATAGAAAGGTGGTTCAACTGAAACAGCATTAGTAGATTTAATTAAAGATCTAGATGAAATTCTTAAACAATTCTTAAAAGAGAATTACACTTATTTGATTTTACATTTTGAAACACGAAAAATGTTTTAAAGAGCAGAAATACATTTCACCAAATTTTTTTTTTTGAAATATGTTGTTCTACGTTTATTATTGTATGTAGAGTTTGGTATAATTTAATTTAAAATATCTAACATATTTTATAATTTTATTATCTATAAAACGGCCATTAAATTGTTTTATAAATAAAGTAGTCAATAAAACGATTTTGAACGAAGTTAGACGTTCTCTTGTGTTTTATATTACTAGCTGGCCCGGTGGACGCTGTGCCCTTTCCGGTAAGTGGCGCGGTGAATTCGATTTGGTTAGTTCATGTATACCTAAGAAAGTCCATGGAAAAGAAAGTCTGGACAGAAGAGGTCGTTGGATTAATATAAATTAATTCGGATATTAAATATAAAATTTATTAATAACTCAATCACAGCGCCACCTATTGGATTTATATTTTGTATTTTCCCTAACAGCACAGAGACATACTAAATACGTCTTAAAGATGCCATGTGCAGACATTCAAGACATCTTGCAGATGTCCTGTTTACGCCTTGCGTCGTCTTTAAGACATCTTTAAGATATCGAATGTTACAAAAAACAACGTCGTAAAGACGTATTAATATGACATTTTAAAGACGTATTTATATGCCATCCTAAAGATGTATTTATATGACATCTTAAAGACGTACCTATTTTTAAACCTCTTTTCTATGAATTGAAAAGCTCATTATGAGAAAAAGATTTATTATGTGCCATTATCAAATACAATAAATTAAGTGCGTTTTAATATCATACTTCTTCGATCTGCGGCTTTTCTCAACCACGCCTGGATAGCAACTTCAGCCACTTTTGAAGTCTTACCTAGACCCGACTGCTCGACAGACCCTGAAAAAGCAACATATTGATATTTGGAAGATACAAACTTTTTTTATAACTTACTTAATAAAACTCTGGCAATATTAAGCTAATTGAAAGGCCTTTTTCCTTTGCGACCGAGCCAACTGTACTTCAGAGTTTGCTCATTTGATAGCACCAAAGTCAAAATTCTTTTGATAATATCATAAACTGAGGAACCTCCTAATTTGGACAGTTCGCCAACCTAGAAAAAAATATGTTAATTTTTCACGTTGAATAACTTCTGCTAAATGTAGTATTATTTTTAATTTTTACTTTTACTAACACTGTATTAAAAGCTGCTGAATTGACTGGTATTGATTGCTAAAAATAACTGTCAAAAACAGTTTCAAAAAAATTTGTCTATAAACAGTTGCAATTGGACAAGTTTATTTAAAAATCATAAAAGTAGACTTACACAATTTTGAAAATTTTCCTCATTGCCCAAATGGTTTTCTAAAAGGTCAAACTCTTCGTCGGAAAATTAATTCCTGGAGATTTAAACAAACTATACTCAGTTGTTGTTGGTGACTTGGGGAGGAGATTTTGGGCCAACTGTCCCTTAATCTCTTTAATTTCATATAAAGTGTCAGTCATAAGCCCTCTCAAAATATGGATTTGCTGGAGTATTACCCTAAAGTTTTTATCTGAAATACCACAATTAAACGGAATTAAATGAGAAAATGTAACTAGTACATTATTATAATGATAACAATATTTACAATAAAAAATATATCATAATTAAATACCTGCTTTCTCATTGCATTTGTCACACTGCTCACTCTGCTTAACTTCTGAAACAGGTGACACTTCATTGGTACCTTCTGATTCTTTAGTACTGACATTTTCTTGGTTTTGAAGTGGCATATTTTTTGGCAAAATAGAAGTCTCTTTTAACTTGGAAGTATCTAGAAACAAAAAAACAAAAAAATACATTGGTTACTTTATTGTAGTGAACG
The DNA here is from genome assembly GCA_963170755.1 of Amphimallon solstitiale. Taxonomy (NCBI): domain Eukaryota; kingdom Metazoa; phylum Arthropoda; class Insecta; order Coleoptera; family Scarabaeidae; genus Amphimallon; species Amphimallon solstitiale. The sequence goes on from OY720680.1 coordinate 106,815,977, forward strand.
TTAAAATAGAAAGATAAATTATTAAGTTATATATATTGCTCACCCAATTTTTGTTTGAAATTCCTTATTGTTGGGGGAGTGTGTAGATTAATAAGGCATTCATCCAAGGAACCATCTGATGACTCATCACTAGGTAGATATGAGCCTCTGAGTCCGCTTTGGTTTTCTGCAGGAAGATTAGAACTGGAGCTGCTGGTCTCAAAGCTTTCTTCTTCATAAACTGAATTCATCAATCATATTTTGTAGTATGTACAAATTATACCTGTGCAACCCAAGTCAAAAAGAGAAGTTTAACAGTTATTTTTCCACACTTTTTAAAACAAGCAGAAAACTCGGGTAAAATCACGCCAAACTATCACACCACAATTCACTATGGTTATAGCATAGCCGCCATTACATACAATCATTCCCGCTGAAATAATCCCGCACGTGTACTGTTAAAACCGTTTAAGCGTTATATAACCAAATTATAAATCTACCTCTATTTGCTTTGTTATAAATTAACTAAACACTATCACTCAAAGAAAATAGCACCAAACAGCAAACAGCTCATACATAATGACAAAGAAAATACACAGGCAACACGAAAAAAAATTAGAAATGTAAAAGTAAACTCCACGTTAAACGATAGGCGCAAAGGCGGGAAATTTAAATGGAGTTTTATGGCAAATTTAAAATAAAATTAATAATTTAACTTTGTTAAACGTTTTTATGATTTTTTTTCATATCTAAATAATGCTGAGTTTCCAGAAAGATTTAGATATGCAAAAACTCTTAAAAAAGTTTATTATTTTGAAAAATAAATTTTTACATTGGTTAAAAATAGACATTTTTCAGGGTATATTATAAACAAATTCAATAGCTAATAGAAATCGATTTATCTAATATTTATTCGGCTTAGGTATTAATTAAAATTTAAATAAATATAATTTTACAAAAAATATGTTTATTAGATAAGAAAATAGGTAGGAGACATATTTTATGAAGTTTTGAATGCATTTTTTCTATAATGTCAGGAAGATTGGTAAAGGCGTTAGAAAAACGTCTTAAAGACATCCATTTGAGTAAACTTTAAGATGTCTTTTGAAAGATGTATTAAAGATGTCGTTTTTAGGCCTTCAGACATTCAAGCGTAGTATGGACATAAACACGACGTCTTTGAGATGTGGCGTGCTGTCTGGGTTTTGACACTAAACCAGCATATATATTGTAAACATGAGTCATTTTGACCATACATATAGAATTTGTTAATAAATTGACTACAGCGCCATCTATCAAATCCTAGCATAGTTATGAACCATGGTTTCGACAAAATTAACTTGTTGGGTAGTTTTAGGTATATTACCTTCATTTCTTATTTTTTAAAATGTTCAGCCACATTGGCAATTGGCATTTCTTCTATAGAATCGGAACTAAATGATTTTGTTGACAAAATAACTTTGTTGTACAGTATACTCAAATATTATAATAAACTGATATACAGGGTGTTTCATCGGTTGGGGTATCGCGAATTAAAGTGCCTAAATATAAAAATGTCGACTTCAAATTTTAACCACTTATAGAACTTTTAAACCGCTACCAGTAGGTTAGGTTGTTTTTGATAATATTATTTTATTTAATGCGTAAATAAAAAAAAACCTTCGTTCAAAAAATCAAAAGTACTCAGATTTTATTGAAATTCAGGTGTTAAAAAGATATGTCTATAAAATCAACTATGCAATTGAAAAAAAAATTAAAACTTAATCAATTATTGAATATTTTACAATAATTTCAAAATTAAAGGCAAGACGTTGAAGAATTTATGGGTTTTTTATTACAGTGTTGTGTGTTGAGTTTATAATAAATTTTTATTTATTATCCGTCATAAATTTAAAAGGACTACCTGTTTGCGGACGTTGAAGAATTTATGGGTTTTTTATTACAGTGTTGTGTGTTGAGTTTATAATAAATTTTTATTTATTATCCATCATAAATTTAAAAGGACTACCTGTTTGCGGACAGCACAATTAGAAAGTATGCATTTTTTAAAGCTCTAAAGTCCTATTATTACAATGCTTGCAATTCCTACATTAAAATGTATCCAAACAGAAAAATTTCAAGACTAGTGTTCGGAGGGTTGCTTGAAAAGGCATGGGTACAAGCAGCTACGACAGAAAACGCAATATCGGGGTTTAGAAGCACGGAATTCATCCCATTTAATCCGGATGCTATCCTCGAATATGCTTTTTTTTAACATCAGCATCAGAGCAGCAACAGGAACACAACGAGCGACGTGAAAATAGACCTACTTCACCTCAACCAGATTGTTCGCGATGGCCGGACATCGTGAATCCAGTGAAAGAAAAAACAGCAGACATAGATAAAGATCAGGGACGTGAACATAGACGAGATTCACCACAACCAGGTTGTTCGCAATGGGCCGAAACTCCACAGAAAAGCACGCATTCCTCAGCAGAAGCAACAGATCATCAGTCTTCAACGGAGACAACAGAACAGTCTCAAATAACCCCTGGAAAACTCTTGGATCAAATTTCGCCAGCCCTGATCCTAAATCAAGTAGAACCTACGCGGAAGAGGTCCAGACCGTTAGCTTAGGTTTTGAATTCTCCAGCAAACATTGTCATCCTACGACACCGAAAACTCCAAAACAAAACAATTGAGGCAGGGAAGAGTAGTGCACATGGTAAAAGGAAGGACAAAGGAAAAACCATAACCAAAGAAACTACCAAAGGAAATACCAAAAACAAGCAATCTAAGAAACGAAAAGCGTGTAGCACTGATTCCGAATCCGACTCATCGTTGGATATCAACTTGCGAGACGATGATGACGACGTGGACGATGAAGAATCTTGTCATGTAGGGTGCGGTGAGCTGTACAGTTTTACTAAAAAGAACGTGGATTGGATCAAATGTATTAGCTGCCAAATTTGGCTGCATGAAGACTGTACAAAGAAAAGAGTCAATGTGTGATATATGCGGTAAAAAGCAGAACAAATAAGTTCACCATTTCACCCATATGCACGGGTGAAATGGTGAATTTGATTTAAAAAAAAATTATATTTTTTAAAAATTATTGCAATACTTTAAAAAAAATATGAGACTGTTAACGTGTTGCTTTGATATAGTATAAAAGAAAGACATTTTTTTTTGTTTAAATAAAGAATTTCTTGTGTTCTAGAGGACTCTAATTTTTTGTTCACCTTATCACCCCGGTTTACCCTAATCAGATGTTTCTATTTAATGATCAATTAAGAAACACAATAACCGACATTTTATTTATTTTATTTAATCCTTTATGGTATTTTTATTATCAAGGTGTAGGATTGATACAAAAACCAATATTGTATACAATTTTTATATTTAGGACTCATCTTCTTTCTGGTATCATCTTTTTTCAATAATTTCTATGCTGTTCCAATCGTCTAGTCCCCCTCCACTGAAGTCCTCGGTTCTCCGCCCCTTGCCGTACTTGTTTCTCCTATTTTAGTCTTTAGTTTTATAGCCTTTTTTGGTAATCTATTTTGATCGATCCTATACAACATTCGACATATACAACGAAATTGAACATTTTAACTCTAATTAACGATACAAAATTTATCCTAAAAAAATTACAATAGCTAATTCACTTAATGAAATTAAATATTTTAATTAGGATCAAGTTTACTAATGGAAATTATAAGCAGCGTCTTTAAATACTCAGCCATTGACTCGTATCTGTCTATATTTTTTGTATATATTTTTTTTGAGAATGTTTTTTTTTCACACAGATATGTAGTTCCTAAGGCGAAAAAAATGCCACGAGCAAATTTATGCAACTTATCAAGTGTAAGTAGAATATCGCTACACCGCAAATCAATCATTTCCATTTGAAGTTTTGGGGCAAGAATTTCTATGTTGGCGGTAATAGGATTTTGAAAAGCTTAGATTTCGTTTTGTAATTCCATCAAAAGCTTAAAAAAGTGAATTCTAGAGAGGGAAATAAATTATTTTTCACAGATTTATTATTTTTAGTCTTGTGATTTTATTATTGATTTTCTCGTAACAACTAAGGTATTACGTTTATAACAAGAGATCATTAAAATTTTCACTCAGATAAACCATGTATATAAAATCTCGTAACTTATAGAGGAGACGCGATATATTCAATTGCACGTCATTGATGACATTTTCATGTTGTCATAACTGTATACTGGTGAAACTAAACAACTTATTCTGTTAAATTATATTTGAGGGCTTTTGTTTCATTAGTTTAAATAGAAAATATCTACAATGATCGTAATATACGCATTCATGGCAAATAAACACATAATTTCTGTTTCAATATTAAGTTTCTGTCTTTTTTAATAGACTAATACTTCAATTCGCTGTTGTCAGATAAATCATATCTGTCAAAAAGGCGTGTGATGTGTATATTTTGCCTGTCAAATTTGCGTGTTTATTTTTGTTTTGATATAAATTGTATGAAAACAGGTTTTCTTAGAGCTGTACGTTCTGTTTATTATCCATTTGCGTCCTTTGAATATAATGCCGAAAGGTTTCTGTAAAAGGCTTTTTACATACTTTTCTATAATCATCTGATTATTGAGAATAGCGTAAGTATTGGTTATTTAAAATTTTATTATGAATACGTTATGAAACATTGATGGTTTTTCAACAATCTAAATCAATATAATAAATAAGCTGAGAAAGGCTGAAGTGTTAGAGCATTTCATTTACATAATATATTACGTTATATTTATTGTATTGTGAATAAATATTTTCTTTGGTTATATCAAATGTCACTGACAGAAATAAAAATAGATCCAGCAACATAAATAAGACGAGATGTCATGGATCTTGTATGACGTACAATTGAATGTAACGCGTTCCCTCTATAAGTCAGTAAGATTTTAATTAAAACGTCATTTACATTGACTGAATTTACTAAATTTCAACTGATAATTAAATATTTATAAATGTTATTATATTTACTTAGTTCGATATTTAATTTAACCAATTTTACTTTTTTTTTTTTAAATACGCTTGCTATTACTTGAAGTAATTATATAAAATTCTTTGTTAGATTCTCGTGGGGAGAAAAGAACTAAACTCCTAAAACATACTTTTTCGACTGTTGTCTTCCTGGTTTCTCTACCGAAGCATATGTCGTTTTAAAAGTTTTCTACAGACGTCAGAATATTGTAGAGAAATAATGTTGCAGATGTGACTCCGGAGAATTCCAGTCCTCAGAACAGGGAATATTCTCTGCAAAACTTTTAATTGAGATGGGACACTTACACATCAGTACTGTAGAATGTGTAATTTTTAAATTTCACTCAAGTGGACTATACAAAGCATTTCGAGAGTGCAAATTTTCACAGTTACTAATACGCTTCCTTGGAAATCTGACCCTCTTTATTGTTTCTGCGTAGTACTTTTTAAGGTAATTGTGGTATTGCGTTTAGTTAATATGAAAATTTTCTGAAACCTAAGTAAATAAAACTTAAACAGCTTGACAAGTCAAGGTTTACTGTTATTTCTATACATGCTTTTAAAAGGTATATTAAGTGTTCCTTGTTCGAAATATTAAGCATTTTTGCGGCTATTTAAGAAAATGTTCTCACAAAACTTAAATTTATAGAAATGTGACCAATTATTCCGTTTTTGTCACTAACTGTTATTTCTAATGTTTGGTATACTTGATTATAAATATACTTCGCACAGTTATCGTCATTGGTATAACTGAAACAAACAAACGTCTAATTAAAGATTTATCTGTACTTGTTTTCACATAGCGGCATGTGTTAGAACCATTTCTCCGCTCCTTCCTTTACTGCAAAAGCTCTCTCAATCTAGAGGCAAAGAAGAAAATGATTTTAATATCGTTTGGCTAAGGTCAGACGTGAGTATTTTTTGGATCACGCTGTTTACATTGCCTGACGACTACCGAAATAACCGATTCAGACTGCTTTGCGTGCCTTCCGAAGCATAGTAGCAGTTCATATTAAGTGATACTTAACTACAACTGTGGCAGCTTAGGACTTAAGCTTGTTTTGACAAACATTACGGGCGCCTTGAAAATGTTAGTGCTATTTACAAAATGATGATATAGCCATATCATTTTTTTTGTTAAGCGGCTAGCAAAAGCAAGAAATAAGAATGTGAAAGACAAATATCATTAGACATCGAACTTTAAAATGTTGCCTTGAATACACATTACTCTCTTAGAGTTCAATATTCACTTGCAGCATTTATAATATTTTTCAAACTTTTGTCAATAAATTCATGTTTACACTGAACTTTTTAGGATCTAATAAAATTCATAGAAAATTTATTATAAAGATCCAAAGCAATAACATTAATTAAAACAAAATTATTATTTATACAGTACTATTTTTCCAATTAATTGTTAAAAGGTTCGAAATATTATTAGAGCAGAGTGCTTTTATAGGTTTTCTTGAAATAAGATAGAATAATTTGTTGTTTCTATCGATTGAATTTTTGGCAAGTAAGCTGTCGTGCCTTATTTCCTTACTTTGAGTTTTGGGCCGGTGAATATTCCTGATATTGCTTCTTTGCGATACTAGTCTTGTTTAATTTAAAATAAAGTAACACAGTAAACTAATTTCTATTAGTTTCGATTTTGAAACACAATTAAACATTCATATTTTTCTGTTAAAAATTCACTTAGCGCGATAGTTTTGCTAAATAATTTGATATATGCAATTAAAAGTTTGCGCAAACTAGAATTGATTTGGAATTAAAATAATGGCAAAATTCTTTAAAATAGAAATTGAGAATGAAGGCATTGAATGTTTCTGCAAAAGTATAAACCGAATATTACAGCAATTGGCATATAATTAATACTTTAATTTCATTTTATTTATTTGAACAGCCAGTTTATATCTTAATTGGACTTATTTTACTTTCCTATACGTAGTATAAGGAAGTATTGTGATGACGAAAATTTTCGACCTCGAGATTTTTGCAGATGTCCACGTTTTAAAGTCCCCTGATACCTAAAAAGTGGTTTTTGAAAAATGTCTGTCTGTCTGTGTGTGTGTCGGTCAAACCACTGCAGATATCAATTCCAAATATTTACGTGCATATTGTCCCTCTTGAGATCTGACTAGTTTTTGAGTGAAATCGGTAGACCGGAAGTAGTAGTTTACTTCAGTGAAAAAATCGAATTTTGCCAATATTTCGTCAACTACTAAGTTTGAACAAATTTATAAAGAATTCATTTGTACTCAAAATTAAATTTGAGAAGGATTTTATGAAAAAAATTTTCGAAATTCCTACCGGAAGTAGGTCTTTTACTCTTATCGAAAATCAGTTTTTTGCGAATATTTCGCAAGTCATGCTTTTTAGACAGGCACTTTACGTATATAAAAGTATTTAGAACTTAATTTTCAACAGCTTTTCTATAAAAGAATATTTAAAATTTGTTCCGGAAGTACCACTTTTACTCTTACCGAATAGCGATTATTTGCAAATATGTCGTAAATTATGCATTCGATATATATTTATCAAGAGTACAAAAGTATTTAGAGCTGGATTTGCAATACTTTTTGTATACATGAAATTTCAAAATTCGGACCGGAAGTAACACTTTTACTCTTAGCGAGTAGCACTTTTTTTCGAATATCTTGCAAAGTATGCATTCTATAGAGATTTATTAAGAGAATGGAAGTACTTAGATTAGGATTTTAAATAATTTTTGTATAAAAAAATTTCTTAAAATTCTATAGTTTGAAACGCCCATACGTATAAGAAAGCCGTGTGGTGGCCACACCTCATTTTTTTCCTTTTGTTAAATATGTACCACGCTGCCTGCCAAAAATTGTTGTGTTCTTTATACTTATTTTCGCTAATACAATTGTATAAAAGGTTATAATAGAAACAATATTTATATAAATTAATTGGCAAACTAATTATTAGATTCATAAAGCAACTTTTTTCAGTAGTTGTCAATCCTTCCCACTTCTATGCTTAATATTGAAGAAAACCTAGAGAATCATAGAAAGTGCGGTCTTGTATGCAGCGACTCTCAATTATAACTTTGTGTCTTTTGCAACAGTAGCCTGTTTTTTCTAACACTCAGTACTTTTTCCTATGTCGGTTCTTCGTATAGTAGTATGGAATGAACCACCACAGCAAAGACCACGTTCTTAGAGCTCGCTGGTTCTCCAGTGTTTAGCAACAGCCTTTGTACGTTATGCCATATCTTCAGTTTTCTGGGCCACTCTTCCTACATGTTCACCAAAGCTACCATTCCTATCAATGAAAACCCAGCAAATTATATATTTGCTGTGTTTTCATCTTTCATCATTATTTCATGTTTGGCATTATATTTGCAGTATCTATTTTGATTGTTAAACAGTTTAAGCAACTCTTTTCCAGTACTTCTAAGTATAACTCATATTTTAAAATTATAAATCGTTATCAGGTTTATTCAGATATAACATTCTATAACTTTTGCAATATCGTCTACACACGTTAGAAAGTGGTATTTTTGAATAGTAAATTTTTAGTTATCCTCATTGACATGCAATGCGTTTAATTCTATTTATAATATTAAATTTTTGCGAATGGTAAATATGTTATTCTAAAGAACACGAAATAAACATTAAATTCACACACTTAAATGATATATCTACTATTTAAGCCCATAATACATTCATCATTAATCCTTGTTTCATACAAATCTTTCAGACTTGGACAATTTATGACGAAAAAGCGCCATATTTCAGAAACAGTTTAATTAGCTCCTAAAGGGCTATCCTAATATGTAACAAAATAAATAGATTTTCATTTAAAACTAATGAACTTGTGTTGATTCGTCGTTGTCGAACATGCTGTATAAATGAAAATAATTTTGTAGAGTTCATGACTATCTACAACTGTTGTATTATTGGTATCTACGTTATTAGATACTTTACCGCGCTGGTACACCCGGTATATTATAATTATTATCTTATAGTGCAAATAACAGTGATAATATTTTGTTATAATTATAATAATTATAGTAGCTTTAGGGTAGCTATAGTAATCAACAACATAGACGAGGTTTTCAGACACTATCCAGTAGAGAAAATTATCGTAGAATTAATGTTAGTAATATACTTAACAATTTATAGGTAATTCTGGAGAACGTTCTCCATTTCGAACTAAATTTATATTTATTAACTGTGTTGCCTGAAATTTCTATCGATCAATGTTTAAAATAATTGAAGTGGTTTGAAACTTTGGTACAATATATTACATGTAATAAGTGCCAATGGAATCTTGTTGGTATAGGATTTATGATGATATAAACTGCAAATTGAATAATGATAACTATTGTTAGATATGTTTATATACATATATTCTTATATCACTCCCAGATGTACAATTACGGGTAGATTTTAAGACGTTTTAATCAAATAGAACTGATTTTAAAGAAACACATATAAAACGAATAATTAACTTAATTAAGCACATTATTGCATGTTGAGTGCAGAGTAAACATTATAATGAAAGCTCATTTGAAAACTGACTGCCTCTCGCCATCTGTTTATGAAAGTCAGCTTAATTAATAAGTTATAGAAGTGATACTAGAGGATGTATTTCATTCCTTACGTGCAAGTCTTCGTAGTTATCAAGTAATTATACTATAAAGGAAGTTAAAACAAGGCATAAAAAATAAAGAATTTTATATTTGTTAGACTAATAAACTGATGAAATTGATTCTTTTCTACGATTTAGGTATTATGAATTGCAATTGCACTGCTGTAAACCTCGTTTGTTCTTCGGACTTATTTGGTATTATTATTTTTATTTTTTTCTTTCAATATATTTCCTTATATTATACTAATAGAACTTATTACATGTATACTCCTATAATTATTGAAGTTGTCCTGTCGCCTCTTTTATAGATTCTAGATAAGTGTAATATTTTCCATACTGTTAGCACTTCGTATATGTTGAAATAAGTTTCTAAATCCCAAGTTTTACAAGTTTGCTAAGAATACTTCCTGGTCCTGCAGCCCTGTTGTTCGTCAATGTTTTACATGTTCTCTTAATCTCTTCTACAGTTATTGTAGAATTTTTTCCACGTTGAGTATATTTCTTTTTGCCTCCATGCTATCATGTTTTTAAGAAGCCTCCAACTTTCCGAGGTTATCTTTCTTCCAATTTATGCGTTTAATCTTAAACATGTCTTTTCTCATTGATTATGCTCTTTGCCGCTTATCATTTTGTAAAGGGGTTTAATCGCGGTGATCGCGATTGTGTATTACGCTAACGCACCCTTAAATGCATTAATTAATTCACATATTATGTATCCAAGCTTTTCCTTCTTGCGTCAAATTCGGATGTTATCGTGGGTGCCTAATTGTGCGGTGTACACCGTCTTCGATCATTACCCATCCGACTATCGTTCTTCAATACCTGATGCAGATAAGCTATAATTATACTTCGACGTTTTATGTATGCGATGTATGTATTGATCTAGTTAATGATTATCAGATTTTAATTATTAGTGCTGTAATGGTACAGCCTATTTTATCAATTAATATTATAAGTTTATTATATTAAATAATCCAATAAATAATATTTTATGTCATGTGTATGTAAATAAGTTTTGTTATGTATAAGCATTGTGGCGTCGAAAGTTTATGTTTGTGAAATAAGCGCTACGATATCTATAACTTCTCACGGCGTAATTAAATTTGTGTGTGAAATGCAAGCGGGAGTGCCCAGACTATTTAGAAAGCGGAAAATACCAGATTTCCAACTATAAGAAGGAAAATTTGTGTTGCAATGGATGAGTCGACAGCTAGACTTCGAGTACCTAAGAGTCGGAAAACGAATCCAAGAAAATAGATTCCAGTGTGTCGACAACGGCCAGTAGAGTCGTTAACAAGTAAATTTTAAGTAAAGAATCGATAAATAAGTTTAAAAAGTGTTCGACTCCAGGTAGTGGGTCGACAACGGCCAGTAGAGTCGTTGACAAGTGAAATTTAAGTAAATTAAGT